>OZ007496.1:124668129-125302058 GCA_963931805.1 Microdon myrmicae
AATATCGTACGCCTTTCCCATATGGTCCTGCATATCTTCCGCTCAAATGGAAAGACTTCGGGTTTTCGAAAGAAACCTCCTCAGAAGATGCATCAACCACTTTAGAAGGCCTGACGGTCGCCATTACCCGAACTCTCACCTATACGAAGATGCCTCCATTACCCCTATCGACGAGTACTTGCTAAATTAGCATATAAGTACCTCGAAAGCATTCAGAACAGCGAGAACGTACTTGTTCGGAAGTCGCGTTCTTAACCCTTCTCTCTCCCGATCTCTTCGGATCAGACCACCACAATTTCTTCTTCAGTACAAAACTGAAGAAAGTATCTGTAGCGTTTCTAACAGATACACACACAATACACAAGCAAATAGTGAAGAACACCGAACGAAAATCGAATAAGAAAATGCATCAGAGCCGTATCCCATAGCGATAACATAACAAATCCACATCAGTTGAATGTACTTGAGTTTAGAAATCGAATTCGTACACACGGCGGTGGCCTGATGGGTTGCGCTTTGGTTCAATTTTTGGTGATTCTAACTGTCATAGCATCAGTTCGAATCACACGTTCTTCACTATCATCCCAAGCGCTATACACCCTTCTCAACAACATTCCTGGACCCATCATATAGGGTATACTACTAACATACCACACGCACACACGCACGCAGAGTACAAGACAACACAAACATACACACACACCGACCAAAGCGCAGATCATCAGACACCAAAGACGTGATCTGCGTTCACTACCGCACTCAAGATATACCGGTCTTGTACGATTTTTTTCACAACATCCCTCCATTCAAGTAATTTGAGAACACCAGAACTAACCCTATCCACACTATCCTTAGATACCTCCCCCTCCCCTTTTTTCTTTTTCAGATATCTCGAGACCGAGCCCAACATCCTCACGGATGTGGGTGATTCTAGTTATCCCAAGATGACCAGAAGCCAGAGAGAAGATGAAGGACACATCTGTCCTTGTCTCGTCAAAGTCGGTCTCTCGCCGCCCATTTTTTTTTTAAGCGAGGAAGTAAGCAGTAAGGAAGCGAGTAGTAAAGAAGCGGAGTAAAGAAGCGATAGAAAATTCGAGGCTATGGAACGGACGGAAACGAAACACCAAATCAGAATGAAGAAAAATGGTATAAATACGTCGGACGCAGATCAAGCGAGGAAGTAAGCAGTAAGGAAGCGAGTAGTAAAGAAGCGATAGGAATTAAACGATAAGTGTCGGAAGTGAAGGAAGGGTCACCGAATTATTAGCGAAATATCAAACAACGGTTGTTATTAACAGACTAATAAAGTGTTTACAAAGAAAATCGATTTAACGGCTCTTATTTATAAAAATAATTAATCCAGCGAACCGCAAGCTCGCTACAATAGTTTGCATTTGCACGACCACGTTTGAATTTTGCAAACCAGTGACAACTACCTTTGAACTGATTCCCTATAACACTTTTCAAGGCATCCTTGAGGTTTGACGATATTGTTCCTCATCAAAGAAGTGTTTTTCCAACGTATGAAACTTGCTTTTTACCATTGTTTCGAACATATCAAAATGTACGTCACTAAAACTTCAATATCGCAATGATTAACGTGAGAAATGTTATCAATCTTTGACACGTTTTGTTTAAAGGACAGTACTAACTAATCATATGGAGATGTCATCAGAATCACCAACTATATTTCAGTGTGGGGTCTCTTTGAACGACCCATTATACCACAAAATAATAACTCATACGGCCTACTAAAAATTCACCTTGCTCGACAAAAATTGGGGGTCACGTGTTTAAAAAAGGGGGGCGTCACATATAATGTTTAGTTAAGCTATAATATAAGAAAGTAATTTAATATTGTTTTCTCTAGATTTCATTGCCAGAGAGTGTGTTTATGAAGCTTTACTGTACGAATTATATTGCACACTGCCGGTAGCTTATAACGAACATTCGCTGTTGTTACAAGTTGTATTCTCGATCTGAAATCGTAGTACATATTAAACGTAATTATGGTAACTACATGTAGAATTTACAGTAAATTCTTTTCTCTTTTTTCATAGCGCAAACAATTAGCAAATTTCCTATGCTCCAAATTGTGTCATCAATTTTCCAGGCACCCAAAGTAATTATATGAAAAAAAAGTATGCGATCTACTTAACTTATAATTTGGAGAGATTTTTGAACTCGATACAATTTAAAGAATGCAAATTAAGTTGTAATTTATTGAAAATGGTGTATAAAAAATAGTTTATTTTATTAAGACTCTATTTCAACAGGCGCACTTACACAATTGAATAATGTTAAAACCAAATACAGACATAAAAGAAGAAAAAAAAGGATGAGCTCATAAAATTATCAGGGGCCTTCAAGTTACGAACAATTTGCAAATTATTTACACTTCTCCAGAAACTATTAAAAAGTTTAATTGATACACTGATTTGATGTTGAAAGTTATTGACATAACCAATGTAAAAAAAAATAAAGATCGAAGGCAGTTTATGGCACCACTGTGGTAGTACCTACCTACTTGCTAATGGATTACTTAAATATGATATCTAATGACTACTGGAAACTCGAAATTTGTATTCTTACCTGATTATATGCAGCATTTGCAGCTGTATAGAAGTCATCAATTTTGGAATAACTCTCTGCTAGTGGTAAATCTTCCACCAGCGCCACACTGTGTATATAGAAGAAAAGGCCCATAAACGTCTGAAATAGTACAAGAATGTATGTTTTCACTATGGTTTATAAAATGCACAATACTTTTAGTTTCGTTCTATATAATTGTGAACCAACATCAAAGTTATTTGTTATTGAAACATGTCTCAAATGAGGAACTTTACTATTGATTTGGTTTGATTGATAGTCTACTTACCAGCTGAATTATGCCCCAAACCGATATAATCAGGCCACATAGAGACAATTTCGGACCGCAAATCTTCATGGTTTCCAAAATAATTTACTTATCGAGCCAAAAAGTCGAACGAAAACCAAGTTTTTCTCAATATTCTATCTCTTCAACTCGAATTTCAAGTGATGAAAAATGTCAGTCAGGTGCAGGTCATGTGACATTTCTTAAATGGTAATTATTACTTTTTTTTCTCCTCGTTCATTGCCATTTTTGTGATAGCTCCGGAATGCTATGGAATGGAATGCTGTCAAAGTGTGTTCATCAATGTATATTAGTTTAGTTTTACTTTTACTTTTACTGAAGGCACATCCCTCATTTATTTTGCCTAATACAAGCATTATATATAATCTTACAGACTAACTTAATATCTAGAGTAAAAAAATAAGAAAGATGTTAGGATACGGCGGTTGAGAGCCGTAGTGGCAAGGTTGAACTCAAAAGGGGTGAGGAAGGATTTGACCCTTCGTAGTATATGTTTGTGATGAAGCAGTACGCGTGTTACGTCAAAGAATCCTTGACGACACAAAAACCCATCAACCAAAATGTGTAACCTAATTACACATTTTGTCTAGACAGAAATATTATTAAGAACAAAACTCAAAACGTTACTAACTACAAAAATTCAAAGAAACGTAAAAAATGGAATAACCAAATTAGAATACAATGAATATCACAACATATGTTACTGTTTTGTTGATAGCTCTACGTAGTACGTGTGCACCGATAAAAAACTCTGTCGTATGGTGACAGAATCACAAAAGGCAGAAGTTAACTTGAAGCCAGCTTTATTAATACACGTGTTGAGGAAAATTAATGACCGATGGTGTTTCTTCTGTGAATGTTGATTGTAGACGATTGTAACGAGCCCGTTGAAGGTTGAATGCAGACTGACTAATTGGCATAACTGCCAATTCAAAAAGCGACGCTATGACATCATCGTGGTGACAATGATGGCCAGTTGGTGCCAGCTGCTGCGCAACTGGTATACATGCGAATGTACTAGATTTCTCCAGTACATTCCAGCACATTTAATTGCGAATCCGCAACATTACCTAATTGCACATTTCATCCAGATGAACAAACTCAAAGATAATTAGCAAGAACTCGTGGAAACACGAAAATGAATATTACACTAATTGCAATATAATATCCATTGTGATAAAGATATTATATTGCAACGTAGAGAAACAAACCTAGATATAAGATTTTACGTTAGAGTAAGTTTAGTTTACAAAACGGCACTCTGAAGAGCAGACGTTTGTTAAATTCGAAGTTGAATAAAATATAAATTTTATTTAAAAGTGTTTTCCTTCATTTCACTCAAGTGGAGTTTAAGAAAACATAATTCGCGTTTCGTTGGCCGCCGATGGACGGTTACAACGAACAATGGCTGTCGAACTCGTTCGGCTCAAAGGGGAGAGAACAGCGCGGTCAATGTATAAGAGCACGTTACCCATTAAGCGAGAACCAATTAATAATATCAAGTTATTCTTTATTGTAATGTTTCATGCTTAAGGAACGTTATAATACACAATGAATTGTAAGTTTGGTTAATTGCAACGACTGGGAATAACTTGCTGTTCCGTTTGACTGTGTGAGCGCGGTGAAGGTTGGTTGCAGACAGACTGACCGTTGGTCACATTTGAATTAAGTGACAGCTGGTTGGCGTCCCCTGGCGATGACGCATTGTCAGCTGGTTGCTGGCAGGTGTAGTGGATATGGTTGTTGGTGAGTGTACTAGACGATAAACGTACTAGATTCTCCCCGTTGATATAATTGTGAATCCGCAACATTCCGCCCGCCTTCGCCAATCGTTGGCGAACCATTTTGATCCAGGGGGCGGAGGCCCGGGGCCGAGGGTATGCGGTCTGCTGTCCACTTTCACGTGGATGATCTGTTGGGAGGGGGCCGCCCAACCTGAGGAGCGCTGGGGGGGTCGAGGGTCTGGGGTGGCCCGGAGGGTAGATGACGACGGGATGGTCTTTTTCATCGCTGGGGCCCGTTAGCCTTTCTGGTCGCGGAACCGGCCAATTGATTTGGGTCGGAGTTACAGGGTCGCAACCCACGATCAATGACCATGTGATGGCTGGTGATGGGTTTCGCTACATCGAGGCCGGTGGTGGTGACAGGTACTGCGCACGTTGGCGCCCGTCCGGAGTAAGTAGCCGGCGGGATGCTGCCGTTGCTGAGTGAGGCTGTCGGGTGCGGTGTCGTTCCTGGCACTGTCCGCGTGTCCTGGCGGAGTGGCAGTCGCGGGCCAAGTGCCTCCCGGGGCTGTTGGAGTGCAGCCTCTGTTAATACACTGATGGGCGTGCTGGTTCGCTGGGATTCGGTTGATTGGGGGCAGATGATGCTTGGCGTCGGAGGTGCAACCTTCGGGGGAGTGACGATGAAATGAAGATGCCACTGGAGCAGGGGTCCAGCAGAGCACGGACTTCAATCCTTCGTTGTTTCTCCGACGTCACGATGACTTTCGCTGTTGTCAGCAACGCGGAAAGTTGTGAAGGGGTGCTGACTGCATGTGCGCAGGCCCCTTCATGGCGGTCGATCAGGGGGTGCAGATCCTTTGGCCCGGAGCGGCGGTGAGATTGCCCCTCGATGGCGGTTGTCCGGGCATGCAACAAGGTGTGATGTCTCCGCTGGCATCGACGGCACGCTTTTCTGGTGTGGCAGTCGCGTAAGCGGTGGCGACCTAAACAGTTGATGCATAAGTTTCTTGTGTGTGCGAAGGACTTCCAACGGCCAGGTGTGAGTGATCGGAAACCCTCGCAAGCGTAGATGGAGTGTGAGGTCCCGCAGAATGTGCATGGAGCCTGTTGCCTTAGGGGTGCCGGCGGTGTTTTGTGCATCGGGACACGGGGCTGGTTGGTCATTGGGCCAGCTTCTGCTGCTGGAACAGTCGAAGGCGCATTCATGGGAGGCACTGGCGTTGGATCCTATGTGCGCCGTTCCCACTGCTTGCTCTGGAATCCGTGTGAAGATAACCAGTTCTTCTGGGTCGGAGTTGTAAGTTCGCAACCCACGAGGAACGGCCATGTCATGCTGTGCCCCACAATGCGTGCGCAGCATCGGCTTCTGTTTGGTCTTCGGCATTGGGTCGATCATCGGGACCTTGGTCGGGTTGAGCTTTGGGCAGGCGGCACTTTGGTCGGCGGCACTTTGGTCGGCGGCCTGCTGATCCTTACTCACTGTGGTGGGGTGCGGTTCCTTTTCCGCTGGCTTGATGCCGACCGTTGGCATCTGCACTGGGGGCAGCTCGCTAGGGTGGAGGCGATTGGTGCTGTTGGCCATGGTTGGGGGGGGCTGAATCGAGCGCGTACTGGGCCTCGAGGAGCTTCGTCTGTTCCTCGAGGTATATTTCTTCGGTCTTGCCGAAAAAATCCTCCGCGAAGTACGCGGGTTGTTGATCCTCGGGTGCCGCCGTGGAGAAAATCACGTTGTGCCGCCTGGAGATGGCTTCCCATTCGGCGCGGAGTGCGGGTTTGGTTGCTCGATCCTGGTCCTGCAGGTTGAGGAAGGTGGCGGTGATAAGCTCCTCGACCATGGTCACCTGTTCACTTGTAAGTTGTTCTTCTTCCTTTATTTCAGAGTGATCTGGTCGGCGATTCGCTCTTTTGGCTGGTTGTATCGGTTCGTCATTTTCTGCATCGGTGTCCAGATCCGACATATCGACTAGGTTAGTCGGTGGGCCCGGTGGCACTCCAGGCGTTTCCAATTTCTTTGCTTTTTCCTCAGCTTCCTTGCGTTTAGGCCTTTCTTCCTGGTTGCGCCAGCTTACTTCCTCAATGGCTTGGTGCAAACGTTCCTCTTCGGCTTCTTGGTGTTTGCGTTCAGTCAGACGCTCTGATTTGGCGAGTCTTCGGCGTTTAGCCAATGCAGCCTTTGTTGCTTTCCACTCAACTGTCACTGGTGCCGGCATTTCGTCTGTGTTCGCTTCCTGTTTTTCTAGAACTATTTTCACTGAACTATCTTCACTGTTGTCGTGTTGTTCTTCAGGTGTGTTGTGCCGCGAGCTGAGCGGCGATGAATTAAATCCGGAGGTTGCTGGATCCGGTGTGTTTTGCCACGAACTGGGCGGCGATGGATTAGATTCACAGGTTGCTGAATCTTGAGTAGTCCCCGTGAACATCATTGCACTGGTGTACAATTTTCAACACTGCAAATCGAAAATGTGAAACTTAATGATCTTGGACACAATATATATATAAATACGTGTACTGAGTGATTAGTACACAACCAATTGAAAATACGTTTCCTTTGTTGTAATTACGGCGCAGAGAGCACGACTACGTGAAACGTTTTCGATTTATTGATGAATCTGCTCTTCATCTGCGTTGTTGCACACTACACTTTGTTAGAACAGTCGATTGGTTGAAATAGTTTCTTGGGAAACTAAACTTCTGGAGTATTCGATTACGTGTATAAGTTTTAACTTCAGAGTTTTGCTGCTGCCTGTGTTCAGCTTGTTGCTGATGTTGAGCTGCCTGTTGAATAGCTGTTGTCGCTGTTGTAATTGTTGTGCCACGAACTGGGCGATGATGAGTGGATCCAAACGGTGCTGAATCCAGTTTGTTGTGCCGCGAACTGGGCGCCGATGAAGGAGATCCAATAAGCACTGGATCCGGCTCGAAGGACCAGAAAAATGTGCGATGAAGTGGTACGCGTTTCGTTGGCCGCCGATGGACAGTCACAACGAACAATGGCTGTCGAACTCGTTCGGCGCAAAGGGGAGAGAACAGCGCGGGCAATGTATAAGAGCACGTTACCAATTAAGCGAGAACCAATTAATAATATCAAGTTATTCTTTATTGTAATGTTTCATGCTTAAGGAACGTTATAATACACAATGAATTATAAGTTTGGTTAATTGCAACGACTGGGAATAACTTGCTGTTCCGTTTGACTGTGTGAGCGCGCTGAAGGTTGGTTGCAGACAGACTGACCGTTGGTCACATTTGAATTAAGTGACAGCTGGTTGGCGTCCCCTGGCGATGACGCATTGTCAGCTGGTTGCTGACAGGTGTGGTGGATATGTTTGTTGGGGAGTGTACTAGACGATAAACGTACTAGATTCTCCCCGCTGCATATAATTGAGAATCCGCAACAATATGAGTTAATTAAAACACGATTATATAGTGGTATATGGAAAATTTAACATGCCTCAGGACTTGCTAAATAAGGCCAAGACCGGTTCCAGGTTGTAGTACCGATGATGATGATGATATAGTGGTACAATATTATATTTTTTCCTAAACTATTTTATTTTGTTTTTAAGACGACGCTGGAAAAACAATCGCCCTGGTTCCTTTTTTTTTATTTACTGCATTTATTTGACCAAAAATTAAGAGTTGCAATAAGTAATACAGTTAACTTATAATAGTGTGACGCATATGACAATCAGCTGTGATATCTGGCAGGACTCCAAAACAAAGTACTAGAATATTCTAGAAAGTACTGGAAAACCGGAGACTATGAGCAGTAGAAAATTCGAGGCTATAGAACAGGCGGAAACGAAACGCCGAATCAGAATGAGGAAAAAAGGTATAAATACGTCGCACGAGTTAACACCCAAAACCCTTCTTATCTACAATGACTCAATCCACAATCTACATACTTCAGACAATGAAGCATTACATTCAGTTCGATGACTCATTAGCATCTCTTATCCACAGAATATTGCGTAGCAGCACTTACCTACACTGGCATCCTTATCTACAAAACTCAAAACATATATAAACGAAATGTACCTAACTGTAAGAGAATTACTCTAAGTCACGACCATAGGTTCGGACATTGTGATCATTAAGTCCTATTGTAAATTAGTCATTTAAGTGAAGGAAAAAATAAAGACACCGTCAAGCCAGAAATAAACCTCTACTTAACAAAGTAATGAAAAATATTTTTTTCCTTTCTGTGGCGGCAATAAGAATAACTGGCGATCCTGCTCATCGTGTCTGAAGATCTAGAAAAAAGAGGGAAATACAGTGAAAGGTTCCAAAATTGTCGCAGCAATATTCCAAGGAGCCTGGCGCAAGACTAATGACCTTGCCCAGACAAAATAAATCATTATGGAAAAATTTAACAAGCCTCAGGACTTGCTAAATAAGGCCAAGACCGGTTCCCGGTTGTAGTGCCGATGATGATGATGATGAATATTCCAAGGAGGACTGGAAACCAATAAGGATCTATAGCGTTTGGGATAATAGTGAAGAACGTGTGATTCGAACTGACGCTATGACAGTTAGAATCACCAAAAACTGAACCAAAGCGCAACCCATCAGGCTACTGTCCGTGTTTTGAATTCGATTTTTAAACTCAAGTATATTCCACTGATGTGAATTGTTATGTTATCGCTATGGTATACGGCTCTGATGCATTCTCTTATTTAATTTTCGTTCGGTGTTCTTCACTACTTTGCTTGTGTATTGTGTGCGTATCTGTTAGAGACGCCCCAGATCTCCCACACAGACGGATCAAAGAAATCAAGACGAACCTCAGGAGCAGCAAAAACCAAGCAGCGATATATCTAGATGAGTCAGAGTAGTGTCAGTGAAAAAATCATATAGTGGTGAGAGTGACTGAACTACACAAGCAACGAGCTTCATAGAAACTTCATACCGACTGGCGCATGAAGGACCGGAAGCACAAAAAACCTCGTTGGAACCCGATAAAACTTACAAATAAAAAAACAGAAACCAGTGAAAGTGAAAGTGAAAATAACAACTATGGTAACTCCAACAACTAAAGACATGGCACAACTCGCAGAATTATAAGCCCAGAGGGCAGTAATCCTGAACAACAACAAAACGTTAGACGAACGGAACAAAATCCTGGTATCCCAAAATAAAGCATTAAGAGACGAAATGATGACGCTAAAATCAGGAATCCCAACACCCATTATAACAAAAAAATTGGAAACCATCAAACTATCAATAACGAGACCAGAATAAATAGACATCAAGGTGTTCAAAGGCCTATCCATATTCCAAGGCAAAAATGAAGAATATAGAGCCTGGCGGAGCATCGTATGGCGAGCCATGGAAAATATAAAGGAATTCCATAACACAACCCAGTATTATACATGCCTCTCACTATTTAAAGGAAAAATCCAGGAAACCGCCTCAAATCTACTGGTAACATACAATACAATGTTCAATTTCTATTCCATAATAAACAGGCTAGATTACGCCTACGTGGATAGGAGACCATTATACGTCCTACAAGAACAACTAAAAAGAATTAGACAAGGGAGAATGAGTTTGTCGGACTATTACAACGAAATAAACAAAGCTCTGAACCTAGTTGTGACGAAAATAGAGATGGACCGAGTACAAAATACAGAGCCGCTAATCCAGAACACAATGGAAGAAGGAGTAAGGACCTTTATTCAAGGATTACAATGCTAATACACTCGAGGAACCCTCTACGCACACCGCCCTGAAGACTTAGAAACGCTTACGCTATAGCAAGTACGATAATCCACGACAATGGAGGCTACCGAATTGGTTGCCAACCACGCAAATATAACGATTGGAATATCCACCAAAGGAAATGGCCACCAAATCAAACGGAAAACTAGAACAGGAACCATCAACAAAACCAACATCAGAGGAACTATACCACACCAAGATACCATGAACAAAGTGGAAACTTCAGAAACTTCAATAACTCCAGATATCAACCCAAAACTCAAGTACAATACTTGCAACAACAGAGTGGAAATTTCAAAAATAACCCCAGATACCAAACAAATGGTCATGTACAACAAATACAACAACATCCAAAAACGGAACCAGACCCAGAATCAATGGACATAGATGTCTCAACAACTTCCAGCAACAACATTAATCGTCCAATTTTGTTATTGAATTACTTTTTTACAAAAAAAAAAGATTTTGAGTGATGGAAATCTTTATTTGGACCTTTACAATATTTTCTAGTTCTGAAATGTCAAATGTGATGTCTGCTTCACAAATGTCAAATATGATTGACGTACGACGCCATTTTCAAAAATTATAACATCTTCTGATAGGGTGATTAATTTTGCGCCACCCTGGCTATGCTGTCGTAGGCGGCCTTAAAGTCTATTAATATATGATCTTCTAGACATTTTTCCATCGCCTGCCCAACGGTGAATTTCTAATCAATCACTGATTGGCCTGGGATGAAGTCACACTGATATTGACCTTAGCGTATGGAGCTATCCGATCTTGTAGTATAGTGGAGAGTATCTTATAGGCGGTACCCAGCAATGTGGTACCCCTATAGTTGCTGCACAGTGTGATATTTTGCTTCTTATGTATGGGGCATACTATTTCGGACGCCAATCTTCCGGCATCTCCTTTTGGTCCCATACGTGCACCACGATCTCATTAATTGCGTGATGTAATGCTGTCCCACCTTGTTTGATCAGTCCTGTGGGCTTTATTTGATTTGAGCTGTCTTATGGCTTTTAATGTTTCCTCAATGCTTGGTAGCGGCAGCATTTAGTCTTGATCTTGCATTGGTGGAGCCTCCAATTCTTCTGTGAGCTGACCATTTAGCAATTCATTGAAGTGCACTTCCCATCGCTCCAGAGTAGATTTTTGTCTCAGGTACTTTTCTTTTGTCTGTGGAGTCTTTTTTCAGGTTTTCGGTACTCTTTGTATTTCTCCTCGCGTACCCGCGTCCTATGAGACTGCTGCCTTGCCCGGTATGCAGCATTCTTACGTTCAGTCACTAGTTTGCACTCATCATCAAACCAGTCGTTCCGATCTCTACGACTACTGCATAAGATGGAGTTGGCAGTACTAATGACAGTATTGTTAAGGCGTGTCCATTTCTCTTCTACGCCCGGCATTCTGGCCTCAGGACTTACTCAGCCTCCATCGAGCTCTTCGAGGGCGAGTCCCAACGCATGACCAACGGTGTCACTGGTATTCTCATTGCGTAAGGCAGCCGTGTTGATCAGAACCTGATCCTCGGATGCAATACGTCTCCGCAAAGCAATCCGTGCTCGGAAAACTATACCAACAAGATAGTGATCCGAGTCGACGTTGGCACCTCGGTACGTTCGTACCGTCATTAGACTCGAGGAGTGGCGGCGATCTATCAATACGTGGTCAATTTGGTTGCGAGTGGCTCCATCATGTGATAACCAGGTGGCTTTGCGTATTTCTTTACGCGGAAACCTGGTACTCGTAACAAGCAAGTTTTTTGATGCTGCCAGTTCGATGACTCGTTGTCCATTGTCAATAGTGTTCTCATGCAAACTATGGGAACCTGTGTAGTGCCTGAAAACCGGCTTCCGACCCATTTTCGCATTCAAATCACCAAGAACGATTTTCACATCATTGGGCAGGTATTGAGGGCACATTCAACGTTCTCGTAAAATTCTCCTTTTTCGCCGTCATGGGACTCCTCTGCAGATCCGTGAACGTTTATGGGTCTTATGTTCTTAAACTTGCATTAAAGAAATGGCAGGGTTCAGTTTTCGGCTGACTAGAAAGTCTACCCCGAGCACATGGTGTTTTGCATGACAGCTGTAATAAATGTGATACTCGTTTCTTTGAATAACACCACTCCCCGTTCATATTATTTCTTGTAATGCTGTTATGTCAGCCTTATATTCAGATAGGGCATCGGCTGATTGCTGTGCAGCTCGAGCTCTATATAGTGAGCGGACGTTCCATGAGAAAATGTTCAAATCGTTTAGCCATTTTCATTTCCATGGGCATCGTCGTGTATCCGGTCCATATCCGAAGCTTGTTAAATGTTCCATAATAATTTGTTTTTCCGGGCAAGGTTATTAACCTTGCGCAAACCTTTCTCAGGATGTCGCTGCATGCATTGGTTCACTACTTGATGAACGCCAAAGTAGCTATCCAGGGGTGTCATGTGGAGAGTGCATGTTAACTTGGATTGAACAGGGACAAGAATGATCCTGACTTTCGCCGGGTTGAAAGCAATCAGTGACTTTGCCCTGTATGTTCGCTGTCAGCCGTCTTATCTTACCTCATTAAAATGGGACTCGAGTGTGGCGAACTATTTGAAACACCACGATTGGTAGGAACAAAAATGAATGAAAACTATAAACACAACAAAAAAAAAAAAAAAAACATACAAAAAGCCCGGGAAGCGTATGTGTGACGACTCGACGCTACCGTACACAAGGAATTCATGAAGAAAACACCGACTCGGCAAAGGAAGACGTAGACGAGTCTCTCGGGTTCCTACAGACCAATGTATAATGCAATAAAATAATAGTTAGTTGATACAGTTTGTGCGAAAATGTCACAAGATACCCAGTTCTAACTCTGTTGTAAATTATAGAACTTTTTGTTGCTAACCATCGAAATTGCTTTCTTTTTTTAAACACATAATTCGTATTTCACTTAGCTTCTTAATCTAGAAACTTTATAATCTTGTTACGTAGTAACTCCCCCAAAGCCTTTGTCCCAGTGAGAAAACATTAAACATAAACAGACATACATAGCATGTAAAACGTTTAAACAGTTTAAATAGTCAATATTTACATTACAAACAATTACCACATCTTCAAACTAAACTTAAATACAAAACACAATGTACATTGTGATTTACACATATAATGAATAAAACATAATCTTCCTCTCATTCATTTACAACATAAATTAAACATATTCATTTAAATAATGTACATTTCAAATTTTAAACAACATAAAATATATATTACATTTGGCATACAAATTATAAAACAAAAACATAGCTGGTGCATAAACCCAGTTTTATTCGGCGATGACATCTTCTATTATTTTTGAAGTTGATCGTAGCCAAGTTTCTTCATTGGGGCAATGGCGTCAGTGAACAAAAGGGTAACGGAAAAGGCTAGGAACCAGAGGCACAGTTTGGTCTCGAAAATAAAAGGGTTCTACGACGGTTTTTTGCTTATCCTTGTTCCTGTGCATTTTTGTTTTTGCGGTCGTCGTGATGTCGTGTTGTTGAGGAAAAGGAGGAGAGAATTGAGAAATTTTAAGTAAACTTTTGTAGTATCGTACCGAATATGTTCTTTGTTGTGAAAATTAAAAGCAACTTATAGTGTCGTACCAAATATCAAAATTACAAGCAAGGCACTATGCCGTTCTTGTGGCGCAAGGCTAATAACATGCCCGTAAAATAAATTATTATGGAAAATGTAACAAGCCTCGAAACTTGCTAAATAGGCCAAGACCAGATCCCGGTTGGTTCATGAACCTTAATCTAGCGGCTAGGAGAGAGCACCAAGTTCGTGTGTTCACTATCGGGTTTTATCGCATGCTGGAATCCTTACAAACCTACCAGATTGTCAAATCAAAAAGTCACCAGAGACAAGGCGGACGCCAGAGGGGAGGAAGGAAAGACAGATGAATCAAGGTGGTAGGAGGTATCTTGTGGATCAAGCCGAGGAAACAAATACACAGGTCACGAAAACCGTGAGTACCGACAATAAAAATTCTAATGGACTAGAACATTTTGGCACACGCACTATTTTGGTTCACATAAATTAAAACAATTAAATATTGACCAAGAAAACTGTAAGAATCTCCATTCTAATTGTCTCATGCCAGACCGTAACGGAGTAAATAAAGATAGAACCGAATTTTTATTTCCTTTTTAAGCCCATGCTTATTTATATTTAAAGCTATTGTATCTTGCAGAGAAGGAGCATATTCAATTGTCGTGTGCATACAATTTTGTTATAAAGGGTGTTTCATTCCGAGGTATAAAACTTTGAATTTATGTGCAGTGAGCGTCAAGATACAAATGTATCAATAGGGAACGTTTGTTGTGAACGAGCCCATATATTTTTTTTATTTGGTCGCTATGACATCTGTCAAACATATTTAGTATGCATCAAGTCATTGTATGTTGAGAATTGATCAAATGACAGCTGATCTTACCCAACACAACCTTGAACCTGACCCAACTTCACACCTTCCTTTCTGTTCTCAGAGTCGAAGTTGGCACTGATCGATTCATTCGAATTTTTGCGGACGGATTCACAAGACCAGGGAAATTGAATGGCGAAAGGAAAACGTGCTCCAAACTGTAATCTCAATTTTTATAAAGTATCGCGCAACAATTCGTAAATTGTTAAGCGACAAATTTGTTTATAAGAACAAGTGTTATTCGAATGTACAAAAGAATTTGTACTTTTGATAGTAAGTCAATAAATTCAATCACTGCCAACTCTGGACTTTTGTTTATGGTAAATCAACAAACCCGAACAACCCAAAACACAAAACCCCAACAGGTTATGGGCCGAGAACAGCCATAAAAGGGTTTTGTTGATCATCAAGCAAGGAAAGCGGCAGGAAAATCGAGAAAAGCAGCCCAGAGCGGGAGAACTGGCAAGGACGACATAACCTATAAATCGTCAACATTGGAGCAGCCATCGCACAGCAAGTCAACGTTGAGCAACGTATACGCAAGTCGTTTTCAGCCAGAAAAAAGGCCACGAAAGATTGTAAACTCATTTTGTTTATTTAAAAAAAAAATTGTCAGAAGTCAGTCGAATTGTAAGATTTTGAACAAAATGGATTCCGTTAAATCTCAGTTGGAAATGTCAATTTCAGTTCATGGCGATTTAAATTAAACGTAGCACTTAAGAATAAGGACTTGTACGAAATTGCAACAGGAGCAAAGCCTAGACCAGCAGGTGCTGCGTCACCTGAAACCATTTCAGCTTGGTTACAGAAAGATGTCTGTGAAATAGAGAAAAGTAGAGAGCGGGGTCCGCACCAGGCGCGGAAGTTCTACCAAATAATCCGCAGTATGACGCGGTACACACCACGCTGCACTTACTGCAAGGATAAAGAGGGTAATCTGATCACCGATCCTGAAGGCATTCTGGAGCGATGGGAAGTGCACTTCAATGAATTGCTAAATGGTCAGCTCACAGAAGAATTGGAGGCCCCACCAATGCAAGATCAAGACAAAATGCTGCCGCCACCAAGCATTGAGGAAACATTAAAAGCATTAAGGCAGCTCAAATCAAATAAAGCCCCTGGAGCTGATGGCATACCAGCTGAGCTGATCAAACAAGGAGGGACAGCGTTACATCACGCAATTCACGAGATCGTGGTGCACGTATGGGAGCAAGAGGAGATGCCGGAAGATTGGCGTCGCGGTATAATTTGCCCCATACATAAGAAAGGAGATATCACACTGTGCAGCAACTATAGGGGTATAACATTGCTGAGTACCGCCTATAAGATACTCTCCACTATCCTACAAGACAGGATATCCCTATACGCTAAAGCCATCATTGGTCAATATCAGTGTGGCTTCATCCCAGGTAAATCAGCAATTGATCAGATATTCACCCTTAGGCAGGCGATGGAAAAATGTCTGGAATTTAAGATTCCACTATATCATCTGTTTATAGACTTCAAGGCCGCCTACGACAGCATAGCCAGGGTAGAACTATATAATGCCATGAGAGAATTCGGCATTCCAAACAAATTGATACGACTTTGTAGGTTGACCATGACCAACGTAACTAGTCAAGTAAAAGTAGCGGGATTGCTGTCCAAACCAATAAACATCTATAATGGACTCCGACAAGGGGACGGTCTGGCCTGCCTCCTCTTCAACCTGGCGAGGAGGCAGCAACAAGAGAGACTATTGTCACCAAGTCCAGTCAGATACTTGCCTACGCAGATGACATCGACATCATCGGTAGAACCGAATCGGCGGTACAGGAATCCTTCACCCAGATCGAGCAGGCGGCACAAAAACTGGGACTGCACATTAATGAGGGAAAAACCAAGTACATGGTGGCAACTTCTGCGAAGAGAAGACCCAACGTTGGTCAAACTATCAGGGTAGTGGAGCACGAATTTGAAGTAGTGCAATCTTTTAACTACCTTGGGTCAATAGTATCAGCCGATAACAATATGGAAGAAGAAATACGCGAACGGCTGATTAAATCCAACAAAGCCTACTATGGTCTATCAAGGCTCTTTAAATCCCGAAATTTATCCAGAACATCCAAGCTACTACTGTACAAGAGCATGGTCTTACCAGTACTCATGTATGGATCCGAGACCTGGGTGCTTAATAAAAGGCACTCTGAACTCTTGGCCGCGTTCGAGAGAAAGGTCTTAAGGAGAATTGTTGGCCCCGTATGTGAGGGAGGACGATTCCGGAGACGCTACAACCATGAGTTGTACGCAATCTACCTTGAAGCTCATATTGTAAGAAAATCAAGCTCGGTAGACTCCGGTGGGCGGGACACCTAGCTCGAATAAGCGAAGAGGAGCCTGCCCTTTGTGGCAGGATGTATGGAAGGAGACAGCGCGGCAGACCTTGTCTGCGATGGAGGGATGGCGTAGACCAGGACGCCCAGAGCCTGGGAGTGCTAAACTGGATGACATCGGCTCGAAATCGGGACCGGTGGAGAGATTTGTTAAATAAGGCCAAGACCGTGTCCCGGTTGTAGTGCCGATGATGATGATAAAGAAAGATGTCGAAGCTCAAACGTTGATAGGCTTAAATGTAAACAGTAAGATTGCGAACAAAATTGCAAATAGCAAAACTGCCAAAGACATGATAGAGAAATTAACTAGCTTATACGGCACAAAGACTGATGTGACTTTAAAAATGTCCCGAATCAAATTCTTTACCTTTGAATACGAAGATAGCAAGTCAGCAGTGGAAAATTGTTTGGAGATCTTGGATTTGGCTGAAGAAGTATCAACCGAAAATGATCCTATGAGAGAAAGTTGGATCATGACAAGGATCATGAGTGTGCTACCGCCAAAATTAGCGCATTTCAGGACTTCTTGGGATAATGTGACCGGAGCAACAAAGAAAGTGGAAACTCTCATTGAACGTCTGAGACTTGAGGACGAGCGACTGAAGAAGACGACAAACTCAAAGGTAAGCACCAACAACGGTCTCCTGGCAAGACGTCAGGAGCAAAGCCAGTCGTCAAAGGGCAAGCAGGACAAGTTAACGCTCATATGCTACAAGTGTGGAGGAAAAGGTCACATGATCAAGCAGTGTACAGGCAAACCGTGCAAAAAGTACATTGCCTACTGTAAGAAGAAAATAATGCACTTCCAAGGAAGAGTCAAGCAAGTTTACAAGTGGAAAGCCACCAAGCGCGTTCCTGGCCACAGCATTTTCAACAGTGGACAGTGACATCTCGAAGGACAGGGCAACTTCATGGTATCAGGACTGCGGAGCTGGTCAACACATTGCGTCTCTTCGGGAGTGGTTTGCACAGTTGGTCGAGCTGGACGAACCAATCTCAATAGTGATTGGAGACTCAACCAGGCTAGATGCCATTGCAGTCGGAACATCGAGATGGAGGCTTGTGATGGTCAGGAATGGTATCCAGTGGTACTTGGGGATGTTATTTACGTTCCAAAACTCAACTATGATCTTTTCTCAGTAAGTCAGATGCTGGACAAGGGACACTTTCAGAAGGCAAATGGAAAGCAGTCAACTTTTTACAGTCAGGATGGCAGGGAAGTTGTGGCAATTGCCAAGCGCAAAGGAAACCTCTACAAAATGAGGCTCAGAACAGAAGAAGAGACAAGTTTGATGACAATGTCAATAAAAACTTGGCACGAGAGACTCGCCCATCAAAATGTGAAGTATGTGAGGGACATACTGAAACGCAAAGAGATCAAACACATTGATGACTGGAACAACTATGTGTGCAAGGGATGCGCACACGGCAAGAATCATCGAGCCCCACACCGAACCAACCCAAAGACAGCCCAGCAACCACTAGATCTTGTACACGTCGACACTGGAGCAATGAATATTCCGTCGTTAGGAGGAGCAAAGTACTGGCTTATGTTCAAGGACGACTTCACCCACTACCGAAGCTGTTATTTCATGAAGACGAAAGTAGAGGCACCTGAGAAGATAGAAAGCTACTTGAGACTCGTGGAAAATCAGCTTGGGAGGAGAGTCAAGTGTTTGAGATCTGACAACGGCACGGAACTGAAAAATGCAAAATCCAAACAGATGTTGGCAAGCTGGGAATATTTCACACATTTACGAATGTGCACACGCCAGAACAAAGCGGAAGGGTTGAGAGAGAAATGAGGACAATTGTTCAGGCAGTCAGGACAGTGATACACACCGAGAAATTGGACGAAAGACTGTGGGCAGAGGCAATGAACCATGTGATCTTCACAATCAACCAGACTGGAACCAGCAATGTGCCAGGGAAAGCCCAGCAGAACTCTGGTTCGGAAAAAAGATAAAGATTGAAAGGCTGTGACCCTTTGGATATGATTGTTAAGTGCTGATACAAGGACTGAAGAGAGGCAAAATCGATAAAAAGTCAAAAGAATGAATTTTGGTCGGCTATGATATTGATTCACCCTGCTACACGGTTTATCTGAAAGATACGAAAGACATCATCAGCTCCGACAACGTAGTCTTCGACGAGGAGAAAATGATCCTGAGACAAGGCACTGAACCTGAGGCACGAGCACCCGAGGACAAGATTGAGAAGAAAGATGAAAGTAGCAGCGAGATAGGCTATGAAGATGCAGAAGAGACCGATGGAAGTACCGAAGAGCCAAGCGACAATGAACAAGAGACAACGCCGCCAGCAGAGCAGCCAGAAGGAAGAACCTTGCGAGATCGTCGGAACCTGCAACCACCACCAAAGTACAGGGACTACGTTGCAAACATGCCCAACCCAGGAAACAGCAACAGAGCAGCCATGATTGGTGAAAGAGAAGATATCCTGGTGAGCGAAGCACTCAAGGATGAGAAGTGGAGACGAGCGATGCAGGAGGAATACGATTCTCTCATGGAAATGCAAACTTGGAGGCTGGTGGACTGTCCAGAAGGAGTGAAGCCGATCACTTGTCGTTGGGTACTTCGAGAGAAGGCAGACGGGAGACTCAAGGCCAGACTCGTGGCGAGAGGATTTGAACAGAAGGAGGGAGTGGATTATGGAGAAACTTTTAGTCCAGTAGCCCGCCATGCATCCATTCGCCCACTTCTAAGTCACGCAACGTCAGAGAAAATGAACTTGGTATCATTCGATGTGTTGCATTCTTGTATGGGAACTTGGAACGGAATGTTTACATGAGCCAGCCTAAAGGGTTCGACGACGGATCAAGGAAAGTCTGCAAGTTGGACAAGAGTCTTTACGGGCTCAAACAAGCTCCAAGGATGTGGAACGAGGGGGTCACCACACACCTTAAAAAGAAGATAGGCCTGATCAGCACAGACGACGATCTGGTACGATCTGGTACGCACAAAAGCAGCGCCTGGTGGCGACTTCAACTGCAGAAGCTGAGTACCGAACAGCGATTTCAGTGATAGACGATGTGTGCTGGATTAAATGAATCGCGCTGGAACTGGGTATCCTGAAAGCCGACCAGCCAATCACCTTGTACGTCGACAACATGTCAGCCATACACATGTTACAGAATGCACACGAGAGAAAGACAAGTAAAGGAAAGAAGCACATTGAGATACCACGAAAGTACATCCAGCAACACGTCGACAAGATGGTGACACTGCAACACGTTGTGAGCAGCAGGCAGATTGCAGACATTCTGACCAAGCCACTCAACAGGAGATACTTTGAGACGCTCCGCCGTAAATTGATCAAGGAGGATCGTTGAGAATTGATCAATTGACAGCTGATCTTACCCAACACAACCTTGAACCTGTCCCAACTTCACACCTTCCTTTCTGTTCTCAGAGCCGAAGTTGGCACTGATCGAAGTATTCGAAATTGCGGACCGATTCACACAAACCAGGGAAATTGAATGGCGAAAGGAAAACGTGCTCCAAACTGCAATCTCAATTTTTATAAAGTATCGCGCATCAATCCGTAAATTGCTTAGCGACAAATTTGTTTATCAGAACAAGTGTTATTCGAATGTACAAAAGAATTTGTACTTTTGATAGTAAGTCTATAAATTCAATCACTGCCAACTCTGGACTTTTGTTTATGGAAAATCAACAAGCCCAAACCACCCGAACAACACAAAAGATAACCCAACAATATTAAATTGTCGTGTGCATACAATTTTGTCATAAAGGGTGTTTCATTTCGAGGTATAAAACTTTGCATTTATACAAGGTGTACCGGTGTATCGATACAAATGTATCGATAAGGAGCGTTTGTTGTGAACGAGCCCTTATATTTTTTTTTATTTGGTTGCTATAACATCTGTCAAACATATTTAGTATGCATCAAGTTATTGTACAAACAACATCTTTTTTGTTAATCCTGTTAAAAATGTCGAATTTTGTACCAGAAAATAATGATTTGCGGAAAGCATTACTTTTTTGTTTTCATTTGAAGAAAAGTGCTGCAGAGTCGAATCGAATGCTTGTCGAGGCTTATGGTGATCATGCTCTATCGGAAGCAACATGCAAAGGATGGTTTCAGCGGTTCAGAGATAATGATTTTGATGTGCGAAATGAAGAACGTGGAAGACCACCAAAAAAGTTTGAAGACGCCGAATTGCAAGCAATATTGGATCAAGATGACACTTTAAGTCAAAAACAAATGGCACAAATGTTAAATGTTGCACAACAAACAATTTCTGACCATTTAAAAGCTATGGGAAAGTGTGGAAACTGGGTGCCACATTAATTGAATGACAAGCAGATGGAAAAGCGAAACACCACATGTGAAACGTTGCTTCTACGACACGAAAGGAAGTCAGTATTGCATCGAATTGTGACTGGTGATGAAAAATGGATTTATTATAAAAATCTTAAACGCAAAAAACCATGGGTACATCCAGGAGAAACGTCAACAACGACTGCAAAGCCTGATCTGTTCGGAAAAAAGGCAATGCTCTGTGTTTGGTGGGACCAGAAGGGGGTGGTGTATTGTTAAAGATTTTTTAACAATTATTTTATATATATTTCACACCAAACTCACCCCGATTTTACTCCTTGACTGTGTCTTTGGTGTACCTTCTGAGTTTATTAATATTGTTTTTCTTCAGAAACTCCTTTCCTTGAGAAAATTCTGCACAACTCCCGAGTGGTCCCAAACAAAATGGAGTCACCCGTTCACTTCAAATGCTATTCTTTGATTCTGGAGCACTGCACTGTTTTATACAAACGTGTAATAATTGTTATCATCAACGGAAGCAAACACAAACTGTACACTGAGGCCAGAGTAAAACTAACACAAAACAAAAACCAGCTCTCTACACGATTTAGCTTAAGTTATTTTATTCCTTTTTGAGTTCTAACAGTTTTTATTTCACAATTTTCTTTTTCTTTTTCGAATTTTCACACAATCTATATACTTAGACAGATTGTCTTGAAAGGTTAGTATATATGTATTGCCTGCTGGAGTTCGATCCAGAGGCCCGACTATATCTAAATATACCTTGTCGAAAAGCCTCTTTGCAATGTCGGTGATTACCATGGGCATCCGTAGGTTTGGGGAAGATTTCATGGTTTGACAATCCTTACATTTCTTAATGTAGACTTTAATGTCGCGCATCATGTTCTTCCACCAATGGTTCCTACGAATCTTGCTATAGGTTTTTATCACTCCTTGGTGTCCGCCCAAAGGAGGATCATGGTAATCCCGTAGCAGTAACTGGATATCCTCAGGTTTTGTTATCTCCATTCCTTTTTCCGTGCAGGGAGGTATGGAATTATCTGGTAAATCAGACTCGTCATTTGTTTGATTTCCCTGGGATCCTTCGCTTTCCCTTAGCTTTTTTGCTTGGGCGCGTGTTACTACATTGCATCTCTGTAGTTTGGGAGTCTCATCACAACCTTGCGGGATGCTGCTCAAGGTGTCCGCGTTGGTGTTATATTTACCGGGTTTGGTAATCAAACTCCGATAATTTGTGATGGAATTTGGTTAAACGTGACGTGGGGTCTTTCACGTTAAAAACTCCCTTCAGTGGCTTATGATCCGTATATATGTTGAACCTTCGCCCTTGTAAATAACAGCGGAAATTTCTAGTCGCCCACACAATGGCTAGTAACTCCCTCTCAATTGTGGAGTAATTTCTTTCCGGTTTATTCAAGGTTCGACTTGCATAAGCTATAGGCTGATCTTTACTTATTCCCCCTTGCGATAGCACGGCACCCAGTGCATCGCTGCTCGCATCCGTAGTCAGGTTAAAAGTTTTGGTGAAATCTGGATAGATTAATATTGGCGGCGAAACCAATAATCCTTTTATTTTGTCAAATGCTTGTTGGCATTTGGCTGACCAGGTGAATCTAACGTCCTTCCTTAACAAGTTTGTTAAGGGGCGCACTATCCTCGAGAAATTTGGAACAAATTTTCGATTATAGTTCGCCAGTCCTAGAAATGATTGGGCGTTCTTTACCGTCTTGGGAATGGGGAAATCCCTGACACTAGCTGTCGTGTCGGGATTTGGCATTGCCCCGTTTTCAGAACAAACATGTCCGAGGTAGACTACTTCTTTTTGTAAAAATCTACATTTTTCGGGTTGGAATTTGAGATTGTGATATCTCAATTGTTCGAATACCTTCTAGAGTTTGTCATTATGGCTCTCTAGGTTTTTCCCATAGATGACAATGTTGTCCAGATATACAAAGCATTCGATACCTTGCAACCCAGTTAGGACATGGTTCATGAGTCTCTGGAACGTAGCCGGGGCTCCCTTTAGCCCGAATGGTATACCTCTGAACTCATAATGCCCGTAATTAGTGCTGAAAGTTGACTTGTCGCGATCCTTCTGATCGACTAAGACCTGGTGGTAGCCACTGGCTAAATCAAGCGTGGAAAAGTAGCGTGAGTGACCTAGTTGGTCCAGAATGTCCACTATTCTAGGGAGGGGGTACGCATCCCCGATGGTCTTGTCGTTCAGTTTTCTGAAATCGACAACTACTCGCCATCGGGCTTTTCCATCGGTGCCCGCTTTTTTTGGGAACTACTAGGAGGGGTGAGTTCCACGGACTTTTGCTAGGTTGAATGATACCATTCTCTAGCATTTCCCGAACTTGCTCATTAATTACTTCTTTTTTGCATTCAGGCAGACGGTATGGTCTTTGGTTTATAGGCGCTTGGTCCAGTGCCATAGACAATTCATGTGTTATCGCATTGGTATACGTCAGGTATTCGCCTTTTAAGTGGAATATGTCATTGAACTCCTCACATATTTCCACTATCGATTGACACTCCTGTGGCGAAACTGTTGATGCGCAACGCTACCGACAACAAATGATCAATTTCAACCATGTATTGATCGAAAAACGACCAGAAGGGGCACAAGACGCGGAAAGGTAATTTTGTTGCATGATAATGCTCCGAGTCATACAGCAAAACCCATCAAAGAAACAATAAAAGCTCTCGGCTGGGAAGTGTTACCTCACCCCACGACCGGTTTTATTGGCGTGGTATCCACAAATTGCCAGAAAGGTGGTCGAAATGTGTAGAAAGCAATAGCCAATACTTCGACGCTCACTTCATATCAGTACAACGTATAAAATAAAGGAAAATATCTTTAATAACCACAAATGTGGCTACATTTGAACGATAATTGTTTGTCACTAATGTTTGGATATTACTTCGAACGACCAGTCGCCACGACTGATGAAAATGTGGTGCAGTCTGGGGGTCCAATTTTCAATCACTCTTCGGAGCACATATAGAATGTTATATCTGTCTATCATATGCAATATTTTCCTTGGTTACTAACAAATAATCAGTGAGGTATACCAAAACTTCAAGTAAAAGGTAAAAAACCTACCTTACATTTTGTAAACTGAACAATAAAAATATTTAGAATATTAAAAATCTCTGTACACCATAAGAAAGCAGAACTACTGATATCCTCAGACTGCTACGAGTGAGTGCCTGTGACAGAGAAAACTATTATGTGTAATAGAAAGTTTGTTATACTTCTTTTCTGTTGAGGTATTCCGTAAAAAAACATCCCTTGAACTGTGGAAATATCGGGTTTTCCAATACACTTGTATACTTGACAACTTTTTTTTTTTAAATAAAACGCAAACCATTTAAGATATTTCAAAAACTTTATTATCGGCTTGAAGTACAATCAAAACATCTATGAATGGAACTCGGCTTCGTGCATATGGCCAACGCGGGCACGTTTGCAACGGTCGATTCATTGAACCCAATTTTCGATGACTCGGCCACACATTTCGGCCGAAACGGCTGCTATTTCGCGTTCAATGTTGGCTCTGAGCTCTTCCAACATCATCGGCTTGTTGGCATAGACCAATGACTTGACGTAGTCCTAAAGAAAATAGTCTAGAGGCGTTAAATCGCACGAACGATGCGGCCAACCGGCTGGCCCATTTCTTGAGATAACACGCTCATCAAACTTACTCCTCAATAAATCGATTGTATCGTGTGCTGTGTGGTTTGTGGCACCGTCCTGTTGAAACTACATGTCGCCCAAGTCCATATCTTGCCAAAAATAATCGGTAATCATGGCGCGATAACGATGGCCATTCACAGTAACGTGACAATCGTTATCGTTGACGAAAAAATGTGGCACAATGACGCCGCCGGCATGTAAACCACACCAAACAGTTATTTTTTTGTGGATGAAGTGGTGATTCAGGGGGGATGGGTGCGAACATACAGGGCAAAGTTACTGATTGCTTTCAACCCGGCGAAGGCCGGGACGATCCTGGTCCCTGTTCAATCCAAGTTGACATGCAGTCTTCACGTGACACCCCTGGATAGCTGCTTTGGCACCCGCCAAGTAGTGAACCAATGCATGCAGCGACATCCTGAGAAAGGTTGGCGCAAGGCTAATAACCAGGCCCGTAAAAATGAATTATTGTGGCAAATTTACCAAGCCTCGGATATGGACCGGATACACGACGACGACCACGGAAACGAAAATGGCTAAATGATTTAAGAATTTTTTCATGGAACGTACGCTCACTATACAGAGCTCGAGCTGCACAGCAACTAGCCGATGCCCTGTCTGAATATAAGGCTGACATAACAGCATTACAAAAAATAAGATGGACGGGGAGTGGTGTTTTTCAAAGAAAAGAGTATGACATTTATTACAGCTGTCACGCAAAACACCGTGTGCTCGGGGTAGGCTTTCTAGTCAGCCAAAACTTAAAGCCTGCCATCATCGGCTTTAATGCAATAAATGAAAGGCTATGCACTCTTCGCGTGCGATGCAAGTTTAAGAAGATAAGCCTCATAAAAGTTCACGGACCTATAGAGGAGACCCCTGATGACGAAAAAGAAGAATACTACGAGATTGTCGAACGGGCCCCTCAATGCCTGCCCAAGCTACGATGTGAAAATCGTTCTTGGTGATTTGAATGCAAAAATATGTCGGGAGCCGGTTTTCAGGCACTACACAGGTTCCCATAGTTTGCATGAGAACACTAATGACAATGGACAACGAGTCATCGGACTGGCAGTATCGAAAAACTTGGTCTTTGCGAGTACCAGGTTTCCGCGTAAAGATATCCACAAAGCCACCTGGTTATCACATGATGGAGCCACTCGCAACCAAATTGACCACGTGTTGATAGATCGCCGCCACTCCTCGAGTCTAATGACGGTACGAACGTACCGATGTGCCAACGTCGACTCGAATCACTATCTTGTTGGTACAGTTTTCCGAGCACGGATCGCCTTACGGAGATGTATTGCATCCGCGGATCAGGCTCGAATCAAAACGGCTGCCTTACGCAATTAGAATACCAGTAACACCTTTGGTCATGCGTTAAGACTCGCCCTCGAAGAGCTTGACGGGGGGAGAGTAAGTCCTGGGGCGAGAATGCCGGGCGTAGAAGAGAAATGGACACGCCTTAAGAATACTGTCATTAGTATTGCCAACTCTATCTTAGGCAATAGTCGTAGAGATCGGAACAACTGGTTTGATGATGAGTGCAAACTAGCGACTGAACGCATACCGGGCTATGCAGCAGTCTCATAGGACGCGGGTGCCCGAGGAAAAATATAAAGAGCTCCGAGGATCTGAAAAAAGACTTCACAGACAAAAAAAAAGTGCCTGGGAGAAAAACCTTGTCTGTGAAATAAAGAAAAGTAGAAAGCGAGGTCCGCACCAGGCGCGGAAGTTCTACCAAATAATCCACAGTATGACGCGGTACACACCACGCTGCACTTACTGCAAGGATAAAGAGGGTAATCTGATCACCGATCCTGAAGGCATTCTGGAGCGATGGGAAGTGCACTTCAATAAATTGCTAAATGGTCAGCGCACAGAAGAATTGGAAGCTCCACCAATGCAGGATCAAGACTTAATGCTGCCGCCACCAAGCATTGAGGAAACATTAAAAGCATTAAGGCAGCTCAAATCAAATAAAGCCCCTGGAGCTGATGGCATACCAGCTGAGCTGATCAAACAAGGAGGGACAGCGTTACATCACGCAATTCATGAGATCGTGGTGCACGTATAGGAGCAAGAGGAGATGTCGGAAGATTGGCGTCGTGGTAGAATTTGCCCCATACATAAGAAAGGAGATATCACACTGTGCAGCAACTATAGTGGTATAACATTGCTGAGTACCGCTTATAAGATACTCGCCACTATCCTACAAGATCGGATACGCTAACGTCATCATTGGTCAATATCAGTGTGGCTTCATCCCACGCAAATCAGCGATTGATCAGATATATCATCATTTATAGACTTTAAGGCCGCCTACGACAGCATAGCCAGGGTAGAACTATATAATGCCATTAGAGAATTCGGCATTCCAAACAAATTGATACGACTTTGTAGGTTGATCGTGACCAACGTAACTAGTTAAGTAAAAATAGTGGGATTGCTGTCCAAACCAATAAACATCTTTAATGGACTCCAACAAGTGGACGGCCTGGCCTGTCTCGTCTTCAACCTGGCATTGAAGAAAGCAATCCGTGACTCTGGCGTTACAACAAGAGGGACTATTGTCACCAAGTCCAGCCAGATACTTGCCTACGCAGAGGACATCGACATCATCGGTAGAACCGAACCGGCGGTACAGGAATCCTTCACCCAGATCGAGCAGGCGGTACAAAAATTGGGACTGCACATTAATGAGGGAAAAACGATGTACATGGTGGCAACTTTTGCGAACAGAAGACCTAACGTTGGTGAAACTATCAGGGTAGTGGAGCACGAATTTGAAGTAGTGCAATCCTTTAAGTACCTTGGGTCAATAGTATGAGCACGAATTTGAATAGTGCAATCCTTTAAGTACCTTGGGTCAATAGTATGAGCCGATAACAATATGGAAGAAGAAATACGCGAACCGCTGATTAAATCCAAAAAAGCCTACTATGGTCTATCAAGGCTCTTTAAATCCCGAAATTTATCCAGAACATCCAAGATACCACTTCACAAAACCATGGTCTTTCCAATACTTATATATGGATCCGAGACCTAGGTGCTCAATAAGAGGCACTCTGAACTCTTAGCCGCGTTCAAGAGAAAGGTCTTAAGGAGAACTGTTGGCCCCGTATGTGAGGGAGGACGATTCCGGAGACGCTACAACCATGAGTTGTACGCAATCTACCTTGAAGCTAATATTGTAAGAAAAATCAAGCTCGGTAGACTCCGGTGGGGGGGACACCTAGCTCGAATAAGCGAAGAGGAGCCTGTCCGGAAAATCCTTTGTGGCAGGATGTATAGAAGGACACAGCGCGGCAGACCTTGTCTGCGATGGAGGGATGGCGTAGACCAGGACGCCCAGAGCCTGGGAGTGCCAAACTGGATGACATCGGCTCGAAATCGGGACCGGTGGAGAGATTTGTTAAATAAGGCCAAGACCGGATTCCGGTTGTAGTGCCGATGATGATGATGATGATGAAGTGGTGATTAATGAAGCACATGTGGATGTTCACCCGACCAATAACACTTGTTTTGCTTATTGACGAACCCATTAAGCCAAAAATGAGCTTCGTCACTGAAGATTTTCATGATATTGGCTCATCTTTTCCAGAGCCCAATCGGAGAACGTACGTCGCTTCAAATAGTCCATCGGCTTCAATTCTTAAGTCAGCTTGATCTTGTATGGGTGTAAACCAAGATCCTTACCCAAAATTCGCCATAAAGTGGTCTGGGCGATGTCCAATTCTTGAGAAAGCCGTGGAATTGACTGATTTGGATCGTTTGCTACGGACGCCGAATGGCAGCGATATTTTCGACACTTCGGCCAACCCGTTGTCTCACTGGCACGGCAACATTACACAACGAATATGTAGACTCAAATTGTTGCACTAAACTTGTTATTGCCTGTATACTAGGGCGAGAATTCCGACTGAAAATTGGAGTTAACGCTCTTAAAGTTGCGATCACCGACTCCAAATTTCGGTAGTAAATTTTTATAACTTGCAGACGTTATTCGTTCGTGTACTTAACATGGAAATGTTGAGTTTACTGAATAAATTTACAGTGACAGTTCGATGATTAGTGAAAGGGTGCATTCACAAATTAAATTCAAAGTTGTCAAGTCCCTATTGGAAAACCCGGTACATAAACTAAAACAACATAAACAATAAAATAACAACAACAAAAATTTTGACATTTGTTAATTTGTTAGTATGTTCATTATTCTGATTTGACAAAGATTATGCTAAAATAAATGAAGTTTAAATTTACATAGTTTGGTAATACGAAATAATTGATTAGTTGTAAGAAAAGCGAAGCTGTCAACGCTTCTGTCATTGCCTAGGTACTAACTATACGGACACACTTTCCTCTTACACATATGTCGGAAATGGGACGTCATCACACCTTATTGTAAAAATTGTGAGTACTATATATGTAGTTTTTCTGAATGGGTTTGCAAAGTATCCCAAAATATCAGAATTAAACGAAATTAAGTATTCAGTTTTTGTTTCGTTTTACACCCGTTATTTTAAGTTTTGCTTTTGTAACAAATGAATATTGCTGATATATTTTGTGAGACTTTTAATAATACAATAGAAGGATTTGCATTATACACAGAGAGAGCGATCAATGCATCCATAAAATTTGCTTTACATCTTCATACGCAATTTACACATGTCACTACTAAATTGCACAGTCCAATTGAATTCAGTCCACTACAGACTTCTCTATTGAAAGTATTACTCCTGGCATTGGCGATAAATGCAGTATTAGTCTGTTTCTACTGGCGAAAATACGGCGTAGTTATTACTGAAAAATTTGTTCAACCGAGTAAGTAAAAATCCCGGTAGAATAATAATAGTGAAGCAGATATTTCAATTATAAATACTTCGTCAAAGGTACCTTAAAGGAAATTGAAGAATTAAAACTTTCTGTTGCTCGTCTGAAACTCCCCAAGGAACACTCGCCTCGAATTTAAAGAAACAAAAAAATAAATAAACAAAGAAGAAATCATGTCCCACATTAGGAAATTTTTTAACAGGAAGAAGGAGGAAGCTAAATTCAAGGTAAGTTCACTGTTCTAAATCTGTGAAATGAATCATAACATAATTTACAATTTTGGTTAATTGTTTTTGTACAATAGTTAAAGTTGGGAAACATAGGACAAGGTCATCAGCTAAATGCACCATCATCATCCTCGACATCACAGTCCAGCCGATCATTGCCAGAAGACGCTTACATTCCACCAAGACGCGATGAATTGTCGGTGGAAGCAAGAACGGCAGCTGCAGCCGCGATGGCTCGTGTTGCTCAGAAGAATCGTAACGTGTCCCTAACAGCTATTAGAGCTCAGGCGAAGAGGGAATTGGAAGCAGAAGCTAAACAGAAAGCTCTGCGAAACGAATCACCAGTTCGTGGCAATGGGAAGGAACAGGTACAGAATTTGGCCTGCTCTGGTGTATATTTCCGATGTCCAATGATTGGAGAGGAGGTGTTATCCAGTAAGGAATGGAAAATCAAAATTAAGGAATTTCTTTATCAACAACTTGAATCAGATAGAGCATTAACAGCTTGCTTAATAATCTACAATTGTAATGTTAAAGAAAAGGTAAGATAGTGCAAAGTAACTGCATTTCATATACTATTTAATGATAACAGTGCATGGTGTGGGCTGAAGGTATTTCCCTATTCAGATAAGGATGAGAAGGGGGAAGAATATTTTATAAGACAATTAATCCGATAGGTGTATATAACTTAATCTACACCTAGATTCCTCTTGTAGGGGATTTTGATACGCCTTGCGCAGTTATGGCTTTGATTGATATGTATACCTTAAGAGCCAACCTTATGTTAACATTTCTAATTAGAATACGTGGGCTAATTGAATTCGCTAATTAATGGACATACATTTTTGTTAGCTTTGGATAATCACTGTTAATATTCTCCAATTTATACAATTGAACTCAAAACTACTTGATGAAAACATCCTTGATTGAAGAATATTCTGAAAGAAGAATCAGTACAAATCGAAAATACATGTAATTGTATAGTGCCGTTCGTTACTAGTGCGTGCATGAGATTCTGTAGAGGCCTTATGTGCCAAAAATATCATGGGTGGAACAATAAGAGGGAGATAGCGAAATTAAGTGTCGAATTTTATTGGTCTTGAATGCCTGGGAAATGGAATGATGAGGAGATGTGTGATCAGGCAGAGCTCGGCATATGCTTGTGGTTTACTATATAATTATCTGTATGTATTAATTTTTTTTTTTTTATTTATTAAGCTTTAGGCTCCGTGAAATGGTCGGGAGAAATCCCCGGCCATCTTTCGGAGCTTGGCTGATGGACCGGTTCGAGAAAAAGTTGGTTAGGTGGCAGTCGGTCCCAAGGTGAGATACCACCCCGTCACACTGTACATTCCGCGATATCGCCGGGAGAAATCTTCGACGGTGTTTCGGATGTGTGGCTGATGGCCCGGACTGACACGGAGATAAGACATGATGGTACCTTCTGATATAAAGAATTCCGGAGGTAAACTAGTCTCCCATTCGGATCTCCGGGGGGGACTATGTCAGGGGGGAACATCATGCAGATATCATGATAAATAATGGAACTTTGAGAGGTTCGTCATCGGATAACCGGACTCGCTCTCGAGGCTCTGCCCACGCTCGACTGGTGACGGCATTTTGTAACATCAGGGGCATCGGTTTCACCATTACGAATGTAAACGCTGTCCACCAATATTTGCAAACAACAAAACCTGATATCCTTGCCCTAACTGAGACCCAGGTCGAGTCGTCAACTGATTCGACATATCTTCGTTGCTCAGGATAGGACTTACATTCGAGATTCCGTTTTAAGGGCGGAGTCTGCGTCTTCGCGCGGTTCAATCTGGCTTGCCAGAGGATGGAGGCATTGGAACACAATAAAATGGGCATCATATGATTGAGGGCCGTGCTGAGGAATTCCGTTAAATTTCTTTGTTGTCTTTACCGCTCCCCGAATGACGATCGACCGGCGACATTCTTCGAACATCTTTCACATACCGTCGACTGGATACAGATCAACCACTCAGCTTCTGAAATTGTTGTCCTTGGCGATTTTAATGTGCAAAATTCCGGCTGGTGGTTACATTCTAACAGAACCGACGAGGCTGGCGGAGATGTTTGCTGTAAGCCACAACTTGACTCAACCCGTGTGGGAGCCAACGCGAGTGCCGGATGCCCGAGGCGATTTTGCAAACATCCTAGATCTGTTTTTGACATCCGAACCGAGTATTTATACCGTAGACGTTTCTGTGCCACTGGGAAACTCAGATTACTGCTTGGTATCTGTCGCGCAAGCACTTGCACATCAAGCGAATAACAGACCTAGGCAGCTTCGCCATGTATGAAAGTATGGGGCTGCTAACTGGGACGATTTACGAGATTTCTTCGCATCCTTTCCATGGTCCGAGGTGTGTTTCAGAAACTCGGATGTTAACGCTTGCGCGGAGTCGGTATCAGAGATTATTCTCGGGATGGAGATGTATATTCCACATTCCATCAAGCGAAGTTCGTCTGATAAACCTAGGTTTGATAAAAAATGCGAGCTGATTACAGCGGCAAAAAGCAGAGCTTTTAAGCAATGGCGCGTGCAACCAGGCGATTAATACCGCGAAGTAGGCTCACAACGACAGAGTGATCAATAAGCTCCTTCGGTGCCCAACTGGTTCGCGCTCCTTCTGGTCAATGGCAAAGGCTGTCCGCAGTAACTTCGCTTCCTCCTCTGTCGCCCCGTTGGTGACAGACAGCGGGACGTTAGCCACGAATTCAAAGGTTAAAGCTAATATGTTCACGAATTTATTTTCCGCGAATTCAGACCTCGATCTCGGCTTTTGGAACCACCTGTGATCTCGCCAGTACGGTCTTCGATGCGGGATGTGAGATTTCGTCCGCGCACGATTAAAGACATACTACGTGAACTGGATTGTAGGAAGGCAACCGGGCCGGACGGCATATCAGCAATAGCCCTTAAGAACTGTGCTCCAGAACTGTCGCGGGTTCTTGGCAGACTCTTCCGCTTATCTTATGCACGGAGGACCTTTCCTGCCTGCTGGAAAATCGCTCGAGTTCAGCCAAGCCCAAAGACGGGAAAAAAGTGTCTCCCACAAAATTACCGTTCGATAGCACTACTCTCTATTTTATCTAAGGTGATGGAAAAAGTCATCAATACAGAGTTAGTTAAGTATTTGGAGTGCAACGGACTTCTGAATGATCGTCAATACGGATTCCGTAGCAGGCGATCCACGGGAGACCTTTTGACACTTATAACCGATATATGGACATCTGCGATTGAACGGCATGGTGAGTCAAGGGCGGTCGCATTGGATATCTCCAAGGCTTTCGACCGCGTCTGGCACGGAGCATTGCTGAGCAAACTCGGTTCATATGGACTTTCCCTACAGCTTTCCGACTGGACGAAGAGCTTCCTTGAAAATCGATCGATCCGGGTTGTTGTGGACGGCGAGTGTTCGGATCTGTATCCTATTAATTCAGGGGTGCCCCAAGGTTCTATTTTATCTCCAACCTTGTTTTTGCTTCATAATCTTTCAGCGTGTTCTTGTTCCAACAATCCGTTGGTCCAAGAAGACACGCCGACCAGCGTACTTGTTGACAGCTGCAACCGATAATTTTTCCTACCATTGAATCGGACACGATTGTGATTGCTATTCCAACAACCATACCCATGATCGTGTCCCTTCTACCAATTCCTAATCAAACATTGCCCCCATATCCATCAGGTTGCCAACAGAGCAACCAATTTCTAATTATCACCCATCAACCGAGTATAGGATTAAATATGAATACGATTGTTATTTAAACAATCGTACTCACGACCATGTCACATGTACCACCACATGAACCCTAACAATAGCCACCCTAGCCATTGTCTTGGCAAACAAATCTTCGGTCGACTTATCGTCACCGAAAAATCTATAGCCTACAACGGCATGATCGTGAGTGATTGGGTAAGCACCGAAATGCTCCCATGTCGCATTGGTTAAACTAAACAATGCGCATCCCAGCGACGAACCCCGAAATATTGTTTCTATTTACTTAAGACACTGAAACCTATTTCTTCCTTCGGCAATCATCATGATTTATTTACAACAACGATGCTGGCAGCCCTAATGCTTGTTCTTTTGTTTGGACAAGTGCAGGATCGATCAATGTCTGCACTTCTAGCAAAGGGTATTGTACCTGATCACCACGGCATAGGGGAAATTCCGCTGGTAATTCTCCAATTCGATCGCCCATTGGTGATTACCAAGGAGAAGATCGGATTGGCTATCCGCGATCGATAGAAAATTCCATCACGATGGCCGCTAGCGGATGTGGAGTAAGATTTGAGCTGCTGAGCCAGAGACACATATCGTGGGCGTAGTGTAAAAGGTCGCGTTTTTCAAGTAGTCAATGGCAAGAGTCGAGATACACAGTCGAGGAGGCCGGTATTGAATTAGATGAATATCGTGTCGGGAAAAGTTAATCTGTTGACTGTTTTAAATTACCATAAGTTGGCCTACAGTGCCTATCCAAACTTAAATTCGTGTGAACAGAGAAAAAACAAAGGAACAATGTATAACTAAAAATGTAAAGACCGCATCTGAATCACTGATTTGTAGTGCATCGAAATTAATGTAGAATTGCGTGGTTGTGCTCTTGTTATCAATTGGAGTATTCACATAACGTTTGCAATAAAAATCAACACCAAGCAACAAATAACGTGTTATATTGTACCTCTTTATCTCGTGTGAACAATTTCTTTCGGAGTTGTTGGAACAATTACGTGGAATGTATGTGAAACAGTGTCCGTGTCGACGCACTATATACATTACTCACAACTTCCTCTCCTTCCGCTTGCACTGTACTCTGACATTTAAGGGTACTCCAAAATCCCCTTTTGTGCACGTTAGTGTAAACAAAAAAAAAAAGTCTGGCCCATCTTAATCTTTGCGACTTAATTACTCTAACTATTGTAGGTTTGCGGTTAGCTCTTCCAATTCGTAATTGTGGAGTTTCCTCCATTGTCCTGCCTCTTCGTCATATCTACTGACAAAGATACTTTTTAAAACTTTATTCTCGAATACGTGGAATTTGTTTTCTTCCCGTTTTGCGAGAGCCGATGTGATAACTAGGAATATTATTATTATTATTTATTGAACTGTGGGAACCCGAATATCATAAAATATTTTTGTGTGCGGGTAATAGAACTGATGTATAGAAAGAAATCATCAAGTCAATTCTTTCAATTTATTCGAATTTTCCAGACCGAAGAGTGTGTTGCCACTCTGTCCAAATATATTGAAAACATAATAAACCATCCTGAAGATGAGAAGTATCTTAAAATAAGAATGTCCAACAGGTAAGTCATAAAGAACAGAATGACCTATCCAGTCATCTATTATGCCACGTTCAATGTTTAATTTTAAGTCATTATTTTAAATTTTGTCATTTTGAGAATATTCTGTGAAAAAGTTCGTTACGTGGAAGGAGCTCTAGATTTCCTGTATGGTTCCGGATTTCGAGAACAAGAGATTGACAATGAAACATTCCTACTTTGGAGCAGAGACAACATGGACCCAGATGTGGAGTTACAGACTCTTCTAGATGCTTTGCACAATGCCGAAAAAATTCAATTGGAACTGGACCGTAATATTCAGGTCTTATTGCCAACACAAGCTAGATCTTGTGAATTACCTCCAGAATTCTTTCGTATCCCACTGGAAGAACTGAAACGTGAACAGCAGCTTAGAACTGAAGCCATTGAAAACGCTCAAGTACTCAGGACCAAGGCAATGCGCGAGCGAGATGAGCTACGAAATTTGCGGGCTTACAAATTTACATTAATTCGAGTACGGTTTCCTAGCGGCATTTATCTACAGGTTGGTTATTAAACAATTGTCTATTTATTTAGCAACAACTATTTTTTAGGGCACTTTCAATGTATACGAGAAATTATCTGATATCTACGAATTTGTGCAATCCTGTTTGGTGGATGAATTCATGCAATTCAATTTAACCTATTGCGAATGCAAGTTCAGTGACGATGATATGAACAAATCTTTATTTGAATTGAGGTATATATTATTTTATTGAAAATGTTCCTTTAAAAATGACTTTTTATTCTTCTTTGTTGCTTTTTCTTAGGCTCGTCCCGAACGTGTTGTTATTTTTTAATGGACCTCTTCACTCTTCCTCTGATAGCAATTTTCTTAAAGAGGAACTTCTCATGCTGGTTCAGTCAATGTAAATCGGAAGTGTTATGTATTTCATTATATCAGTAATATGCAATGTAAAACCAAGTAAAGGGTCTGCATAGTTTAAATTTGTAGACGTGGAATTGTTATTTTAGCCTATTCGCTTTGATCGTGTTTAGCAAACAAAAGAAAAGTTAGAGCACGTTTGTAAGACAACAAAATATTGAATAAATGTAAATTCATATTTATTACGTAAATGTATTTTCAAATGTGAAATGCTCTATATGACAGTGATCGTAACATTCATTGATGATTCCATATGTTGTAAGATTCTGAAATGGTTTCTGAATAGACCGGATGTTTTTATTGATGGTAAGTACAATTGGTTGACATCCGCGAATCTGGATGCCAAGAATTGTTAAGGAAGCTATGTGTATGGTATGGGGTAGGAAAGTATGTGTGCTGTCGTTGGCACTGGTTCTACTCCTATCCCACGAAGTTACCCCGTAGATTGTCACCAATGTGGAGTAAACATTTCAGTTTCGGCTTTGTTATTAATGGAGCTGAAGATCGAATTGTGGAATGCACTGCCGTGAATGCTGTCCTACAGTTTGAAACATTTTACTTCTGTAAACAATCGCTGCCTCGAAACACACTGATTTTACTGGGCATCTTGTCGATGGGCTTTCCCTATATCACTATAATCGCGTCTATCGTAATCCAATGAAACGACACATCATTAACAATGGCTGATCAACGGACGAAGAGGTAGAAAAAGGAGAGACGTCAAGGAATTTCAATGGCGAGCAACGCACTTCCCTATTGTGGTCAGTCCAAAACTACTCGAATGAGATTAAAACACTTTTTATTCCTTTCAACACAACACATCGTTCCAATATTGTTTTATTCCAGGATAATTAACAGTCATTAAAATAAATTCACAATCAAATTGTTTTATTCCGGATAATTAACAGTCATTAAAATAAATTCACAATAAAAATAAAAGAAACAATACACAGCGAAGACGTTATCAAACGCACAACACTACGCGTCGCCACTTAACTCGACGTTTTACGTGGAGGACACGACCTGCCTCCACGGAATCTGTTTTGAGATTGGTGATTGCCACCGAAACGACAGAATACCAAATTCCATCCATCGCTTCGGTGACCAATAAGGGATGATCTTTCATACATTGGTCCCAGCAAAAGGGGCGCGAAACACATACACGATGATCAGTTCGGTCGCTCGTGATGTGTCCATGAGTCTGTAGGGAGGAAGTAATGTACCAGCATGGGTACTTGGTTCACTTCCATCCCCGTCGTCTATTGTTCTCGCGCTAAGGAATATGACACTAAACAAAACTTCACGACGCAGGAAACAAGTTCAAAATACCGAGCGGACACAGCGCAGGAACAATAAAACAAAAACTCCCAGGAACGGCAGCACAGCAAATCAAAACACTGGATTTATGTTAGTTTATTTTCAGTCTCCGACTAGCTTTCGTTGCGTTGACATCGCGAGTTTCTTCATTCAAGTGCATAATCACCTCTCTCTTTAAACCGGTTACTTTGCTTTTCAGTTCTCTGTTTTTCAATTCCTTCAATCTCTTTCTTTCTTTCTTATCCCGCAACAGTAACTTTCCTTAACCTACATATACTTGTTCCATCGCCTTCATAGCCCCATCCCAACGGGCTAAGATGTATGGGAACAGGGCTAAGGGGTTATCTCCGGATACACCCCTTCACTCTCCACCCATCAACTCTCCCCCCACTAAACGATCAAAACAAATAATTAATCAAGAAGAATACCCTGAACTCCCTATTCGGTTAAGCTCTAAAAATCCCAAATTTATTCTGATCTCTTCTAAAGATAAAACGAAGCCCCTTACAAGTGTGAGTGTTTTTGTGTTGAAGAAAGCTATAGATTCTATTAGCAAGGAATATGATAGCATTACTCAGCTTCGCGATGGAAATATTCTTATTCTCGCAAAGAACAAAAGAATAGCAGATAAATTCGTAGCGGTTTCTAACCTAGCAAATCAATGCCCAGTGACAGTGAAATATCATGATCGCCTTAACTCGTGTAAAGGCATTGTGTACGCGCCTTTTCTAATTAATATTTCGGAAACTGAAATTGTTTCTGAAATGTCCACGCAAGATGTCACGGAAGTGTACAAATTTACAAAGAAAATTGACAACAAAACAACTCCTACTGGACTTATGCTGTTCACCTTTGATCTTTACCAACCACCAACTACTGTGGAAATCGGTTTTTATAAAGAAAGGGTTAAGGAATACATCCCAAAATCAATGCGCTGTCGCAACTGCCAGTTACTTGGTCACGCGATTAAAAGGTGTACCAAAGAAGTAGCTTGTGGAACTTGTAATCTCCCACTTCATGATAATGCACCTGAAACTTGTACACGTGTGATGTGTGCAAACTGCCCCCCAACTGCCGAACCTCACCCATCCTCATCCATTAAATGCCCTCAATATATAAAAAATAAAGAAATTCTGACAATCAAAACAAGAAATAAATGCAGCTTGTCTGAAGCTAGACGTCTATACAACTTTTCCACACCTCACTCCAGCTTCAATACCATATCCTACACTGAAATAGCAAAGACAGGTAACAATCTTTCATTCGATTATGCTGCTCCCCGTGAAAAAACTAAAATAAACTTAAATCCACCAACAACAGTAAAAAATAACTTTGCAAACAGCATCCAAAACCCAAAAAAAAATATTTTACACTCTAACAAACCAGCTTCCTCTCGCTTATCCAACATATTAAATTTAAAAGCACAAGATAACTGTTCTGCTGATAAGCAAACCTCAAACACTCTGCATTACAAAACATATGATACGCATTTAACTCAATCAACTCCCAAAAAAGATATACAAAATAAATAAACCATTCAATAACTCACAAAAAAAAAAAAAACAACGAACCTGAAAATATGCATGTCTCAGATCCTGAAATAGATCTAACAAATGACGTGACCATCTCTTCACCAATATCATCTATTACCCACTCTCTCTTACAACAAAATACCTATTTCTTACCCCCAAATGGAAACTATGAAAAAGAACCTGACTTGTAACCAACTAACCGCAAATGCGTCCCCCGCTGATCGTTTGTCGAGATGCTTGGACCACGAATATGGCATTACAAAACATATGATACGCAATTAACTCAATCAACTCCCAAAAAAGATATACAAAATAAATAAACCATTCAATAACTCACAAAAAAAAAAAAAACAACGAACCTGAAAATATGCATGTCTCAGATCCTGAAATAGATCTAACAAATGACGTGACCATCTCTTCACCAATATCATCTATTACTCACTCTCTCTTACAACAAAATACCTATTTCTTACCCCCAAATGGAAACTATGAAAAAGAACCTGACTTGTAACCAACTAACCGCAAATGCGCCCCCCGCTGATCGTTTGTCGAGATGCTTGGACCACGAATATGGTCCAAGCACCTCGACCTCCGGGCAGCGGGGGGCGCATTTGCGGTTAGTTGATTATAAGTCAGGTTCTTTTTCATAGTTTCCATTTGGGGGTAAGAAATAGGTATTTTACATTACACCAACATACAACCATCAACCACTTTTCTACCACAACAGAAAAACACAGTCGACACTCTTATTAAAAAGGAAAATATACTGAAAGTTCTGCAGTGGAACTTGAAAGGATACCTAAATAACTATGACGAGCTAAACATCCTTATAAAGGACCACTCACCTTGCTTTATTTCTCTACAAGAAACTCACTGCTCCGTTCAATCTACTCCAATTGTGCCAAAATCTTATACTGGATACTTTTTCAATTCTCAAACAAACGTAACAAATAAACAAGGTGTTGCTGTTTTAATAAAAAACAATATTCCCCATAGACAATTACAAATCAACTTTATTTTACTGGTCCTCGCTATAGAAATACAAACCACTATTCAAATCATAATTGTTTCTATATACATCTTACCTGATCAAAACTTCGACAAAAATGATCTACTTCATATTTTGAGTCATATAAACACCATTATCTTACTAATCGGTGATGTAAATGCTTTGAAATTGGCTATGGGGATCCCCCAAAACCAACGAAAGAGGTTCTATTATAGAGGACTTCATCCTAAGCTCCGACCTCTCAGTTTTAAATGACAACACTTTGACTCATATTGATATCAGCTGCTGTTCTGACTCTTTGCTACCAAAAACCACTTCTCACACCTTAGACGACCTTCACAACAGTGACCACTTTCCCTTAATTACAATTTTTAATTTAGGATCATTTAATGTACAACCTATGAAGTCATCCATATTCAAAACTGATTTGGCGAACTGGGCTAAGTTCGGCTTAAATATCAAGCAATACATGTCAAACAAACCGATACAATCAGACACAAATAAAGAAGCAGCATTAATGGTCAAAGCAATTCGTTATTCTGCTAACATATCAATACCCCAATCTAATCCTAACATGAAAAAACGAGTAGTACTGTGGTGGACCCCTGACTTAGCAAACCTTAGAACCATCAAGGTAACTGCCTGAAAAAAATTAAAAAAAAAAACCAGAACCAAATAAACTTAATAAATTATAAAAAATCAAATGCCTTTTTTCGACGCCAAGTTAAAATAACTAAAGCTGAAAGTCTCAATGCAATTACCTCATTTATAAATAGAAATTCAACCACCGCAAAAATATGGAACAGCATCCGTTGTTTAACAGGGAACTGCTCCCCTAAAATAATCAATTGTATTTGTAGCGATCCTAAATCGCTACTCCTATCAAAATCCCCAATAACATCAAAAATCCTATCCATAATCCCATAACGCAAATCCCAAATTTCATATTGAATCAATGAGCGATAAATTAAACCAAAAGTCAATTGTCGCACATTGATTCAATTCCACATAACACATCCAAATTCCATATTGAGTCCCATGTACAACGAATTTAACTAAAAGTTAATTCATCACACTGTTACACTCCGCGCCGTGCTTTGACGGTAGACCCGAGAGAAGAGCGCAGAGGTTTTGCGTGTGTAAAAATAAAAGACCGAAAAACGTTTTGTAAATATAAAAATAGATTAATTTTAATTGTGCTTGAATTCAAGACATGTTTGATCGGACATACGGCCAGCGGTTCGGCCTCTGATATGCTACTGATCGCATTTATTATTTTGTTGGCCAGAGGTTCGGCCTCTGGTGATCTACTGATGGCGAAATTGTTTTTTTTTCTTTTTTTTTCAAAACTGTATTTATTAACCATAATTAGAATTTATACATTTAAGTAATACAGTGACTTAAAATTAAATTCGTGACAATTGCTTACATGTAATTATTATTATATTGCGGATTGGCAATTAAATGTGCTGGAATATACTGGAGAAATCTAGTACATTCGCATGTATACCAGTTGCGAAGCATGATAGGAAATAAAAGTTAAGTTATCTTTTACTAGTCCTTTATTGTGTTGTATTCTATTATGTGTTCGAGGTATCTTACTGTTTGTGCTGCGAAGTTCAATTGGTGACGCGCTCTGCTGCATTGACCGCGCTGCTCTCTCTCCTTTGCGACAGCCATTGTTCGTTGTGACCGTCCATCGGCGGCCAACGATACGCGTACCACTTCAACCTAACATTTTCTGGTCCTTCGAAACGGATCCAGCGCCTGTGGGTCTAATCCATCGCCGCCCAGTTCGTGGCAAAACACATCGGATTCAGCAACCTGTGAATCAAATCCATCGCCGCTCAGTTCGTGGCAAAACACATCGGAGTCAGCAACCTGTGAATCAAATTCATCGCCGCTCAGTTCGTGGAAAAACACATCGGATCCAGCAACCTGTGGATCTAATCCATCGCCGCCCAGTTCGTGGCAAAACATGTCGGATTCAGCAACCTGTGGATCAAATCCATCGCCGCCCAGCTCGCGGCACAACACCTGAAGAACAACACGACAACTGTGAAGATAATTCAGTGAAAATATTTAGTTCTAGAGAAACTGGAAGCGAACATAAACGAAATGCCGGCACCAATGACAGTTGAGTAGAAAGCAACAAAGGCTGCATTGGCCAAACGCCGAAGACTCGCCAAAGCAGGACGTCTGACTGAATGCAAACATCGAGAAACCGAAGAGGAACGTCTGCGCCAAGCCATTGAGGAAGTAAGCCGGCGCAACCAGGAAAAAAGGCCCAAACGCAAGGAAGCTGAGGAAAAAGCAAAGAAATTGGAAACGCCTGGAGTGCCGCCGGGCCCACCGACTAACCCAGTCGATATATCGGATCTGGACACCGATGCAGAAAATGACGAACCGCTACAACCAGCCAAAAGAGCGAATCGCCGACCAGATCTCTCTAAAGTAAAGGAAGAAAGTGATACATCGAGTGAAACCGTTGACGGGGAAGTTGATTCGACGCCGAAACCTGGTAACGATGCTCCTCGGACTGGTGCACCGGCCATCTCCCCGCCAGCAAGTCTTTCGCCGCCAATGATGTTCCGACCACCTCTACGGCGCCCGGAAACTCCACCAACACCTGACATGTGCATGCCGCCCGGCCCCCCACCCGGATCGTCAACACGGATGATGCAGCCGGAAAATTCCCCCCGTAGGGACACCAAACGCCCGACGTCATTCCTCGGCCGGCGGAACACCAAAGATCTCGACCGACGACATTCCTCGCTCGGAAGAGATCATACGCCTCTTAACACCATGCGTAACGGAGCCGACAATGGTAACGACAGTGGTGCCGGCGCCGACGGCGACAACTTTCACAACAGTTCCCCGACGACATTCCTCGGTCGGAAGAGATAAAAAATCATCGGAAACCTCTGTTGCCGCGAACCAACCTATCGATGAGCAAATGCCGTTTGAAGAACTCATCGCCGCTCAGTTCGCGGCACAGGATCGCATCACTGGCACCTTCCTCAACATGCAGGACAAGGGACAACCAAGTCCGACAGCAATCGAGGCCACAAAACGAGACCTGCACACCGAATGGGAAGCCACCCACAGGCGGCATAACCAAATCATTTACATGGCGCCCCCTGAGTACCAACAGCTTCAGTACTTCATCGGCGAGAGCGAAGAAATATACCTGGAGGCACAGACGAAGCTCCTCGAGGCTCAGTACGCGCTCAAGTCAGCCTCCCCAACCATGGTCAACAGAACCAATCGCCTTCACCCTAGCGTGCTGCCCCCAGTGCAGCTGCCAATTGCCAACATCAAGCCATCAGAAACGGAACCGCACCCCAGAACAGTGGATAAGAGTGAGCAGGCCGCCGACCAGAGTGCCGCCTGCCCAAAGCCCAACCTATTCAAGGTCCCGATGATCGACCAGCCGAAGCCCCCACAGAAGACGATGCCGCGCACGCATTGTGGGGCACAACATGACATGGCCGTTCCTCGTGGGTTGCGAACTTACAACTCCGACCCAGAGGAACTGGCTACCATCACACGGACTCCAGAGCAAGCAGTGGGCACGGCGTACATAGGATCCGTGTCAGATCCAACGCCAATGCCTTCCACGAATTCGACTGTGCCAGCAACAGTAGCCGGCCCGATGACTAACCAGCCCAGTGTCCCGATGCACAAAACACCGCCGACACCCGTAAAGCAACAGGGCGCTTGCACATTCTGCAGGGCCTCACACACCATTTACGCTTGCGATGGCTTCCGATCACTCACACCTGGTCGTCGGAAGTCCTTCGCACACAAAAGAAACCTGTGCACCAACTGCTTGGGTCGCCACCGCCTGCGCGACTGCCACTCCAGCAAGACGTGCCGTCGATGCCAGCGGAGACATCACACCCTGCTGCATGTCCGATCTACTGCCATCGACGGGACAACATCACCGCCGCAACGAGCCAAAGGATCCGCCCCCCGAATCGACCGTCAGCAACGGGTCTGCGCACATACAATCAGCACCCCTTCACAGCATTCCGCGTTGCTGCCAACAGCCAGACTCATCGTGACGTCGGAGACCAAACAGAGGATTGAAGTCCGTGCTCTGCTGGACCCCTGCTCCAATGGCACCATCATTTCAACATCACTCGCCCGAAGGTTACACCTCCGACGCCAAGCATCACCCGTCCCCACCTACGGTGTTGGGGGCACTCGTGGCCTTGCCACCAGGACTCAGGCCGCCATCAGCATCACTCCTCGCCTCCACGGCTCGAGCCAATGGACACTAAGGCCCTTCATCCTGTCAGGGCTCTCCGTGTATACACCACCACCACAATCAACGACAAGGGATCTCTCGTTCGTGGCGGATCTGGAACTTGCAGATCCGAACATCGCCTCCGCCGAGAAGGTGGACACCATCCTTGGGGCAGACATATACCCCAACATCATCCTCGAGGGCCTAAGGAAGGGCCAACGTTCCGGCCTCGTCGCGCAGGCCACTGAACTGGGATGGGTGCCAACAGGCTCAGCACCCACCACATCATCCAGCGCAAAGGTGACAAGGCCTGTCACCAGCCATCATATGGCCATTCCTCGTGGGTTGCGAATTTACAACTCCGACCCAGAGGAACTGGTCGTCCTTCCGACTGACGGCCGCGGCTTCCATCAGAGAACCCAAAGCACGTCTCGCCGGCATCGGCCCCAGTGGCCACATACAAAGCCCATTCAACTACCAGCCACCGACCACTTCCGCGACCCAACTACAAGACACACCCCCCGCCCGCTGAACCATTGCAGGGGCAAGGGGCAATCGAGGAACCAGGAGCTTACCCACTCGAACACCTTAAGGCATCCCACCGCACCCAGGACACCACGTGGTCAAGCTCCTGCCCAGGTCCAAAGCTACCCAGGCCAACCGCTACCACCTGCAGCCACCACAACAGGACCAGGAGCGCGCAATGCCCCGCTTGGCGGGCGGCGCTCCCCAGCAACCAGCGGTCTCTCGAACTCCAGCAAGAAAGCACGCCCTTCTGTGCATCCACAGAGGCTGCATTGCGACGACCCCGGGAGGCACTTGGCCCGTGACTGCCATTACGAAAGGACACGCGGACAGTGCCAGGGTAGAGACCGCACCCGACTCCACGTTACAGCACACACCCCCAACGGTCGCATCCCGTCGGCCACTCACTCCAGACGGGCGCCAACGTGCGCAGCACGTGGCACCACCACCGGTCTCGACATAGCTAGACCCATCACCAGTCATCACGTGGTCAGTGATCGTGGGTTGGGACCTTACAACTCTAACCCAGATCAACTGGCCGGTCCCGCGACTACAAAAGGCAACGGACATCCGCGATGGGAAAGAGGTTTCTGTCGCCATCGATCATACGGGCCATCCCAGACCCTCAAGCCTCCAGCGCTCCTCAGGGCGGGCGGCCCCCTCTCAACCAATCATCCACGTGAAAGTGGACAGCCGACCAAGACCAATCGCCACCAGCAGACCGCACACTCCCGGCCCCTAGCCCCCGTCCCCTGGAACTAAATAATTCGCCAATGATTGGCGAAGGCGGGCGGAATGTTGCGGATTGGCAATTAAATGTGCTGGAATGTACTGGAGAAATCTAGTACATTCGCATGTATACCGGTTGCGAAGCAGCTGGTACCAACTGGCCATCATTGTCACCACGATGGTGTCATAGCGTCGCTTTTTGAATTGGCAGTTATGCCAATTCGTCAGTCTGCAACCAACCTTCACCGCGACCATATCGGAGCAATCATCGCCAGCAACAGTCAAGAGAAATGAAACCAAAGCTAAAAATTTAAATGCCATCGGCGGCCAACGATACGCGTACCACTTCAACCTAACAATTATAATACATTTTCCAAACAATGTTTTAAGATTTACAGGATAGATGTGTGTTTATACATTTAGTAGGGTTTCGTCTTCCTGGAAAAGGTCAGAAAACCAGGAATTTCTTATTTTTACTTTACTTAATCTAAACTTAACCCTAAATATAAATATAAATATAATTTAACCTAACTTAGTCTGATTATTATAAAATGAGCTATAAACAAAACAAAGTTTTATAATTAATGGGATATATGAATTAAAGGATGTGGAATGAGGTCAGTTATAGGTTTGAGGAATAGTATTTCTTTCCAGTTGTTCGTTGGAAAAACGTAGGATGTTGGAAGATGGTTGGACGTTACAGTATTTGAACTGGTTAGGGGTAACTTCGGTGTTGTGGTATATGATCTCGTTTGAATCATTTACCAGTCTGTCTGAGGCGAAGACAGCTCTGGTGTGGAGACAGTTGGGATAGTTAGTTCTGATATCTAGAGGGTTCTCTAAGAGCAAGGTTATTATGGGATTGGGATTATTTTGTAGGTTTTCGATAAATTTGATAGATAGCTCGAGGAATCGTCTATCGAGGCGCTCAATACCAGCGGTATTGTAGAGTTCGACGTTACTATAGTACTTATAGGAGTTAGGACGACGATGTAACCCAGAGACATACCTAAAGCATTTTCTTTCGAATACACGTACTTTCTCTATTTGGGAGGGAGTGATATGGTACCACAATGGGCACGCGTACGTGAGTGTGGGCCTGATAATTTGTTTGTAAATGAGCAGTTTGACTTTGTGAGAGAGACTATTAGGTTTCCACATTACTCTTCTACAGAGATTAAGCTGAATTGTGGCTTTTTGAAGGGAATTTTTAATGTGGGAGGAAAAAGACCAGTTATTAGAAAAAAGTGATTCCCAGATATTTTAGGGTTTTGGAGGGTTTTATTAGAGTGTTGTTTAGGTTAAGTTTAATTTTGTTGTGGCAGCGTCTAGTGTTGTTTGTACAGTGCTCGTGTTTGCCCTTGAACACTATGAGCTGCGTTTTATTTGGGTTAAGTTGAATTTTCCACTTATTAAAGTATGATGATAGGTTAGGGAGAAAGTTGTTAATGCGGTTTCTTGCAGCCTTAACAAATTTGCTGCTAGAGTAAATTAATGTATCATCAGCATAATTCAGCATCACAACATTAGGAGATACGGGTTGAGGAATTTCCGCGGTATATAACAGATATAAAATTGGCCCTAAAATAGAGCCTTGGGGAACACCCGCGGTTATGTTGCGGGTTTCTGAGACGGAAGAATTTATTCTCACAACGAATTTTCTGGCAGAAAGATATGAGGCTAAGAGCTTTGTTGTGTGAGAGTTTAGATTAAATATGGAGTGCAGTTTGTACAGCAGCCCTGAGATCCAGACGCAATTAAACGCCTTAGAAATATCGAGAGATATACACAGAGTAGGGCTTTGGTTTTGGAGAACAGTTGTAACATCGTGTGTGAGTTTTAGTAGAGCATGACATGTGGATTGTCGCTTACGAAATCCGAACTGACAGTTAGGGATGAGGGCATTCTCATTGGCAAATGAGAGGAGATTTTGGTAGATCTTGCGTTCCAGTATCTTACTTAGTGTACTTAATAGGGATATTGGACGATAATTGAAAGGGCTATTACTACTGCCGGGCTTCTTAATAGGAATTACTACCGCAGTTTTCCAGTTCTCTGGGAAGTGCGATGCATTAATTATATGATTAAGAAGAATGAGGATGGGAAGTAGATTCGGTGGGCGTGGCCTTTTAAATAGAAGGCGTGGAATTCCATCTAATCCAGTTGACTTTTTGTTATTTCCTGATCTTACGATCTCGGATAATTCGTCTGCAGTTAGAAAATTTGTAGTGTCTAAGGGGTGTGAAGCTATGTTCGTGTTGTTAAATTCACCGATGAAAGGAGTAAAAGATGTGAATAATCTGTTTGAGATGTATTCGTTTACTGTGTTCTCGAAGCCAGGAGTTGAGAGAGAATTATTTTGCTCATGAATCTTTGCAAAGTGTTCTGCGAGGCAATTTGCTATGTCCGTATCGGACTGGGCAATATTATTGCTGATTGGGTTGATGAGATGATCAATTCGGGGTTTATATTTACGACCAGTTAATTGGTTGATGTTTTTGAAAAGATCCCGATTTGGTTTGATATTTTTAAGTGTGGAGATGTAGTTTTCATCTGCGAACTTTTTCAACTACTCATTTATCAGAGTGGATAGGAGTTGGATTTGGCTTTTAATAAAGGGGCAGTATCTTGTATGAAGTTTACGACGGAGCTGCTTTTTAAGGCACAATAATTTGGTTAGGATGCTGGGCAAAGGCTTTCCTAAATAGTTATGAGGGATGGTTGTCGGGGTGTTGTTGCTGAGAGCCTCCTTAAGAATTTGCTCTATTCTTAAAGATGCTTGATCGATTTCACTAGGGAGTAAGTTAGATGCTTCCGGGATATACAAGTCAGAGAAACTTATCGCTATGTCCCTATTTACTTTTCTCCAATTTGTTTTGGTGAAGTTTGGGACACGGTTTGACGAGTAGAGTGGGTCGAGAGAGGGGATTTGGATCGTGGTATGAACGGAACTATGATCAGAAGGAAATATAAAGGAGACTGTAGGTGGACCCGCTGAGTGAACATCGTCGGACTTGAGGAAGAAGTCGATTGTTGACTTGGCTGTGCTAGTGACACGAGTTGGCTGTAATGGGGGGTCAATGTATGTATATGGATAAGATGGGAGGAGTGCTAGCAACTGACGATCATATTTGTTGCATTTATTATCATTGAATGCTGTATGACGAGCATTCCAGTCTCCCCCGATTATAAATGGAACGGGAACAGACTGTTGGATTATCTGAGAAATGTCAGCATCTGGGAAATCTGGTTGTCGTGAAGGGTGAATATAAATGGATGCTAAGACGAGCACTTTATTGTTCTCACAAACAAGTTTAACTGCCGTGTATTCAATGCTGAATATATTAGTGAATCTAATTTCACTGAATTGAAATTTTTTGTGTATTAAGATGCCGGTACCTCCGTGGGATCCATTAGTTCTGGGGTTAGAAACAAAAGTATAATTGGGAATGGAAACTCGGGAATTTGGTTTGAGCCAGGTCTCTGAAAGGAAGAGGGTATCTGGGGAAAATTTCTCAACAAACAACCGGAGGTGCTGCTTACGTATATTAGAGTAAATGGATTCTGATGGCGAAATTGAAAAACACTCCCCTTTTATAATTTTTGGAGTTGACTTTTGTCAACTATTTTAGTGTCAAAATTCCAAGAAGCGTACGCAACGCTTGGTGTGCTTCGATTGGAATTTTGTTCCAGGAATTGTTTAAAGGGTTTTGTTGGATAGATTCTGGGAAGGGAATCATGAAATGCGTTTTGAATTTAGCATTTCATGATGTTAGGATTTTTAGGAATTGAGTCAATGTATGATGAATTAACTTTTGGTTAAATTCGTTGTACATGTGACTCAATATGGGATTTAGATGTGTTATGTGGAATTCGAATCAATGTGCGATAATTAACTTTTGTTTAATTTATCGCTCATTGATTTGATATGAAATTTGGGTTTTTTGTTATGGGATTGTGGATAGGATTTTTGATGTTATTGGGGATTTAGATAGGTATAGCGAATTAGGATCGCTACATCCTTCCCCCCTTTAGAAAAGAAAATTAATCTAGAGGAGATTAATTTTCTAGAATGGGTGAAAGGCAAAGGGTGGTGGCATTTCAACTTCGCGATAGTTTACATTTGTTTCAATTTTAATATGTTTAGTTATAATTTGTTGTCTTAAAATTTTTCATTAAGAGTTTTGGCTGCCTATTTGAAATTGTTCGTTAAAGATTTTACAGGTTTTAACTAATGTTATTGTTATTTTGTAATTGTTTAAAGTTATGTTTAGAATGTGTGCTACATGTTGTATTTTCTCATTTGTGGTAATGCTTCTTAAGTTTATTATTATTGGTATGGTATTTATTAAGCAATTTGTGGCTGAGGCCATGTTTACAATTATGGTTTAAATATATTAAAAGGATTTTTAAAATAGGCATATGTATTATAAATTTCTTAAATTAGTACTGTTTTTATTTTGGTTCGTATTTTACTATGTTATTTCTTTAATATATACTTAAGGGTATGGTACATTAATATGTATACCTTTTTTGATTGGGACGTAGTGCTAGATTAACAAATTAGTGGAAGTAGATGTGTATTTATTTTTAATAGGATCATATTCATTTGTTTTTAGATGTGGTATTAATTAGTTTGGTATATTTTCCTTTCTTTATTATTATATTTGGGTTTAATCTTACTTACTAAAAATTATTAAATTTTGTTTATGTGTAAAGTATTTTCTATAGTTCGTTTTTCATTAATCCTTTAAATATTTTAGATTTAAGGGTGTGAACATTTTGTTTTGTTTATATGCTTATTTTTATATTTACATTTGTGTTTTATTTAGTCATATATGAGGATTTTGTTTTTCATATTTCACACATACATATATATCTAAAGTTTGGGTTGAAAGAAAAATCTATTTGTTTTAAGCTTTTCCCTAAACTTGTGGAAGATTTTCCATACTTTCGTAGGGCTAGGTTGTGTAATAAGTTTCGAAATCTGTGTAGTGAAACGACCGAAGGGAGACGTTTCGAAAGATGGGGGATTCGTGATTGATTTTGAGAGGTATTTGTTTTCTTTATTTCTAAAAAGGATTCTATTTATTTCGTTGTCTTTATGTTTTATTATGGAGCTTACTATGAGCTTATGTATGTTTTTTAATTGCAAACGTTTGACATACGGGTTGTTTGCAGCAATTTGTTTCTTCTCAAGCCTTTGCTTTGCTGGGATTCTTAGTTCCGCAGTCTGATGCTTTGCTGGGACTCTTTGCTCCTCAGGCTGAAGTTCTGCTGGGACGCTTTGTTCCTCAGGCTGACGTTCTGCTGGGACGCTTTGTTCCTCAGGCTGACGTTCTGCTGGGACTCTTTGTTTCGCAGTCGGACGCTCTGCTGGGACTTTTTGTTCCTCAGACTGACGCTCTGCTGGGACTTTTGGACCCACAGTCTTGCATTTGGCTGAGATTGTTTGTTCCTCGGGCTTACATTTTGCTGAGAGTTCTTGCTGCTCACTCTTACACTCTGCCGGCGTTATTTGTTTCTCGGGCTTACATTTTGCTGAGAGTTCTTGCTGCTCAGTCTTACACTCTGCCGGCGTTATTTGTTTCTTTAGCTTAGGTATTTTGTTATTAGAAGAGGGGGGATGTGAAAATATGGGGATGTAGAGAGCTGTTGGGATAGGTGGTTTAGAGACCTTGGTTAAATCATCGGATCCGGCCCGTAGACAAACGGATTTTGATGTAGTATTGTGGGTACGATCTTTGATTTCTACTTCCTTTATTTGGAGAGCAGTTAGATCGTCTCGTCTCTGATTTGTATCCCTAGCTTCGATCGATATTTCATTTATTTTTCCCGCAAGTTGCTTCTGACTGTCGATTTTTAGTAGCTGAATGTTGTTAATTTTATTTATTACTCCACTTCTCCAGGCGTTTGCGGTAGAAGTGGGCTGAGTTCTAGGGACAGTTTTGTTTAATAGAGAGCTGTTTTGGTTATTTAATTGTGACAGTCTCCTTTTGCATTCCTCCTGGGAATGGTTAAGTTTGCTGCAGTACCAGCATTGGGGGCGTTCAACCTCTGTTTTAATTTGGGGGATAGATTGTGATGGTTTACTATTGCGGTAGCATTCCTCAGATGTGTGTCCAGACCTATTACACGATTGGCAAATTTTTGGTCGGCTGAAATTTGTATAAGCGGAAAAATTTGCTGGAGTGTTGTTGTTTCTTAGTCGAGGGGCCTGCTCGAGAGCGTAATTAATAGCTGCTCTGAGATTTGGGGCACCTCGTGCTTTAACCAAGAGTTTTAGGTGTGGATCACTAAGTCCGTCTTCGAATGTGTGTAGGGCGAGTTTATTATTTTCTTTGAGGAGATATGTTCGCACAGCAGGTTCGACAGTGCTTTCAAACGTGGCACTGTCCAACAGGTGCAGGAGGTGTGTGAGTCTGTCTCCAAACTCCTTCAAGCCTTCCTTGCTTTCCTGTTTGGCTGTTACCAGATCGCCAGCGACCTGGAGGTGAGAATTTTAAATTCTTCATTTAATTCCGCAGCAAGATCATTCCAGTTTGAAATGACCTTGTATCGGATGTGGTTGTATGCTGGCCCTCGCAGTCTGGTTTTTACCACGCTTAGAAAGAAAGCGTGCTGACTGTCGTCCTGTGCCTGCGAAAAAATTATATCTCCGCAAGAGATAAAATTATATAGCTCGTCCGGGTTACCGCTGAACACCGGCACGAGGCCTATAATGTCTTTTAACCCGATGGTAACTTCCATTGTAAATCGCTATTTGTTTCGCGCGTTAATTTTGCGTTTTATTCGAAAAAATAGATCTTCCCAACGTGAGTGGAACGAACCTATGAGAAATCCAAAATACCAATGAGAGAGGCAGAAAACCCAAGTAAATATCGATCATATTAAAGACAGCTTCGTTTTTTCTCAAATCCAAATATATTAGCCCTATGAAAATACCGAGGGTAATTTAGAGGAAAAGGGGCCACAGCAGACGAAAGGATCAACAACAGACGAGGTATGCGCGTGTTTAAACCTACCTCGGGAGTATAAAGAATTTTCCCAACTTATTTGTTCATGGAGAAAGCTTATTTTGAAATATTTGTATGTATGGATATATATATATATGTGTAGGGTAGTTAGTCAGTACGTCGACACGGACGCGGGATTCGCTAACTTCCACTACTTCAAATGCTAGTCCTCAGTAATCACTTCGACGTCATCAGAAAGTAAGGGAAACACATTTGTCATTTAATTGTCTTTATTTTCAACTTTATTTGAATTTTTGCACTATACGGGAATACACATAATGTTAGTACGTGCGCAGGAAAAACAATGTGCACTTTAACTTTAAAGGATATATATTATAACGGCACGTGCGCAGGAAAAACGAAGTACACTACAAGAATAGTAACTAAGGTTTATAAATATTACGAGCACTCGCGAGAGACAATCATCTGGCGCGACAACAAAAGCTCGACTCCAGAACCGCACACGACTGGTGATAAAATCTGACTGGTTATTGGATGTCTCTTTACAGACATCCAACGAAAACGAACCTAAAGGATTCGCCGCCAATGGCGAAGGTCCAAAACAAAAGGAAACAGGAAAAAACTCATGTAGCAGATCGAATCCGCTGCCACATGTTTGGGCAAGATAAACTGCCGCCATCCGCAAGGGATAGATTCTTTGATTGACGTGAGTCAATAAAACCCTTGCCGAAGGCAGGAATCTATTTTGGAAAAATGAATCAAGCATTGGGTATGGCCGTTGTTAGATCATTTAAAATAAACAAATTTCGGTCATCTATGATTCGATGCATGTTATCTTAGGGATATGTTAATCCCGTTGAAGGTACTGTCAGGCGAAAGTATCCGCTTGGGTGTTTATTTTGTGTAAACTAAAATTGGTGGTCATGACCGATGCTGGTGATCGTTCCAAGAAACGGCAACGGATCATAAAATCGGTCATGCTGAGATAAGTAAATATGCGCGCCTGAAAGGCCAATGTTTAATTTGATCTTCTTTACTGGTAGGAAAGATAGATCGTAGACATGCCGTTGGAAATCTGGCTTGCAGATGTGCAAGCAACCCGAAATAATGCTAGGTCAATGAATGGGTACGAAGATAACACAGATATGTGCCATCCATTGTTCGGTCGCGGAAGCTCGTGGTGATGCTGAATCGATGTCATGGCAAGATGATAATCTTGCCATGAATTATGTTTTCAGAAATGACCGTGGAGAAGGGGTTTGGAAAAACCCCCCAAAGAAAGGTAAGCTGCCTATAAGGTATTTATGTCGGTTATCCTTTGGGATAACCGAATTAATTCCAGCAAATTGGTTGGCGGTTAAGGCCGTAGCAAGGTTGTATAATCTTGCTGAAGATTCGACTTCAAGGTAAGTCGCATTGCTGGAAATGGTGGGGATCGAGCGATGCATGGCTCTTCGGGCCCTGAAAAGCCCCACATATGTGTGTACAAATATGTGGTTGTGTATTATGATATAATAATTTTATAAGTATTTTAAGTTTTTGCGTTGGGATGCTTGTGTCCCTTAAAATGTTAAATTAAAATTTTTTCGTTTGAAAAAAAATGTAGAAGGTATTTAAATTTATTATCTTGGGGTTTCTATGTTTCTATTTGCCCCTTTTAATTTATAAATTTGCATTCGGGATTTACTAGTAAAAGGTTGGAATCAGCCCCGGGATTTTTCCTTTTATCCATTTTGATAATAATGAGTCAAATCTAAAATTAATTCAAGCGTTTTCATGTGTTGCCTTTGTAATATTAAGAGAAAGCTTGTTTAGTATCTGGGTTTTTTCTCGCGTATGTTTCTTTGTTTATTCATTATGTTTTCTATTTTTTATTTCTTTTTGGGAATTAACTGAGTGAATTTTATATTTTCTGTGAAAATTTTGTGTGTGTTTCATTATTCTTTGTTTTTCTTTAGTTTTATATTATCCCATTGTAGGTGAAATATGTGATTTAATATTTTATGTGTACATTTTTATTTTGATTTTGTTATGTAGAATTTGGGCTTGATTTGGGTGAGTGCATGCTTGGAAAACATAGTCCAAGTGCAATTTCAATAATTTATGATAAAATACTGATAGAAAAATAAAACTACCTGGTGTTGCTGCGGCTGTTGAATGCGTTGCTGCCTTTGGTGTCGTGAGTTTTTGTTGTTGTTTTTTTTTGCTTTTCGCGTTTTGGTTTTTTTTTCTTGGTGATGTTTTTGCGTTGTGTCTGCTGCCAGGTAGGCTTCACGCCCTATAGTTGAGTAGTCCTCCCTGGTCTTTGCTGCAAGCTTGTATTTGAGTTTTTTTTTTTTGTGTTGTTTTATATTATATTTTGTTGTTTTTAGTTTTTGTTTCACCTTTGATCTTTTGAGTATTTTTGTTGATGTTTTGACTTTTATTTATTTATTTAATATTTTGCTACACAAATTCCTTTTTGGGCTTGAGTTGTGGTTGTTCTTTTATTTAAGTTTTTTGTTTTGTTTTGTATTATATTTTTGTTCTTTTTAGTCTTTGTTTCACCTTTGGTCTTTTGAGTATTTTTTGTTGATGTTTTAACTTTTGTTTATTTATTTAATATTTTAATACACAAATTCCTTTTTGGCTTGAGTTGTTCTTGTATTTAAGTTGTTTGTTTTGTCTTATATTATATTTTTGTTCTTTTTAGTCTTTTGTTTCACCTTTGTTCAAAAAGTTTGTTTGTTTTTTTCACTTTTGTTTTATTTATTTAATATTTTAATACACAAATTCCTTCTTTTGGCTTGTGTTCTAGTTGTTCTTGTATTTAAGTTTTTTGTTTTGTTTTGTATTATATTTTTGTTCTTTTTAGTCTTTGTTTCACCTTTGTTCAAAAAGTTTGTTTTTTTTTCACTTTTGTTTTATTTCACAGTAAGGGATGATTAAATGTTCTATCCCACGCGCTGCCATCATAAATGTTACACTCCGCGCCGTGCTTTGACGGTAGACCCGAGAGAAGAGCGCAGAGGTTTTGCGTGTGTAAAAATAAAAGACCGAAAAACGTTTTGTAAATATAAAAATAGATTAATTTTAATTGTGCATGAATTCAAGACATGTTTGATCGGACATACGGCCAGCGGTTCGGCCTCTGATATGCTACTGATCGCATTTATTATTTTGTTGGCCAGAGGTTCGGCCTTTGGTGATCTACTGATGGCGAAATAAAAAAAAAAAAAAAAAATGGTGGCGAGAAGGCCGAATTTGGCGAGACAGGACATATGTGTCCTTCATCTTGTCTCTGACTTCTGGTCATCTTGCGATAACCAGAATCACCCACATCCGTGAGGATGTTGGGCTCGGTCTCGCGGCATCTGAAAAGAGAAGAAAAAAGGGGGGGTATCCAAGGATAGTGTGGACAGTGTTAGTCCAAGTGTTCTCTAACTACTTTTATAGAGGGATGGTGGGAAAGAAGTCTTACAAGACCAGTGGGTCTTGGGTGCGGTAGTAAACGCAGATCACGTCTTTGGCGTCTGATAATCTGCTCTTTGGTCGGTGTGTATGTTTGTGTTTGTGCCGTCTTGTACTGTGCGTTCGTGTGTTTGGTTTGTTAATTGTAGACCCTATGGGATGGGTCCAGGAATCCTCTATTATAGAGGGGAATGTTGTTGGGAAGGGTGCTTTCTTCAGTTTTGTACTGAAGAAGAAATTGTGGGGGTTTGATCCGAAGAGATCGAGAGAGAGAAGGGTCAAGAACGCAAGAGTCCCGTACAAGTAGGTTCTCGCTGTTCTGAATGTTTTCGAGGTACTTATATGCTAATTGAAGCAAGTACTCGTCGATAGGGGTAATGGAGGCGCCTTCGTATAGGTGAGAGTTGGGGTAATGACGACCGTCAGGCCTTCTAGAATGATTGGTGCATCTTCTGAGGAGTTTCCTTTCGAAAACCCGAAGTCTTTCCATTTGAGCCGAAGATATGCAGGACCATATGGGAAAGGCGTACGATATTCCAGATCGGATTAGCTGTTTATAGCAGAGAAGCTTAACTTTGGTGTCAACTTTGTTCCTCCACTTCAGGATGTTGTGCAGTTGCTTAGACCGACCAAGGCCCCTTTGGAGAATGTGGGTCACATGTTTGATGAAATTCATTTTTGGGGTATAAGTGACCCCGAGATATTTCAAGTTGTCGTGTGGTCTAATCGTAGTATCTCCCATTTTTATTCGAATATTCTGTGAATATCGAGAAGTAGGTTGAGAGTGTTTACTACTCAGAATTATGGCTACTGCTTTGGATGGATTTAGTCGGATTTTCCATCGACTGTAATACTGATACAGTTCGTCCAAGTGACGGTTGAGTCGATTTGTTGCGAGGTTAGGGCCTTTGGTTGACGTGTACACCAGAACGTCATCCGCATAGCATATTTGGTTTACTCTCCCGTCCGCAGAGCGGGGAATATCGGAGGTGTAAATATTGAATAAGATGGGGCCTAGAATGGAGCCCTGTGGTACGCCTGCAGCGGCGTGAAAAGTTCGGGAAAGCTTTCCATTCATTCTAACTTGGAAGGTTCTGTTTAGAACGAACTGGTAGATGATGCTACATAGCGTTCTACTGAGGCCAGTATTCAGTAGTTTAAAAGCGAGACCTTCGATCCAAGTCGTATCAAAAGCTTTTTCAATGTCTAGGCTTACCGCAACGGTGGGTTCCTTATTAAAGAGCCGCACGCAGACGTGGTTTTGAAATAAATTGAGAGCCATAGTGGTGCTGTGCGCTCTTCGAAATCCGAATTGGAAATCAGGTATTAGGTGCCTGGCACTGACAAAGTTATTTAGCTTCTCGTATATGAATTTTTCATATATTTTGCTGATGCAAGTGAGAAGCGAGATAGGGCGAAAGCTTGAGGGGTGATACGTTGGTTTCCCAACTTTTGTTATTGGACAAATAATAGCGTGCCTCCAAGCTTGGGGAAAGTACCCCATGTTGTAAGCATGGTTGAACAGAATGGAGAGCTTTATAAAGAATAAGGCAGAAAGCCTTCGCAACGAGTGGTATGACATGTTGTCGATACCAGGTGACTTCTTAGGGTGTCGAGATTTAACCAGACTTTGTAGGGTATTTGGTGTGATGAAACCGTGACCATTATCACGTGTGTCATCGAAGTATGCACTGTTAGTTGGGTTAAAGACAACAATTGGCTCGTTGAAGTCGTCCAACTTACTGTGGACCTCTGAACTAACGATTGCATTAGTTTCCGGGTCGCCATCTTGGAGAGTGAGTTTGTGATTGTTTTCGAAGGTCTCTCCGATGATATTTGCTTTATTGGTGTCGTTATTGACAACAACACCATTGTGCATAATTGGCCCAGTGATGCGGGAAGTGCCACATATCTTTTTAACATTTTTATAGACGTTCTGGTCCATCTGAATACCCTTCAGCTTGTCTTCCAATTGTCGGGTACGATTGTTTTGGATTCTCTGTTTTATCAGTGTACCAATATTGTGAATAATGGATCGCAATAATGGCTCCCTTTGCGTAAAGCGGTGACGATATCTCATTCTGCAGAGCTTTTTACGCTCCCGGATGAGACGAAGAGTGATGTCGTCATGTGGAATCTGATAGGTCTTTTCAAGTTTATACTTCGGGACATGAGTCTCCGAAGTTTCAACAAGAATCTCGTGAAGTCGTTTTGCAACGTTGTTTATCTCAACCGTCGTTAGGTTCCTGTCAGTGGGAAGAGAGAAATGGTGGAGTTTATCGTTCAATGTAATATTGAAGTTGTCCCAGTTTGTCCGCCCATAATCGGGTATGTATCTGATATGTGCCCGGGATGCTCGATAGCCGCGAATGAATGTGGTCACAGCATTGTGGTCAGATACACCCGCTGAGTCTGATGGCGAAATTGAAAAACACTCCCCTTTTATAATTTTTGGAGTTGACTTTTGTCAACTATTTTAGTGTCAAAATTCTAAGAAGCGTACGCAACGCTTGGTGTGCTTCGATTGGAATTTTGTTCCGGGAATTGTTTAAAGGGTTTTGTTGGATAGATTCTGGGAAGGGAATCATGAAATGCGTTTTGAATTTAGCATTTCATGATGTTAGGATTTTTAGGAATTGAGTCAATGTATGATGAATTAACTTTTGGTTAAATTCGTTGTACATGTGACTCAATATGGGATTTAGATGTGTTATGTGGAATTTGAATCAATGTGCGATAATTAACTTTTGTTTAATTTATCGCTCATTGATTTGATATGAAATTTGGGTTTTTTTGTTATGGGATTGTTGATAGTTTTTTTGATGTTATTGGGGATTTAGATAGGAGTAGCGATTTAGGATCGCTACAATACATTTACTCAATTCCTAAAAACCTTCACATCATGAAATGCTAAATTCAAAACGCATTTCATGATTCCCCTTCCCAGAATCTATCCAACAAAATCCTCAAACAATTCCCAGAACGAAATTCCAATCGAAGCACGCCGTCTTGCGTGTGCTTCTTGGAATTTTGACATTAAAATAGTTGACAAAAGTCAACTACAAAAACTATAAAAGGGCAGTGCTTTTCAATTTCGGGATCAGTAGCATTCCAGAGGCCGAACCGCTGGCCGATTATCAACAGTAAAAACCAACCGTACCTTTGGATTCAAATAAATAAATAAAATTTACTACAACTGTCTTAACTGAACCTTTCGCGTCTTTTCTTTTTCACTTTTCTCGTCGACACTCCGGGCTCTTCTCCCGCCGCTTCGGGAAAGGACGGCACGGAGTATTACATATTGCATCGCCCCAAGGTCCTATCTCTAACCCATCTGACATCTGTAATTACTTTGCGAAGATTTGGTCTGAAGACTCAAGCGACAGTGATTTTCCTATAAGTTATTGTATAGAAAAAAACGACTGTCTTAACAACAGTATACAAGCAACTACAACTGATACTTCAGCTCTACATATAGAAGACCCCATAGAACTTCAAGAACTCGAAAGCTACCTGACGACACTCAAAGGCAAAACCCCAAGTAGAGACAAAGTTTCTTACCCGATGCTTAAAAATATGCATCTTGAAATAAGGCATAGACTCTTGAAGTTATATAACAATGTTTTTTCAACTGGAGTTATACCTCTCAGTTGGAAAATTGCTTGCGTCATTCCAATTCCAAAACCCAAAAAAGATATAGGCTCAATTAGTGGCTGCCGCCCAATTTCTCTTCTTCCTTGTATTTCCAAAATAATGGAAAAACTAATCGCAAAGCGTCTCCAGTGGTTTATAGAAAGAAAAAATCTAATTAGCCCTAACCAAGTAGGTTTGAAACCAGAAAAGGGTTGTATTGATGCACTTCTACATATAGACAATTACACAACAAACGCTTTATCATCTCGCAATCGTGTTTCAATTCTGTCAATTGACTTCGAGAAGGCATTTGATAGAATTGGCATACATCTAGTTCTTAACAAATTAAAGTCCTGGAAATTGGGCACTAAAATCATACAATATATTAAATCATTTTTAACAAACAGACGATTTTGTGTTAAAACCAATGGTTGTTTCTCTTCACCATATCCACTATACAATGGAATTCCACAAGGATCTCCTCTGTTAGCGTTTCTATTTTTAATAGCTTTTGAGGACATTTCAGGCGTTGTAGCCAGACACAAACTTCTGGATCATTGCATTTATGCTGACGACCTTTATGTCCTGAGCAAGTGCAATGACCTTGAAACAACTAAAGTAATGTTCACCCGAGTGATTAAGGAAATATTAGTGTGGTCGAACACATCTGGTGCTAGACTTTCGCTTGAAAAATGTAAAATATTGCACATATGTCGTAAATTATCTTGCTCTCAAACACTAACGCTAAATATAGGTAATATTACCATTAAATCGGTTGATAAGTTAAGTATTCTAGGACTTATTTTTAATAGAAAATATAAATGGAATGATCACATCACAGAATTAAAAAGGATACTAAATTGTCATTTTCATCTGGATCCATCGCTGGAAAATACTTCAAGTCCGCAATACGTCGACCTACGCCAAAGAGAATACCATCCGCATTCTCTAACATCGTTGCAGTTGCAATTGCGATGAACCTTCCATTGAGGCACTTTACCAAATATCTGCCCATACACCCACCTTGGACAATCAAAGCGTCGTCTTTCATTCTCGACCTAAATTCGAACCGAAAAAGCAATACCGACAGCAAATTCTTCCGTGCTTTCTTCAACGATATCTCGACCGAATTCAGAACAAAAGCATGGACGTTACTTTTCACCGACGGCTCCAAAATATCTGAAAGCGTTTCATTTGCAGTTGTCCATGAAGATGGGTCAATTATTAGCACGGGTCTACTGTGTGAACAATCATCAATCTTCACTGTAGAACCACATGCTATTCTGGAAGCAGCTAAAATTGCAGCAAAAACTTGCGGTAAATACATTATCTCAACTGATAGTATATCAGTTATTAATGCTATCCGTAATGATAGATATAATGTCCATGTCGTAAACAAAATTAGAGACATCCTCATTCGTTCACCTAAAAAACTCAAAATAATGTGGACCCCCGGTCACACAGGAATACAAGGAAACGAACATGCGGACGAAGCTGCTGCTATGGCTCACAAAACGCCACTCCATTTCTTTGATACGTTCACCAAAAAAGACCTTTCCAACGCTATTCGAAATATTCGCTTAAAAATGGAACAAGACTTATGGAAATCATATGTACACCACTACGCCACTATTAATCCAGAACGCGACAAGTCAATATATCACACAACGACAACAAAAGCCGCAAACATACATTTTACAAGACTCCGCTTAGGCCATACAACCGTCACTCATCAGCATCTACTACGCAAAGAAGATCCTCCGATTTGCACAACATCCAAGGCAGTCATCGACATAAAACATATTTTGGGCTTAGGACAATGTTCACTGCCCAAATTGGTTACAAACGATATTTTTAAAAACAACTCTGCGTTATCAATTTTAAAAGCCCCAAATACAGAAAGTATATTAAGAATCAACGAATTTGTAAAACTATATAATATTCCTATATAAATTACATACATTCATATAGAAGAAATATATATAAATACATACTATTATTTTAACTAAATATTTAATTAGTATTAGAGCCGATAGCCCCCGCAGCTTGTGCTCTTTAATTAAGATTAGCAATGTGATTTTTTTATGTAATTATTTTGTTAATAAAAAAAAATAATAATAATAATGTTTATTTTATTCACTTTTTGTTAAACGATTAACTTTGGATTACACGCTGGTTTACGGGATCACAATTAAATGAATAGCTTGTGTTGAACGAATGTTTTAATGATTACAAAGTAAAATCTATAATATAATAGAACATTGTGTATTTAATTAAGAAAACTTAATATTGACTCGCGGAGACAACGACTCAAGCGACTATAATCGATTATCGCTTCCCTGTGCGCACCAGGGCAGAGATAGGAGCCACGACCTGCTCAGGTCGAAGGATGGAAAAGACTCAGCGATAATCATCTCGTGCAGCGATGATTCGCATCTTGGGGTGAGTTTATTGTGCCGTGGTAGATATCCTCTCCAATAAGGATATCGTTTTTATCTACCACCAGAGAAACGTAAAGTCTCTCTTGGTGGTATGTGTGCGATCGTTCAGATCTGTGTGGTTTATACGTGCTCGAGGGCAATGGGTAAACGAAGTAGACAGACGGTAAAGACAAAAGGGAGAACTGACCAAATGCGCCGTTGGTAATGCGGGTCATTGTTTACGCAATGCGTCCTCGCTATTATCGACGTTGGGAAAAAAAGGTGCTAATGAGTTGGTGGGCGAAACAAATCCTTTGCTAGCATTTGTATATGCAGGGAAATCCGTTTATGGGAAACAGATTCTATATTTGCATTGTTTATGCTTTGAATTCAATTGATGCCAAGGGACGCGGAATGCGTATTTGCTTTGGTTTGCACATTGTGCGAGTCAGGGAATTTTATTGCTGGGAGAAAAAGGTCGCCAGCCAATGTATACATAAAGAAATTTATCGTACACATGAATGAAGCTGGGAATAGGCGACGCAATGATAATTATCTCTGGCTGGAGTGGTTACATGATATGTGAACCGGGGTTTTTCTTTTCAGGATAATTTATGATAAGGAAAGTAAGAACTCTTACAGGGGATTTGTAAGCGAAGGAATGCTTGAAAAGGTAAGAATTCTCTTGCAGAAGCTTTACGATTATAGCTTTGCTCCAATTAAAGCGTGTAGCATTTGAGGGTGCCTAATGCGATTGCATTGGCAAAACGTATGCGTCTAGGGATGAGGTAATGGGGGTTTTTAGGTAATTGTACCGTGGGGTTTGGCGAAACCGCCACAAGTCTGCGAACCATGGATCCACCATTTAATAGAAGGTAAATTGCTAGAAGTGGTTGCAGCTGGTGCAAACCATCATCTAGACAGAAATTTGGAATGTTTATACGATCGGTACTGTGTACAGCATCTATGCTGGTCGCGCACATATCGTTGGCGTCTTCAAAGGGTCGATCTGTCGTGTGCGGTATTTTCCTTATGCAACACTCGAATCCCTTCTGGTCGCCAGGTGTGAGTTATGCTTTGCTTATCGATCGGTTTAGCGACCGATGTGCTTCCAGCAAAAGGGAAAAGAACGAATATCTCCTGCTTGTGTGCTGTAGAATTCGACAGGGAATATGGGCGCCGATATAATTTGAGTTTATATCGGTTGCTTAGCGTTGCGACCGAATTGCTTTTTAGGCACATGATGCGTTTCGTGCGATCATGCCCTTGTCGAAAATGTCTGTCACAAGGGCTCGCTGGCATTGGTACTCCAAGGTGCCAGGATATGGGGTGGGGCCGTGCGTCCTACTCTTTGTTTGCTACGTGTAGTAGCTGGTGATTAGTGAGAAGCCGGCCGGGAGAACTGTAACAGGTCAATTGAAAAGTCCCCGGCCTCCCATAGTAAAACACATTTTTTTGGCAAAATTCGTTTTTTTTTATTCAACATAATTTCCTTCGAGGGTGATACACCGATTATAGCGACCCTCCAACTTTTCGATACCTTTTTTGTAGTACGATTTGTTCTTTGCTTCAAAATAGGCCTCAGTTTCGGCGATCACCTCTTCATTCGACGAAAATTTCCTCCCAACGAGCATTCTTTTGAGATCTGAGAACAGGAAATAGTCGCTGGGGGCGAGATCTGGAGAATACGGTGGATGCGGAAACGATTCGAAGCCCAATTCATGGATTTTTGCCATCGTTTTCACTGACTTGTGACACGGTGCATTGTCTTGGTGAAGCAGCACTTTCTTTTTCTTCAAATGCGGTCGTTTTTCGGCGATTTCGTCCTTCAAACGGTTCAATAACGCTGTGTCATAGTCGCTGTTGATGGTTCTTCCTTTTTCAAGATAGTCAATGAAAATAATTCCGCGCGCATCCCAAAATACAGACGCCATAACCTTGCCAGCCGACTGTTGCGTTTTTCCACGCTTTGGGGCGGGTTCATCGTGTGCAGTCCACTCGGGTGACTGTCGATTGGACTTCGGAGTGAAATGATGGAGCCATGTTTCATCCATTGTCACATATCGACGCAAAAACTCGGGTTTATTACGCTTGATCATCTCCAAACACTGCTCCGAATCATCAACTCGTCGTTGTTTTTAGTCAAAAGTGAGCTCGCGGGGCATCCACTTTGCACAGAGCTTTCTCATACCCAAATATTCGTGAATGATATGATGTACACGTTCGGTTGATATCTTTAGAGTGCCTGCTATTTCATTCAATTTCAATTTACGGTCATTCAAAATCACTTTGTGGATTTTTCTAATGTTTTCGTCGGTAACAACCTCTTTTGGGCGTCCACTGCGTTCACCGTTCTCGGTGCTCATTTCACCACGTCCAAACTTAGCATTCCAATCCTTGATGGTTGATTTTCCTGGGGCGGCGTCTGGAAACTCGCCATCAAGCCAAGTTTTTGCTTCAACTGTATTTTTTCCCTTCAAAAAGCAATATTTTATTAACACGCGAAATTCCTTATTATCCATTTTTTTCACAATAACAGAAGTTGCTTCACTCAAAATACTATAATTCACAAACTGAATTATACACGCATCTTTTGAAGGTTAGGGCTAACTAAAAATCACATGGATTTAATTCTAGTGGCGCCATCTATGTGTCAGGCCGGGGACTTTTCAATTGACCCGTTAAGGGCGCGCGACGAAGGATATTTCAACTGCTTGTTCGGGGCGGGCAGAAGGAATCGGCGCCGCTAAAGACGTCAAGTGTTACAGGTCGGGTGCGCGCGCGTGAGAATGAATCACGGAAATCGGGTCTGAAGGTGTCGGTGGAGTCGAGAGGAGGCGTTGAGTGGGAATGGAGTCGGAAAGAAGTCTAAAGGAAGTCGCGTGGAGTTGAGTGGTTGTGCGCGTGCTGGAACGCGTTGAACGTTGCACAATACCCTGAAGGGGCTTACAATCGGTTATAAAAATAATAGTAAAAATTGTGCACGCTTGGTAAAAGGCGTTTTTATCAATGGTTTTTTCTGTGCCTTTCTTTATTATATTGTTTTGTTCTGTTCGCTTGTTTCCTTTGTTTAAGTTTTTTTCTTTTTGGTTTTGCTAATGTTTTTATTTAAAATATCAAATTCTCATCTTTAACAAAATTTATGAACTGCGGTAAAGTATTGAATATTGTTCACGTGTTTGTATTTCTGTACCTAAACATAGCCTCAACCTACCCGATAGTTTGTAGAGACGAGTAATCCGCCTAAAGAGAACACTGATATCGGGATTACAGCAACTATCACATCAAAGGCGCGTGGTGGACTTATTTTTTGTCAAATATTATCGAGGAATGTGCCTCGGAGATTCGTGATAATATTCCGCGTAATTCAGTTTATTTGTGCCCCAAAACACAAACCGCCGAATCCCACCAATTTGCAGTTCATCTCTCAATGGAAAGTACATTTTTATAACAAAACGCATTCCGTTACAGAATGGGAAAGCTATGGAACTTCCTCCTTGTGCGAGTGTTTTCGGAATACTATCACCTGAAACTGTTCAAGAAGAACTCCATTAATTTTCTTTTTTTTACACTAACCCGCGCATAAAATATGATTCACCTATTACTTTTAAATCCCAGAGTACAGTGCGACCGGAAGTAGAAGTAGTAGATAAGGAAGGGAGGTTTTTTTTTTGTTCCGGTAGGAAGGCGGAAATCTTCAAAAGATACCTCTGGCCGATCCAGGGGCATGCCGGATTTTTACCGACTAAGACAACCTCCCGCCAGGCACATATTTCCGTTGATGCTATATTGTTGCTATGGTATACGGCTTTAATGGATGTGCTTTTGGTGGTGTTATTCTTCACTATTGGTCGTGTATATCTTCTAGAAACGCCACAGCATCATGTCACATAGAATATCATTAGCAAATGATAGTCTGTAGCAACAGACCATCCCTGTTTTAAACTCAGCATGTATTCTATTATTCCTGCCGGAGTATCTGTCCGCCTCATATGTCTCTCCAAAATCGTTCATGCGGCCTCGAATCTCACGCACTCTGTGAGTACGTGTACCGCATTTTCTATTTTGCCTTCACAATACACGCAGTATGTGGAATTCACATGCTTATACTTGTTCAAGAATTGCCGAAAGCATTCATGTCCTGATATTAGCTGAGTCAAGCGGTAATTCAGCTCGCCATGTTTTCTTTTCACCCATGTTTCAGGTATCCTGGTGTGGGTAGATCTTCCTTTTGTGGAGGAATCACACCATTGTTGCCATTCTCTTAGGCATGAGAGCTCTAATTGTGACTGCATTCTCCGACGATTCTCTAGTGAGACCTCATGCAATGCAGCGTTTTCTTTAGCTGTAATGTCAGGTGGTGTCCTCCCGGCCAAAACATTTATGGAATCTTCGGATACTATTCGCAATGCGCAGCATACTCTTAAATGATGGCAGCCTATGTGTTGAGCTCACTCTCCTCATGTACGACTTATACTGTGCGGCTCCTACCCATATGTGAGCTTCATACATTATAATAGGGGTATTGACATTGGTTCGGCTCCTCTATAGTATAGTGGTTAGTGTACCCGCCTGTCACGCGGGAGACCGGGGTTCGTTTCCCCGTTGGGGAGCCTCTGGCGCAAGACTAATGACCTTGCCGGGAAAAAACAAATCATTATGGAAAATTTAACAAGCTTCAGGACTTGCTAAATAAAGCCAAGACCGGCTCCCGGTTGTAGTGCCGATGATGATTATGATGATTGACACTGATTACCAGTTTCCTTATGTGGGGCCGGGGTCCACCAACATTGGGTAGAAGTCTCGCCAAAACTTTGCATACTCTTGCCGTTTTTTCACTCGTTTTCCCCAGGTGTTCCTTGAAGGTCAACCTGTTGTCGAGTATAACATCAAGATATTTAATAAAAGGACTGGATCTGTTTGTTCTTCTATTTCTAAATCAATGTGTTCAACTTTCTTGCGCCTGCTTATTAAAGCTGCCTCCGTTTTATATCCAGCTAGTTTCAGTCCGGCCATATCTAGCCAGCATTTAATGCTCTGGATTGCTTGGGAACAAATATTCTCCAGGACATCTAGATGTTTAGTTACGGCCACTATTTCCAAATCATCTGCGTACCCAATGATTCTAACCCTTTCTGGTACATTGACCCTGAGCACACCATCATACCATAACAGCGGACCTAATACAGATCCCTGAGGTACACCCGCTGACATATTATATTATATTGAGAGATAGTTTGCTAGTATACGCACCAAGTAGGGAGAGACTTGTAGGTCGCCCAACGCTTCTAGAATCCGATTCCAGTTCACCGAGTTAAATGCATTTATAACATCTAATGTCACCACCGCGCAATATTTGTTTGTACCTCCTAGCCATCGTGCTCCAGCTATCGCATTGCGAGCGATGTCGCACAGCACAGATAATGCCTTACCGGTTAATCTACCTTTCCGGAACCCATATTGCGATTCAGAGAGCCCCGATGTCCTCTCAGTGAATAGTTTCAGGCGAGTGGCAATTACTTGCCAAGCAGTCTTCCTGTTGTGTCCAGCATGCACAACAGGCGATAGGACGACGACGCTTCTGGATTCTTAACTCCTTTTGGCATAAGCACAATCTGCTGTTTTTTTTCCATCGTTTAGGAAATTATCTTGTTTGAAGGCAGGTTGTGAAGAGACTGCTGAAGACTTCCAGTTTTTTTGTTAAATCAGTCTTCACTACAGCGTTAGGGATACCATCCAGTCCCGTTTTTTTTTTTTTTTGACAACCCTTGCAGCCAAGAGCACCTCTTCGATGATCACAGGAGATATTTCTCTTTCAGTGATACCCCTCTTGCACTCTCTATAGCTTATCACACTCCGGGAAGAGGACAGCAACGATTCTGGCCATGTCGCTTTTACTTTTTTGCATTGAACTACTGTTGTAGTGTAGTCTTTTCATGACTATCCTGTAAGCGCTGCCCCATGGATTGTTATTTAATTCATCCCTTAGGGAAGATGAATGATGCAGAACGCATCATATTTCCTTTTGCGGATTCCATTCCTCAACTCTATCCGTTTGTTGACGAACTCCGCATGTAACTGTGGGTAGATGTTACGGTTTCTTGCCCTTTGTTGCAAGCATCGTAACCTGTACACTGGTTTGATTGTCCCTGTTGGATGTCTTTATCGTAGCATAGAAGCATCATCATCATGATCATTGGCACTACAACCGGGATCCGGTTTTGGCCCTTTTTAGCAAGTCTCGAGGCTTGTTAAATTTTCCATAATAATTTATTTTTACGGGCAAGATTATTAGCCTTGCGCCGAACATAGAAGCATCGCATCAGGTAATTAGCCACTTCATGACTTTTCCAGCCTGCCTGTTCACATTGGCCTCTGCGCCAAACTGTTCGATTTGGTGTTCCAGTATATAATCGAGCAGTTCCGCATCAAGGTCCTTCTCTTTCCACCCATTTTTCTGGGCTTTCTTCGCCAATTTGCCCGTGATGAATCCCTTGTGTGGTAATATTTCGAACATCACTGCTTGTTGGTCACTATAGATGTAGGTGTTCAAAAAACGCCACTCCATACATCTTGCCAACATGAAGCTGGCAAATACGATGTCGATTTTGGATTGGCCTCTCGTTTATGAAGGTGTCATCAACACCATCATTAAGTAACACCACATCTAGGACTGCGAAGGCTTCGAGTAGTGCCTGGACACTACTGCTGGTCCTTGTGCTTCCCCATTCTACTGCCCAAGCGTTGATATCTCCAGCAACTATAAAAGGACTCTTATCTTATATGAATTCTTCTATTTCCAACATTGGCGGAGCTGTTAGAGAATTTTAACAATTTAAATAGTATATATAAATTTTATATAGTTATAATGTGGTAAGTTTAAAGGGACTTACTTGGTTTTAGTCGACCGTTGAGCGGTCGCTCCAGCTGCGGTTGGTCTGCGACAAGTTGCAGGGGGCGTTGAGCGTGATGCTCCCCTGATCAACTTCCGTTGGTTGTTCCTCTTTTTAATTCTGCCTGACCTTTGCCGAAGTTCTCTTTGTGTTTATTTTATCGCGAGGATACCAAACACAACTAATCAGTACCGAGTCGTCTCGCAGTTTTTCGTCGAATTAAAATTTGTTTATTTTCGCCGTTGACGTTTATTTATTATTCGGCGCCAACGCCGGTTTTTATTATTTTCTCTACCAAGTAGAATTTGCACAAAGTAGTTTATGCAAATTAACTATTTGGCGAGTTGTTCTCCGTTCAGAGGTAAAGAGGAGAAAATAACGAAAGGGGATTAGTGAATGTTGGGGGACCTGGACCCAAGGTCGGTCCGTAACAATACCTCCCCCCTTAAATAGTGATAGCTTCATTCTTAGCATAGGAATGAAGCTTGGCTACAAAAGTATCAAACTGTAGCGTTGATCCCTACACCGTCGGTGGTGTATTATCTTCCCTTGTTTGTCGTGGTCTCGTCTGCTTTTGGCTTCCTCTATTCGTAATAGGGTTTTAGCCTATTATTGTGCACCACCACATTTCTTCTCCCTACCTTAACGACGCTATTTACCGGACTATTTATTTGCACTACCTTGTAGGGACCCCACCATATGGGAGCTAATTTTTCTTGCTTTTGAGCATTGCGTATTAAAACTTTGTCGCCCACATGGAACGTGAATGGGCGTGTCTTACGGTCGTAGTACCCTTTCGACTTCTTCTTGGAAGTTAACAGGTTACGCCTTGCTATTTCGTACGTATGTTGAAGTTTGTACTTCAATAGCTTATGGTAACTGTCATGGTTGTATACCGGTTCCGGAGGTTGCTTTATGCTCGTCGGTACCTTCGGGGTAAACCCAAATAGACAGTTCATTGGCGTAAGCTTAGTACCTTCGTGTACATTGGTGTTGTATACGAATGTTGCCGTTCTCAGGTACTGGTCCCATGATTGGGAATTCCCATCCACAATGCTTCGCAGGTAATCTACGAGTGGACGATTGGCTCTTTCTAAGGCTCCATTCGATTGTGGGTGGTACGCTGAGGTTTGTAGTTTTTTAATACGGAGCAGTTTGCACACGCTTTAAAACAAACTGCTTAGGAAATTGCTTCCCTGATCGGTGACCAATTGCTTCGGAACACCATACCGAGCAATTATTTGGTCGAAAAAGACTGAGGCCACCGTTTCTGCCTCCGCATCTGGGAGAGCGTAGCAATGTATATACTTCGACAAGTTGTCTTGGAATGTAAGTATATATTGATTTCCGGTTGGAGTCCGATCAAGAGGACCTACTATATCTAAGTATACTTTGTCGAAAGGCCTCTTTGCAATGTCGGTTATTACCATGGGCATACGTATGTTCGGTGAAGATTTCATGGTTTGACATGTTTTACATACTTTGATGTATTGTTTAATGTCGCGCATCATGTTCTTCCACCAAAAATTTCTACGTATTTTGTGGTACGTTTTACTCACTCCTTGGTGTCCGCCCAAAGGAGGATCATGGTATTCCCGGAGTAGGAACTGAATGTCTTCAGGATTGGTTATCTCCATTCCTTTTTCAGTGCAGACCGGAATGGGATCCTCGTTAAGAGAGGACTTATCGTCATTTGGACTATCCTGAGTTCCTTCGCTTGCCCTTTGCTTCTCAGCTCGGGTGCGTGTTAGTACATTGCACCTTGATAGTGTGGGAGTCTCATCACAAATTTGCGGGATACGACTCAAGGTATCCGCATTAGTGTTGTATTTACCGGGTTTATACTCGATTTGGTAGTCGAACTCCAGTAGTTTGCGATTGAACCTTAGTAAACGTGACATGGGGTTTTTCACGTTGAATACTCCCTTTAACGGTTTGTGGTCCATGTATATATTAAATTGTCTTCCTTGTAAAAAACAACGGAAATTCTTAGCCGCCCAAACAATGGCTAGTAACTCTTTCTCGATTGTAGAGTAGTTCTCTTCCGCCTTATTCAAGTTTCGACTGGCATATGCGACTGGCTGGTCCTTACCGATTTCGCCTTGCGACAGTACGGCACCCAGTGCTTCGTTGCTCGCATCCGTGGTCAGGTTAAAGGGTTTGGTAAAATCTGGATAGATTAACAGTGGCGGCGAGACCAATAACTCCTTTATGTTATCAAATGCTTGTTGGCATTTGTCTGACCAGGCGAATTTGACGTTCTTCCTTAACAAATTTGTTAAGGGGCGTACTATCCTCGAGAAATTTTGAACAAATTTTCGATACTAGTTCGCCAAGCCTAGAAACGATTGGACGTGCTTTACCGTTTTGGGAATGGGGAAATCCCTGACACTAGCTGTCGTGCCTGCATTTGGCATTGCCCCCTTTTCGGAACAAACATGTCCCAGATATACTACTTCTTTCTGGAGGAACTTGCATTTCTCCGGTTGCAACTTGAGGTTGTGGTATCTAATTTGATCGAATACTTTCCGGAGTTTGTCATTATGGTGTTCTAGGTTTTTCCCATATATGACCACGTCATCCAGATAAACAAAGCATTCGATCCCTTGCAATCCGATTAGGACATGGTTCATGAGTCTCTGAAACGTAGCTGGTGCTCCCTTCAGACCAAATAGCATACGTTTGAACTCATAGTGTCCGTAATTTGTGCTGAACACTGTCCTACTTTGATCCTTCGGATCCACTAAGACTTGGTGGTAGCCGCTGGCTAAATCGAGGGTGGAAAAATAGCGTGAGTGATCGAGCTGGTCTAAAATGTCCTCTATTCGAGGGAGAGGGTACGCATCTCCGATGGTTTTGTCGTTCAGTTTTCTGAAATCGACCACAACTCTCCATCGGGTTTTACCAACGGGGCCCGCTTTCTTAGGAACTACCAAGAGTGGTGAGTTCCACGGACTTTTGCTTGGTTGAATGATATCATTCTCCAGCATATCCCGTACTTGCTCATTTATCACCTCTTTCTTGCCCTCAGGCAGACGGTACATTCGTTGATTTATCGGTGCTTGATCCTGTATCACCGGTATCTCATGCGTTATTGCACTGGTATATGTTAGGAGGTCACCTTTAAGGTGGAAAATATCGTTGAACTCCTCACATATTTCCACTATGGATTGACACTCTTGAGGACTTAGGTTTTTACCTAAGTGGAGTTCCTCGTGTAATTGTTTCAACCTTGGATCTTTTGGTAATTCCTCCTCTGGGAATAGATGTCGGATATACTGGAGGTTTTCTCTTTCCGAAGGTTTTTTATCCGCATTGTATTCCGTAGAACGGTTGTCCTCATTTTCCAAGGAAAATTCCTTCATTGGATGTAACTCCACCATGATTCGGTCTATAGTTTGGAGGTAGCTTACGATATTGAGTACCTCTACTTGGGCACTCTTCGCTTTCCCTACAATACAATTGGATATGAAAATCCCTGATTGCATTGGTTTGGGTACTAGAATTACCTCTTCCCGAATTTCTATGGGAAGTTTCAGCATTTTTCGTCAACGTGCCGGTATTATTTCCGGTTTGTCCAGAAAAATTTCTACCTCCGACGCGTTTGGCAGTGAGTGTCCCACCACTGTTACTTCTTTGTTAGCTTTCTTTGGTTTGTCAGCTATTAAAGTGGGGTTGGGATGTTTTGAGCCTGGCAAATTTTCGCCCCCTTTCCCCTGTTTGGGAAGGGTAGCCGGTGTACTTTTGGCCGCGGTCTGGACCTCTATGGATCCCCTTGGCACGGGTTCCCGACTGGTTGCCTTATGTCTTGGGGTCCGCTTCCTATCTTTTGTAAATTCAACGGAAAAACTTACCGGATTTACATTGGTTTGGGAGAAATCCAAACAATTCCCGGGTCCGTTGATTTTACAATTCCTAACTAGGAAGTCGTTTCCTAACAACCAATCTTCTGACAATACCGGTAGGGATTCCATTACCTGAAAGTTACAGAAGATTGGTTGGGGCAGTTTCAATATTCCCTTACAAAAGCCCCTAGACTTTCCCTTTCCAAAAAGCGTTTGGAGAGTAGTGGCCTTTTTGTTATCCAATGCTATTCCATTTTTGAGTGCCTTCAGCTTAAGAAGGCTGATCTCCGCACCTGTGTCCACTATTAGACGTGTAGTGTTTCTACATCCAATGTCTAATGGGAGCTGGACTATTGGAACTTTTGTTGGTGGTTGAGGACAGTTTTCTTTTGTTGGTGGCTTTAATTCGGTCGGGTTGGGTAATTCCGGCCCGACTTCTGGGAGTTTTCCGACGTCTCCCATTTTGCTTTTTGTCGACACACTTTCGCCGTGCGGTTGAATCGCCTGCAATGTTGGGGGACCTGGAGTCAAGGTCGGTTCGTAACAGAGCGTAACAACAGTAGAAATGAATTTCTCTGATCTTTGTATAGGCGAAACTTGCCGGTATCCGGTTCTAATCCGAGACTTGTTAAATTGTCTATAATAATTTATTTTTCCGGGCAAGGTTATTAGCCTGCCGCCAACCTTTCTCAGGATGTCGCTGCATGCATTGGTTCACTACTTGGCGGGTGCCCAAGTAGCTATCCAGGGGTGTCGCTACATTTACGTTTATTGATGAGTGTTACTATCTTCACGTTGAGGTCGGAAACTTTTCAGTCCACCCTCGTATGAATCCTTCCTCTTTTACATTTTTTTTTTATTTTGAAATGAGTAACTGTCAAAAGATGCACAACTACATTCACTAGCTATTATTGACGAGTGCTGCTATCTTCACGTTGAGGTCGGAAACTTTTGAGGCCACCCGCGTAATTGCGCACTGGGTGCAGTTCTGTGACAGTTTGTTTTTGTTTTTCTTGTTGTTCTCTGCCACAGAAAATCAATTCTAATTTAATTTTTACCTGTGATCCGGGAAAGCGATGGTCAGGAATGTACTGTATTCCTGCTCTCGGCCAGATTAGTCTCTTGAAACAGCTCTCCAGGTCAGTGATCAGCATTCAATTCGTTGCGTGCCGCCTTGTGAAATTGTGATTCCCAGTAAACCTTTTGTTGTTTTTCCGTGTCGCATTGAAAAGGTTTAAACGATTTGCTTGCGCCGTTAATGGCTCCAAAGGAGAACGGCATGCGTAGCTAATTAAAATTTATACACACTCGTCGTCTTTCCAGATAATAGACACCAACTGTGAATCATTCGAATAGCGTTAATAGTAACCAAGTGTAGATTCGTTATTCTCGCCTGCGTCGGCGTCAGTTATGTGATATATTTTTACTTTTTTGAACAATTTTAACAATTTTTACATTTTAGTGTGGTTTTTCTTTTAAACACTTTCTTTGCTTCTTGATCCACTAGTTTTAACAAACAAAAAGCTCCGGGACAAGTAAAAACCATATCTTTTTTCTGCCCTTTGTTCTCTCCTTTACTTCTTTTGTTCTTCCAATCGAATACGGAATAGCAAAAAAAACGTATCTCAAAACAACATTTTCCTGTTCTCTCTTTCGCTCCCTACTCACGCCCACCTCGAAAACCGAATTCAAACTCGAAAAGCTGCACGATCCATACCCGAATCGGGGCGTGTTCGAAAACTCACTTGTGGATCGCGCAACTCCTCCACCACCTTACCACCATACCACCTTAAAACAAATTATATTAAAATTACAAACTATTAATTGATGGGGTGGCGGACGCACGTAACAGTTCTTTTACAAGGACACATAGGCAGTGACAGACTTATTTATTTTGCATGTCACACATTCTCTGATAGTGAGACAAGCTACTCGACTATAAAGAAGGAACTTTTGGCCATCGTATGGGGTACAAAATACTTCATACCTTATTTGTTTGGAAGGAAAATCAAAATAATAACAGATTATAGACCCCTCACTTGGATCATGAGTCTGAAATAACCTATCTCAAAACTTGTAAGGTGGTGACTCAAGCTTGAGGAGCTTGACTACGAAATTGTTTTCAAAAAAGGAAAACTAAACACAAACGCCGATGCTTTGAGCCGGATCAAAATTGACAAGCCCAACCGTGAAATATTTCACAATAGTGAAGAAATCATCAGTACGATACATAGCGCGGAAGAAAATTTATTGACGAGTGCTGCTGTCTTCACGTTGAGGTCGGAAACCTTTCAGTCCACCCTCGTATAATCACCGAACAACCGCTCAATATCGTGACAACACCCCACATCTTAACCCTATAGCCAACGCGACATCAGTTCATCAAACTGAGGCTGCTTCAATGACGTCACTTTGGCCTTCGCTCTACAATAAGAGGGGAGGAGTTACGACTCCAACCTAACACCTATCCTATCAACACTTGAAAGTGCATCCATCACCAAATTCCCACAGTAAAGTCACAACTCCAACCTGACATCTATCCCATCTTATCAACACATGAAGTGCAGCCATCACCAAATACCCACAGTAACTAAACCCCCTCTCAAGTTACTGCAACCTCAACGTCTGGAGTAGAGACATCACCGGATGTTCACAGCAACCGAACACCCAGGCAATAGGCAACCTGGTCATCCCATATAATCCTCCGGAATCGCAAACGATTTACTTTTTCGCTGGTATAAACCTAAAATGCAAGACACCTTCAGTGTCCAGTCCATTAGACGAGCTACGAATTGTATGTCCAAATTTTTATTCGAGACAATTAATTTGTATAATTGTATTGCATAACTTTGGTCCCAGAAATTAAATTTGTATAATCAATTAAATGAACGTTTATTTTTTACTCGCTGCCGCGGAGGTATAACGCAATTTGGGCGTTTTTGTAAAAAAAAATGCATCCCGGTAAAAATGAATTTGCTTCAGAAATCCTGGTGGTAAATACATTCAGGTGCCAGGCACTGTCGGGAATTCAACATAGTAATCTAGGTAAATAGTGTCGTCGCCTGAAATAGTATGAACGTTACCGGCCTCTATAAATTTAAGCACCCAACATGTAGGCTCTGATATTTCAATAGAGTTATTAAACGTTTAGTATTGTGCAAAAATGTCATAGTTTAGTGTAGTTGTTCTCACGGTGCGTAAAATGCTGCGTTCAAATTGTCTAGAAGAACTTGTAGTATTAAACTACAAAATAAATCTAAATTAAATTAATCGAAGGAATAAGCAGATATTATGGTACGTTTATATTTTGTGTGGGACATTAATACGTGGATTTATAATCATATTTTAGAAACCATAAGAATTTATTAAAATAAAAAGTAAAAGTTACATTAATTAATCCAAGGGATAAGCGGATATATTTTGTGTTTATATTTTGTGTGGGACATTATTATAATATCAAATTTGGTTTTTTTAAAGACTCATTTTAATACGTGCATTATAATCATAGTTTAGAAATGATGAGAATTTATTAAAATAAAAAGTACAGGTTATATTAAATTAATCCAAGGAATAAGCAGATTTTTTGGTAGGTTTATATTTTATGTGGGACATTACTATAAATCAAATTTGGTTTTTTTAAATACGCATTTTAATACGTCCATTATAATTATATTTTATAAACAACAAGAATTAATTAAAATAAAATGAAAAAGGCAATTTAAACGAATTGATCGATTTTTTTTTCTTTCATATAAATTTTTCAGTTGACAATTACGAGTGTAATAACAGATTAATATAAAAACGTCTGACAATGTGAACGGGGTGGAATAGAAAACGTAAGCGTCATTATTTCTACAAATATCGTCTGTGCAACATTTCATTGAACATTGCGATCCTAATTGCGGTGAATGGGACTACAAATGTTTACATGCGTCCTGTTATAACGAATTGGTGTTAAACTGTGGTTACCAATTTAATGAATACTAACTTGTGTTACATTGAATGTTCTTAATGCATTTACGATTAAACTGCGTAAGATATGCTGAAACTGCACTTTATCTAATTCAACTATTAATATATTTCGTGTTTGCCATTGCAGCAGAAGGACGATGGATGAACAATTGATAAGCGAAGTAGAGAAACATGAAGTCATCTACAACCGGCAAAAGTGTTCAATCAACAGTAGTGTTACTTCGAGTAGTGCCGGCAATGGTACATTAAGTTCCCTAAATAAGTATGAAACAAAGGACGGCGCATGGCATACAATTGCTTTAAAGTTGAGATCAGATGGTAAGTACAAAAACGTATTTACTGTTTATCATACTTTCATTATTGGGTCTTCAATTCAATGTACGAGCACGAGTTTATAGGTGTGATAACTACTCAATTAAGTGGGATCCTCGAATGGCATTCTTTACCAATCCCCAGTTGTTGGCTAATCCTAAGTAATAGGATGATTTCGATTAAACAACGCTAGGGATGGTTGGAATTTTTAAAATTTATGTGATTCGTCGAATGTTTTAGGGAGAATTCGCATATTTGAACAACCAAGTTTTAAATATGCGGCAATAAATTGGAATTCCTAATGTCGGGTTATTGATTAGAGCCATAACAATTTTGTATTTAAAACACAGAATAATTAAGATATCGGATGGGCATTTACTATATATCAGGTGCAGTGGCACGTGTACAATCCATATGACTACCGCGAGCACGTTTGGAGGAAATTTGGCGCCACTCGTCGACATATGAATGCTTCATTTGCCAAGTCAATAAACTTCATTTTGTTAATTTCATTGAGTTTTATAATCAAAAGACTTCATTGACTGCTAACTGTATATACCCAAAACGTACAAGCGCCGTATACAATGTATATCAATTTCAATTCAATTCAATTTTTATTAAGTAGATAATACATTTACAGTTTACGATTTTACAACTAGTATTTTAGGGTTTTAGGATATCAATTCCTTTACAACTATAATCTTAAATCTATATCATGAAAATAGCACAATTTCAATGAATAATAAATGATTAAGGGAAAACTACAAGAAAGGTTTCCGGTTATTTTATGTAATATATATTTTTTTTAATAACATCCTTTATTGGATATGACTAGTACAATCTTAACAATTTAATTTAATACTAGGTTTAAATTGTACTTAATTTAGTTTAATTAAGTAAAACCTGTAAGGGTTTACTGGACCAGTGTTCAGCTCCCAACTCGATTTTAGTATGTTAGATTTTAACATGTTAATTCATGAGGTTTCGTCCGTTTTAGTCGTCTGAATTCGTGGGTAATATCCAAGAGCTGAATAGCTTCTATGTTGGTATGATTATGTAGGCGTCTTTCGTGTTTGACAGCACATTCTTGGATAACTTCATAAATCCATTTGATCTCTCTAGGCCATCATAAATTTCCTGATTTGTCACAAAACGGTAGGCATTCGTGATAATGCGAGGGAATTTATTCTGGCTTCGTTGAATTATACGAGGGTTGCCTCTTATGTTTCGGGATTTGGCAACCCTAGTGTTGCAATCCGGCAATTGACAGCTCTGTCGTAAAGTTGGACATTATTGAGGTTATACGCACTCAGAACGTTTTGACATACGAGCGCTATTTGTGTTGTTTACAGTAACTTAAAAGATTCATCTCGGCCCAAAAATGGAATTAAATCGTCAACATTTCGTGCGATTATTTTTTACAACTTTCGGCGTGGATTAACTCAGCAACAGTGCGTGGACGAACTTAATTCAATTTTTGGCGATGAAGCTCCATCAAGGACCAGTGTTTATCGATGGTATGGTGAATTCAATCGTGGTCGTAGTTCACTCCAAGATGAATTTCGTGAAGGTCGTCCAAAATCAGTTGTTCCGAAAACCATTGATGCTGTGCGCGAACTGATATTGGAAGATCGTCATGTGACCTATCGTGAGATTGAGACAACCTTAGGCGTTAGTGGGACCAGCATACATTCAATATTGCATAAACATTTGACTGTCAAAAAAATTTGTTCGCGTTGGATCCCACACAATTTGTCAATCGCCCCAAAAAAGGCTCGTGTCAATTGGTCGAAAGAAATGCTCAAAAAATACGGTCGCGGTGCTTCGAAACACGTCTATGACATCGTGACAGGTGATGAATCGTGGATTTACGCGTATGAGCCCGAAAGTAAACAGCAGTCGACTGTCTGGGTGTTTCAAGATGAGCCAAATCCAACAAAAGCTGTTCGCGCACGAAGCACTTCCAAGCAAATGGTCGCCTGTTTTTTCGGAAAAACTGGAATTGTCGCAACCGTACCACTAGAACGACGCAGAACAGTCAATTCTGAGTGGTACACAACCATTTGTTTGCCAGTTGTCTTCCAAGAAATCAGGAAAACCAACCGCCGAAGACGGATCACTCTTCACCACGACAATGCGAGCTCTCACACATCGGCTGCGACAACTGCATTTTTGAGCACCCAAAACATCGATTTGATGGGTCATCCGCCGTATAGTCCTGACTTGGCACCGAATATTCCCGTACGTAAAAAACAAACTGAGAGGTCAACGTTTTTCGACACCTGAACAAGCGGTTGCTGCATTCAGAATGCATGTGTTGGAGATACCTCAATCAGAGTGGCAAAAGTGCTTCGACAATTGGTTCAAACGCATGCAAAAGTGTATAGATCTTCATGGGGAATATTTTGAAAAACAATAAAGTGATTTTCGATGATCAATATTTGTTTTTGTTCTCTAATCCCGAAATATAAAAGGCAACCCTCGTATCTCTATTGGATTGCTTTGTACAGCCCCATAATGGGGGCCATATATCCAGATCGGCTTGATGATAGATTGATAGATCAATCTTTTACAGTAGAGATTGAGTTGAGAGTGATTCCCGATTAACCAATACATCTGTCTACGTTTCAGCTTTATTTGTTCACCTTTTTGTTTCACATGATGTCTCCAGTTTAGTCTGCTATCCAAACGTATACCGAGATATGTCGCCGAATCTGCTTTGGGAGCTGGAATTCCGTTGAGATTATGAAGAAATATTGTTATCTGATCGTCGTAATGTAAATTTTACGTGAATAGATTTCATCTCGTTGAGTTTAATTCTCCAATCAGTGGTCCATCGGCTAATTTCGTTGAGTGCCTGTTGCAATTGTTGTGTAGCTTTTTATTTTATTTTCATCAGCTGATATTATAACTATCATCTGCAAAGGTGCCTATGAATGTGTTCTTGTTTGTTGGGATGTCTGGTGTGTATAGTAAGTAGAGGAAAGGTCCCAAGGCACTTCCTTGTGGTACGCCTGCTTCTATTGGATAGAAACTAGAGTGAGCTCCTACGTGTGTTACTTTGAATGTTCTATCAGACTAAGTATGATTCGAGTAGATGGCAATAGTTTGCTGGAAACAGTTCACTCATTTTATATATAAGACTTTCATGCCATACTCTGTCGAATGCTTGGGAGACATCAAGAAAGACAGCTGGGCAATATTTCTTTTCTTCGAATGCCCTTTCTATTGCTGTGGTCACACGGTGAACCTGTTTAATAGTTGAGTGTTTATTCCTAAAGCCAAATTGAAAGTCTGGAATATTGATGAGAGGCTTGGGTCGCTTGAGGAGTATTTTCTCCACAGTCTATAAGACGTTACTTCTTCTGTTTTGGGTTCTCTGATTTCTTGAGCATTATTATCTGGGCTGTTTTGAATAAATTTGGAATGTATCTTAATCGAAAGCAAGCATTAAACAGATATGTTAGCATAATGACAGGTTTTCGAGGTAATTCCTTGTACACGCCAGGTGATATTTCATCGATGCCTGATGCTTTTTTGTGGTTCAAACTTTTGCCGATTTCTTAGGCAATCTCCATTGGGGTCACTGGTTTGATTGTTTGCTTAGTTTGATACCTGGGTGAAGGATCAATACTACTGTGGATGTTGTGTGGTTTGAACACTGAAGCCAGGTGTTGTGCAAATATTTCAACTTTATCTTCAGTTCTGCGTACCCACAGTCCCTGCCTATCTTTTATAGGTGGCACTTGGATAAGGGGACCTTTAAATTTACGTGTTGCCTTCCAGAGAGAGTAATCCGTATCCGCTGACGGGCTTAGTTCATTTAGATACTCATCTATACAATGTTTATGGTCCGCCGGAAAGGGGCCACCCCCCCCCCCCCCCCCCCCCCCCGATCTGCCAACCCATGGACCGGGGCAAGTAACGAGTCCAAGGACGAAACATAAAGAAAGTATATAGGAGCGGGACGCTTTCGCCGGCCGGGAGACATTTTAGAGGTTGGACGAGAGGGGACCACCTCGCCTTAGCGGGTGTGTTACGTGCCACCACAATCGTTTGATAATTTGTAATTATAATATAATTTTGTTTTAATATAGTCTGATGGTAAGGTGGTGGAAGAGTTGCGCGATCCACGAGTGAGTGTTCGAACACGCCCCGATTCGAGTGTGGACCGTGGGCGAGTTCGAATTCGGTTTTCGAAGTGGACGTCAATGAGTGAGAGAGAGAGGACGATGTTTGAATTCGGTGATTTTGATTCCGTTTGTTGTCGATTCGGGGACATACTGTGTTTTTTGGATCCCGTTGAGAGTTGAGTTGCAGCAGAAGTTTGTATTAAAAAGTAAAAAAAAGCCAAGTTCGAAAATTAAACAAGAAAAAAGAAAAGAAATGAGAATTCAAGAGGAGGACCGGTGAATAATGAACAGTTTGTCGTAGTCAATGAAACATAGTAATGTTAATTTAAAAATGTAAAAGCGAGTTAAATGTTAAAGTGGATTGAAATAATGTTAATTTAAATGCTGAAACCGGTTAAGTTATGCAATGAAACATAGTAATGTTAATTTAAAAATGTAAAAGCAAGTTAAATGTGAAAGTGGATTGAAATAATGTTAATTTAAATGCTGAAACCGGTTAAGTTATGCAATGAAACATAGTAATGTTAATTTAAAAATGTAAAAGCGAGTTAAATGTTAAAGTGGATTGAAATAATGTTAATTTAAATGGTGAAACCGGTTACGTTATGCAATGAAATGTATCAGTGTTGAATAGAATGTTGGAGTCAGCTGTATGTTAAAATAAACTGTGCTAACCCAAAGATCTGAGGAACAAAGGGAGTTTTATTTTCCCCTGACCAGGGTTGGGCCCGTGGAACGAGTAGAATTGATATTGGCAGATTCGGCATCAACGGTCCTGATATCTGGGAGACGATTCCCTGCCTACCGACCTGAATGCGAGCTGGGAAGGTTGAATATAACGAGTCTCCTGAAACGACAGGTAAGCGCTTATTTATATATTAATAACAAATATTCTTGTGGTAGGAAAAAACACCACAAGTGGCGCAGCCGGTGCCCATTAGTTGGCTCTGTACTGGCATTTTGCCTTAAATCCTCGAGCACGCTTAGCTCGGAGGTGCACGACCATTGGTGGGTGGAGCCCAGAGGCTCCATACGTCCCTATACTTCCGGAGGAACGACTGCCGGGATAGAAGTCTTTTCTTTTGGCAGTAATCGGCTAAAGAAACCATTAGAGCCGGATGAATTTGCGCTTCCTGAATGACTACTTTTACAGGATATCAACGAAAATGTTTGTCTAAAAAACCCTTCTATTGAAGTACATTATGAAGACAGTTGTGGGTCAGCAGTGTGCGGCTTAGATGCGGAAAGATATACAATATTTGCACGATCATTGGTGTTATTACTATATAATCATAGGCACATTATTTCTATTGGTTTCCGCAATACAATATATAGTGAGCGTGTCCAAATCAACTATGGAGATCATTTCAAATTAACTTACAAAGGGATATTACCAATAATTAAATAGGGTATGTGGTTGCTGGTTCTGGTTTATCACTTGGCGCCGGAGTTGCTGTTGCGGCTGCGCTTTTCAATGTTTCGATAAATTGTTGTACTTGTTGTTCCAATTCTTCACAATCTTAAAGTTTAACGTTTAAATCAATCTGATTGTCAAGCTCTTTTCGGAATTTTTCCCAATCTGTATATTTGTTTGTAAGGTTTAGTTTTCTGTTCTTTCTGGGAACAGCTGCATTCAGTTTTAGTAGTACTGGACTGTGGTCAGACGTTAAATCAACTAAACTATCCGTTTCAATATAATTCGATGACACTCCTTTCGAAATAAAGAAATCGATCAGGTCAGAAGTTTTGTTGCTATCGGTAGGCCAGTATCTTGGTGAACAAGACGAATGAAATTCGCACTTTGCTTCTTTAATGGCTTTTCCCTTGGCTGGAGTAATCAACCTTGAAATCTCCACCAATTATAAACCTTGGTCCGAGCTTCTTGAAGATATCCGTGAATTGTTGTTTTGAGATTGTGTGTCTAGGTGGGCAATATACCGCACCTACATTTAAATCAGCTCCATTAAGGTTGATAGTACCAATGGAGGCTTGAATAAAAGTTTCTTTTATTTCTTCTTGTTGGAAGTGATGTATACTTTGTTTTATTATCAGAGCTGTACCTCCACGGGCACGGTCGCTGGGGTGCGTACTCCAATAGGCCATATAACCCCTGATTTTTATGAAGCTCATATGAGAAAAGTGTGTTTCTGATATCAACGCAATATCTATGTTGTGTTCTCTTATAAATATTTCTAGTTCTTGAGCCCTTTGGTTGAGCCCATTTGCGTTTCAAGTGATTATTCGTAGGAGCCGATTACCCATTGTCTTTATTTCTCGGATTTCTTGGTCGGTAGTTTTTGAAAATTTTCAAGTTTACCTACCCTTTCTGCTAGCTGATTGATGTTTTTTTTTTTATGTCGTCCTGGAATACACTGAGCATCTTCATCATATCCATGATGGTAGGCTCGTTATTGACAGGTTGTTGTCTGCTCTTATTATCTGTTTTCTCATTTGGTTTATTGTTCATTTGTGTGTTGCTAGTACCAGTTGTGGTTGGCCGTGCTCGCTCTGTATTTTTTGATTGCAGTTTTTGAGTGACTAGTTTTCTTTGGATGCTGTGGTTTTATTTATTTTTTTTTCATTCCCTTTCCAACCGTCGTCGAGTTTACAACGTCGCGAATTGTGTTCCGTACGTGTAACATCAGTCCTACGTTACAAAATTATATTACATCCCCTTCGTGTAATAGGCCATTTAAAAAAAAACAGACCAGACCCTTGTGCAGTGTGCTGTGTTTATAAAACAAAAGATTAGTGTAAAACAATTGCAACGAAATGGCCTGCGAGCCAAATGTGAGTAGTAGCCGGTTTAGCAATCTTACGGAAGATACAAATAGCGATATTCGACCAAACAAAATGAAAAGGACACTTATGAAAACAGAGGAATTTTTTCCTAGCTTACCAACAATGAACAATACAAGAGATCCAAAATTTCTAATTATATCATCCAAGGAGAATGGTAAGCCTATTTCATCTCTAAGCCCATTTTTAATTAAAAAAGTGATAGACGATGTTAGCAAAGAGTATGAAGAAATCACGGTTCTACGAGACGGACAATTATTAGTAAAAGCTAATTCTCAGAAAATCGCAGACCGTTTTCTTAAAATAACAAACTTTGGCAACGTGTGTCCCGTTTCTGTAAAATTACACGAAAAATTAAATGAATGCAAAGGCATAGTGTACGCCCCTTGTCTCATAAACATCTCGGAAGCGGAAATAATAGCCGAAATGGGTCAACAAAAAGTCACAAATGTGTACAAATTTACCAAAGTAGATGACTGTAAGTGCGAAGACCCTCCGGACTTATGTTATTTACTTTTAACCTATTCCAGCCACCAAATTTGGTTGACATTGGTTTTTATAAAGCTAAGGTCAGCGAATATATCCCCAACCCCATGAGATGTCGCAACTGCCAACGACTCGGCCATACCACAAAACGCTACACCAATACCACAATGTGCGAAAAGTGTAATCTGCCACCTCATAGCCCCGTAAATTGCAGTCGCACTATGTGCGCAAACTGCTCGCTCCCTCACTCGGCCGCTGATAAAACCTGTCCCTTGTATATCCAAGCGAAAGAAGTTTTAACAATAAAAACCACAAACAAATGTTCAATGGGAGAAGCCAAACGAATTGATAAGGAAAAAAATATCCACAAACCTGATCAACTTTCAGGAAGCTTTGCAGATACACTAAAATCGAGCCAATTACAAGGACCCTCAACGGAACAAAACAAACAAAAAACTACACCCAAGGAATCCCTTCCAACCAGCTCCTCCTCATCTGCTACAATCAACAGTATTCAAATTGCATTGCCCCACAAGCCAAAAAAGTCAATAACACATAACCCAACCAAACCAATTTCGTCTATAACACCACTAATCCAACGAAAACCATCAATTCAATTAACGCCATCAACTCAACAAACATCATCAACTCAACTAACCACATTCGAACCCTCACAACTACAAACAAGTTCGCCAACAAACAACCAAACTGAAACCATTCCACAAACCACGACAAGCTGCTCTGCTAATAGCCATTCGCAATGCACCCCTTCACCCAAATCAAAGGTAAAAAGTAAACCGTCTCTCACTAATATAAATATTAATAAAAATGTACACACCTTAGTAGATGATGATATTACAATGTAACTATAAAACTAACAACCAAGCCCCTGACTCTGCTGTTCCTGAGGTTGGACACTTGAACTCAATCCAGAGTTCAAGTGCCCAACATCCGGAACAGCGGAGTCTTGATCCTAACAACATACATCCCGCCCACCATACCTTCCAACACCTTAAAACATTTAAGAATATACAACCCCATCCCTCTGCAAAATCAAGATCTAAGCACACTAGCACGGCTGAACGCCCAAAACTCACTCCAAAACAAACCCCATTCACCATTCTACAATGGAACATGAACGGTTATACCAATAACTTTGACGAACTAAACATTCTAGTTAAGGACCATAACCCACATATAATATCACTGCAAGAAACGCATTGCCCAGTCAACACCACACCATTCATCCCTAAATCCTATGTAGGCTACTTCTACAATTCACCTGCAAACACATCACACAAGCAAGGAGTAGGATTACTAATCAAGAAAGGTACTTCCCACAAAATCCTCCCCATCATTACAAATATCCAAGCTCTCGTTGTAGAAATACAACACCCTTTAAATTTTACCTACATTGTCTTATATCTCCCCCCAAATCAACCATTAAATAAAAATAATCTTCAGGCTATACTCAACCAAACAAATGAGCCCAGAATACTTGGAGGCGACATAAATGCTTGGAGTACACACTGGGGTTCACCTTCCACAAACAAAAGAGGGGAAGTAATTGAAAACCTCCTCCTCACCTCCAATCTGATCCTACTGAATGACGGTTCCCCTACTCACCTTTCTACACACAATGCCCTCACTCATATAGACATCACTTGTTGCTCCTCAGAATTGGTTCCGAAAACTTCATGGCAAGTTCTAAACGACCTCTACAATAGTGACCATTTCCCCGTTTTAAGCATAATAAATAATCAGCAACCGATAACCCATCACAACAGATCTCCAAAATACAAAACCGATTCCGCCAACTGGGTACTTTTTGAAAGAAAAGTTGACGAATTTCTTTCAAGCAATTCCCCCACACCTGACACGAATCACGAAGCGGCGCTAATCAGTAAAGCAATTAGATCCGCTGCCAATCTCTCAATACCCCAAACAAATATCACAACCAAATCATTAACCAGGCAACATGTACCTTGGTGGAACTCCGACCTAACGCTTCTCAGAAAAAGCAAAATGTCAGCCCTCTCTGAATTTAAAAAAAGACCAACGCAGGTTAATTTTGTTGCATACAAAAAAGCGAATGCACAATTTCGTAGGAAGATGAAAGAAAGCAGAGCAAAAAGCTTTCTTCAATTCACTTCCTCAATCAATCCAACATCCTCCACAACCACAATATGGCATAAAATACGCAGCTTAAGTGGTAATCACAATCCGACAATTATCTCATCCCTTAATTCCGAAAATACTACAATCTCAGACACCGTGGAAATAAGCCAACTCTTCGCCAAAACCTGGTCGCAATTCTCAGACAACAATAATTTTCACCCCGAATTCAATCGCAAACAAATTGAATCCGTTAACAATCCACTATCTTTGCAAACTCCTAACTCTGCAGCCCTACGCATAGAACAACCCATCTCATTTATCGAATTCGAGTCAGCACTTAGTATAACTAAGGGAAAAACTCCAGGGCGAGATCGAATATCTTACTTAAAAAACCTTTCGCATTATGCAAAACAAAGAATTATAAAGTTATACAATAAAATACTTGAAACATCACACATTCCACAAATATGGAAAACCGCGGTCCTAATACCTATTCCCAAACCGAACAAAGATAAAGATACGGTGGATGCCTACCGCCCTATATCCTTAATTCCTTGTCCCGCAAAGGTATTAGAAAAAATCGTAGCCAAACGTCTACTCTGGCTTATGGAAACAAAGAAATTGACATCCATCAACCAAGTAGCTTTCAAATCCAACAGAGGTTGCACAGACGCCTTACTCCACATTGACCACTACACCTCAAAGGCTCTATCCGCCAAAAATCACGTCAGAATACTCTCTCTTGATTTTGAGAAAGCATTCGACAGAATAGGCGCTCACACCGTACTTAATAAATTGTTAAAATGGAGAATTGGCAACAATATATATAGGTACGTTAAATAATTTCTAAGCAATAGAAAATTCCAATGTAAAGTCCACCACGTTTACTCCAATACATTTCCATTACACAACGGAATCCCTCAAGGATCCCCACTGTCAGTTGTACTATTTATGATCGCCTTTGACGACATAAGTACAATAATACACAAACAGAAACATCTAGATCATTGCATTTACGTCGATGATATATACATCTTAAGTAAATCCAGTGATCTAATTTTCTGCAAAAACATTTTAACTGAAACAGTGAAAGATATCTTAGAATTGGCAAATTATTCAGGTGCCAAACTCTCAGTAGATAAATGTAAATTATTTCATGTGTGCCGACGACGACGTTGTCCCTAAATACACCTCAACATAAACAACAAAACAATCCAAAACGTCCCCAACCTCAAAATCCTAGGAATAACATTTAACAATAAGTATACCTGGAAACAACATTGTTCAGAACTCAAAGTATCATTAGCAGCGAGGCTCAATATTATTAAATACTTAAGCAACATGAAAAGTAACGTACACATTAACACTCTATGTAAAATTACTAAAGTTCTAATTTTAAGTAAAATAGACTACGGGATCTATATCTATGGCAATAGCCCAAAAACGACTCTAAATATAATAAAGCCCATCTATCACCAAGCCGCTAGAAGAAGCACCTTTGCATTCAGAACGACACCAATAAAAAATATACTGGCTGAAGCTGGGCTTTCAACAATCGAGGACCGGATGGAAATCATATCATTAAAACTAATAGCTAAATTAGCGTTTTCGCGAAATTCCATAATTGACAAAGACATCAAACTAACAATAGGATACAAAAACACCAACCGAATCCCATCTGCAATCAGTCGCATTTTAGATAAAGCCAAGCAATTGGAATTGGATATTAAACAAACTTTCAAATACTCCGCAACTTACCCGCCATGGCTTCTAAATAATAATAATATCATAACAACACTCTCAATATTTAAAAAACCAAACACAAACAAAGAAATATACGGTGCACTATTCTGGTCAGTCGCCTCAAAATGTAAATCCAACGGATGGCGCTTTCTGTACACAGATGGATCCAAAACAACCAACTATACTTCCTTTGCGGTCACATCCGAAGAAGGTGCAGTAAAGAAAATCGGACTATTACCCGAATTTTGCTCCATTTTCACGGCGGAAGCCTTCGCGATTTTACAAGCCGTAACATTCGCCACCAACCACAGAGAAAAATATGTCATCTGCACCGACAGCCTGTCGGTACTCAACTCAATAAAAAACACCAACAACACTGATGATATTATTTCCAATATTCGGAATAATATCATTAAATACTGCAATAAAATAAAACTAATGTGGACTCCCAGTCACGTCGCCATCAGCGGTAACGAGAATGCAGACGCCGCAGTCAACTCAGCCAAAAGAGCTCCAGTCCATAAATTCAACATCTACACAAGAGCCGATCTACTGTCAATTATCAGCAATCAACAAAAACAAATAAACCAAACAAACTGGGATATTCACCACCATGCCTATAAAATGGTAAGCCCTTTCAAAACTCACCCTTCTTACCCAACTAAATTGTCCAAATCCAAAATCACAAACTTTGTGAGGCTGCGATTAGGACATACAGCTGCTACCCACCTCCACCTGCTCCACCGAGCTACAGCCCCAATCTGCCCAAAATGCAACACAAGACTTACAATCACTCACATATTGAAAGACTGTCCTCACCTAAAACCCTTGAAAGACAAACTAGCTTCAGTAGCTTATGAATCAAAGCATCGTGCCATACCGTATCAAAGGCTTTTTTGATGTCTAGAAGAACCAGTCCCGTTGGCTCCTTGTCGATGAATTTACCAGCTATGTGGTTTTTAATGCGCAAGAATTGGTGATCACTATGGAAACCGAATTGAAAGTTTGGTAGTATATTATTGGCTTCCACGAAACAATCAATTTTTTCTTTAATGATTTTTTCTAAGGGCTTACTCAGACAGCTGAGAGGACTAATAGGTCTCTAACTCTCAGGACAATTCTTCGGTTTGCCGGGTTTCGCGATAGGTATTACTTTTGCTGTTTTCCAACAGTCCGGAAAATAACAGTTACTAAGACAAGCCTTGAAAATGGACGTTAGATAGTTACTTGCAGCAGGTGGAAGTGCTTTAATTACTTTGTTGTTAATATTATCAAGAACATCATCGGCACTACAACCGGGATCCGGTCTAGGCCTTATTTAGCAAGTCTCGAGGCTTGTTAAACTTCCATAATAATTTATTTTTACGGGCAAGGTTATTATTATGCGCCAATTGTCAAGACCAGCAGCCTATTTTGATTTAGATTTTTTTATCAAATCTTTAACTTTACTAATATTAGTTGCGTAAGTACTTTCAGCTGGTCATTGAGAAAGTACATGGATAGTGTTAGCAACTTCAGCCTCAGTTGCGTCGCTTAGATACATAGATATGAAGTGGTTCTTACTAAACGTGTTAGCAAGTAGGTTCGATTTCTCCATTGAAGAAACAAACAACTTGTGAACTTTAAACGGAGGAATACTTGACCATCTCTTTTTTATATTTTTCGATATTTTCCAGAACGGTTTGCTTGCTTTGTCAAGAGAGGAAAGGTGTTTATTCCAACACCTGTTCCTATAGGCTGAGATTTCGTTTTTAATGATACGATTTAAGAGTTCAACATTAACTAGAAAGCAATCGATTCTATAACGAAGCCATTTTCTTCGTTCAGAGTTTCGTAGGATAATCAGATGTGAGATATTTTCAGGAAACGGTGCTTTATCAACTGGAGCTGTGGGACATTTAGGCATCGCAAGATCGGGCGCTCTATTGATAACAGAAACAAAATTGTTACATAGTATACGAGGGTTGCCTTTTATATTTCGGGATTAGAGAACAAAAACAAATATTGATCATCGAAAATCACTTTATTGTTTTTCAAAATATTCCCCATGAAGATCTATACACTTTTGCATGCGTTTGAACCAATTGTCGAAGCACTTTTGCCACTCTGATTGAGGTATCTCCAACACATGCATTCTGAATGCAGCAACCGCTTCTTCAGGTGTCGAAAAACGTTGACCTCTCAGTTTGTTTTTTACGTACGGGAATAAAAAGAAGTCATTCGGTGCCAAGTCAGGACTATACGGCGGATGACCCATCAAATCGATGTTTTGGGTGCTCAAAAATGCAGTTGTCGCAGCCGATGTGTGACAGCTCGCATTGTTGTGGTGAAGAGTGATCCGTCTTCGGCGGTTGGTTTTCCTGATTTCTTGGAAGACAACTGGCAAACAAATGGTTGTGTACCACTCAGAATTGACTGTTCTGCGTTGTTCTAGTGGTACGGTTGCGACATGTCCAGTTTTTCCGAAAAAACAGGCGACCATTTGCTTGGAAGTGCTTCGTGCGCGAACAACTTTTGTTGGATTTGGCTCATCTTGAAACACCCAGACAGTCGACTGCTGTTTACTTTCGGGCTCATACGCGTAAATCCACGATTCATCACCTGTCACGATGTCATAGACGTGTTTCGAAGCACCGCGACCGTATTTTTTGAGCATTTCTTTCGACCAATTGACACGAGCCTTTTTTTGGGCGATTGACAAATTGTGTGGGATCCGACGCGAACAACTTTTTTTGACAGTCAAATATTTATGCAATATTGAATGTATGCTGGTCCCACTAACGCCTAAGGTTGTCTCAATCTCACGATATGTCACATGACGATCTTCCAATATCAGTTCGCGCATAGCATCAATGGTTTTCGGAACAACAACTGATTTTGGACGACCTTCACGAAATTCATCTTGGAGTGAACTACGACCACGATTGAATTCACCATACCATCGAGAAACACTGGTCCTTGATGGAGCTTCATCGCCAAAAATTGAATTAAGTTCATCCATGCACTGTTGCTGAGTTAATCCACGCCGAAAGTTGTAAAAAATAATCGCACGAAAATGTTGACGATTTAATTCCATTTTTGGGCCGAGATGAATCTTTTAAGTTACTGTAAATAACACAAATAGCGCTCGTATGTCAAAACGTTCTGAGTGCGTATATCCTCAAAAATGTCCAACTTTTCGACAGAGCTGTCAATCGCCGGATTGCAACGCTAGGGTTGCCAAATCCCGAAACATAAGAGGCTGGTATCGCCTAGAGCAAAGTTCGTGTTTATATATGATTTATAACAATTCCAATTGACGGCCGAATAGTTGTGGTATAAACTGGTACGTATTAATCGATACTGCATGGTTCACTGTGAGACTGATCGGAAAGTGGACTGAACTTTAGTGATTCTAACCGTCATAGCGTTAGTTCGAATCACACGTTCTTCAACTTCGTCGCCAACGTTCTTCAACCTCATGCAACGCAACGTTTTCGTTAGCTGCAATGTCAAGTGGTTTCCTCCCGGTCAAGACATTTAACGCATTTAGAGTTAATGGTACTGAGCTGTAATTTGGAATATTAGTGCTATGTAGATCGAGAGTTGAGGGGTTCTTGTTAGCAGTCGATGGGATATAGGTGGAGAGAAGTGGGTAAAGTATGGAAAAACTTGGGCTGGATTCAGTAACATCTAGTAAAATGTTACCCCAGCAGTTTGCCTTAAGTCAAGTCCACGAATCACTACCAATAATTACCTTGTTTTGGGTGTTGAGTCTATACATTTGTATGCAGATCCGGCTTAAAGTATGTAGATTTCTCAATGTTTTCATTTCCTCCAGGGAAATGGACCGAAAAAATACTTACCTTGGAGTTATCACTTAATGTTACATTAAAACTAATTTCTTCAATTAACTTAAGATACATACATACATACATTTTTTCGCAACAATTGCGACACTATGGCGTTTTTTATAGATACACACACAATTTGAAAGCAAATAGTGAAGAACACCGAAAGGAAATTCGAATAAGCAAAGCATCAGAGCCGTATACTATAGTGATAACATAACAAGTGTACATCAGTTGAGTGTAGAAATCGAATTCGTACACGCGGCAGTGGCCTGATGTGTTGAGCATTGGTTCCATTTTTTTTTAGTGATTCAAATCGTCATGCCATAGCATCAGTTCGAATCACACGTTCTTCATTATCGTAGCAAACGCTATAACACTCCCACCTCTAGCATGTGCCCTGTCTAGGCGATAACATATGTAATTTGGATGAGAGAAAGAAATGTCTTGTTTGGGCCAGGTTTCTGAAACAAGTGCAATATGAATATTAGAATTTATTAAGAAGTTAAAAAATTCATGCTGTTTGGTCTTGATGCTTCTCGCATTCCAAGTTATAATGGTAAAAGAGTTTGTTAAGATGATTTTTCTGAATATAGATACTTAATAGCTAATGAGGTAATGACGTTAAATTGGTCAGATTTGGTGTAACAAGCCTATGAGTAGGGCGTTAGAATATACTCACAACTAGGCCAGCTTGTCGTAAGAGGCGACTAAAGGCCGAGTGGTAGCCGGGATCCCAACGCCTTGTGCGCCCGGTGAAATACCACCCCATCAAGCTATAAGCTCCGTGAAATGGTCGGGAGAAATCCCTGGCCATCTTTCGGGGCTTGGCTGATGGACCGGTTCGAGAAAAGGTTGGTTAGGTGGTAGTCGGTCCCATCGTTCGCTGGGACTTTAAAAAACATAATCCAGGTAAGGTCACACAATGTCACAATTGCCAGCTTTATGGTCACGGCTCGATGGATTGTCACATAAATAGCTTCTGTGCAATCTGTTCGGGAAACCATAAAACATCCGACTGCAAAACGAATAAGGTCATCAAGTGTGCAAATTGTAGTGGGCCACATAAATCCACCGATCCAGAATGCATAAGCCGAAAGCAGTACATAGACATTCGCCGCAAATTATCCCCATGCGGACGTGGTACAGGAAATACAACGTTCCTACAGCCTCCGAGTGACAAACAGCAGCCAGTGCCCGACCAATGGATAATCATCCACTGATAATTTTCCTCCACTACCCCGATCTGTGCGTCAACCTTCACTTCCTTCATCCACCAGGGCTTCTGGCCTCCATCAAACCCAGCAACCTTCCAACAGTGATACGACACACACGAAGAAAAATCCGTCTGAAACTATGACTAATGATAACTTGTTCTCATTTAGCGAGATAAACTCTCTTCTTAATGAATTTGTAACCAAGCTTAGTGCTTGTCAAACTAAAGGTGACCAATTTAAGGTCATTTACTTCATTAGCTATTAAGTACATATACTCGGAAAAAACATGTTAAGAAACTCTCTTAACATCATAACTTGGAATGCGAGAAGCATCAAAAACAAAAAGCATGCATTTTTTAGTTTCTTGATAAATTTTAATATTGACATTGCACTTGTTTCAGAAACCTGGCTCAAACAAGACATTTCTTTCTCTCATCCAAATTACATATGTTACCGCCTGGACAGGGTACATGCTACTGGTGGAGGTGTCGCCATTGTTGTGAAAAAATGTATAGAACATTCCTTGCGTCCTTCATTGCACCTTAAGTTAATTGAGGAAATTAGTATAGATGTAACATTAAGTGACAACTCCAAGGTGAGTCTTTTTTCGGTCTATATCCCTGGAGGAAATAGAAACATTGAGAAATCTACTTACTTTAAGCGGGATCTGCAAAAATTGTATAGAGTCAACACTCGAAAAAAGGTAATTATTGGTGGTGATCTAAACTGCAGACATCAGTCGTGGAATTGTCTTAGGGCAAACTGCTGGGGTAACATTTTACTAGATGTTACTGAATCCAGCCCAAGTTTTTCCATACTTTATCCACTTCTCCCCACCTATATCCCAGCGAGTGCTAACAAGAACCCCTCAACTCTCGATCTACATAGCACTAATATTCCAAATTACAGCTCAGTACCATTAACTCTAAATGCGTTAAGTTCAGACCACCTTCCGATCAGCCTCGCAGTGAATCATACAGTAGCTGTAAATAGTACCAGTTTATACCACAACTATTCCGCCGCCAACTGGAATTGTTATAAATCATATATAAACACGATCTTGTTTCTAGGTGATACCAGCCTAAATTCTATAACCTGCAGCGAGCACATTGATATCCTATGTAACAATTTTGTTTCTGTTATCAATAGAGCGGCCGATCTTGCGATACCTAAATGTTCCACTGTTCCAGTTGATAAGGCACCGCTTCCTGAAAATATCTTACATCTGATTAGGCTACGAAACTCTGAAAGAAGAAAATTGCTTCGTTATAGATTCGATTGTTTTCTAGTTAATGTTAAAGTCTTAAATAATATCATTAAAAACGAAATCTCAGCATATAGGAACAAGTGTTAGAATAAACACCTTTCCTCTCTTGACAAAGCAAGCAAACCGCTCTGGAAAATATCAAAAATTATGAAAAAGAGAGGGTCGAGTATTCCTCCGTTTAAAGTTCACGACAAGTTGTTTATTTCTTCAGTGGAGAAATCGAACCTACTTGCTAACACGTTTAGTAAGAACCACTCCATATCTATGCATCTAAGCAACGCGTATACTGAAGCTGAAGTTGCTAACACTATCCATGTACTTTCTCAAACACCAGCTGAAAGTAGTTACACAACTAATATCAGCAAAGTTATAGAATTGATAAAAAAATCGAAATCAAAAAAGGCTGCGGGTCTCGATAATATTAACAACAAATTAATCAAAGCACTTCCACCTGCTGCAAGTAACTATTTAACGTTCATTTTCAACGCTTGTCTTAAGAAGTGTTATTTTCCGGACTGTTGGAAAACAGCAAAAGTAATACCTATCCCGAAACCCGGCAAACCGAAGAACAGCCCCGAAAGCTACAGACCTATTAGTCTACTTAGCTGTTTAAGTAAGCTCTTAGAAAAAATCATTAAGGAAAGGATTGATCGTTTTGTGGAAGCAAATAACATTCTACCAAACTTTCAGTTCGGTTTCCGTGGTGGTCACAGCACAATCCACCAAGTCTTGCGCATTAAAAACCACATAGCTGGTAAAGTCATCGAGAAGGAGTCAACGGGACTGGTTCTTCTAGACATCGAAAAAGCCTTTGATACGGTATGGCATGATGTCTTGATTTATAAGCTACTAAAACTTAAGCTGCCAATACCGCTTATCAAAATTATCCAGAGCTTTCTTCGTTCGAGAAAATATATTGTGAGTTTAGGAACCGACATATCCCCTACTCAGCAAATCCACTATGGTGTACCCCAAGGCTCGGTCCTTGGTCCCATATTATTCACATTGTTTATCGCAGATTTACCATGTCTAGGTGAAAACATTCAGGTAGCTATGTTTGCCGATGATACGGCCATTTTCTCTTCGGGTGCCTTATTCACTAATGTCTACAACTCTTTGCAAGCAGCTCTTGACAAACTAGCAGTATATTACAGGAAATGGAAAATAAAAATAAATGGTAATAAAACACAAGCTGTCTGGTTTTCGAGATGTAGGAAACACTGCTACCTACCAAATGGCACTAAACTCAGTATGTGTGCAGTTGATATTGATTGGTCCGAAGACTGTAGATATCTAGGTATTATTCTAGATAAAAAACTTATCTTTCAAAAACACATCACTACCACAATTGACAAAATAAACAAAGTCGTAAGAGTTATGTATCCATTAGTGTGTAGAAAGTCAAAGCTTAGCATCGAAAATAAAATTAGAATATTTAAAACCATTTTTCAAGCGATACTCCCTGTATGGTGTAACTGTGCTCGCACACACAAAATAAAATTGCAAAGGTGTCAAAATAAAATATTGAAAATGTTGCTGAATTTGCCATGGCATTATTCGACACATGAACTACATGAAAACGCTAACGTTAAACCGGTAGAGTTCCTTATTGACAAAATCAATCGAAACTTCTTCGTCAATTGTTGTTTTTCTGACAATGTTTTCGTTTCCCGTCTTGCGTTATCCTAAATCACTACATATGTACTCTGTCTATGAAAATTATATCGAGGTCATTACTATATAAAATAACCGGAAGCCAGTGCAATATTAGTCTTAAGATTCAAATAAGGGTTTTTTATTGTAGTTTTCCCTTAGTTTATTATTTGTTATTCATTAAAATTGTGCTATTGTCATTATATAGATTTAAGATTATAGTTGTAAAGGACTTGCTATCCTAAATCTCTTAAGTACTAGTTGTAAAATATACCATAAATGTAATTATCTACCAAATAAAATTGAATTGAATTGAATTTTAATTGAAAACGAATAAATAATTTTAAGATAAGTGTAACATGCGAGGATTTGGAAGGGTATAACAAAATTAAATCGGCATTAGGGAAATCGAAAAGCGAGTACTACACGTACACCCCTTAATCGGAGAAAACTGTCTCCATGCTCCTCAAAGGAGTTGACCCTTCCTTTACTCCCGAAGAGGTGCTTGAAGAGCTAAAAAACTTCGAAAACGATAGTCTGACGTTTACAGGTGTGAAACCATTTTCTACGGCAAATTCTAGAAATCGCAACCGTAAGTTGCCTTTCTTCATTGTGTCGCTAAGCCCCAATAGTAAAATTGATGGACTTAGATATATTAAATACATTAATCACCAAACAATAAGTTGGGAGAGAAAGAAGTGCGACAGCGTATTGCAGTGTATGCGCTGTCAACGCTTCGGGCATGTGGCAGCGAATTGCAATATGCATTTCAGATGCGTCAAATGCCTAAACAAGCATATCATTGGAGAATGTCCATTGGGCAAAGAACAGCTTCCGGATAGAAGTAAACTATCCTGTGTCCTCTGTAACAACTCAGGTCATCCTGCTAACTTTAGAGGTTGCCCTAAGTACCAACAACTAAAATCAAAGTTGGAAGTCAAAAAGAAGCAAGTTGAAGAAGAGAAAAGCATGAAAACTTGCTCTTACAACAATGGCAGGTGGAGTAAAAAATGCACCAATTATAGAACAATCACGTAATATCATTAAAACGCCTGCTCCAGAGGCACAAACTGATATAACAGCAATATTACTGTCCATACAAGGACAGTTTGCTGCGTTTGATAAAAAAATCGAAAAGTTCGAAAAAAAAAACTGACGGAACAAGTGGCTCGGACGGACATTATCTATTCGACCCTGTTTCCAGACGAACCCGCACTCTAATCATAACGTTCACTGCGACTGAATTAACCCTAAAAATTATTGCTGTGAATGTTAATTCACTAATCCGCATGGAAAGAAGGGATAATCTCAGCAATCTGCTGGAAGCTGAACGCCCGGACGTGCTTTTGGCTAGCGAAACTAAGCTAAATCAAAGGCATAAATTGGGCTACCCAAATTATAAAATAATTAGACGAGATCGTCCAAATTCCACTCAGGGGGGCGGGGTCGCTGTCTTAGTTAAAAATGGTCTACAACACAAAGTCGTCTACAGTAGAGATGTATACAAGTTCCAGGTACTAGAATCCTGCGTTATAGATATTCCTTTGAAAAGTCAAAGGCATCTATATGTGATCTCTGCGTATGCTCCCGAATTTCCACAGTGTATACAGTTTATCAATGAACTTGATACCCTTTTTCGAAGTCTCAAGTTAGACTCGGAAAATAATTATTTCTTTATGGCGGGAGATCTCAATTCCAAGCACAGTACTTGGGGTAACCTTATCACAAACACAAGAGGCAATGTGTTGTTCGACTGGTGGCAAACAAACGCTATCGAACATAAACTAGAATTGTACGCTACAAGTACGCCGTCATATCCAAGAGGAAATTCCCTCTTGGATTTACTGTTGCTCGACGAGCGAATACAATTATTAGATACGGATCTAACTACTCGAAATTGTCTTCGTACAATTGAGTACGATAGCGATCATTACGGACTTGGTGCTGTAATACATGTCCCAAACCAACATTCACTACTTGAGCAGTACAAACAGACACATTATTTTAACTTCGGAAAAGCACACTGGTCGCGCTTTGATCGGATAATAGAAAAAGAATTACGCTCCAATGGCATAGATCCACCAACTGACAGAAATCTTCATAATGACGAAATTGATCATTATCTTTCGTCGATGAACAACATTGTTACTAATACAATGAATCGTTCTATCCCAAAAGTGTCTCACTCCGAGAGCCATACAAACCGGTACAGAAACGCAACGATCGACGAGTTGTATAGGCAAAAGAGTATTCTACTCTCTAAGTTAAAACTACTCTACAGACAATTCAGCGATCCAAATAGCCAGGAAATAAAAACAATTAAGTCATTAATTAAAAATCTTCAAAAACTGATCCGTGACAACAATAGATCAGTAATTAATGAAGACTGGAACAAGAGAATTCAAGCCATTAAAGCTAGTGGACCGAATATGTTCCCACAAATAAATAAAGTCTTTTGAAGGAAAGATTATAATGACATCCCATGTCTGCGAGTTCCACGGACTACCGAGTATTGTCAAACTCTGCTGAACGCAGGACTTAGCCTGGAACATATCAACTCTAACGAAGAGTTCATAATAGTCGAGGATCCGCAAAAAAAGGCGAACTCAATTGGCGCTTGTTTCGAAGCAGTGTATAGATTGAACGAATCGGCTCATTCTAACCTTGACCTGGAAAATAGGGCTCTGCAAAAACATATTTCGCTACGAAATGAACTTAAGTCGAAGTTTCACTATCTTTAGTGAAAATAATAGAGCGGATTCCCCGCTTAGAGATCTAAACACTAGTATATTTGTACACAAGGATGAACTGACGGACATTCTTAGATCGATTAAGAACAAAAAATCTTCTGGAATAGATAGTATTCCAAACATTGTTCTAAAGCATTTACCTCTTGAAGTAGTGAAGGTTTACACTATTTTGTTCAATAACGCTCTAAATAATGCATATTATCCAACCCAATGGAAATCTGCAGTAGTCCATCCCATCCCCAAAAAGGGCAAGGACAGGAGCAATCCAGCCAATCTTTGCTTGATTAGTTTGCATCCGAACATCAGCAAGATATTCGAGAAAATTATAAATAAAGCATTGACTAACTGGTGTGAGGAAAATGGTATTATTCCGAACAATCAGTTTCGTTTCCGTTCGCAACATGACACAGTTCATGCTGCGACAAAACTTGTTTCCGACTTACAATGGAACAAGGCGAAGCGACAATGCACAGGGGCCTGTTTGGTTGACTTTGAAAAGGCTTTCGACACCGTATGGCTAGAAGGGCTGGTATATAAGTTATCAAATCTAGGTATGCCCGAATATTTATTATACATTATCCACGATATGATAATGGGTAAACAATTTGTAGTGAAATGTGGAGATATAATCTCTAACAAGACTTTCCACATCAAAAACGGTCTACAACAGGGAGCAGTGAGTTCTCCCATTTTATTTAACATTTACACTAGTGATCTAGTGGGTTCTCTCAACTATGCAATTGCGTATGCCGACGGCATTGGTGTATAGATCTGGAGAAAAGATTGATGTCATCAACAGACTTCTGCAAGATGATTTCAACAAAATCAAACGTTTTTGCGACGACTGGAAATTAAAAATAAATTTCCAGAAAACAGAGACTATGCTTTTCAGAACGCCACTGTCCAGTGCATCATGGGATACAAAACGGAATTGGAAAACATTTTCCATTGCAGGAAGTAATAATCTTCCCCTACAAGTAAAAACTGTAGTCAGATACCTTGGAATCTGGCTTGATCAGTATCTCTACTTTGATAAGCATACAGCAGCTGCTCTTACGGCAGCTGCTCTTACGGCAGCTGCTCTTACAGCAGCTAAAAACGCATATGCAATGACACGAAGACTCTTCCGTAGTAGTCTGGAGAAAAGATTGATGTCATCAACAGACTTCTGCAAGATGATTTCAACAAAATCAAACGTTTTTGCGACGACTGGAAATTAAAAATAAATTTCCAGAAAACAGAGACTATGCTTTTCAGAACGCCACTGTCCAGTGCATCATGGGATACAAAACGGAATTGGAAAACATTTTCCATTGCAGGAAGTAATAATCTTCTCCTACAAATAAAAATTGTAGTCAGATACCTTGGAATCTGGCTTGATCAGTATCTTTACTTTGATAAGCATACAGCAGCTGCTCTTACGGCAGCTGCTCTTACAGCAGCTAAAAACGCATATGCAATGACACGAAGACTCTTCCGTAGTAGTCTGCTGGACCCCAATGTGAAAATAATTTCATACTCAGCATTCATCCGACCAATATTGGTGTATGGCTGCGCGGTATTGTAAAACATATCCCCATTTTACATGGAGAAGTTTCGGGTGTTCGAGAGACAGTGTTTGCGTTTCTGCCTCGGAATGTACAGAACCCCAGAGTCGCAGTATAAGAAATACTATCCCAATAAAGTCCTGTACGACAAATCAGGACTAAACAGAATAGATAACTTCATTATTAAGATTATTCGTGGTCACACAACAAGGGCAATGTGCAGTGAAAATGATCTTATAGCGGGAGCATTCTATCCCAATGATATGTATATGGAGAGTACTCTCCAGAATGGGTTTATTCCCCCAGAAGCGTTCCCTTTCTTGGTTAAAAAAGGACTTATCCAAGACAAACGCAGAGTCCCTATTATTTACCACGCTTTCCGTGGTGCCAGGGATAAACGAATTCTTCACGATAACGATATCTCTAATTTTCCAGAGCGCCTGCGTTTTAGTATGGTGATCGGTCAAAGAGATAAATCAATAAAAGATCGATCCCATCAAAACTGGTGGTGGATCACTGATGAAGAAAGGACTACACGTCCCCAAACAAAGTATGCCTCTTAGGCGCACCGCTTTCCTTCCCTCTATCCCCAATTCCGAATTATTTTTATTTTTGTTTTTAATTTGATTTTAATTTTTTAGTTTTTTTATTTTTATTTGTATTCCTTGTTTATGTTTGTCAGTTTTGTTTCATTATTTTATTTTTTATTTTTCGCGTGTCAACTCCCTATATATGTAATTAAAAAAAAAAAAAAATTGAATAGTACATGGCGTAGAAAAAAAAAACAGAATACATTTAAAAAAAAAACATCCATTATTGTGACATGTTATAAAAACAGTTCTTGTACGCCGAAAGGCACAAGAAAAATAATAATGTATAATTTCGAGTGCTTGCGAAGAGCCAGTAAGTTAATGTAAGATTGATATTTGTAAAATAGAAATTAACATTTAGTCTTAAGAAAAATATGTAATTAATTTGTTAAATAAATGTGGATATAAAACAAAAAAAAAAAAAAAGATCCGCCTGATCGGGGACTCGGCGCTGACGTCGGGACTACAGTCGCTATCACATCGAAGGCGCGTAGCCGACCTCTGTTTTACAGATATTATCGCGGGTGCTATTCTTCGGAGATTCTTTGTATTGTTCCACGCAATTTGGCTTATATGCGCTCCCAAGACAATCCGACGGTTCGCACTACTTTGCGGTTCATCTCCCGACGGTGCGAATATCCCTGCATCAGAACTCGTTCCGTTACAGAGCGGGGAAGCCACTCGTCGTAATAGGTTCGTGTCTCCCGAGAGAGGTGTAATAAAAAAAAATTTTTTTCTTGGGCGTGTTATAAAAAAAAAGTTGTCCTTTATGCCGTCTGACCATCTTTTTTATAAAAGAATTTTGGAAAAAAAACTTCCATTTTTCGCCCTTAATCATATAAACTCTTTAAATAATATATATTCATCATCATCGGCACTACAACCGGGAACCGGTCTTGGCCTTATATAGCAAGTCCTGAGGCTTGTTAAGTTTCCATAATGATTTGTTTTTTCCGGGCAAGGTCATTGGTCTTGCGCCAGAGGCTCCCCGACGGGGAATCGAACCCCCTCTCCCGCGTGACAGGTGGGTATACTAACCACTATACTATCGAGGAGCCCAAATAATATATATTACTCTTTTGTTTTTGATTGAATTTTTCACTATTAAATCTGACATCTTTCTATATTTGTAATCTTTCTTGTTACAGTTGAAACATGTAAAAAAAGGTGGAAGTATCTACGAGAACGCTACGTGTCTCAACGAAAACAAGGTGATCCACCGGTATACGAACATCTTTCCCGTCCATATTTGGAGAAAATGAAATTTCTGGATCAATATATTCAACCAAGGAAATCATATCGCAATGTGTCGAACTTTTTATCGTCCCCAAATGCGAACAGCACATTCACCGATTACAATATGGACTCTTCAAAGTCCAATGGCTCCGCTAAAAATCACTCGTCCGCCCATCAACAACAACAAAACTTTTATCACTATCAACAAGAAGGAGTTATTAAAACTGAAACGGATAACACATTTGGAGACTTTGTCGCTGCAGTAGCATCGCAACATTTGCAGCAAATTAATTCACACAATCCGCAATTTAATCAGACACCAGTTTGTGGTGCGTCCGCTAATACAGTAAATAACAATACATTGCCCTCCACTACTACACAGAGTGCCAGCAGTTATGATAATATGCATGAGAATCGATCTGAAACTGAAGTAACCGGGATCACCTCATCAACGTCGTCATCTATAAAATCACCTATGTCTTCCTCTCCACCACGACCGCAAATAACTGCTGTCAATAGTGAACATCCCGATTTGGATGGCTCCCATCAGTTCGCTAATACTAATGAATCCAACATGAAAAAACCGAGAGTTCAAATGTCTGGCGAATATTTAGATTCCTCGGATTCAGACAATAATTTCAGTCCAGTACCGACTTTGCAATATTCAAATGCAATGAATGGAAGCCATCCGATCCACCTTAATATGCCTCCAGGGCAAATGCAACGTAACCAGCCGCATCAACACCAACATCAACCGTCGTATAATAAAATATTAAATAATATGACAAGGAATATACCGATGCCCAGAGAAGCTCCACTTCAACCACATGGTCTATTCCCTACAAATAACGATATGCTCCTATCTATGTATCACCAAATGGCCGCCGCCCCATCAACAGTTCAACAAGAACGTAGCGCAGGAACCCTACCAAACACTCGCACTTCGGAGCACCTACTTGGAGAACTGGTCACATCGGAATTACTAAAAATGAACAAGGACCGAAGAAAAAACGTTCAAAAACGAATTCTCGAAATACTCTTCTTCGAGGATTAATTTGGATACGATAGTTCAGTTCCACGAACGCAGTGGGGTGAGTGGCTTTAATTCTTTTTTTTTGGCGGATCATCTTTTGATTGAAAATTCAATTCTCTAGAATTAAGATTTAATATAAAACTAATTTTTATTATTGTGAGCATAACTAAAACGAAAGAACTGTAGGTGAAAGAACTATTGTTTAAAACTTGAAGAGGATTACAATTAAATTACTGAGGCTTTCCTAGATGTGTTCGAAAATGTGACATTGACAGTTTAACAGTGACTACATCAATTCATTTGTAGTATAAAATTTTTATATTAATATTGACCAGAAACTATGACACAAACTTATAACTATTACTATAAGAATTTATTAATATATAAGCTACATATTAATAGTAAACATAAAGATTATAGGGTATTCGTTTCGGCGTTTCCGGTTGATAGGAAGAAAAGAAAAATGGTTTATTAATTTTAATATTTCTAAATTCTAATCAAATTATTATAGATTAAAATTGGTGTAGCTATGGCTGTTGTTTAGTGAGCCTTGAAATAAGTCGACCACTTGCGAAGGTTTGGTTTCTGATGTACTGCATAGGATCATAGGCTATCGTTGGTATGATTTAATTGAAGTTGCCTGGAATTGCAAGTGTAACTTTATTTGAACACTGAAGAAATTACTAAAATGTGTTGAAAAAACTGACGTTGACATTTCTTTGGGAACAATTTTTTTGCTCTATTTTCTGGTGCGAATTCTCCGATTTTCCACAGGTAAATAAAATTGCAAACCCTTTAACAGCAGAATTCCTCGACGTATATATTTTGTTAATTTTATCTTTCATATACCCCAGGTTTATCTTATTGCAATTATTACAATCTCAAAATATTTTTTAATATTAGATTGAGGTCGACTTTTAATACTATGTTTAACTTTTACCTTATTCAGGAAAAAATTCAAATCTTATTTCGATTCCGTGAGAAGTTTAAAATCGATTGCTTTGATTTCTAATTTTCAGCTCGCTAGGTAAACTTTAATGGCGAAAATTAATATAGGAGCCGAAGGTCAGGGTTTCCTATAAAAATTTTAAGCTTTCGCTCTAAACCCCATTGCCAATTCTACCGCGTACCACCGGGTCGATATGCCGTGGTGTCTATATTTTTTCTTTCCCTCGCGAGGCGTTCCTTGCCACTGGTGGGAGGAAACGTGTATCTAACTGAAGAGGAATTGATTTCGAGTACCCCTTTACCAGTGTTACAAAATGTGTAACATTCAACTTCACTCTGTAACACGTAGTTTACACTTTATTTTAAATAAAACACTCTTTGAGTTTTGATTGAGACTTTAATTAACTCTTTGTTCTTGGGGAATAAGAAAAAAATAGTTTTTCCTTTTTTTCCGACTTATAGTCGATTTTTTTTATTTATCTGTTCAAGTCTATGTCGTGCTTCCTCTTTGATTTGGGGAAGAGCGTAGTGATCGCCCTGGTCTTTTCTGGACAATTGATGTTTTTCACTATATATTTATTTATTTATTTTTTGTTTTGAGCTGCAACAGTTTTTGCTGCCAGGTAGGTTTCGCGCCCTAGAGTTGATTGGTCCGCCCTGGTCGTTTCTGGATATTTGATGTTTTTCACTATTCACTTTTTATTTATTTATTTATTTTTGTTTATATATATGTTTGCGAACAACAGGCGTTGCAACAGACGCAACTTCCACGAACAATGGAGATTGTTGTGGGCAGAAAATGTGTGCGCTTTGAACACCTCAAAAGGTTGATGTTTGCAATCGAACAGATGTGGTCACACACACGTGGTCTGGGTTGTCCAAAGCAACGGCGACCGCAACACTGATACCTGAAACCACCAATCGTTAATTAAAAGGGGAAAATGGAACCGAATACCTGCGATGAATTCCAGCTGAAATCTCCAAAGCGAATCCTCCTTAAAAACTCGATTGTTTAGGTTTATTAAATGTGAACTTTATTCAATTGATGAATGAGATTTTATGCGATTATCTGTGAAGTTGAACTTTCTTGGTCAAATGTTTTACGTAGAAGAGAATGCAGTCAACAATGACAGCAGACAAATTAAATATTCATGTCAGCTGTTTGCTGACAGTTGTGATTGTGTGACTGGCTGCATTCCATTGCGAATTCGCGAATTTATATATAATATATATATTTACTTCGGAAGCTCCTGCTGGCACGACCGAAGGCTGATATGATTAGCAGCACTTCGTCCCAAATGTTGTGTGTGGTCCACCGTCTGCAATCAACGGATTTGGATTACTGTGAATATAAATGATTACCTGTGTTATGGATGCACGGAGGATGAGTTTTGTAGATGTGGATCAATGTCTTCACTAACGGTTTCCATATGATCACGGCCGCCAAGGTGTACGTTGCAAAGGTTGCGAATTTGGGAATTGTCTTCAGTCCAGTAATCCACACACACTTGAGCAACGTCGCCGGTTACTTGATTAACACGTAGTAAAGCTAAGTCCTTACAAATGTTACCACATTGGTAGCAAATGTCCTATTAAATGGATGCACAAGCGACCCAAATCAATAGAGATGGTTACAGAACCCCAAGAACAACATTGCACTATTTGTTGTTACTCATTTTCTTCATTAAGATTGATTAGATTGATTCAGATTAAAACGTTAAAGTACACACAAGAACAGATAAGCGAAGAACATTTTCATTGAAAGACAGTTCGTCAATTAATTTATTTGTTGTGTCAGCTGTTTTACTGACAGTTATGACGATTTTCGTTGTTGACGGCATTCAGTTGCGAATCCACTGACTGCATTCAGTGCGAATCCGCAACAATAATCTCTGTTGAAGATCTTTTTATTTTAACTTGGTTTATTTTTCTCTTTTCCCTAACTGTGTTAAATGTATTCTTACAATAACTTTTTCTCAATCTATGTTGATCATGGTCTAATCTTAAAATCTGATGCAGCTAAGAACATGACTACTACAGAAGTCCGCGTACAATTAATTCCGACCCATGTCGGAAGCACACGATGCACTGTTATAGTTATTTTGCTAACAATTTAATATAGTTTATATAAACTAAATATAGTTGATATAGTTAAATTACAAATTTAGAATTAATCTGTTTGAATATAGTTAAATTGTAGAAATTAGGACTTACTTGTTGAGCTTGACCACCAATGTCCCGATCAAAGCACACCAACGAGAAAAAACGTACCCAGAGCTATGTTCTTACGATCCGAAATGTTTATATTAACAATCGTATCGTATAGTCTAAGAGTTTGTTTATATGATGGGGGTTTCACTTTCTGCTACAGCATGGTTGCCCGGTAGGGAGGGCAAGTGCTGCAACCATTCGCTCCGGGGTTTGTTCAATTCCTCGTACATGGCGTAATGTGGGTGATTATGTGTTGGTTGACGTGGTAAATGCGTTACACATTTCAGCTGGTCAGGTCCAGGGTGGAAGGTGGCGCCGTCGTCAAGCAATGCGTGGCGTTTTAACACATATGTATATAAAGAAGATTAGTACGTTTACATTTTGGACTAGAAAGCACTCAATATGAGTTTGTTGCGCAACAAAATATGCCATTCAAAAAGAAAGAAATGAATCTCCTCTTCGGTGTTTTAACATATATTGAATCTTTTCATTTTAACACCACTGACGATGTAAAGGTTATATTATTATTGTTTTTGGGTCTGTTACAATTTATTCCTCCTGTGGCTGCCGTACACCCGAATCCGGACTCTTTTCTGGTTGACGGACGTTTGAGTCTTGTCCGGTACAGCGCGACTTCGAGGGTCCAATTGTGCCAACTCTTATATTTTATGTTTAGTATATATTTAGTTTTAATGAGGAACTACAAGGGATACTCACAGTTTCGTGCCTTACAGGTGGGTCCTATCTGGTGGCGGTGATGAATGACCTGGTGCTACTCCCGGCGCTGGTGGCCGTTTTCAATTCAGCTCCTCTGTGCTCTGCTACCTCGTCCGGCGCTTAATGTGGACCTCCGGGATCCAGTGCTCTTTGTATTTTGAAGCGGCATCCAAATCCACCAATAAACTCGAAAGTAAAACACCTGGTGATTATGTGTACTTGGCTTTGTATATATTAGTTTTTAATTAGTTTGCTGTTATACACGCCATAAATAATAACATCACAATGCATACAACTATTAACGAAAATTGAGCAATGAGTAAAATCAAACATACTTCCTTGAAAAAACATCTATGGTTCGTTACGAGCCCAGCGAAATAAAAAAACACAATTTAAGGTTAACTAAATATTTTATTTTTACTTAATGTACATCACGTTTGGTCTTGCTTAACAGGTACTCTAAAATCACAAAATTGACTGCCTTATGTACCTTTGCCCTTTTTATCTTTAGCAGTTAAGTTGTTCTGTTTTTACTGCAGCGGCGGAGTCTAGCTGGCTTTGGCTGTGTTCATTGTGGCACCGAAAGATTGGTCTGCTGGCAACGGCCTTAATTGAATTCAGCGCTTCGTGTTGCTCATGAACGGGAAAAGATGTGAAAAGGTTATGTTATGTTGATTATATAATTAGTGGCATTGATTGGTTTAGTGATAAGTCATTATCAATAATTGGTTGTGACAGTGGCATTTTCATGTTATCAGTGTGTGTGCGCGTGTATTAGTGGACAAGCTTAGCTATCGGGCGCTTCAATGTTGTAGTTGCTGTTTTTACTGTAACAACACGGATCTTTGCATCGGCTCCTGGATGTGTTGCTATGATTCTACCCACTCGCCACAGGGTAGGCGGTGGTTGTTCATCAGGCAGGAGTACTAAACTGCCTGTTTTCATTTCCTGACTTGGAGCAAGCCATTTTGGGCGCTGTGGGAGACGAATAACGTACTCACCTTCCATTTTTTCCAGAAATCTTGTTGTATTCTCTGCATTAACTGTCATCCGTTCGAGTAGTTGAGCTTGGTCTGGGTCAAGTTCATCTCCGGTGCGGTATTGAGCGCAGTGCCAATTGGGAAATGTCCTGGTGTTAGGATGGATCAATTTTCAGGATCTTCAGTTATTGGGCAAAGTGGGCGAGAATTCAGACAGGCCTCTACTTGGGCCAATATAGTTACGTATTCTTCGAATGTCAAAGTGTAGTATCCTATCACGTGTTTGAGGTGGTGTTCCATGGATTTCACCCCTGCTTCCTTGGTCTTCAACTTGTGCCATGCTGAAACAATTGTTGGTGGAAGCTCGCTGTCGCCCTCTTGGCCCTGTTTCTAGATGTCTTCAATAATCATCCTGCCAGTAACAACGCAGGGCGATATCGATCCCATCGGGTCGTTTAAACTTCTTGACTCTCTTGCAGGTGGGCTTGGTGATGGGCTTGATGTTGAGCTGACCGATGGGCTAAATGGTGGACTGAATGGTGGACTGGATGGTGGAAGTTTTGGTGGGTTTCATTTAGGAGTTTGCGGCAGTGTTGGTGATTTTGGTGTTGGGCTCAGAGGTGGGCTTCTTGGCAGGCGACCAACAAGCCCACCATCAAAATCACCAACACTGCCTCAACCTCCTAAATCAAATCCACCAAAACTTCCACCGGCCAGTCCACTACTCAGTCCACCATTTAGCCCATCGGTCAGCTCAACATCAAGCCAATCACCAAGCCCACCTGCAAGCCGCACGGGCAACTTGTTCCAGGGTGCCATTGGATTCCCAAGCTTTTTATCGTGTTCCCTTTTATCAAATGAGAGTGGCACGTGGACCTCTCTATCTTCATCCGAAACGAAGAGCATTAACCGTTCACTGCTACTGGCCCACTACCTAAGTGGAAAACTTCCATGCTGTAACATCGTCACGAGTTGGCCCCGCATTTGAATGGCTTCGTGCTCTGAATCTGCTCCGTGTATGATATCATCGACATAAACATTTTTACAGGCGATCTGTGAGGGTACTGGGTAATCATCTCGTTCATCCAATGCCAGTTGTTGAAGAGTGCGCACTGCTAAGTATGGTGCAGCGGCGGTGCCGAACGTGATTGTGTTTAGTTGATATTTTGATGTCCTCTCCTTCCAGGTTTCTCCACAACACGAGCTGATATGATGCATCTTCCGGTGGCACCTAGATTTGTCGATGCATCTTATGAATGTGCATCTTATGAATTGTGCTTTCGAAACTTCAAAACATTATCAAAAATGTCATCCTGAAGTCGTGGACGATTTAACAGGTGATCGTTGAGCGACGTACCATCCGAAGCGTCAAAAACGATCCGCAGCTTTGTGGTTGAGCCTAGCCTCCCTAATCACCGCATGATGAGGCACGAAGTCATGATATTTGGTAATCAATGTAGGGTCTATCTCAGTCATGTACCCCAGATCCTTATACTCCTGAAAACCTCTTTTGAAATCTTCATATAAAAAAGAGTTGGTTTGGAACCTTTTTTCCAGCTGTTGGAACCTAACAAGCGTTGATCGACGTGACAGTCCTAACACCGGGCGCGTTCCTTCCTTAAAAGGGAAGTGAACTATATATTTTCCATCCAACTGCCTCTGATGTGTCCGGCTGAAGTGCGTTTCTTCCTCTAGTGACAGCGGTTTTTTTCTTGCTACTTCTTCTATTATAGTTCCCAGAACCTTTGCATGATGTTGTTCAATTCAACCCCCTAGCGATTGTATGGTCAACCTTGATTGTGGTCTGGTTGTTAGAAGTTATGCAGCCAGATAGTACCCTTCCAAACTTTCAGTTACGCCATCGGGTTGCCTGGTCCGCCCTTGACCAAACCCTTCAATAAGATTGATGGATAGACATCACTACCAAGTAAAATATCAATTTTACTTGGTTTGTGGTATGCTAGGTCAGCAAGCTGAAGATGTTTAATGTGATGCCAATTAGCATAAGGAATTTGGTGTGTTGGAAGGTTCGTAGTTAGCTTGGGTAATACTAGTGCCGTCAGTTCCAAGTTGAAGTTTTCTTTTATTAGCGAACAAATGGTGAGAGACACCTTGTGTTTGGCAATGCTAGCATTAGCTGCTCCAATGCTAAGGACGTTCACATGACTCCTTTCCTTCTTGAAACCCAACTGTTGTGCGACAGCTTCGGAACTAAAGGGAGCCTCTGACCCAGGATCCAAGAGAGCTCGGAGACCAATGGTTGGCTCTCCGCTGTGAAAACCCTAATCAGCGCTGTAGCCAACAGAACAGTCCGTGTGTGGCTAGTTTCGGCCACGTAAGTGTTACATGCTGGCGTTGTAGTAGAATTGTTTTTACATCCTGAGTTCGATTGTTGAGAACTTGCGGAATTCGATAATGTAGGAATCGGGGTGTCCACTGTTGAAGCGACCCCTTGCTTGTGCATTGTGTTTCTCTATATTCGTTCGAATGTAGCAACGAATGGTGTTCCCGATTACAGTGTGTACATGTAAATTTGCTGGTGCACTTGTTGGTGCACTTGGTGGTGTACTTGTTGGTGCACTTTCCCGTGAGGTTGCAGGTGGGCTTGGTGATAGGCTTAATGTTGAGCTGAGCGATGGGCTAAATGGTGGACTGAATGGTGGACTGGAAGGTGGAAGTTTTGGTGGATTTGATTTAGGAGTTTGCGGTAGTGTTGGTGATTTTGGTGGTGGGCTCAGAGGTGGGCTTCTTAGTAGGTGACCAACAAGCCCTCCACTGAGCCTACCATCAAAATCACCAACACTGCCTCAGTCTCCTAAATCAAATCCACCAAAACTTCCACCTCCCTGTCCACCATCCAATCCACTACTCAGTCCACCATTTAGCCCATCGGTCAGCTCAACATTAAGCCCATCACCAAGCCTACCTGCAACCTCACGGGCAAGTGCACCACCAAGTACACTACCAAGTGCACCAGTAAGTGCACCAGCAAGTGCACCACCAAGTACACCACCAAGTATACCACCAAGTGCACCACCATGTCAAGCCTATCACCAAGCCCACCTGCAACCCGCACGGACAATTGCGCCACCAAGTAATACGTCCGTTCTTATGTCCTATCTGGTTCTCTATAGATTATTTTTTTTTTTTTGCCGTTATTTTTATATTTAATTGGGGGTCCGACGCCTCCTATTTTTATTAATTTGTTATAAACGGGTTTTATCCGTTTCTTTATCCTAGCCGCTAATTCCGCTAGTCGGCGTAGGAGCTTAAGACCCTTGGGGTTCTTCCCACCACTGGATTTGTATCCCCGTCGGATCTGACACACACCTCAGCTGGTGGTTGCCGGTTGGTACATGGCTTCTTGTTGGACTGGTTGATGGTGGATGAAGCGTTGGGTTCAGCCTTGGTCTTGGTGCTGAGCTCGGTGGTGGGCTTGGTGGTGCACTTGCCCGTGCGGGTTGCAGGTGGGCTTGGTAATGGGTTTGATGTTGAGCTGACCGATGGGCTAAATGGTGGACTGGGCGGTGGAAGTTTTGGTGGGTTTGATTTAAGAATTTGCGGCAGTGTTGGTGATTTTGGTGGTGGGCTTGTTGGTTTGGTAGGCTTGTTGGTGGGCTTGGAAGTGGAATTGGTGGTTGGAGCACTGTCTCGGCTTGTTTTGGTCTTACTGATGAAATTAGTTTTGACTTTTGTGTTGGTGTTGGCTTTCGCTTGATTTAGATTTGGTCCTTTATTTCGAAAGATTTGCTCCTTTTTTTCCTTTATTTTATAAAACTTGTAATACGTCCGTTCCATGTTCTGGTTCTCTATTGATTATAATTTTTTTTTGCCGTTGCCGCTTTTATTTTTTATTCGGCGTCAACGCCTTTTATTTTTATTAATTTGTTATAAGCGGCTTTTATCTGTCTTTATCCTAGCCGCTAATTCCGATAGTCGGCATAGGTGCGCAAGGGCCTCGGGGCTCTTCCCACCACTGGATTTGTATCCCAGTATCAAAAACAAAAAAAAACAAAAAAATAGAACCAGATAGGACACAGAACGGACGTATTACAAGATTTATAAAATAAAAGAAACAAAAGGAACACATCTTTCGAAATAAAGGAGCAAATCTAAATCGGGCGAAAGCTAACAACAACACAAAAGTCAAAACTAATTTCATCACCGAAACAAGCCGAGACAGTGCTCCAATCACCAATTCCATTTTCAAGCCAACCAACGAGCCTACCAACAAGCCCACCAAGAAGCCCACCACCAAAATCACCAACACTGCCGCAAACTCTTAAATCAAATTCACCAAAACTTCCACCGCCCAGTCCACCATTCAGTCCACCATTTAGCCCGTCGGTCAGCTCAACATCAAGCCCATCACCAAGTCCACCTGCAAACCGCCCGGGCAAGTGCACCACAAAGTGCACCACCAAGTGCATCAGCAAGGGCATCACCAAGTACACCACATGGTGGCGCTGTAACACTTTTATTGTGTAACACTTTTATTGCACTCAATATAATTATTAAAATATCTAGTGATAATTAGAGAACTTCCGTGGTTGTTGCGTGGAGTTACATGTTTTCCTGCTGCAAGTGGCTGTTGTTGGATTCTCCCCAGGCGGTTTTACACTTGGCTTTTATATTCAAAACCGAACATAATTCCATGTAGAAGGTAAAAGTCACTTTATCGTATCTACTTTCTTTTATTTTATTAAACAACAATTGATATTAGTTGGATATTATTGTTCTTTGATGAAACTATTTTACACTTATTAATTAATACTTCAATTTTATTTTCTTAACGTCTATTATTTAATTTATACTTAATCATGCATCACATGTTACTGAAACACATCCTTGATGATGAAGAGGTCATTTCAAAAGGTAATATATACATAAAACCGTGCCACAAACAGCTTGTAAAACAAACACCAAACCGGCACAATTGACTGACAACGACTGACTACAATCAAAAACCAACTCTTCATAAAACTCACCATCTGATCCAACCAACAGGCACTTTTTTTACTATCACCCATTCTCGATAGCACCCTCTTTCTCATTTTCCCATTTCGACGCCCATTGAGGTGAGTAAACTTTTGCGAATTTACCCGACGGTCAATGAACTAGGAGAATGAGAAAACGCAACAAAAAGCATCACGATTACAGGGTTGCTTGGCTTTTGCTTGCACGAAAGCGAAACCAATTAGGTGACGGCATGACCCCGTTTCATGTTTGGATTGCTCTCAGAGTGCAGATCCAAAATGCACTTCGAGAGGGGAAGTGGCGTGGGTTGAAATATTCTTCTCATACTTTTCACCTGTCTCTGGGTTTTTGATCCCCAGCGAATGGCCGTGTCTGGCGAGGGCAACATATAATGCGAATCAATTTAATGAATAGCGGGGGCGTTTTAATTTTGTATTTTAGGCCAACATATGAATGTGAATCAGTTTAATGATTCGGGGGGTGTTTTAATTCTGTAACAGTGCACATGGTGGTGTACTTGGTGATGCACTTGGTGCTGTAATTGGGGGTGCACTTGCCCGTGAGGTTGCAGGTGGGCTCGCAATGGGTTTGATGTTGAGCTGACCGATGGGCTAAATGGTGGACTGGATGGTGGAAGTTTTGGTGGATTTGATTTAGTGGTTTGCGGCAGTGTTGATGATTTTGGTGGTGGGCTCAGTGGTGGGCTTCTCGGTAGGTGACCAACAAGCCCACCACACTGAGCCGACCATCAAAATCACCAACACTGCCGCAAACTCCTAAATCAAATCCCCCAAAACTTCTACCTTCCAGTCCATCATTAGCCCATCGGTCAGCTCAACATCAAGCCCATCACTAAGCCCACCTGCAACCTCACGGGCAAGTGGACCACCAAGTAAGCACCAAGTACACCACCAAGTCAAGCCTGTGGGGTATGTATGTTGGTATGTCAACACGGACACTAGGTTCACATACACACCACGAAATTGTTCCACCAAATACAAAAGGAATTGTTCACCCGTGGTAAGTTAAATATAATAAAACACCCTGGTACTTGTTGCTTAGAGTTAATCTTTATTGAAACTTTACACGCATAATCAAGTTGGTAAAACAAGAACACAACAACGTAACTCACTTAATTTCAACGTAGCACAATTCAATAATCTCGATGGTGTCTTTAAATTTTATTTACACATTCCTGTTATTTTTGTTTTCCTTTTTTGTCCACACTAATTTAAATTTAAATAGACCGTAAGGCCAACTAGCGCTAATTTAAATGGTCAACAGACTAACTTTTCACACGATACATCCATTTAATTTGGTACATCGACTTCCTCGAGGTGTATTCCGACTCTTTTTATTGACTCCTTAAAAACGCGACTTTTACAAACTACGTTCACGTTACGTGCCTCTGGCTCGGCAGCTAAAATCTGACTCGCTGGCTGTTGCCTAGATCATACATTCAGTAGCGACGGTGGTGGATTTCCACCGATGTGGTAGGGGCAAATCGGATCTTTCCTTTGGTGACGACCAATGAACGACCGATTTTGGGTTTTAATGGAAGTATTTCCAATGTGACAGGTCAGTAGAATACCCATTCGCTGGAAGCAAAGACAAACGAAAATGCGAAGGGTGGTACTGAGAGAAATCAAACATGCAGCTGATCAAATAGAAGTTCATGAACGGGGGCTGGCCGTATCGCCATCATAACAATAGAGGATAGATTTTTATTTTTGTTGATGTTAAGTCAACAAAACTTCGCTTACGATGGCAAAGGCCAGGATGCATGGGTGCATGTTTCTTTTAGGAACTTGTTGGATTTGTGTCGCTGATACGCCTTCACGGGCGTGGGTTCAGCAACACACCCACAATTTGTTGAGAGAAAAATTGTTCCACCAGAAAAACAAAACTAATAGAGCACACAGGTTTGGTTGGTAAAATGAAACAAGTTGGTTGTTCTGTTAATCAAAAGATCTCTTTAATTTTACGGCTTCAATTACTGTTCTAATTTTACTCAAAATTGTTTATAATGAATTGCTCGTTTAACTATGAGCACTTCGACAATGATTCACATAAAGGGTTTGTGTGGGTTATTAGGAGCGTGTGTCAGTCACGGACACTTATTTTCTTCTAATCCAAACGAATGTCGGCCGACCTAATGATGTGGGCAACATGCGTTCGCTGATTGCGGTCAAGCACTTTCAACAGCTCGACCGCACGAAGTTGTTCGTCGTGCATGTCGGCGGTCCGGAAGATGCGATCCGCTACGGCGAACCAAAGGTCTGGATCCTCCTCATCGAAGGGGGGAAGCCCTATATTTGTATGATGAGTCCTATTCCCGAGACTGGAAGCATCGTGGAACACATTGGACTCTGGTTGCCGATGGGCTTGTTGAACGGTGCCGGTGCAAGTTGTGGGCATTATTATGCGAGGATTCACCAAAGGGCCGGCACTAGGGGCGTTGGAGACAGTCGGGGGAACCAGGTTGGGGTTGATTGACGACACTGGAGGCATCCGGGAATGCCGCGGGAGCAAGTTGTGCAGTCGCTTGGTGGTCGGTAGCGACTTGAGCATCAGGGAATTCGACGCAGGAGGCGTCGTGAAACTCGAGGGGCTTGAGTTGTTCTTGGGCCTTTTGGGCAGCGCTATTTCGTGTGACAACCATAGTGTTTTGTACGAAACAGGACTGAAATTAAAGGCGTAGGGGGAGCTCAAGATATTTACTACGTAGGACGCAGAAATGGACGTAAGAGGACGCGAAAAAGGTTGCAAGGAAGTCGCCAACGAGTCAGAAGAAGTCGCAGGGAGTTGAGAGAATTACCAGAGGTTATCGCCAGTTCTGTGGAGTCAAGAGAACGAGTGGAGTGGAGATAAGGGGCCTACTAAGGTTAAAAGGGGTCAAAGTAATGAAAAGAAGCCGATTGTGAGGTGCGGAGCCAAAAAAGAATCGTGCCAAGTCGAGTGGAGTTCCTTGAAGTCGCGAATAAGTGGTCGTGCTTGCGTGTACCCGGAAGGGGCTTACAAAAGTATTGTTTTTAATTTATGAAGTCACCTGAAAGGGTTTGACTTAATTATTTTTGCTTTGCCTTGCTTTCTTTATATGGTGTTTGAAACAACTCAACAATTAACTAAAGAGAGGGATATTCTCTGAGCAAGGGAAACAGACGGAACACAAATTATATTTCTATACGGAAATATGTACTCTCTTGAGGAGTGTGCTCCTCGATAACTGCGATGTGTTTACAGAAATCGCTTACTTTTGTTTAAACGTTTTTGTCACTTTTTTCTATTAAAATTATTCCAAAAATTAATAATAGTGTATACTATACAAAATACTAAATTAAATGAAAGAAAATTGGAAATTTAGGAAAACAAAACAGAAAGGAAAATATGTAAATTAATGTGCTTTGTGGGTAGAATGAAATTGGTAACGAAATGAATTTTGTTTTTTAAAACTAACTCAAACTGAAAGAAAGTCACTTAACTTAGCTGTTGGTGTTGCATGCTATATTTTGGAATTTATTTATTTATATTTATATATATCTTATATCTTATAGTCTAGGAACACATCACTGCTATCTAATTTTAACATTCTTTATTTATTTAAGAGGCAACATATCGTGGAGAAGCAATTTGTGTAAATGCTAATAAGTAACATTTGTTATTTAATTGGAGGGCCACATGTATTGAGAAAAACAGAGACACAATTGAAAATTAGAAATACAGTGGAGAAGGACGAAAGTTAAAAATTATTAAATATAGTGTGGCAAATGAAATAAAATTTTCAAAAGAAAATGTGGCGACTAATTTCGTTATAATTTGATGGTAGGAATGAAATAATGAGAACAACAATAATTCGTTTTTCACTATTAGTAACAATACAAGTTGTTTGGTTTTTTTGAAGAAAGCGGCTCAGATGGAGCGCGCATAAAGTGAATATGAAAAACTTGAAAAAAAAAGTAAACTATAGAAAAAAAAGAAAAAGAAATTGGTAACTTGCTTTTTGTCCCTGGGGATTGTTTCTGATGGAGTTCTGGATGCTGAGGCGGCGTCTGTCCAGCGATGGCGGCAGGTGACTATAGGTGAGGTGGGGCTCCTTTTATTGGCACTTGGTCACTGGTACGCAATGTTTTTGTCTGAGAGTTCAAACGATCGGACTTTCGCGTGTTCTTCCGCGGTTCACCAATGTGGGTAAGTTTTATTTTCACACCAAAAGCACTCTGTAGTGTAAATGTTCAAAAAGTTACGCGTTCTTAGTCGCGGTCACCAATGTGGGTATTATTAGGTGTGTGTGTCAGTCACGGACTCTTATTTTCTTCTAATCCCAACGAATGCGAAGCTTACCTCTCCCGACGATCACGAACTGAATAATAAAATACTGAGGATTTAGTTTAAGAGTTTTCTTTATTGGACTGGTGAACATCTATTTAACAATTACTAGGTTCTCAGTTGACACTCATTTAACGATTACAAGGTTCTTGGTTAGCATTTATTCAACAATTACGAAGTTCTTGGTTAACACTTATTTAGCGGTTACGAGGTTCTCGGTTGACACTTATTTAACTATTACAAGGTTCCTGCTCAACACTTATTTAACGATTACAAGGTTCCTGCTCAACACTTATTTACCGATTACAAGGTTCCTGGATAACACTTGTTTAACTATTATAAGGTTCTTGGTTAGCATTTATTTAGCGGTTACGAGGTTCTCGGTTGACACTTATTGAACTATTACAAGGTTCCTGCTCAACACTTGTTTAACGATTACAAGGTTCCTGCTCAACACTTATTTAACGATTACAAGGTTCCTGGATAACACTTGTTTAACTATTACAAGGTTCCTGATCAACACTTATTTAACGACTTCATTAACTGACTGACAGCACTCGACGGCACGTGCACACACCACAAATAATCAAATCGGACTCCTCTTGGAAATCGTCCTCAACATCCCTTGTAGTATCGAGGATGAGATGGTATGCCGTCGAAGAACCAATCCGATCGTTGAATTAGGGATTAAAATGGCGATTGGACTGTAAAATTCCAACTGTAAAATCCCTATAGAAACCGTACCGGTTAGGAAGACACGCCCACACGCTGGAAGTGGTGACGATACCAATAATTATAGATGCACACGGAAAATACTAATGCACATCTGGTCGACTAGAGGTACGAGTGTTGCGGCGGGCAGTAGTGGTGGTCATAAATCATAGAAATAGTTTCCTATGATGTTAACAGACACTCAAGGGTACTCTATTGTGTGTTTATCTTTTCGGCCACATAATTTGTGTAGAAATTGCCGCCCGGACGAAAATCATGTCTTCTGTCTACATTAACTAGACAGAAACATTTTATGGGTGGTGTGTAAGGGATAATAAAGGCGACGGTGTTAGATTCTTCTGTGATGTTAAATCGGCAGAAGATCGCCCGCCATCGAGACTGATCTTATATTATCCCACTCGTTATGTCCTATTACAGGCTATTAGGCATCTGGTTTGCAGATGTGCAAGCCGGCCAATAGCCCAGCCAGTGTTTTGGAAGATAAAGGACATTGAGACAGTGTTTGGGTACACATTGTTCCGATCATTAGGACATCCAATCGGTCGATGTGGTGACATGTGTGTTGTTTAAAATAACACAAGGTCATTTGCAGGAAACCTACCATGGCTACGCTGCATTCGAAAATAGAAAGATCGGCCGATGGATCTATGGCCAAAAAGGTAAACACATCCTGCCGAATCTAGGGAAAAGCTCCTCAGCTATCATGGATATTTATGTCAGTTGTCCAGGGGGACAACCGAATTGTTTTCAGGATTTTAGGGTGGTGCGGTTGTGTAATCTTGCCAAGGATTCGAATTAAGGGCAGCTAAGGAGTTTATAGGATTTTTATGGGGTTAAAATGATGCGAGGGTCTTCGGGCCCTGAAAACCCCCACAGGTTCTGCGTATCTCTGATCAGGATTCAACTACTGCTTTATTTTTACTTAAGATTGTTTACAATGATTTGTTCGTTTAACTATGAGCACTTCGCCAATGATTCACATAAGTGGATCTGCGTACGTCTGATCAGGATTCAATTAATGATTTATTTTTACTTAAAACTGTTTACAATGATTTGTTCGTTTAACTATGAGCACTTCGGCAATGATTCAAATAAAGGAACACAACAAATTATAACTCGTGCTAAAATATTTCGTTGTTAAATTAAATTATTCTTAAACCGAGAGAAAAGCGAACATATTTCATCTTGCCAACCGTACGTATAGGACTTTTGTATGACGCCCCGACTAAAAACTTACAGCTCTCTACAGCGTTATTTTGAATTTACGACAAGATGGCAGAGACTAGACTTATCTTTTTGAAGGATTAAATTTGACTCCCCGGCGTTCTGTTGCCGTCAACATCCATTAGCCGCGATGAAAATGGCTTTCCATCGGTCCGGAAGTAGCCAATCCTATCTTTTCCCTGGTGATAACCAAAGAACGATCGAACTGGAATCTTTAACCGACGCATTTCCCCTGTGGCCGTAGAGGCCTGGATGAAAATCCATTTGTTGGAAGCCACGACAACGCAGAAGCGAAGGGTGCGCAAAGGGAAACTCAGATACGTCGGGCTGATGAAATAAAACATCGAATACCGAGGCTGGCTGACTATGCCATCATAAATGGAAATGGGGTTTCCTTTTCTGTTGATAACATGTAACCAAACTTCGCTGCAATGATCGAGGTTACGATGCTTGTGTGCATATTTATTTAAGTGTTCATTAATACAAGAGAATGCAGGCGAAGATAATTTCTTCTGTTTACGTTGAGTAAACACGCGACCATACCCACGATTCAACCCTCCTAGCAATCTGAAAAAAAAAATTATTAATTTACAGTCTTGCTTAACAGATACTCTAAAATCACAAAATTGACTGCCTTTATGTACCTTTGCCCTTTTTATCTTTAGCAGTTAAGTTGTTCTGTTTTTACTGCAGCAGCGCGGTTTAGCTACCCAAAGCTGTGTTCACTGTGGCACCGAAAGATTGGTCTGGTGGCAACGGCCCTAATTGACGTCACCTTACCGTGTTTTCTCCGTTGCCTGAGGGAGCACTTCGAATGTTATCCAGTAGGCGATTGCCATGCAAATGTTCTTGTACAAGATTTCCTCGAAAGACAGCAAATAAGATACGAGGTTTTATTGCAATTTATTCATTATGTTTATTAATACCTTGACACAAACGAATGATTTTTAAAAACAGAATGAGACTAATTTAATTATTTACTGCACTTTGATTTTATTTTTTCAAACCGATCGCACTGCTGTGTCTTCTTAAGTTCACTACTTTCCGCTCTCAGAATACGTTCACCACTCTTCTAAAAGCTATATGATTGTTAGGTTGTATTTGTTATAATTATAGGCCTTACCTTGCCTTGAGTGGTTGGAGTCGAGTTCACCGCTGTGGGTGGTAAGACGTCTGCTGGATCCTTCCCAGTTATAGGGGCTACGATCCACGGGGATTGTGGGTGAGGGTTCCGGTCGTTATATGATTTAACAATTTAAATAGTGTATGAAAAAGTGAAATACCTTTGCTGCTGGACTTTGGTATTCAGGGTGCAGGGGGCGAAACGTCTTGGCCCCCCTGTTGTCATTCTGAATTTTCTTTTAGTATTTCTGGTCCGTTACTTTATCAGTCGCCTTATTATGTATTCGTTCCTTTATCAGTCTTATTAACTCAATGCTCCGTAAGTTGTGTTTCGTTTGGTTGTCTTATTAACTCAATGCTCCGTGAGTTGGTTCGCCTCTGATAGTTTTTTTTTCAATTGATTATTTATTTTTATTTTATTCGGCGCCAACGTCGTTTTTTATTATTCTTTCTGCCAGAAGAATAATAAAAAACGCCCCCATGTGATCGCGGCGGTTACAGGATGACTGCCGATGTGCGCGAGATATGGTTTCCGCGAGTTTTTCTCTCCGCACTAGAGCACTCCCAGCAATAAAAGAACCAATTTATAATAGCCACTCTTTTTTTTCTTTATTTTTTATTTTTATTTTTATTTTATTTAATATATCTTCCTTTTTGCTTTCTTTTGATCTTTACACATTTTCTAAATACTATTGAATATAATTTCTCTTTACTTTATAGTTCACAGTGTTCTTAATTATTAATTACATATACTGTTTCTTATCTTTAGTTGCATATATCCAAACTTATTTGTCCACTTCGCTTATCATTACTAAAAGTAATTAGGCACTACTTCCTTTCTTTATTTACTTCTTCACCACTTTCTCTTTATTTAGTGCACTTTCACTATATGAACGGTACTATTCTTTATTTCGAGTTCTCAGTATTTCTTATCATAAATTACGTAGATTCAACTTTACTAGTTTACTTCCATTACTATTGCTAAAAGTCATTAGGCACTTTTTCCTTTATCAATTTTTCACTCCTTTCACTTTATTCCTTGCTAATCACTCACTTCTCGGACTCGTCGTCACTACTCCGCTTTTCACTTCTCAGATACCACTATCGAACACCTCTTCGTCAAGCCTCTTCCAAACATTCTGCCTTCTATTCTGTTTGAACTTCTGTTCGTTACCTCGGGGTCAACACCTCCCGATGACGATAATGCAATTACGCGATTGCTTTATATTGTGGCGTCAGCCGATATTTCTTCATCGGTTTTCGCCATAGTTCAATATTCGCAACCGCGAATTGACCCAATTAATTTTGTGCAATTACTTTTTTTCTTTTCGATTTATTAACCGTGCCGAAATATGCGATTAATTGCTTTATGTTCTTGACTCTGAAATATGCAATTAATGCTATTATATTATCTGCTACTTATTTTGAGAAATGCAATTAATTGCTTTATCGTCTCGGGGGGTTATCTGAGATTAAAATGGGGTGGCGTTTTTCTGTCTCTTGTACATCATCTTTGTCTATGATGTCACTGACACACAACACGCGCACTGATGGTTGTAATAAGACTCACCGAGGATTGAATTCCCACTTGCATTCAAATCCTTAGTTCGAGGTAAGCTAAAGAGGAGAGAGAAAACATTTCTCCCAATGGTGAGTAACCAGCAAGAGAATCTTGCTGGCTAAATTCCGGTGGTCTGTGTGCGTGTGTGTGATCGTGTAGACCACATTGTTTTACTCAAAGGGCATTTGTGAGATGTGCATTGCAGCTGAATAAATAGCTGCATTGCTATTAAGAAAAGGTGCTAAAAGGAAATTAGATGTTTATGGCATCTCTGACGGCGGTAGGAACCGAGTTCTTGTTTGCATTTGTAAACGCTGAAGAATTCGGTTTTAGCGGCTATTGCGCTGATTGTTTGCAGCTGCGTCAACAAGCTGCTTGGCGTTGCTTTGTGTTGTTAGACAAATAGGTCACCAACCAATGTGCATGTAGAGACAATCGTTCTGCACATGTGAGGCTGGGATTTGCCTGGGAACCAAGGGTGCCGAATAGTTTCCTCAATTTGTGACATGTATGCAAGAGAATTCTTTCAGGATTTTTGAATGTGCATAGAATGCATGAAAGGTAATAATTCTTCTACAGGGACATGGGATAAAAACTTAATGAAGGAAATGTGTAAGGGGATTTTTGCAGGTCACTGCCAATTTGCCAAGGGAGTTTGGGGTTGCAATTGTGAGTGGTTCTTGCGTAAAGATAAAGAACCCCCACAGTTGTCCCGTATGGCTGCGATATCAACTGTCTGGGTCCTAGGTGTTGAACAAACCAACTGGTATTACAACTAACAGGGTAGCGTAATTGGACCGCGGGATGCGATGCCAATCGACTGGGTCGTAGGTGTTGAACCAACCAACCGTTGTCACGGCTAAAGGGATGGGGTATCTGCACCGCGACCCTTTCAAATAATAAAGAAAATACTATATTTGGGTTTTAATCCCGATTCGTTTACCGGAAGCGAACGACGACGAACAAATAAGTTAAACGAAATATTTCATATTATGAAACTCTTTATTTCAAATAGGCACAACATAATGTTGGCAACGAACGAAATAATACAATTATTACTATAAACGAACGAAAACGAAAATTAAACTATCTTTTATGATAGAAACCAACGATAAAGCAACGGATTGCTACGACAACGAAACGATAACTAATTTACATTTTTGTGTTCCCGACTTTGACGTCGATCTCATAGATTTCGACTGATGAATTCAAAATGCGCCGCCATTTTATACTCTATCTAAAGACATTTGTATAAAATTCCAACCGGTATTACAACTAACGGGGTATGGTATCTGGACCGCTGGATGCGAAAAAGAGTATAAAAATTCTAGGAAGCACAAACAAGATTTTGTGTGTACTTCAATTGGAATGGGGTTCCAGGAAGGATTGGGAATTTGTTTGAACAAATTGAACAAAATGTAGGCACTGGTCCTACTCCTATCCCCATCAAGTTCACTGGTTGTTTCACACACTCCGTTGGTCAGGTTGTGTGTTCACTCTCTCTGTCTGTCACCACGGTGAGTATTTGGGTTTTAGTTAAGTGCCGGCAGGTGCACTGTTCACTAAGACGTCCCAACTCAATTGTCCTCGATCACAGGTGCAGGAAATAAAACGCTGTGGTTGGTCCCCGAACGTCACAGCTAGATTAGAAAAAACGACTCTATTTCTTTTTCTTAGCTTTATTACACATAATGATTTACAACTTAAGCATGTCACTCCAATTCACTTATATTTAGTCTATATTGTTTGATTAATATATTTTACGACGTAAGCACAATATTCACATTCAACTAAAAGTTAATGGGAGAAAATCTCGGCACATAAACAAACACTATTTTCCCATTTTCTCGTTTTTATTTTGTTTTATTTTTAATATTTCTCTATATTACTTATCTAAATCACTTCTCGTATTTTTTATTTATAATATTTCTCTATATTACTTATCTAAATCAATTCCACACGCGCACTCGATTGCTCAACTCATTTACATATTTTACGAACCGTCTCCGTTGACGATTGAATGAACAAGATATTATACCTTCACTTTGCCGGTGTCCAAGCCCCAGGCAACGCTTTTAAGTTTCACTATCCGGTGTCTAAGCCCTGGAATACGCTTTAAAATCACACTTTGCCGGTGTCCAAGCCCCAGGCAACGCTTTTAAATATCACTATCCGCTTTGTTGGGTACCTTCCAACAGTCCTCAGTTATCCTCTTGAATCACTTCAGTCGTCTTGGTAGGGGATTTTAGGAATACCACCGCTGCCACCAAAATTTTGTTCTGCTGTTGTAGGTTTCTGTTCCATCAAGCGCGTCTCCTCATCCTTAAAAAAGGATGGGTGATCTCTTTAATAGACCGTTCCTGAAACAACGCACTTCAGCAAGGGGTCGTTGCCGTGCTTCCTCTGACCCAGAGGGAAGAGCAACGTCCTGATGTCGGTTTTTTCTTTGTTACCTTGGATATCCTAGTCCTGGGTTCCGCAACCTGTCGACTCCGCTGGGATTTTTCCTAGATTCTTTGGGAGTTTAGAAATAAAAGTCAGTTTTCCTTTTTGGGTGTCTTTTTATTTTTCCAGCTCCTCCTTGTGTTGATTATCAGACAATAGCTTCTATGTTTTTAGTAATATTTTTAAGTCTATGTACTTAATATTAATCCTGGATGGATACTGGCAGGAGTGAGGATACTGATGTGACTGCTATTGAAGAGATTTCAAGTGAACGGATGTGCTGAGTCGAATGAACTGCTTGAATGAGCTCTCGATATTACTTTACCATTCCTTTATAAAGGAAAACAAATCGAGAATTGTATCCCGAAAATACACATTTTCTTACAACAATCTCGATTTTTGGGTATCCTGAGTGAGATGTTGTGTTTACTTTAGATAAGAATTCAATTTCTTGAATTCTTTCAAAACTATTTCGCAGATGTGGGAATGTATCTGGTTTTTGGTCTTGTATTTGTTTTTCAATGGAAAATTTTCAGCTAGAAATAACGATCTCTGATTTTTGGTTTTCGATTTGATGCCGTGGGGCGAATATAGAACAATAAACGAATATTAGATTCGTTTATTGTGAATTTGATTTTAATTTAAAGATTTTGGATTTAATGATGCCGTGGGGGCAAATGTTAGGCGATAAACGAATGTTTGGGTTTATTCGGGTTTTGATAGGATTTTTGGTTTTGGAGTAAAATAGCTAGGATTTGGATGTAGGAATGGGGTAAAAGGGTGGTAGGGCTGTGGTTACTTTTAACTAGTGCGCCAATCACGGGCGCTGATTAAGTTAAGCACTCACTGATAGTCCACGGAATGATTGTTCTTGCAGTCTCTCCAAAGAAAACACCGAATTAGTTTTGATGGTAATGTTTTTATTTCTTCAATTAAAATTTGTAATTTATATTAACAATGCACGAGACTACGTGTTTAGATACAATGTTCTCTGAATTACTTATTACACCACAATTTACGAACGCACCAGGTTATATATTTAAATTCTAATTGTCCACCAGGTTACTTAGTGCACCACAAGTTATACATTTAAATTTTAACTGTTCACCAAGTTAATTATGCGCACGATAAGTCCCGCGTTATGCACTCGTCAAATAGAAAAAAATTTTGGTTCAAAATAGTGACACTTACGTTAACTCCTCTGCTGATGTCTACAAGAGATGAGATTCGATTTTCATCTTGGTGACCTCGCGAAAGAATATTGGAAGCGGTAAGACAACGGCTGGCGACTACGACCTGCTCCGAGGGTGGTTAAAATCTCACCTCACTGCCATTCACAACCATCAGATCCCCATGGTAGCGAATAGCATTGAAAGGGGAGGAGTAAAGCGATCAGCTCGATGGCAGCCAATCATGATCGCGGAACGATTACATGGGCAGAATTTTCCATGTATCATATCGGTTACTGAATACCAGCAACGAATGAGCATAAGAGGGTGCAGGCGTTGTTGTTGTAACCCATCGTAATGATCATCGGAGGAATAAATTGGTCTCTGCATTCTTATGTAAATAGAAACGCTATTTCAATGATCACACGATGGGATACTCATTGTTCGAGTTTGCCGAGGTTGCATGGGGGCTGTTTACACAATTGTCCAGGGTAATGCAATTGCAGGCGATAGACCTTTCTGGTGTGAAAAACACACCGAAGATTTGCTCGCCTATGGGAAGGTCATAAATCAATGTTTAGATGATGGACATGGTCATTTCTAGGTCCGCGAACGGTTGGCAGCCGTTAACGAGAAATTTGGCTGCATGGGTGCATGTTGATTTTAGACAACATGATATGGAAGATGTTGCCGTCAAGGCGAAAATATCTTCTTCTGTTTACATTGAGTAAACAGAAAAATTCGATGGTGAGTATTAAGGAGTATAGCAGGCGGCGGAATTGGGTCCTTTTGTGATGTTAAATCAACAAAAGATCGCTCGCCATCGAAAGGCTAGAACAAAGGTTTATCTGTTCCTTAGATTAGGGAATTGATCGTGTGGTAAGCTTGTTGCCGGATTATTGGAAATCTGGCTTGCAGATGGTATCAACCATCACGTTGGTCGACGAGACCTCTGTACCAACGGAACGATCAACTGTTGGTTTAGCCACGATGAGGATGAACATGTCATGCATGTGTATGTGCGAATGCTTCTCAGCGATGCGCATTTGCATGTACGAACTCGATGTCGGTTACATGAAGAGGTAACCGTAAGATTATAGGAGCATGTTGCACTGGGTGCAAGCATGCCTCGGGGCGAAAGTTTTTGTTGCCACGGCAAGGTGGTAATCTTTGCCGTGGGCTTATGTTTTCAGGTGAGGGATGCACTTTTACTGGTAAGTCGGTTATAGGAATTGCAGATATTTGCAGTGGGATATGGGGCTAAAGCGATGCGTGGTTCTTCGGGCCCTGAAAAATCCCACATGGCTTTTTAGAGCACTACAAAGAAGGAAATCTCGCGTCCTTCGTTTTCATATCCTTTTGTGTTCCGCTTCCACAATTGTTATTTCTAGGAAGCGGAATTGGCTAATAGGGGGCTAGGTTGTAGTTGGTAAGGAGACTATGGCTAATAGGGAGAATATGGCTATCTGCAATGTGATTGTGGTTATTAAATAGGGGTTTTACTTTATTTAAATTATTTTACTATTGTTTATGGTAATATTCTATTGTAATGGGAAATTGATGATTTGAAGGGAAGGGACGGATATATATGTGAAGACACGAGATGTTAATTATTCATAGTGGGGTGATAATTAAATGAGCTTTTACGACGTAAGCACAATATTCAAATTCACTTATCTCTAGTATATATTGTTTGATTAATATATTTTACGATGTAAGTAGAATATTCAATTCGAGTTCGACCCCGTTGACACTCGACTCGTACGGACGCGCTGGTAGATGAAACTCGACTCTTCGATGTTCACTTTCCGACCCTATTGATTTCGCGTTTACGTGGACAGCACCACTGTTATGAATTAATTTAACAACTATTATATATTAAGAATATAGTTTATATATTTAATAGTATATGGTAAGTTGGGTGACTTACGTGAGTTTGACCGTTGAGAGGTCGCTGGAGAAGCTTGTGGGTTTATTTTTTGGTTTTTGCCCCCGCCTCGTCTCGATAGGGTGTCCGACCGACACAGGTTCATCGAGACGTCCCAACTGCTTGCTCGATCGTCGTACTGCGATGTTCAATATAAACCACGGGTGTTTCCTTAATTCTATCTTTTATTTGAGAGCAACTTAATCTAGGTTACATAGGACTTGCGAATAATTTGGTGACTTAGTTTTAGTCGAAATATACAATCTTGGCGATCTAGTGTAACTTACGTTTTACTTAGATACTCGGTATTTATATGATTTTTAATTCGATACACAGTAATTATATGATTTTAATTTGATACGCTGTACTCATATGATTATAATTTGATACATGGTATTTATATAATTATTAATTCAATACACAGTAATTATATGATTTTAATTTGATACGCTGTACTCATATGATTATAATTTGATACATGGTATTTATATAATTATTAATTCAATACACAGTACTTATACAATTTCAATTCAATACGCTATATTCATATGATTATAATTTGATACATGGTATTTATATAATTATTAATTCAATACACAGTAATTATATAATCTCAATTCAATACGCTGTATTCACATGATTATAATTTGATACATTGTATTTATATAATTATTAATTCAATACACAGTAATTATATAATCTCAAATTTGATACACAGCATTCACATACTTTTAATTCGACACACAGTATTTATATAAATTGAAATTTGATACACAATCTTAGCTTATGCCGTACAACTTGTGAATAATTTGGTGAAACTTAATTTTAGTCGAAATATACAGTCTTAGCAATCTAGTGTAACTTACGTTTTACTTAGATACTCGGTATTTATATAATTTTTAATTCGATACACAGTAATTATATGATTTCAAATTTGATACACAGCATTCATATACTCTTAATTCGACACACAGGATTTATATAAATTGAAATTTTATACACAGCATTCATATACTCTTAATTCAACACACAGTATTTATATAATTATTAATTCAATACACAGTAATTATATGATTTCAAATTTGATACACAGCATTCATATACTCTTAATTCAACACACGGTATTTATATAAATTGAAATTTTATACACAGCATTCATATACTTTAAATTCAACACACAGTATTTATATAATTTTAATAAAATCCTTTATGCGCCACACAGCACCCCTATTATCACTAAACTTCCATTTAGGTTGCGGTGATATATTGGTGGGACCTTGGTGTACCGTTGTAACTGTATCTTCAACAATTTACCCGAACAAAAGGTTCAAAATGTAGCCGTGGTAATCCCCAGATCTTTTACTCGGGGCAGCCGTAGATACTATTTGCGGACACGGTTGTAATTTTACCTTGAACAATTTAACAGCGCTAAAGGTCGGTATTACCGCGGTATTCACTAACTCTATTGACTTCGGTTAGAAATAGTATTTATTTTTACTGACGCGGTCGTAATTTCGTCTTGAAAAACTTACAGCGCACAAGGGTTGTTGCCACCGGGAATCTCTAATAAGACTGAATTAGTTTATCGAAGCGACAGAATACCTCGTACTCCATCATCGCTTCGATGCCCATATTTGGTCATTTTAACTTTTCGAGCTCCTCGGGATTTACTCTCGCTACCAAAACATATTACATCCCTTGGTGTGGGTAACCGCATTGTACCCCTGCCTGTGTGTATTTTTTATTATTATTCGCACGGGGGTGAGCGCCATTGCGTGTGTTTACTCGTTGTACCATATTATGTGTAGGGACGTTCATATTGCTTATACGTGCAATGTGATGCTGCTACATGGGCATGCGTTATAGGTTTCGTCGGTTTTCGCGCCTTCTGGTAATTCCAGGAATTAGTCGCAGGCTTGCGCAACCGCATTATGTTTTTCTTGGTTGTTCTGCCACATCCGATCGTTGGTTGATGTTTTTACCAGATCGATGTGCAGGTGTCCCATGCTCTCCTCTGCTATTTAGTTTCTTACCATTGGTGCTACGTTGTGCTTGGTCATCATGACATGATTTTCGTGATTTATGCATTTCTACTTTTAGGAAGATGCCTGTATTGCACAAACGCTTGTATCAGCGGGCTTGTGGTTATTTACATGCTAATGCAGGTAAGTATTCGATTTTCTGGCGCCGACTGCCTGCGAAAAGAGGTTACCTGGTGGTAAGTAGGCAGGTGGGTAGTGGCGTTCGCGCTAACCGCCACAGTACTCCCCCCCCAGTGACATAGTCACGATAAAACGAAAACATAACAAAAACGAAGAGGTGTTGAGACTGAGGCGTGCTCTTGGTTGGCCACGCGACTGGTCCCCTTTGGTTCTGTCATTACCATCCCGGTGGTAACACTTGTCGAGTGCGCAGTCTTTTACGACTTCGCGTAATGGGCCCCTTATATTGTTCTGGCACGCCCGCCGTGGTCGGCGGCGTCTTTTTCTGCACCTCCGCATGGTGAGAAGTGCACCCCTGGTTACTTTCTTCCAAAAAGCAAGGTTTTAGCCGTTCCACGCTGATTGTGGCTGCTTTCCCACGCATGTCCACCTCGTAGACCCGTTCGCTGATTCTTTTAATCACTTTGGACGGGCCCTCAAACGGAGGGTCGAGTGGTTTCTTTACTTTATCCACTCTAACGAAAACGTGTGTACAGGTGCGCAACTCTGGATGCACGAAAACTCTCTTTGACCCGTGTCGGGCAACCGGTCTTGGTCGTACTTTTCGCATCAAATCACGCAGGTAACCCACGCTCTTCGTCAGCTCCGCAGGTGCCTCGCCGCCGACGAAAAGCTCCCCGGGCAAAACGAGGCTGGTACCGTAAGTGAGCTCGGCTGCTGAGGCGCCCAGGTCTTCCTTCATGCTGGTCCTCAAACCAAGGAGGACTGTGGGCAGTGCGTCGAACCACTGTGTGTCATTATGGCACATTAAAGAGGCCTTCAATGATCTATGCCAACGCTCTATCATTCCATTGGCAGCAGGATGATATGCTGTCGTACGCTCTCTTTGACAACCCAGCAACTCCGTAAGCTGTCTGAAGATCGTAGCCTCGAACTGAGGTCCCCTATCCGAGGTAAGTGTTGTGGGAACGCCGAAACGCGTTACCCACGTTGAGTAGAAAGCCCGAGCCACGCTCTCTGCGGTTATCACACGTAATGGGGTAGCCTCGGGCCATCGCGTAAAGCGATCTATCATCGTGAGCAGGTACGCGAATCCTCTGGAGGGAGTTAAAGGGCCGACTATGTCGATGTGTACGTGGGCGAAACGCGCCTCGGGCAGCTTGAATTGTGCCGGTTCCAGTACGTTGTGTCTGCTTATCTTACAACGTTGACACTTGAGACACGCCCTCGCCCACCTCGTGAGGTCCTTATTCATATGTGGCCAAACGAACTTACGTCGAATCGCCGCAGCCGTCGCGCGCCCGCTGGGATGAGCTGGGCTATGAAAGGTCTCATAAATGCCCCTACGCAACACCGCAGGAATGTATGGCCTGACTGTACCCGTTGAGACGTCGCACCAAACGGTTTTCCCGTTGGTGTCGACCGCGAACCTACGCAGTTCCAGTGCTGTGTCTGCTGTTACGAGAGCTTTAAGTTGGCTGTCGTTTTTCTGGGCTTGCTCCAAGTCAGCTAAGGCTGCGCGCAATTGAATCACATCTATGCGAGATAGTGCGTCTGCTATTACGTTCTGATTACCAGGAACGTACTTTATCTCGGTGACGTATTGGCCTATGAGGTCCAGATGCCGCTCCTGTCGCGGCGATGCATTTCCGGATTTTTTCCGGAAGGCGTGGCTCAATGGTTTATGGTCCGTTCTGACGATCGCCTGACGACCCTCGACCATGTGTCGGAAGTATTTGATGGCACTGTATATGGCTAATAACTCTCGGTCATAGGTGCTGTACTTTCGTTCTGCCGTACTGAGCTTTCTAGAGAAAAAACCCAGCGGCTCCCAGCTACCGTCGCTCTCCTGCTCCAATACCGCCCCAATAGCGGTGTCCGACGCGTCGCATTGTATTGCTAACTGTGCGCCCTCTGCCGGGTAACACAGCAGGGTGGCGTTTGAAAGTTGCGCTTTTGACTGCCGGAATGCATTACTTGCTGCTTCCGTCCAGACGATTGGGCGTTTGTCATTCTTTTTTGCCCCCTTTAAATATTCATTTAAAGGGGCCTGGACATGCGCGGCATTTTGTAATGTAGGCCGGTAAAAATTAAGCATGCCCAGGAAACGTCGTAATTCGCGAACGTTGGTAGGACGTGGGAATTCGTTGAGAGCTTTAACTCTGTCCGAGAGAGGCCGAATACCACGATTGTTGATATGATAACCCAAATAGCTCACCTGCTCTTTGGCAATTTGGCATTTGTCCGGGTTAATCATGAGTCCGTAACGGCGGAGGCGTTCTAACACCTGTTTAAGATGTTGCTGGTGCTCTGCTCGGTTTTGGGACGCAATCAGGATATCATCGATGTAGGCGTAACAAAAATCCAGTCCACGCAGAGCTGAATCGATGTACCTTTGAAATGTTTGTGCGGCGTTTCTAAGGCCGAAAGTCATTACCTTGAACTCATATAGTCCAAAAGGGGTAATGACCGCGGTTTTTGGGATGTCTTCGTGTGCCACTGGTATTTGGTGGTATGCCCTGGCGAGGTCCAGGGTCGTGAAGACTCTGCATCCGCGCAATTTGTATGAGTAATCATACAAGTGTGCGATGGGGTATCGGTCCGGGATTGTGACCGCGTTTAACTGTCGGTAGTCGCCACACGGGCGCCATTCGCCGCTTCGTTTCTTAACTAGGTGAAGCGGACTGGCCCATGGGCTTACTGAAGGTTGGCAGATTCCTTGCTCCAGCATGTAGTCGAATTCTTCGCGTGCTGCGCGCAATTTGTCTGGTGCTAGTCGACGCGGACGTTGGCTTACGGGTGGACCCCGTGTCTCGATGTGATGGTATACCCCGGACTCTATGTGCTCCTGGTTGGGAAGTGGTACTGTCGAGTGTCTATACTCTTCCAGTAGAGCCGGAATCTCATCGCATGTGATATCGGCCTCGTGTGGCGTCCGTGGGGCCTCCCCCGGCGGATGCCCGAGTAGCCGTTGTTCCACTACTCTATTGTTCGCTGTATCGACTAGCAATTTGTGGCACGATAGTAAGTCCGACCCTATTAATGGTTCGGAGACGTCCGCCACTATGAAGTGCCAACCTATGGGGTGCCGCAAACCTAGATCCAGTCGTAGGTACTTACGTCCGTAAGTAGCTATGGATGTGTTGTTCGCTGCTAGTAATTGGAGTCTGCTAGGCGTTTTATTTTGCGAAGCGTATGACTTAGGCAAGACTGATATGTCGGCGCCAGTGTCGACCGTAAAACTTATATCCAATTTCGCGTCTTTGATTGTTAAGCGGCTTACTTGGAGTGTGCCGACCGTTTGCGCTGTGGTTGCGGTCGGCCGTCCTAGTTTAAATTCGCGTTTGTTGTTGGTTTTACCGGCTTCCACCCGCAGGGTTGTGTGCATTTGCGGGCCTTTGCCCCAAACCGCCGATGATATGAACACCACGCGGGTGTTAATGCCCTTTGAGGGTTCGCTGTTGGCTGTGGCGCGGGTCTCCCGCGCGTGCCAGTGGCACCTCTCAGGTTATCGCGTAGCCCAGCTGTGGGCTGGGTCTGGGGCCTCTGATATGTTGGGCGATTTTGGGCCGTGCGCGCGAAGTCTCGTAATTCGGCCCGTAATTGTGCGATTTCGCGTTGTAAACTTAATTCATAGCGCGAGGGTCCCGGTAGCCGGAAGTGGGGTTGTTCTGCGTCCCGAGTATGCGCCAATGCCCGTGCCGAGTCTGTGGCGAGTGGTTGTGACGCGTTGGTGCCTCTCTTTTCGCGCGGAATATTCTGGGGCGAGGCGTAGTATCGCGCAGATGCTTCCTCCGGACGATTAATGGTCGCCACATGAAAGGCGGGGGACTCCTCTCGTTGGTCAGCGCCCTCTACGATCGCATCCGCGATCTTAGCCAGCCAACTCAGGCTTTGATTGGTTTGAGCGATCACAGTAGGACGCGCTTGTTGCGGAAGACCCCTAATGAAGTGGGGTCTGATGACATCATCTGAAATCCCCTTCCCCGCTATAGACCGCAAATGAGTGAGAAAATGCGATGGCTTCATCCCTGTAAAATTAGTTTCGTTGTATAATCGTTGGTGCCTCTTGGCTATTGACTCCTCGAGCGCGTTGAGGAGCGTTTCCCTCATATTTGTATACGGGCTGTTACCAGGAGCTCTTATAATGTGTGCCACATGTGTACGCTGGTTTCGGTTTAAAACCCTCATAACCTCAAGCGCACGTGGTCTCTCCTCGCTCACGCCCGCTGCCTCGAATATGAGGTCCGCCATGGTGAACCAGAGCTCCGATTCCTCCTCATCAAAAGGAGGCAAGCGCAAGTCGCGCGAGGCAACATGTAGTGCCTGCACTGTTGGAGTCGCACCAGCGGATAACGGGAACTCCGTTCTGTGAGGGCGTGAGTCGCGGGCTATTTCGTGCAGCGAGTCCGTGGGCTGTTCTACGCTGAGGGCGTCCACGAAGGCCGGGGACTCGGGACGCGGTACTCCTAGCTCCCGTTGTAGCTCCGCCCGTGGGACCGTCTGTGGTTCGGTATGCGCCTCCCGCAGTGATTCCGGTTGGGACTCCTGTTGAGCCTTCTTTGACCTCGTAAACTGGGCCATTTTCTACAAAAGGTGATGGGGCCGCCCCCCGAAACGCGAGAACCACAAGAAATGTAGGAAAAGGTTGGTGGGGAGTGGAACTAAAACTCTGCGCCGTGGCGACAAGCTAGTCGCTTGCAGCTGTTTCGATGGGCACGAGTGAACAATGTGTACGTGAGGATTGGTTAATTTACTGTGTATGGTTTTCCGGTGTAACATCCGTATCGGTTCCGATTTTTCGATGCCCGGAAGGGGCCTACTACGCGAATTTGTTGCTATGCTCGTTTGTACCATTCAATTATGAAAGAACATTTTAGACTACTCTTTAAAAATAAAATGACAGAAAAAGAAAAATATTGTGTTTTAGCTGGCTCTGAAGGAGCTCAGCGTATATATAGTTCAAAAGAAGAAATAGAAAAAAAAATTGCGTCACCTGGAGTCCAACGTTGAGGTTTTGGTTTCGTCAGGTGTCGTTACTCGCGCTGTGTTGAGGAATAGCGCCGCGATCTGACTCCACTTGTGTGCTCCCTGGGCAGGATTGATCTTCCGCACGTTGTCTCTGTCTCCAAATTAAGATATATTGATGACTGTGCGGCAGGGTTGTGTGTTCTTCTTCACTTGGTAGGTCACCAATTGTGGGTTTATTTTTTGGTTTTTGCCCCCGCCTCGTCTCGATAGGGTGTCCGACCGACACAGGTTCATCGAGACGTCCCAACTGCTTGCTCGATCGTCGTACTGCGATGTTCAATATAAACCACGGGTGTTTCCTTAATTCTATCTTTTATTTGAGAGCAACTTAATCTAGGTTACATAGGACTTGCGAATAATTTGGTGACTTCGTTTTAGTCGAAATATACAATCTTGGCGATCTAGTGTAACTTACGTTTTACTTAGATACTCGGTATTTATATGATTTTTAATTCGATACACAGTAATTATATGATTTTAATTTGATACGCTGTACTCATATGATTATAATTTGATACATGGTATTTATATAATTATTAATTCAATACACAGTAATTATATGATTTTAATTTGATACGCTGTACTCATATGATTATAATTTGATACATGGTATTTATATAATTATTAATTCAATACACAGTACTTATACAATTTCAATTCAATACGCTATATTCATATGATTATAATTTGATACATGGTATTTATATAATTATTAATTCAATACACAGTAATTATATAATCTCAATTCAATACGCTGTATTCACATGATTATAATTTGATACATTGTATTTATATAATTATTAATTCAATACACAGTAATTATATAATCTCAAATTTGATACACAGCATTCACATACTTTTAATTCGACACACAGTATTTATATAAATTGAAATTTGATACACAATCTTAGCTTATGCCGTACAACTTGTGAATAATTTGGTGAAACTTAATTTTAGTCGAAATATACAGTCTTAGCAATCTAGTGTAACTTACGTTTTACTTAGATACTCGGTATTTATATAATTTTTAATTCGATACACAGTAATTATATGATTTCAAATTTGATACACAGCATTCATATACTCTTAATTCGACACACAGGATTTATATAAATTGAAATTTTATACACAGCATTCATATACTCTTAATTCAACACACAGTATTTATATAATTATTAATTCAATACACAGTAATTATATGATTTCAAATTTGATACACAGCATTCATATACTCTTAATTCAACACACGGTATTTATATAAATTGAAATTTTATACACAGCATTCATATACTTTAAATTCAACACACAGTATTTATATAATTTTAATAAAATCCTTTATGCGCCACACAGCACCCCTATTATCACTAAACTTCCATTTAGGTTGCGGTGATATATTGGTGGGACCTTGGTGTACCGTTGTAACTGTATCTTCAACAATTTACCCGAACAAAAGGTTCAAAATGTAGCCGTGGTAATCCCCAGATCTTTTACTCGGGGCAGCCGTAGATACTATTTGCGGACACGGTTGTAATTTTACCTTGAACAATTTAACAGCGCTAAAGGTCGGTATTACCGCGGTATTCACTAACTCTATTGACTTCGGTTAGAAATAGTATTTATTTTTACTGACGCGGTCGTAATTTCGTCTTGAAAAACTTACAGCGCACAAGGGTTGTTGCCACCGGGAATCTCTAATAAGACTGAATTAGTTTATCGAAGCGACAGAATACCTCGTACTCCATCATCGCTTCGATGCCCATATTTGGTCATTTTAACTTTTCGAGCTCCTCGGGATTTACTCTCGCTACCAAAACATATTACATCCCTTGGTGTGGGTAACCGCATTGTACCCCTGCCTGTGTGTATTTTTTATTATTATTCGCACGGGGGTGAGCGCCATTGCGTGTGTTTACTCGTTGTACCATATTATGTGTAGGGACGTTCATATTGCTTATACGTGCAATGTGATGCTGCTACATGGGCATGCGTTATAGGTTTCGTCGGTTTTCGCGCCTTCTGGTAATTCCAGGAATTAGTCGCAGGCTTGCGCAACCGCATTATGTTTTTCTTGGTTGTTCTGCCACATCCGATCGTTGGTTGATGTTTTTACCAGATCGATGTGCAGGTGTCCCATGCTCTCCTCTGCTATTTAGTTTCTTACCATTGGTGCTACGTTGTGCTTGGTCATCATGACATGATTTTCGTGATTTATGCATTTCTACTTTTAGGAAGATGCCTGTATTGCACAAACGCTTGTATCAGCGGGCTTGTGGTTATTTACATGCTAATGCAGGTAAGTATTCGATTTTCTGGCGCCGACTGCCTGCGAAAAGAGGTTACCTGGTGGTAAGTAGGCAGGTGGGTAGTGGCGTTCGCGCTAACCGCCACAAGCTGCTTGTCAGCTGTTGGTGAATGCTGCGACTGGGTGCAGGGGGCGTTGAGTTGTTGCTCCCCTGTTCAGCTGGTTGGTTTGTTTTAAGTTTCAGCTTCAGTTGTACTTTATTTGGAATCTCGATTGTCGTACGTGTGTCCTCTTCGGAATCTCGATTGTCGAATGACTTAATTTTTATTTTCGCCATTGACGTTTTATTTTATTATTCGACGCCAACGTCGGTTTTTATTATTTTCTCTGCCAAGTTGAATTTGCATAACGTAGTTTATGCAAATTAACTACTTGGCGAGTTGTGGGTATTTCCATTAGTGCGTCGGCACGGACGCAGGTACAACGAAAACACCACCGCTGTTTCAACAAGAGAATTCGACTGCGACACGGGAAAGTTAGTCTAACAACGAAAGGAAACTCAGGAACGATTGTTTTGTAATTTTTCTTTTTATTGTTTTCCAATAATTGAATCGGTTACTTATTATACATACTTGTATCGCGTTTGTACACTAGACGAGTTCACCAAAAGCCGCAATCTGTTTGAATATCAATATAACTTGATTCGTCACAAAATAGTTAATATGGTGTGGGAAAAAGGGTCACGATACACAAACACTGAAAAACGCGATTCTTAAGGAATTGCGTTGGTCTACATACGCGATTAAACGACAAAAACGTGTAAATTATCAACGACTTCATCGGAATAAATCTGAATAACTATTTGTTTTGTTATCCTACTGCCCAGCGTCTTTTAAAAAAACCACAAGGTATTACACCGCACAACGTCATCAAGGGACAACACTCGACTCGAGATGCAATCTGACTGGTGACTAGAGCTCACCAAAGAAACGGAAAACCCTCAAAAGAAACTGAAAAGGAGGCGGAGTTACACGATTAACTTGAAGTAGTTAATCGTGATTGGACCGGACGGGGTAGTCATACATTACGCATGTGTGGGTATGCCATGCATACGATCGTTCGGCGACCGTGGTGGATGGAGGTACATCGCTAGTGCATTTTCTAAGAAAGTAAACACTAGCATGTGGGGTGTGAAAAACCGAAACCGATGATTTGGTCATCCTAATGGAAGGCCATAAATCATCATTTCGGTTGCCGATGATTAAACATTGCAACGAACATAGGGTGCAGCCATTGCCAGATGTTGTAAGTAAACATTTTCTGGCTGCTGGTGATCGTTGTTTGCATGCGGTCTCTGAACATGGGGACCGATAATTGGAAGCCAGCGATTGCTGGTAATCAGGGACATGTTTGGTTTGCTTCAGCAGAAACCTTGTCGGCGGTAGCAAATCAATAGGGGCAAATAGCCGCATGCATGTTATGCCGAGGGTAAACAAATACAACGAGTCACAAGGAACTCTTGTTGATTGTTGTTTCCATAGCTTAAGGCTATGGAAACGAGATGCCCTGGCAGAATGTATGCCTACAGATAGGATTTCAGATGCCATGGCAATGTGATGATTTTGCCGTGGACTTATGCTTTTTTTTAGGAAATAATGTACACCTCGGGGGTGAATTTTCGATGCCACGGCAAGGTGATAAGCTTTGCCGTGGACTTAATGTTTTTTCAGAAAATAATATCTGGCCGAGGGTGAGTTTTCGATGCCACGGCAAGGTGATAAGCTTTGCCGTGGGTTTAATGTTTTCAGTGGTGATGCTGGAGAAAAAGGGGTTTGGAAGGAAAACCCCTACAGAATAGGTAAGCTGCCCAACAGAAATTCAAAACAGTTATCCGCTTGGTAACCGTATTAATTCCAGCGATTTGGCTGGGGGTAAATGCCGTAGCAAGGTTACGCGACCTTGCTAAAGTTCGACCGAGAGGTAAGTCGTTCGCATGGAATAGTGGGGATCGAGCGATGCATGGCTCTTCGGGCCCTGAAAAGCCCCACATCACTCCCTCCCCAGTGACGTAGTCACGAAACAGATAAGGCAGGTTAGGGGGTGGTAAGTTGGTTATGGGCGCGCGTTTGAGCGCGAGTACGGGGAGGTTGTGCCGGTGGTGTGGGAGTGGTATTTGGAGATGGAGATGATTCTGGAGCGGAAGCTTCCAGAAAACAGGGCTTAAGCCTTTCGACGCTGACCGTGGATCGCTTGCCTCTAATGTCGATCTCGAAGACGCGGTCACTGATGCGGCGGAAGACTTTGAATGGGCCATCATAAGGTGGGTCGAGGGGTTTTTTGACCTTATCCACCCTGACAAAGACGTGCGTGCAGCTGTGCAGTTCAGGGTGGACGAAACGTTTTTTGGAGCCGTGCCTGGTTACAGGGGTTGCCCTAACCTTACGTAGCAGGTCACGGAGATGTCCCAATTCGCGAAGTTGGTCACGCGGTGTTTCGCCATTCAGGAAAAGTTCTCCTGGAAGAAGGAGGTTGGTACCATAGGTAAGCTCTGCTGCCGAAGCACCCAGGTCCTCCTTAACACTTGTCCTCAGGCCGAGGAGGACGGTTGGTGGGGCGTCAAACCATTGCGTGTCATTATGACACATGAGTGAGGCTTTAAGAGATCTGTGCCAGCGCTCTATCATCCCATTTGATTGCGGGTGGTAGGCGGTGGTACGACTTCTTTGGCAGCCGAGAAGATTTGTTAGCTGCCTAAAAATTGTCGCCTCAAATTGTGGACCTCGGTCCGAAGTTATGGTGGTTGGTACACCGAAGCGTGTGACCCAAGTTGAATAAAAGGCCTTGGCGACTGATTCGGCAGTAACTGCCCGGAGAGGTGTCGCCTCTGGCCATCGCGTGCAGCGATCCATCATAGTGAGGATATAAGAAAATCCTCTTGATGGAGTAAGCGGTCCCACTATGTCTATATGGACATGGGCAAAGCGTGCCGTGGGAAGCTTGAATTGCGCTGGCTCCAGTACATTATGCCGTGCTACTTTGCAGCGCTGGCACTGGAGACAAGCACGGGCCCAACCGGTGAGATCTTTATTCATCCGGGGCCAAATGAATTTGCGACGGACAGCAGCGGCTGTTGCTCGGCCGCTGGGGTGGGCTGGGTTGTGGTAAACCTGGAACACGCCCTTACGAAGTTTCTCGGGAATGTAAGGTCTAGCGGTTCCAGTGGAGACATCACACCAGATTTCGCCCAAAGGGTCGCGAAGGGTAATTTTCTTGAGCTCTAGTGCCGTATCGGCAGTTAGGAGGGACTTGAGCTGTTCGTCCTCCTCTTGAGCTAGGGCAAGGTCAGTGTTATTCAAGGCGGTACGCAAATGAATCGTATCGATTCGAGAAAGGGCGTCCGCCGTGACATTCTGTTTACCGGAGATATGCCTTATCTCCGTGGAATATTGCCCAATGAGGTCTAATTGACGCTCTTGTCGGGGGGAGGCATTTCCCGACTTCTTCCGGAACGCATAGACCAATGGCTTGTGGTCTGTTAAAATTGAGAGCGAACGTCCTTCTATCATATGACGGAAGTACTTAACAGCGCTGTAGATCGCGAGCAATTCACGGTCGTAGGCGCTGTAACGTCGCTCAGTGGGACTCAGTTTCCTTGAAAAGAAACCAAGTGGTTCCGGGCGGCCTTCAATGTCCTGTTCAAGGACGGCTCCGATTGCGGTATCCGATGCGTCGCATTGGATAGAAAGTGCCGCTCCCTCGAGAGGGTATCGGAGTAAGGTGGCATTTGCCAATTGTTCTTTGGACAGTTGGAATGCTCGATCTGAGACTTCTGTCCAATTAATGGGGCGCTTATCATTGCGCTTAGCTCCCCTCAAAAATTCATTTAAGGGAGCTTGAATCTGAGCGGCATTCTTCAGGGTTGGGCGGTAAAAGTTAAGCATGCCCAAAAATCGACGCAGCTCACTCACGTTAGTAGGCCGGGGGTACTTCATGAGGGCCTCCACACGGTCTGGAAGTGGGCGAATGCCCTGGTTGTCAACGACATAACCCAGATAGGTGATTTGCTCCTTGGCGTATTGACACTTATCTGGGTTGATGACAAGACCGAATTCGCGGAGGCGCTCTAGGACCTGACGTAAGTGGCGTTTATGTTCGGCGAGGTCTTTGGAGGCGATGAGAATGTCATCAAGGTATGCATGGCAGCAATTAAGACCTCGTAAAGCCGTGTCGATATACCGCTGGAATGTCTGTGCGGCATTCCTGAGGCCGAAAGTCATCACTTTGAACTCGAAGAGTCCGAAAGGTGTAATGACTGCGGTCTTGGGGATGTCTTCAGGTGCCACCGGAATTTGGTGGTATGCCCTGGTGAGATCCAGGGTTGTGAAGACATTGCACCCTCGTAACTTGTACGAAAAATCGTAGAGGTGTGCAATTGGGTATCTGTCCGGGACAGTTGCTGCGTTCAACAGCCTATAATCGCCACATGGGCGCCACTCACCAGAACGTTTCTTCACTAAGTGGAGTGGGCTTGCCCAGGGACTGTCCGACGGTTGGCAGATACCTAGTTCGATCATATGCTCGAACTCCGCGCGCGCCGCACGTAATTTTTCCGGAGCCAGTCGACGTGGACGCTGGCTCACCGGGGGACCACGTGTTTCTATATGATGAAACACCGTGGCTTTATGTCGGCGTTGGTTAGGTAGAGGAATTGTTGTACTCACAAATTCCTGTACCATAACCTGGAATGGGTCTAAGCACTCTGTGGCCCCTGAAGTTGCCGCTGGTGATGCCGTCATGGGCAAGGGGGGTGCGGTTGGAGCCACAAGTCTGTTATGGGTCGAATCGACCAACAGATTATGTGCGCCTAATAGGTCGGAACCTATCAGGGGTTCATTCACGTCCGCAATGACGAAACGCCAAGTGATCGGACGACAAAGACCCAATTGCAGTGTCAGCTTTTTACGTCCGTACGTAAGTATCGGCGTATTATTTGCTGCTGACAATTTGAGTGCGGCTGGCACGCGGTTACGCGGAGCAAACGATCGCGGGAGGACTGAAATATCGGCGCCGGTGTCGACAGTAAAAGCGATATTCAGTTTCGAATCCCGGATGGTTAAGCGACTTATCGTAGGGGTGCCGGCCGATTGCGCGAGGGTGTCGGTCGGCAAAATTAGTTTAAAGAGCGCCTCTGGTTGGTGGAAGGTTGCGTCCAACCACAAGGCGCTTTGCAATTGAATGCGCGATCACCATATCGCTGGTGATTGGCGCACCAAGGCAGAGTAACGGCATTATCAGGTATGTTCTGCCTATTAGTATTGCCGTTACGGGGAGGTCGAGCCGGAGCTCGCTGGGGATTGGCCCGGTGAGGGCCATTTTGGGTGGAATTGGCCCTCCGTGGGGCATTTTGGGTGAAATTTTGCCGATTAATAGGACGGCTCGGCATGGCTCGATTCTGGGCGCTTCGAGGATTGTTCCTCACCTCCGCGCGCAATTGCGTTATCTCGCGGAGGAGTGAGGTTTGGAGCGCCCGTAGGTCAGCAGGAGTTAGTTGTGTGGGTGGACTTCTTTGGTTGAATGCGTTGGGGCCTGCCTCTGGATTCCCCTGAGGGAAATTGGTTGAGGCGGGCCTTCTAAGGGGTAATTGGTTTTGAGGAGGATGGAGGATTGGGACCAATTGAGGGGCTGAGAAAGGCAGACGAGAGTGCCGTGCAGGCTGGGCGGCGTGTTGAGAAACCGCCGCTACTTGGTACGCAGGAGGCTCAGAATACTGATCTGAGCTTTCCATGATTGCGTCCGCAATTTTGGATAAATAGCCCAAACTCTGGTTGGGTTGGGCTATAAGTGCCGAACGGGCATGCTGGGGAAGACACCTCAAAAAGTGAGGCTTTATTAGGTCGTCCCCAATCCTGGTCCCCGCTATAGAGCGTAAATGGGTCAGGAAGAGAGATGGTCTCATCCCAGAAAGGTTGGTTACGGCGGCTAAACGTTGTTGCCGCGCGCTTCCAGGCTCATCCAATGCGTCGAGCAGAGCTTCACGCATGTTGCTATATGGGTTGCGGTCGGCCGACCTTATTATGTGTGCAACATGCGGTCGTTGAGTGCGGTCAAGCACTTTCAACAGCTCGACTGCACGAAGTTGTTCGTCGTGCAAGGCCGAGGCCTGGAAGATGCGGTCTGCCACTGCAAACCACAGGTCTGGGTCCTCCTCATCGAAGGGGGGAAGTCCTATATTAGGGTGACGAGTCCCATTCCCGAGGCTGGAAGCATCGTGGAATTCTTGGGACTCTGTAGGTCTTTGGGGTTGTTGTGAGGAGCTGGCACCAGTTGTGGGCATTAAAATGCCGGAATTTGCCAAAGGGCAGATACCAGGGGCGTTGGAAGAGGTTGGGAGAGCGTTAGAAGATTGGGGTCGGTTCACGACGCTGGGGGCAACCGGGGGTGCCAGGGGGGTAGATGGTACGGGCAAGTCTAGGTCGTCACCGACTTGCTCAGTGGGGAAATCGACGCTGGAGGCGTCGTGAAACTCAAGGGGCTCGGGTTGTTCCTGGGCCTTTCTGGCCGTGGTGTTTCGCGTGTTGACCATTGTAGGTTATATGACGCGAAACTGGAGCTAAAGGCGTAAGAGGACGTGAAGAAAGGTGAAAGGAGGCCAAGTAAAAGAGTCAAAAGAATTGAATGGAGTGGGGATAAGGGGCCAACTAAGGTTATGAGGGCCAAATTGGGGTGAAAAGAAAGGGATTGAAGGAGCCGAGTCAAAGGAGAATTGTGCCAAGTCGAGTGGAGTTCCTTAAGACGCGAATGTAAGTAGCACCTCGTGTTATTTTCGATCCGAGTATTGTGTACTACTAATTGTGTACTCCGTTTTCTTTTAAATAAAATAAAAAGGTTCGAAAGGAAAACAAAACCACAGTGAGGAAAAGTTATAAATATTGTAATCACCAGTGTATGTGTGTGAATTTCTGACCTACGTATTTGTTTCCTCTTAATTTCAGTCTTCTTTTTTTTTTTTTTTTTAACATAAAAAAAAGAAGTTAGGAGTTGTGGTAGTAGTTACGTTAAAGGAGCATATATTGCCAATATAGTAGTTTGTGCCTTAGTACCCTGAAGGGGTTTACAAAAGTTTATTGGGAACGTAACAATACTTGTTAAAATAGTGATCTAATCTTACTCCGATTATGTGCTCAACGGTAATATGCGTGCTTATCGTTTATTCGAAAATGAGCTCAAAAGTGCTATGTGTTTTATGTTCTTTAGTTTGTGAAAGAGAAAAAAAAAAATCTATTTATTTAAGGACGAAAGTATACATTTTTCAAGTATAATCTTATTATATTTTCTATACTTGAATACTCTTAAAAGTAGTGAGTTATTTTCAGTGATTTAAGCTAAGTTAATTCGTATAAATTCAGTTGATCATTTAAAGATTCAACGATGTCTCTTACATTTAAATTTCTCACTTTCAGTTATGATTTGTGTTTTTCTTCCAAAAAAAAAAAATTGATATTCGAGCATTTACTATGTTTCATATATGGTTATTGCTGGGACAACACTAGTTGTTTGGTTTTTAAACTATGCGGCTCAGATGGAGCGCGCATTAGGTGGGAATGACAAAAGAGAAAAAGTATGCTTGGCGGTAGAAGAAAAATTGATAACTTGCTGTTAAATAAAATCCAGGCACGTTGGTTTAACAATCATATATTTATAATTAAGTCGGATGATTCTTGTGTTAATTTCCGAGTTTATCCCCACTTTGAGTAGTAGTGAAGGTTGTTATTATCGCCTAGCTCTTAATTTTGTAATGGGTTTCCTCTTATAGCTAAGCTGCGAAAAAGCGATACCTTTGTTTTCATCAGAAGGATGTTAGTAGAAACAACTATTTGAAATAACGTTGATTTTTGTACACAATTTAAATGAAGGTGTAAAATTTTCTTTGGTAATTATGTATAACAATGATATTTATATAAAGAAAAGGAAACAAAAACGGATAATGTAGAGTAACAATGATGTGAAGTATACTTTGAGATATCCGAAACAGTTACAATTAATTATTCACATAAGAAAAATGTCTCGGCACTATACTAAGTTACTAAGCTATAGATTTGAAATGAATTGATACACAGGGAATCGACTTTAATTTATTTTGAATCGTAGTTTAAATCTGTTAAGTAAAACGTGGGAAACAAAGGAAGGATACTTGCAGTTTAACTGTGGAATAGTTGCTGGTAGAAGTGCTGGATGCTGGGGCGTCGTCTGTCTATCGATGTCCGCAGGTGGTTAGAGGTGGGGTTGCTTGGATGTTGTTGTTCGTCGGGCTAAAGTTGGGTTGGGGTTCTTCTCACCCTTAAAATGTCTTTTTTGACACTGAGTTTTGATTTAATGGATTAGGTTTTGTTTATAGCTCCTCACTTGTTTTGACAAGGTTCAAAAAGGGTGGCGCGAGCACACAAGAGTCAACAACATTGGATTATGTCCGAAGGTTGGTTGGAAAAGTCACCGACACCGAGAAAGTCACTGGTTTTTAAAAGGACGGAACGGCACAATATTCGAGCGTTAAGCGGTCAAAAGTCAGGTGAAGGCGTATGTCCATCACGTCGGGGTCACCAATGTGGGTATTTCCATTAGTGCGTCGGCACGGACGCAGGTACAACGAAAACACCACCGCTGTTTCAACAAGAGAATTCGACTGCGACACGGGAAAGTTAGTCCAACAACGAAAGGAAACTCAGGAACGATTGTTTTGTAATTTTTCTTTTTATTGTTTTCCAATAATTGAATCGGTTACTTATTATACATACTTGTATCGCGTTTGTACACTAGACGAGTTCACCAAAAGCCGCAATCTGTTTGAATATCAATATAACTTGATTCGTCACAAAATAGTTAATATGGTGTGGGAAAAAGGGTCACGATACACAAACACTGAAAAACGCGATTCTTAAGGAATTGCGTTGGTCTACATACGCGATTAAACGACAAAAACGTGTAAATTATCAACGACTTCATCGGAATAAATCTGAATAACTATTTGTTTTGTTATCCTACTGCCCAGCGTCTTTTAAAAAAACCACAAGGTATTACACCGCACAACGTCATCAAGGGACAACACTCGACTCGAGATGCAATCTGACTGGTGACTAGAGCTCACCAAAGAAACGGAAAACCCTCAAAAGAAACTGAAAAGGAGGCGGAGTTACACGATTAACTTGAAGTAGTTAATCGTGATTGGACCGGACGGGGTAGTCATACATTACGCATGTGTGGGTATGCCATGCATACGATCGTTCGGCGACCGTGGTGGATGGAGGTACATCGCTAGTGCATTTTCTAAGAAAGTAAACACTAGCATGTGGGGTGTGAAAAACCGAAACCGATGATTTGGTCATCCTAATGGAAGGCCATAAATCATCATTTCGGTTGCCGATGATTAAACATTGCAACGAACATAGGGTGCAGCCATTGCCAGATGTTGTAAGTAAACATTTTCTGGCTGCTGGTGATCGTTGTTTGCATGCGGTCTCTGAACATGGGGACCGATAATTGGAAGCCAGCGATTGCTGGTAATCAGGGACATGTGTGGTTTGCTTCAGCAGAAACCTTGTCGGCGGTAGCAAATCAATAGGGGCAAATAGCCGCATGCATGTTATGCCGAGGGTAAACAAATACAACGAGTCACAAGGAACTCTTGTTGATTGTTGTTTCCATAGCTTAAGGCTATGGAAACGAGATGCCCTGGCAGAATGTATGCCTACAGATAGGATTTCAGATGCCATGGCAATGTGATGATTTTGCCGTGGACTTATGCTTTTTTTTAGGAAATAATGTACACCTCGGGGGTGAATTTTCGATGCCACGGCAAGGTGATAAGCTTTGCCGTGGACTTAATGTTTTTTCAGAAAATAATATCTGGCCGAGGGTGAGTTTTCGATGCCACGGCAAGGTGATAAGCTTTGCCGTGGGTTTAATGTTTTCAGTGGTGATGCTGGAGAAAAAGGGGTTTGGAAGGAAAACCCCTACAGAATAGGTAAGCTGCCCAACAGAAATTCAAAACAGTTATCCGCTTGGTAACCGTATTAATTCCAGCGATTTGGCTGGGGGTAAATGCCGTAGCAAGGTTACGCGACCTTGCTGAAGTTCGACCGAGAGGTAAGTCGTTCGCATGGAATAGTGGGGATCGAGCGATGCATGGCTCTTCGGGCCCTGAAAAGCCCCACAGAGTTGTTCTCCTTTTATAGGTAAAGAGGGGAAACTAACGAAGGGGGATTAGTGGATGTTGGGGGGACCTGGACTCAAGGTCGGTCCGTAACACCACTTGGAATCTGTATTTAGAGTCGTGTGCGGCGTGTGCCACTAAATGTGTTGGCAATTGAACGGCCAACACGTAGTTTGATCTATGCCGACCGAGGAATGCCGTCGGAGATGATCTCTATAATTTCCGCCGACCGAGGTATGTCGTCGAGGAAGATTTCTATAGTTTCCGCCGACTGAGAAATGTCGGGGAAGATTTCTCTAATGTTCAAAATTGTGTCTCCTGTCGTGCAGCGATTGTTGTTCTGAAACACCGATAAAGCAAAATGGTTGAAAGAGGAAAAGAATACCTATTGAATGAGCAGCAATCCAAGAAATAATCCTGTGGGGGTGAGTTAGTCACAGCGCCGGCAAGGGCACAGGGTTCACTAAGCCTCCCACTGTCTCCAACACGTCGGTTAATGAGTAAAATAAACGAGCGAATCAATCACCAACAACATAAATAGAAACACACATGTATAGTTCGTCATTTCACGTTCTTTTTATTTTACAGATTTTGTTTTATTTTCGTTAGTTCTCCGAATCGCAGTAGAACTAGTATTAGTTAACACAAATGTCATTCAATTTGGGGATCACAATATTTAAGGAAACCTTTGTACTAGAATAACTCGTAACAGTAGGCAGCAACCGAGTCTGAATATATTTGGTGTCTGCACATACACTATGTGGTGATTCTTGCAATGTCAATTATTTCACAGGGACACTCTTCTTATTTAACAGTGTCTATAAATTAACTCACTGTTAAAGATATTTTTTTTAAATTAATATTTAACACACAAAATTTACCCCTGTGTGTCTTGAGTTGAGCTGCATACAGGATTGGAATCTCTTGTCTAAAGAATCTCTTGTCTAAATTCAAATCAACGTTATTTGTTTTCTTCACTTCAATTCTACATTTGTACACGCTTCAATTCTGTTTGTACATGATTTTATAATTACATTCAGTTAAATTAATTATATTTTTCACATTTAAAAACCATATCCATTTCATATCCGCACACACACACGATTCTTTTTATATGTTTCTTCCTTTATATTCTTAATATTTTACACATTGAAAATTATTTAATATGCAAATTTGCATAACCCGAAATTTGCACGCACACACGACTCCGCGACGACCATACGTTTTCACTGCTCTCTTAACAAGAAGGAACTCAATCTCGTGTCTTTCGCCACATATCCTTTTCGTTCCGCTTCCACGATAGTTATTTCTAGGAAGCGGCGGAATTGGCTAATAGGGGGTGACTATGGCTAATAAAAGGAACATGACTATTGCAATGTGAGTGGAGTTTTAAATGGGGGTTTACTTTTAGTTGAATTATCTACTATTGTATTTGGGGTTATTCTATTGTAAAGGGAAATTAGTGATTTGGAGGGAAGGGATGGATATGTATAAGAAGACACGAGATGTTAATTATTTCAAAGGGGGAGTGATAATTAATTGAACTTTAATTATATAACATCACTAACGATTTATCGTTTAATTACAAGCTCTTCGATTTGAAATAATTTTGGGAAAATTTATGCATATATGTGTGCTAAATTCAAATAGGTGTATATATCAAAAAATAAAAATCAAATTTTGTAGTTTATTTTTGGGGTTTTTATTTGTCCCCTTTTTGAAGAATAAAATGTTGGTAAAATTGAATTTAACTTTTGGGGTTTTTATTGGTCCCCGTTTGTATATATTTTAGGCTTATCATTGACTATTTAATAATATAGAAGTTTTTCTGTATCCCTTTGTATAATAAAAGAAAAAATATTTTGAAAATCCTTGGTTAATGAAAAACAATTTTAAATTCACTTTAGGGGTTTTCTTTTTCCCCGTAATATATATACGTTCAAATTTTTTCACTTTATTTAGTAAGTTCAATAGTTTTCAATAGTTAATTAAATTACAAATATAGAAAAGAAAAAGTCATACCTTATGCTGGAACACGTTGAAACTTCTGCATAGCCTCCTCTGGTGACGTTGATCTTAAGGGTACATTCTCATCAGTAAGGCCGAAAAATAGGCTATTTTCATGTTTTTTTTTTGAGGAAAGTAATAAATCTAGACACGCGATTTTTCAGGTTGTTATGTGGGTTTAACAATTTAATGTTAATGTTGTAATATTAGTTAAAGTTAAGTAAGAAAGGGACTTACTTGTGTTGACCGTTGACGGTTGCTGCAGTGACTGCCTGTCAGTTACAGGTGTGTGCTGCGACTGGGTGCAGGGGGCGGTGCGTTTTTGCTCCCCTGTTCACCTTCAGATGGGCTTGTGGGTAGTTTTTACGATGGCATCAGCAAGGATGCGGGTTCCATAAAAACAGCACCGATGTCTGCTGACAGAATTGTCACTTCACTAAATGTATGCACGCAGTTGGCCAGCGAGTGTTTGTAAAAAGATCCAAGAGCAGAGAAACTGACACAGAAGCAAAAAGAATAAAAACTCGCATATTGTCGTTGTGATAGATGTTCCTTTTATTTAACCATTATTAAACGAATAAAGTTCACAATATTTATATTTGACATTAATTGGGTATGTTACTCAATATTTTTCTCTTAACACTAATTTCACAAGTGGTACGTATTAATGCAAAATTGCAGAGCACGAATTTGCTGATATTCACTTTTGAGATCTTTCTTTTATTTAACCATTATTAAACGAATAAAGTTCACAATATTTATTTTTGACATTAATTGGGTATGTTACTCAATATTTTTCTCTTAACGCAAATTTCACAAGTGGTACGTATTAATGCAAAATTGCAGAGGACTAATTTGCTGATATTCACTTTTGAAAGACGGATTTTACTGAGGGCAATAAAAAGGCATTGTGTTGTTATAAATAACTTTGTGACACTTCCAAACCACGAGCACCGAGTGTGTTGCAGTCCGACTGGATGATAAAACTCTCGCTACCGCAGGGATGAATTTGAATTTTTAGATACGCGCACCTCAGTGATTAAAACACGATTTTTGGAGACGACTCTCTGCTCTGGTGATTAAAATCTGACTGGTTATTGGATGTCTCTTTACAGGCATCCGACGAAAACCAAAAAAAAAAAAAAAAACTAAAGGATTCGCCGCCAATGGCGAAGGTCCAAACAAAAGGAAAAGAGAAAAACTCATGTAGCAGATCGAATCCGCTGCTACATGTTTGGGCAAGATAAACTGCCGCCATACGCAAGGGATAGATTCTTTGATTGACGTGAGTCAATAAAACCCTTGCCGAAGGCAGAAATCTATCTTGGAAAAATGAATCGAACATTGGGCATGGCCGTTGTTAGATCATCTAGAATAAACAAATTTCGGTCGTATGATTCGATGCATGTTATCTTAGGGATATGTTAATCCCGTTGAAGGCACTGTCAGGCGAAAGTATCCGCCTGAATGTTTACTTTGTGTAAACTAAAATTGGTGGCCATGACCGATGCTGGGGATCGTTCCAAGAAACGGCAACGGATCATAAAGTCGGTCATGCTAAGATCCAAGCAAATATGCGCGCCTGAAAGGCCAATGTTTGATTTGATCTTCTTTACTTTAGGAAAGATAGATCCTAGACATGCCGTTGGAAACCTGGCTTGCAGATGTGCAAGCAACCCGAAATAATGCTAGGTCAATGAATGAGTACGAAAATAACACACGGAAAGATCAGCGTGTGTTGGTGGATATGTGCCATCCATTGTTCGGTCGCGGAAGCTCGGTTGATGAATTGATGTCATGGCAAGATGATAATCTTGCCATGAATTATGCTTTCAGGAATGACCGTGGGGAAGAGGTTTGGAAAACCCCCCAAAAAAGGTAAGCTGCCTAATATATATTTATGTCGGTTATCCTTGGGGATAACCGAATTAATTCCAGCGAATTGATTGGCGGTTAATGCCGTAGCAAGGTTGCGTAATCTTGCTGAAGATTCGACTTCAAGGTAAGTCGCATCGCTGGGAATGGTGGGGATCGAGCGATGCATGGTTCTTCGGGCCCTGAAAAGCCCCACATCACTACCTCCCCAGTGACGTAGTCACGAAACAAGTAAGGCAGATTAGGAGGAGGTTAGTTGGGTATGGGCGCGCGCCTGAGCGCGAGTACGGGGAGGTTGTGCTGGTGGAGTAGGAGTGGTGTCAGTAGATGGAGGTGATTCTGGAACGGAAGCTTCCAGAAAACAGGGCTTAAGCCTTTCGATGCTGACCGTGGATCGCTTGCCTCTAATGTCGATCTCGAAGACGCGGTCACTGATGCGGCGGAAGACTTTGAATGGGCCATCATAAGGTGGGTCGTGGGGTTTTTTGACCTTATCCACCCTGACAAACACGTGCGTGCAGCTGTGCAGTTCAGGGTGGACGAAAAGTTTTTTGGAGCCGTGCCTGGTTACAGGGGTTGCCCTAACCTTACGTAGCAGGTCACGGAGATGTCCCAATTCACGAAGTTGGTCACGCGGTGTTTCGCCATTCAGGAAAAGTTCTCCTGGAAGAAGGAGGTTAGTACCGTAGGTAAGCTCTGCTGCCGAAGCATCCAGGTCCTCCTTAATACTTGTCCTCAGGCCGAGGAGGACGGTTGGAAGGGCGTCAAACCATTGTGTGTCGTTATGACACATGAGTGAGGCTTTTAGAGATCTATGCCAGCGCTCTATCATCCCATTTGATTGCGGGTGGTACGACTTCTTTGGCAGCCGAGAAGATTTGTTAGCTGCCTAAAAATTGTCGCCTCAAATTGTGGCCCTCGGCCCGAAGTTAAGGTGGTTGGTACACCGAGGCGTGTGACCCAAGTTGAATAAAAAGCTTTGGCGACTGATTCGGCAGTAACTGCCCGGAGAGGTGTCGCCTCTGGCCATCGCGTGCAGCGATCCATCATAGTGAGGATATAAGAAAATCCTCTTGATGGAGTAAGCGGTCCCACTATGTCTATGTGGACATGGGCGAAGCGTGCCGTGGGAAGCATGAACTGCGCTGGCTCCAGTACATTATGTCGCGCTACTTTGCAGCGCTGGCACTGGAGACAAGCACGGGCCCAACCGGTGAGATCTTTGTTCATCCGGGGCCAAATGAATTTGCGACGGACAGCAGCGGCTGTTGCTCGGCCGCTGGGGTGGGCTGGGTTGTGGTAAACCTGGAACACGCCCTTACGAAGTTTCTCGGGAATGTAAGGTCTAGCGGTTCCAGTGGAGACATCACACCAGATTTCGCCCAAAGGGTCGCGAAGGGTAATTTTCTTAAGCTCTAGTGCCGTATCGGCAGTTAGGAGGGATTTGAGCTGTTCGTCCTCCTCTTGAGCTAGGGCAAGATCAGCGTTATTCAAGGCGGAACGCAAGTGAATCGTATCGATTTGAGAAAGGGCGTCCGCCGTGACATTTTGTTTACCGGAGATCTGCCTGATTTCCGTAGAATATTGCCCAATGAGGTCTAATTGCCGCTCTTGTCGGGGGGAGGCATTTCCCGACTTCTTCCGGAACGCATAGACCAATGGCTTGTGGTCTGTTAAGATGGAGGGTGAGCGACCTTCTATCATATGACGGAAGTACTTAACAGCGCTGTAGATCGTGAGTAATTCACGGTCGTAGGCGCTGTAACGTCGCTCAGTGGGACTCAGCTTCCTTGAAAAGAAACCAAGTGGTTCCGGTCGGCCTTCAATGTCCTGTTCAAGGACGGCTCCGATTGCGGTATCCGATGCGTCGCATTGGATAGAAAGTGCCGCTCCCTCGAGGGGGTATCGGAGTAAGGTGGCATTTGCCAATTGTTCTTTGGACAGTTGGAATGCTCTATCAGAGACTTCTGTCCAATTAATGGGGCGCTTATCATTGTGCTTAGCTCCTTTCAAAAATTCATTTAAGAGAGCTTGAACTTGGGCAGCGTTCTTCAGTGTTGGACGATAGAAGTTAAGCATGCCCAGAAATCGACGAAGCTCACTCACGTTAGTAGGCCGGGGATACTTCATGAGGGCCTCCACACGGTCTGGTAGTGGGCGAATGCCCTGGTTGTCAACGACATAACCCAGATAGGTGATTTGCTCCTTGGCGTATTGACACTTATCTGGGTTGATGACAAGACCGAATTCGCGGAGGCGCTCTAGGACCTGACGTAAGTGGCGTTTATGTTCGGCGTGGTCTTTGGAGGCGATGAGAATGTCATCAAGATATGCATGGCAGCAATTAAGACCACGTAAAGCCGTGTCGATATAACGCTGGAATGTCTGTGCGGCATTCCTGAGGCCGAAAGTCATCACTTTGAACTCGAAGAGTCCGAAAGGTGTAATGACTGCGGTCTTGGGGATGTCTTCTGGTGCCACCGGAATTTGATGGTATGCCCTGGTGAGATCCAGGGTAGTGAAGACATTGCACCCTCGTAACTTGTACGAAAAATCGTAGAGGTGTGCAATAGGGTATCTGTCCGGGACAGTTGCTGCGTTCAACAGCCTGTAATCGCCACATGGGCGCCACTCACCAGAACGTTTCTTCACTAAGTGAAGTGGGCTTGCCCAGGGGCTGTCCGACGGTTGGCAGATACCTAGTTCGATCATGTGCTCGAACTCCGCGCGCGCCGCACGTAATTTTTCAGGAGCCAGTCGACGTGGACGCTGGCTCACCGGGGGACCACGTGTTTCTATATGATGAAACACCGTGGCTTTATGTCGGCGTTGGTTAGGTAGAGGAATTGTTGTACTAACAAATTCCTGTACCATGACCTGAAACGGGTCTGTGCACTCTGTGGCCCCTGAAGTTGCCGCTGGAGATGCCGTCATGGGCAAGGGGGGTGCGGTTGGAACCACTAGTCTGTTATGGGTCGAATCGACCAACAGATTATGTGCACCTAATAGGTCGGAACCTATCAGGGGTTCATTTACGTCCACAATGACGAAACGCCAAGTGATCGGACGACGAAGAACCAATTGCAGTGTCAGCTTTTTACGTCCGTGCGTAAGTATCGGCGTATTATTCGCAGCTGACAATTTAAGTGCGGCTGGCACGCGGTTACGCGGAGCAAACGATCGCGGGAGGACTGAAATATCGGCGCCGGTATCGACAGTAAAAGCGATATTCAGTTTAGAATCCCGGATGGTTAGGCGACTTATCGTAGGGGTGCCGGCCGATTGCGCGAGGGGGTCGGTCCAACCACAAGGCGCCTTGCAATTAAATGCGCGATCGCCATGTCGTTGATGATTGGCGCACCAAGGGAGGGTAACGGCATTATCAGTTATATTTGTCCTATTGGAATTGCCGTTACGGGGAGGTCGAGCCAGCGCTCGCTGAGAATTGGCCCTGTGAGGGCCATTTTGAGAGGAATTGGCCCTCTGTGGGGCATTTTGAGGGATATAGGCCCCCTGAGGGGCATTTTGGGAGGAATTTTGCCGATTAAGAGGGCGGCTCGGCATGGCTCGATTCTGGGCGCTTCGAGGATTGTTTCTCACCTCCGGGCGAAACTGACTTATCTCGCGGAGGAGTGAGGTTTGGAGCGCCCGAAGGTCAGCAGGAGTTAATTGTGGTGGCGAACTTCTTTGATTAAATACGTTGGGGCCTGCCTCTGGATTCCCCTGTGGGAAATTGGTTGAGGCGGGCCTTCTATGTGGTAATTGGGTTTGAGGAGGAAGGTGAATTGGAGCCAATTGAGGGGCTGTAAAAGGTAGACGAGGGTGCCGTGTAGGCTGGGCGGCGTGTTAAGAAACCGCCGCTACCTGTTACGCAGGAGGCTCCGAATACTGATCTGAGCTTTCCATAATTGCGTCCGCAATTTTGGATAAATAGCCCAAACTCTGGTTGGGTTGGGCTATAAGTGCCGAACGGGCATGTTGGGGAAGACACCTCAAAAAGTGAGGCCTTATTAGGTCGTCCCCGATCCTGGTCCCCGCTATAGAGCGTAAATGGGTCAGGAAAAGAGATGGTCTCATCCCAGAAAGGTTGGTAACAGCAGCTAAACGTTGTTGCCGCACACTTCCGGGCTCATCCAAAGCGTCGAGCAGAGCTTGACGCATGTTGCTGTAAGCGTTGCGGTCGGCCGACCTAATGATGTGGGCAACATGCGGTCGCTGAGTGCGGTCAAGCACTTTCAACAGCTCGACTGCACGAAGTTGTTCATCGCGCAAGTCAGAGGCCTGGAAGATGCGGTCTGCTACTGCAAACCAAAGGTCTGGGTCCTCCTCATCGAAGGGGGGAACCCCTATATTTGAATGGCGAGCCCCATTCCCGAGGCTGGAAGCATCGTGGAACTCTTGGGGCTCTGATTGCCTATGAGCTTGTTGAGAGGTGCCGGCACGAGATGTGGGCATTATAATGCCAGAATCCACCAATGGGCCGGCACTAGGGGTGTTAGAAGAGGTTGGGAGAGCGTTAGAAGGTTGGAGTCGGTTAACGACACTGGGGGCAACGGGTGGTGCCAGAGGAGTAGATTGTGCCGTCAAGTCTTGGTCAGCATTGACTTGCTCAGCAGGGAAATCGACGCTGGAGGCGTCGTGAAATTCGAGGGGCTCGGGTTGTTCCTGAGCCTTTCTGGCCGTGGTGTTTCGCGTGTTGACCATTATGGGTTGTATGACGCGGAACTGGAGTTAAAAGCGTAAGAGGACGCGAAGAAAGGTGAAGGGAGGCCAATTGGTCAAAAGTAGTTGCAGAGAGTTGAGTGTGATCGGGTGGTCGCGGATAAAACGGAAGGGACTGTATTGTTAAACAGCTTAAACCGAAAATGATTACCTCAGTTTGATCTATTAACGCGGAAGTCAAAAAAAAAACAAAAATAAAAACAAATCCACCTTCAATTTGAATAATTAAAAATTAAAATTAAAATCCGACAAAGAAAGGAAAACAAGGTTTAAGCGGTGCAATTTCGAACTCTGAATTAAGACGAACCGAATTGTAGTAGTATTGTTGTTCTGAATCCACATATATTATCAAAGATACGGTTTTCACTAAGCTAATATTTTAGTATACGATATTTAAGGAAAGCGAACTTTTGTATATAATGTATAATTGGAAAAGCCTCTGATATATTGATTTATTCTATGAATTTTTGTAGCCTTTTGCTCAATTAAAAGAAACAAATTTTAAGTTACTCCTGATTGAGTTCCTCGTTAATTCAAAATCTATCCTGAGTTCACTTTTCGTTCCTGTATATCAATAAAAAATTTTATGTGTGTAAATGTATAATAGTAATCAAATGTAATCTCTAATCTCTCACGGACAATGTTAAATAATTTTCATTTAAAAGAAACACAATGCGCGCTTGTATGTAATTTTAATTCGTTATGAGAGGTTTTGTGAGAATGTACGCGCTTCTGAACTAAATATTTTTTGTATTTAAGTCTGAATATTGCAAATAGATTATTATAGTTTTGCTCGTGTATTTGGAGTTTATATTTCGTGTAATAAAAAAAAAAGTACTTTAATAAAATAAAAAAATTAGGTAGATAACTTAAATTTCGACTCAGGGAATGTAACTACTTGCATATTTGTATTTAAAAATAAGTTGCTTGAAAAAATCAAGCGAAAACTGCATGTGTGGTTTAATTTATAAGAAAAAAACTAGATTGTTTCGATCATTAAAATAGTGTGTTTAGCGGCTCAGAAGGAGCTCGCGTTTGAGCAAATGATCACTTTAACAAAACACAAAAATAAACAATGAAATAGTAAAAAAAAAAGAAAAAATAAAAAAAATGAAAACAAACAACCTGGTGTTTGGCGTGAATGATGTGGCTGCAGTTCCTGGTCCTAGTGATGTTGGTTAGAGTTGTACTTGGTACAGTTGTGGTGTTGCGTAGAGTTGATGGTGATGTTATGCCAGGTGCTGTTGTTGGGCTGGCGTTGGGGCGTACCCTTTAATTGTTTTAATTTTTGCACTGGCACTCGGTTCCGGTAGACTGTCTTTAGTTTTTATGCACTTTCACAATTTGCTGCGCGGTAGTTCTGTGTGTTCACTTTTCAGGTCACTGGCTTCTAATAGTTTTTTAAAAATGAGATGAATGTCAATTTTGATCAAAGGTCGCGTTTGATCAAATTCACCAGCGGTTCACCAAGGATATGCAGGAAAAATAACACGCACTAATCACTCTTACGAGTTTTTAACATTTTTCATTTTTCCTTTTTGCACTTGGGAAAAGGTTGTGTGTCCATTCATTCAGAGTCACCAATGTGGGTAGTTTTTACGATGGCATCAGCAAGGATTCGGGTTCCATAAAAACAGCACCGATGTCTGCTGACAGAATTGTCACTTCACTAAATGTATGCACGAGTTATGTTTTTCGTCCCAAGATTTGAGAAAAAAAAAACAATTATTACTTTTCGTGGTGAGACTACGTCTTACCGTCTTTATTTTGAGTTTACTATGAACTGGTTTTGTACAAAGTCTTACAGCTATTTATATTAGGTTCTGAAGGTACTTATCTTATATTTGTTTTGTTCATCTATCAGTGATTTTCGAAATGTATTCCTTATCTGTTGGTATTGTGTTATCCTGAGACTGGATTGAATATTCTTATGGAAAACTGAGTCATGCATTATCTTTGAATATTCTTATGAGAGAGTGAGTCATGCATTATCTTTAGATTGGTTTGAATTGGTTTGAATGGAAAAGTGATTGTTAACATTGGTTTGAATGGGAAAGTGATTGTTAACATTGGTTTGAATGGGAAAGTGATTGTTAACATTGGTTTGGATGGGAAAGTGATTGTTAACATTGGTTTGGATTGGAAAGTGATTGGGGCGTTAACTCCCCCCCTGCTTAAACTACAATGTCCCCATTGTTTATTTCTTGTAATTCGTTTAGTTTTTCAGTAAATAGTTTCTGGGACTTTTCCTTCATTTTTCTTAACTTGTATTCGTTGTATCTTTTACAAAGTTTATTGATTAACATTATGATAGTTACGCATGAAAATAGTATAACTATAGTTATAATTGTACTTAGAATTGGTTTTCTTTCTATTGGGATTAGTATATTTTTTAGTGTTTCAATATTTGAAAATGCTTTGTCAGAGTTGGAATATAGTATTTTATCGATTTCGATTTCGATTTTGTTGTCATTAATTACATATTCATGTATTTTTTCTTGTAGATTTATGTATTCTGTATCATCGATAGTTACATTATTTAGGAATTTGATTAGGTAGATTCCTTCATATATTTTAAAGTTAACCTTGTGTTTTCCAGTTATTACTATTGTATCGTCTGCTAATTTCACAATTTCTTCGTTTCTTTCATATGTCATATTACATTTCGTAAAACTTTTAGTTAATAAATGTTTTGTACAATTATCGATATTTATTTTTTTACAGATAGGGTGCGTTAATTTATTGTTACATTTATCTGTCCCATACAAATGATTATTACAAATGATAGTTTCCGTCATTATTTTTGCCAAACCATGGAAAGTGTCCAGCGCTAAGTTCTTGTATCGAATACACTTATTTATTATTTTGGGGTATTTATAAATTACAAAAATTACGTTGTTCTCCCTGTAAACGAAAACGTCTGCATAAGTTAAGACATTGATTAAGGGGATCTCTGTTGTTTCGTGGCTTATTAGTTCCTTGAGTTCGTGTATATCTAAGGCACCTGCGTGGTATGTTCCGGATTTTGCTGCTGCTAGTGTGTTGAGTAGAATTTCTAAAATATGGCGTGTTTCTGATAATAAAAATTCTGCATGATCATTTTGTAATGATGCTTCTTCGAGTAACTCTAGTAGTTTTTTATTTGTTAACACTTGCTTGTTGTTATTATTAACTAACTCGTTTATTGCAGTTTGTATCTGGACTAAATCCTCATGATCGGGTGTTCCAATCATCCATTTTAAGGCGGAACCCATAAAGTCTAATGATCTTTTGTCTCTATGGAAATGTTGATCTTCTAATTGGGCGTATAGATTTTCTATCTGGTGTATCATGATATTTTCCTGACCTCTTATGTTTTTGTTTTTCTTTTTTATCACTTCTCTGAATGGCTTCATGATTCTGGTAATATTAAATGGGTGTATCAGAATCCCTGTGCTTTCGTAAATATATGCGTCCGCTATCCTCGTTGATACGGCTCTCTTCTCTGTTAAGGATGTTATCTGTGTTCCTCCTATGGCAAGTTTAATTGGTATTAGAACGTATACGATCTTTATGAACTTTGTCGCCTCCATTTGTGATTACTAGGGTGCCTTTATCTTCTTTGACTGTTTGTTTCGTGTAACGTGTAGTTTCTTTACCGCGACGGTTCTTTTTTACGTAGATGACTTCTCCCGGCGTATATGTTTTTTCTTTACGGTTCTTATTTTGACACTTATTTTGTTTGTCTTGTGCTTTCTTTAGTTCCGTTTGGATGTCTTTTTTTATGATGCCGAAGAATAGATTGATTGGTTTCTGGCCTGTTGTCGAATGTACTGTACAGTTATATTGTTTCACTGCGTTGAATATTTCGTCAGAGACCGTGCTCGTCTTTTCGACTGCTAAACTTCTACTGATTTCTAAGAGTGTAGAATGGGCACGTTCTATGTTCGCATTTGTTGTTGAATGTGCTACTGGCGCAAATGAGTGTGTTATTCCTCTTTGTTTTAGTAAAAATTCTGTCTTTGTTCCTTTAAATATGGGGGCATTATCAGTCATTAAACTTTCTGTTAGTGGGAATACTTGTGATATGATCTCGTCAATAACTATGGTCGTTCCTATCTCATTTGGGACATTGCGTATGTACAGGTATTTGCTGTATGTATCTATTGTTGTAATGTATACCTTCTTTTCTAAGTAAAATGTGTCCATTTGAATATGCTTTCCTGCATTTGTAGGTATGGGTGTGGGCTTGATAATTTGTTTTGTGGGGTGTCTGTCGTATTTACACGTGTTACATATTTCACAATTTCTTACTTCTTTTTTACACATCTGCCTGAAGTTAGGCCAAAAATATTTTTCAGATAGTTCGGTGGCGTTATTTCTGTGGCTTCGGTGAGCTCTTCGGTGAACTTCCTGTATCAGTTTTAATTGTTCGTCTTCGTCTGTGATATCTATGACCGCATTAGGGGCGTGGACTATGTTCCTGCATTCTAAATTTGACTCTAATATTTCTCGTATCTCGTGCAATGTCACTTCATCGCAGTGTATCGCGTTAGTGTGGTTCGGATTTATAACCCTTTTTAAAATATTGATAATTTCGGCTAAATTACTAATCTTGATGTGTGATATCCTAAATCCCTCAAATACACTTTTACTCTCTATGTTGTCTTCCTTTGAGAACTCGATATAAATTTGGTTCTTAAAGTGGTTTACTGGTTTATATGTGCTTTTTATTTTATAGGTTGGGGAACTTTCTACAGAGTGAATGGAGGAAGTGTTTGAATTATTGAGTTGTTGCCTGCTGAGTGCATCTGCAACAACGTTCTCCTTGCCAGGTTTATAGATTATCTTGGCTCCATATTCCTCGATCCTATTTTTCCATCTTTTAATCTTTGTATTTGTATTTTTATCGGAAATAGCATAAATTAGAGATTGGTGGTCTGTATATATTGTTAGATCCGATACGCCTTGTATATAAAGTCGGAGTTTATCCAGAGCAAATATTATAGCCAACAGTTCCTTCTCGTTGGTTGCATAGTTTTGTTCCGTTTCGTTTAGGGATCTAGACACGAACGTGATAGGTTTATTTCCCTGTGACAAAACTGCACCAATCGCGATATTAGAAGCGTCAGTGGTTAATTCAAAAGGCTTTGAGTAATCGGGTTGGGATAATTCCAAACATTCTTCTAGATGCTGTTTCAATTCATTAAAAGATTTTCTTTCGTCCTCATTAAAACTAAGTTTATAGCCAGAACTTGCTTTTTTTGATACTATCTGATCTGTTTTTAATAGATTCGTGAGTGGTTTTGCTATCACCGCAAAGTTCCTAACGAATTTTCTATAAAATCCGGCTAGTCCGAGGAAAGCACGTAATTCCTTTAAGTTCGTTGGTTCGGGGTATTTCCTTATACTTTCAATCTTTTCGGGGTCCGTTTTTATTGACTTATGGCTGATTATATAGCCCAGAAACTTCACATATGACTTGAAAAAATGTGATTTCTCTTCAGAAATAGTTAAATTTGCGTTGTATAATGCATCAAAAATTTGTCGGAGATGCTCCATATGCTCATTTTTGTCTTTAGAGTACACGATTATGTCATCGATATATATGTAACAGAATTTAGCGACAAATGGTCGTAGAATATCATCCACGCAGCGCTGAAAGATGGCGGGAGCATTCTTTAAACCAAATGCTAACCTATTATACTCATAGAGAGCTCCATTTACAGCAAAAGCCGTTTTTTCTTTGTCCTTCTCGTCTATTAGGATTTGATGGAAGCCAGATTCTAAGTCGATCGTCGAGAATATTTTAGCCTCGCCTAGATTCTGTATAGTGTGGGATATATTAGGCATAGGGTACCTGTCGCTGATTGTTTGCTCGTTTAGCTTTCTATAGTCATTCACCAGTCTGCGTTTGGGCATGCCATCTGCATTGAGGCCTTTTTTTGGTACTATCCAAACAGGTGAGCAGTATGGGGATCTGGATGGGTGAATTATATCCTGTTTTAGCAACTCTTCGATTTCTTTGTTCACGAAGTCTTGGTCAGCAATACGGTACGGGTATTGTTTGGACCAAATTGGTTCTTCCATTTTTGTTCTTATGTTTGCTACTATATTCGTGGTGTAAGGGAGGTTCCTATCTACTCGTCTATTTCTTTTCATAAACTCGTCTATTTCTTCTTTAAATTCCTGACCTTCGATTGAGTAGTTAATTTTCTGACATATATTGTTTTCATACCCGGTTTTTAGTATCATTGTGTTAAAATCTATTGTTGCGTTTAATTCTTTTAATCCCTCTAAACCAATTAAAAGATCGAACTCTTTTAATTCCTGTTATTCAAAAAACTGTAATCTTTTACCTAATATGTGTATATATCGTTTGTTTTCTATAACACTTCTACCGTGGATCGTTTTCGAATGGATTGGCAAAATTTCTATCGGTTTGCTTAAGTCTATATTCTTAATACAATAATTTTGGGTTGCTCCCGAATCTATTAATACATTATATGTTTTATTATTTTCTGGATTTCTTAAACTTAAACTAGGCAACCCGTATCTTAGACTAAAAAAGATTCCTTAATAATGTTTGTTTGACTTACATTGTTTTTCAGGGAACTGGCTGTTGCTTCGGGTTCCACGTTGTTCATCTGTTGGGGCTGTTGGTATTGACTCCTGAATGGGTTTGCATGTCTTGTCGTGTTGTGTATAGAACTGTCTACTTCCATTGGTTCTGGTTTCGGGAAATTTGTGTACTGTTGATTCTGTTTGTATGATCCGAAATATTGGCGTGAGTTCCTTTGGGATTGTTGCCTGTTGTAACCTCTTGGATCTTGTTGGTATTTCCTGGGCTGGTATAGTCTATCCTGGTGTTGTTGACTATTTTCGGGCTGAACTTGTTTCTCTTGGTACTGTTGTCTAGTCCCGTACTCAGGTCGTTTATCCTGGTGTTGTTGTTTGTATGAGGAGTTCCACTCTCGTACTCGGAGATTTGGGGCAATGTTGTTGTACCGTGAATCGTGCTGTACTGTGAGAGCTATTCCATATGCTTCTGCTAAGGTGTTGCATTTATGTGCGTACAATGTTTGCCTGGCCGTCCCATTATTTAGTCCATTTGAAAAAATTCTTACAGCTTCTTGTTCGGCATCTCCTAGAAACGCTTTTCTGGTGTCTTCGTTTCGGTGCTGTGTTTGGATTTTTGCGATGATCAGGTTTTGGGCTCTGTTTACCTCATCGTAGTATTGGGTTAGGTTTTTGCCTCCTTGTTTTATTTGTGCCATCTCTGCCTTCAATACGTACAAAGGTCTGTTATCGTTGTATGTGAAGTCTAGACGGTCTAGGATTGCGTCGAAGTTAAATTTGGTGTTGTTATTCACTAGGGCTAGTGCCGCTTCCCCAACAATCTTGTTTCTGATGATGAGTAGGGCTTCGCAGTACTTCGTGTGTCCTTTGTGGGCCTCACATGCTTCCATTAGTGTTGTAGCTGCTTTCCTCCAAGTGGTGTATTCTCCTTCTGTTCCACTGAAACTTGGTAGTGTTTTAAATGCGTCCAGGTTGATGTCTTCCGGGCGGCTGTACCTGAATACTAAGTCTTGATGTTCCTCTAATGTTATTGTGGGTTTTATTTTGTTGATTTCCTGTGCCTGCTGGTTTATTAAACTAGCCATCATCTGGATTTGTTGTTTCATGAGGGTTAGTTCTGCCTTCATTGTGATGTTGTCTGCCTCCATGTTTGGCATTTTTTCGGTATCAGAGTCGCTGGATGTTTCTTCTGTAAGTTTTGTTAAGCGGTTAATTTTTCTCTTACCTCGTAGGTGTTTTATTTTCATCTGCTGCTTGATTTTTCTATTATTCACTGAATGATTTTATCGTCTCTTGGCTTGATTTCTCTATTATTTATTCACTGAATAATTTTATCGTCTCTTGGATTGATTTCTCTATTATTTATTTTATCGTCCCCTTCGCTGGACGTTGTTCTTTGAAGAAGTCCTTGCACTGATTCCTTCCTGAACGCTGGGGTCTTCCTATGGATACCTTTTGGTTTTTTTTTTGAACACTCCACAGTGTTGGTCCGCCACACTGATCGAATTTTTTCGTATCAAAAAACGATTGGCAGGATCGCCAGTTATGTTTTTCGTCCCAAGATTTGAGAAAAAAAAACAATTATTACTTTTCGTGGTGAGACTACGTCTTACCGTCTTTATTTTGAGTTTACTATGAACTGGTTTTGTACAAAGTCTTACAGCTATTTATATTAGGTTCTGAAAGTACTTATCTTATATTTGTTTTGTTCATCTATCAGTGATTTTCGAAATGTATTCCTTATCTGTTGGTATTGTGTTATCCTGAGACTGGATTGAATATTCTTATGGAAAACTGAGTCATGCATTATCTTTGAATATTCTTATGAGAGAGTGAGTCATGCATTATCTTTAGATTGGTTTGAATTGGTTTGAATGGAAAAGTGATTGTTAACATCGGTTTGAATGGGAAAGTGATTGTTAACATTGGTTTGAATGGGAAAGTGATTGTTAACATTGGTTTGGATGGGAAAGCGATTGTTAACATTGGTTTGGATGGGAAAGTGATTGGGGCGTTAACTCACGCAGTTGGCCAGCGAGTGTTTGTAAAAAGATCCAAGAGCAGAGAAACTGACACAAAGCAAAAAAGAATAAAAACTCGCATATTGTCGTTGTGATAGATGTTCCTTTTATTTAACCATTATTAAACGAATAAAGTTCACAATATTTATTTTTGACATTAATTGGGTATGTCACTCAATATTTTTCTCTTAACACTAATTTCACAAGTGGTACGTATTAATACAAAATTGCAGAGGACGAATTTTCTGATATTCACTTTTGAGATGTTTCTTTTATTTAACCATTATTAAACGAATAAAGTTCACAATATTTATTTTTGACATTAATTGGGTATGTTACTCAATATTTTTCTCTTAACGCAAATTTCACAAGTGGTACGTATTAATGCAAAATTGCAGAGGACTAATTTGCTGATATTCATTTTGAAAGACGGATTTTACTGAGGGCAATAAAAAGGCATTGTGTTGTTATAAATAACTTTGTGACACTTCCAAACCACGAGCACCGAGTGTGTTGCAGTCCGACTGGATGATAAAACTCTCGCTACCGCAGGGATGAATTTGAATTTTTAGATACGCGCACCTCAGTGATTAAAACACGATTTTTGGAGACGACTCTCTGCTCTGGTGACTAAAATCTGACTGGTTATTGGATGTCTCTTTACAGGCATCCGACGAAAACCAAAAAAAAAAAAAAAAACTAAAGGATTCGCCGCCAATGGCGAAGGTCCAAACAAAAGGAAAAGAGAAAAACTCATGTAGCAGATCGAATCCGCTGCTACATGTTTGGGCAAGATAAACTGCCGCCATACGCAAGGGATAGATTCTTTGATTGACGTGAGTCAATAAAACCCTTGCCGAAGGCAGAAATCTATCTTGGAAAAATGAATCGAACATTGGGCATGGCCGTTGTTAGATCATCTAGAATAAACAAATTTCGGTCGTATGATTCGATGCATGTTATCTTAGGGATATGTTAATCCCGTTGAAGGCACTGTCAGGCGAAAGTATCCGCTTGAATGTTTACTTTGTGTAAACTAAAATTGGTGGCCATGACCGATGCTGGTGATCGTTCCAAGAAACGGCAACGGATCATAAAATCGGTCATGCTTAGATCCAAGCAAAATATGCGCGCCTGGGAGGCCAATGTTTGATTTGATCTTCTTTACTTAAGGAAAGATAGATCGTAGACATGCCGTTGAAAATCTGGCTTGCAGCTGTGCAAGCAACCCGAAATAATGCTAGGTCAATGAATGGGTACGAAAATAAGACACGGAAAGATCAGCGTGTGTTGGTGGATATGTGCCATCCATTGTTCGGTCGCGGAAGCTCGGTTGATGAATTGATGTCATGGCAAGATGATAATCTTGCCATGAATTATGCTTTCAGGAATGACCGTGGGGAAGAGGTTTGGAAAACCCCCCAAGAAAGGTAAGCTGCCTAATATATATTTATGTCGGTTATCCTTGGGGATAACCGAATTAATTCCAGCGAATTGGTTGGCGGTTAATGCCGTAGCAAGGTTGCGTAATCTTGCTGAAGATTCGACTTCAAGGTAAGTCGCATCGCTGGGAATGGTGGGGATCGAGCGATGCATGGCTCTTCGGGCCCTGAAAAGCCCCACAGGCTTTTCTTCGTTCTTGCTTTTCTTTATAATTTTTCGTTGAAATTATCGAACTCTTCCTTGCGTAGTTTAACGTCGAATTATTTATTTATTTTTTTCGCCGTTGACGTTTTATTTTATTATTCGACGCCAATGCCGGTTATTATTATTTTCTCTGCCAAGTAGAATTTGCATAAAGTAGTTTATGCAAATTAACTACTTGGCGAGTTGTTCTCCTTTTATAGGTAAAAAGGGGAAACTAACGAAGGGGGATTGGTGGATGTTGGGGGGACCTGGACTCAAGGTCGGTCCGCAACAAGGTATATTTATTGTACTTTTAAGTAGCTTTTAAAAAAATTTCAATTAATTTCATGATAACCCCGAGGTAGGGGCAAGTTGCGCCGTAGATCGCTGCGAAATAAAGGACCTCGATGGCGACTGTCCTACAGGTCATAAGATTTACCTGAAACAAAAAATCGAAAAAGGTTACTTGTTTAGTATGAGTGTGGTTGTTTGGGTTGCTGTCATCGAAAATTTTCTGCTGGTTGCTTCGGCATCGATTGTACTCGGGCTTTCCAGGATGCGGCTGTTCTTAGTTATTTTTCACTATTTTCCACCATTGTTTTCACACACAGCCGGTGTCAAAGCCCCAGGCAACGCTTTTAAAAAGTTTTTCTTTCCACTTTCCGGTGTTTTAGCCCCGGAATACGCTTTTTTTATCAAGATTTTTGTTTTTAATTATTTATTATTTTTTCACTGTTCCCAGTTACTTTTCACAGTTCTGTTCCCGGTGTCTAGCCATGGGAAATGCGTTTATTACTTTGTTGCTTGTTCGGAGTTAGTTGAAAATGTGTTTGCTGTTGGTGTTATTGACGCAACTTAATGATTTGAGTACCCTGGTTTTAGTGGCGTTTGTTGTTGAAGTTGTCGTATGCGAAATTTGTGGATATTGTCGTCCGATCGGGTTAGCGGAGGACGTTTCTTTCGTTGAATTTTATTTTGTTGTAACTGCAGAGCGAGATACGACGTCCGTCACTTGGTTTTACGTAAGGATATCGGGGCTGGCTGGTGTTGTATTGGCCAGCTTTGTTCACTTTTTGCACGGTTGCCGGTGGTTCTCTGTGTTATATATATTTATAAGCAATTTAATATATTGTGTAATATAATTTTGGTAATTTTAGAAAGGAATATATTTTATGGGTAAGGGAAATAGGGACTTACTTGGATTGACCGTGGACGGTCTCTGAGTGGTGGTTGATTTGCTGTTGGTTGGAACTGCGACTGGGTGCAGGGGGCGTTGACTGGCTGCTCCCCTGATCGGCTTTCGTTCCTTTTTCGACAATTCAAATTATTAAAATGTGTTCGGCTTCAAAGTTTAACGTCGAATGTCAAATTTATATAATTATTTTCGCCGTTTTCGTTTTTATTATTATTCTGCGCCAACGCCGGTTTTTATTATTTTCTCTGCCAAGTAGAATTTGCATAAAATAGTTTATGCAAATTAACTACTTGGCGAGTTGTTCTCCGTTTATAGGTAAAGAGGGGAAACTAACGAAAGGGGATTAGTGGATGTTGGGGGACCTGGACTCAAGGTCGGCCCGTAACATCTGTAACCTTATGTGCTGCTACTGTGCTCTATGTTCTTCCTGGTAGGGGATATTGGTTATCCGCACCACTGCCACCAAAAATTCTTTTGTTGTAGTATTAGTTGTTACCACTGGCCTCACTCCCAGGTAGCGTGTTTCCTTGTCCTGAAAAGGATGAGGTATCTCTTTAAGACAGCTCTTGAGGGGACCCGTTGCGGTTGTCGCCGTGCTTCCTCAAACCTTGAGGGAAGAGCAGCTACCGATCGTTCTTGGGACGTCGCTTTGAAATTGCGTCCCTGTGCCGTGAGACCAGGTTCCTTCTGGTGATGTCAGAAATCGTGGACGCTGTAAAGGTTTAGTTTGTGGGCTTGCCACCACTCTACTCACCGGTTGCTTTTCCTGGTTGGAAGTCGTCTCCTGTTCCAAAGCAGCCAACGTTTCACAGCGAATGCACCAAACCAAATTGATGAAAATACTTTTTTGTTTTATTATAATAGATTCATTTTTTATTTATTTTGATCTGGAAAGGTTGATTTATCCTGTACAATAATTGAATGAATGACCCTTATAGTGGTCCTTCAGCACTTCCGCCGGGGACTATGTACATGAATAGAATGAATCTTATCGTGGTCCTCCAGCACTTCCGCCGAGGACTAAGTACATGAATAGAATGAATCCTCGAGATCGCGATACATCACCTTTTAAACGGCATCAAATCGAGATTTGTATCTTCAAAACGAACGTTTCAGATGGAAAATCTCGATTTTCGATACATTTCGTGTGATGCTCAATGTTTACTTTAGATAAGATTCAGTTTTCTGAATTCTCATCAAACTATTTGCATATGAGAATTTGTACTTGAATTTTGGGTTTTGTTTGCTTGTGGCAAATTCGAACATCTGGTTCGATTTGCCATGGATTTGATTTGTTTAATTTACTAGAGAATTTACCAGATTGAAATGTATTTCTGGATTTTGAATTTAGATTATACCGTGGGGCAAATGCATAGCGATAAACGAATATCTGATTCGTTTATTGCGAATTATGGATTTAGTTTAGGTTTTGCAGGATTTTGATTAGTTTTAATGCTTTGGATTTTGATTAGTTTTGTTTTTGGAAAAAGGTGGTAGGGCTTTTTAGAGCACTACAGATTCTTATTAGATATTTAAAAACTCTCCGAAACTTAACTTGCGACAAGCGACTCGAATGAAAATGAGATATTGGGTTGTTAACCGTTTCGTTCGCCATGGCAATGGCTAGGGTGGCTATTGTTTGGGTTAATGAAATGGTACATGGTCCAATTCGATGATCGATTATCGGCATAGTCGGAAAAAACGGCCGCACCTGTGTAAGTACGTTGCCCGACGTGTCTTTTTGGACCAACGGATTGTTGGAACAAGAACACGTTGAAAGATTGGCATGTGTTTACCAATCATGATTGCAGACGAGCTAAGCCGATTGGTGTATGGTTCATGTATTATGAACGGAATGATTTAGTTGATATGCCTGCTTTGCTGAGGGTTTACTTTCCGGGTGAAAGATAATGAAGGGGGTAGCTTATGCTGCTTGATTGCAGGTAAGTGAAATGGCTTTGTTGAGTGAGGGGAAGGCAGGTTGATTTAAAGGAAATGGGTGGTTCCTTGGGAATGCTTTAAAGAACCCCCACAATCCTCCCCCAGAATACCTCAATAAAACGTGTTAGTCTTATGCTCTTAACAATTAAATTTATTTAATTGATTAGGTAGATTATAATTTGATTCTATTTGATGCAAACGTGTTCGATCTTCAGCGTTATTGATTCTTTTGTTCTCGATCTTATCGCACATCAAATCTGTTTCCTCCCCACAACATTATCGCCCCTCTCCTCTCTCGGGCTTTTGTGGTGTTCTTCGTTCAAAAGCAGTACTGTTGCACTGTTCTCTTGAATTCGTCCCATTAGCTCTTGTGTCACAGCTCAGTTGTGACACAAGCTAACACCTCTAAAGTAGAGGGTGGAGAGTTATTTAAATATGTTATTATATTATGCAGCTGTGGTATTTCTCGTACCAACCTGGGTATTTCTTGTTAAATTGTCTTTATATCTTTAGTGGTAGGGTGTCTCAGGGACACAGGTTCACCACTATACCCGGTCGTCTGTCGCTGCTCTTCCGTTACTTAAATGAAACTCCGTAGTAGACTCTATTTTTTTATTTATTATCGAATGACTCACAACACTACTCTACAGATTACTATGAACTTAACTATTGTTGAAACTGATTTAAATTTAAAATATATAATTTACAACAAGTGTTCCACGGGAGATTGCTATTGTTGAATTGATTTAAATTTAAAAGCCTCTAACGATTTTCGTATATTCTTTTGCAATTACTTCAATAGAAGGAGGACCGTTTAAAAAATGACTGTTCACTTGACCGTACTTCGCTCTACTAGGCTTATTTAACGTGGATGGCCGACTTGTCTCTGTTGTTATTTTAACAATTTAATAATATATTAATGGTAATTAATTATAATTTAATAGGGTAAGTTGGGTGACACGTGAGTTTACTCGACCGTTGAGCGGTCGCTGCAGTGACTGCTTGTCAGTTGCTGGTGGTTCTGCTACTGTCACGTTGCAGGGGGCGTTGATTGCCTGCTCCCCTGTTCAGCTGCTGACTTAATTCGAAATCTTTACGTTAGAGGGATGATTCTCTAATGCCGACTGTTGTTTAGCGTAGTTTTAAGGCGAATCAACTATTTTTGTTTTTTGCCGTTGACGTTTTATTTTATTATTCGACGCCAATGCCGGTTTTTATTATTTTCTCTGTCAAGCAGAATTTGCATAAAGTAATTTATGCAAATTAACTATTTGGCGAGTTGTTCTCCGTTTAAAGGTAAAGAGGGGAAACTAACGAAAGGGGATTAGTGGTTGTTGGGGGGACCTGGATTCAAGGTCGGCCCGTAACATCTCCACGGAATCTGTAACGCGATTAATTTATTTCGAAAGAATTTCATCTTCCGCTTGTCGACACAAGGGGATGATTCTCCTTGTATCGGTCCCAGCACAAGGGCACGAAACACACATAATGATCGCCTCTGCTGCTCATCGTGTGTGTCCACAAGTATGCGGACCGTGGATTAACCGAATCCACAAGGGGAACATTGGCTGGCATAGTTGCAGCTGGTGCTAATATTTCGACGAATATTTTGTGTTTACACGATCAGCGACTGCGTAAAGTATTTATGCTGATCGTGCACATCTTGATGGCATCTCCACTCAGTCGAATTCTCGATGGAAATTTTCGATTTAGGAGAACTCGACTTCCTTGGGCGGTCAGCCGCATGCCTTAATGTATTTGTCGGTCGGATGACCCTTTTTTGCGATCTGACTCTATTGGTTTTCCGCTTTCGACTAACTTTTCAAGATCTTCGCATCATCGGTACACCACAAAAAAACAGCATCTGTAAAACATAGATAAAAGAAACATTCTTGTTCGCTCGCATCCCTTGCCACACCAGTCACCCATGCTGAGCATCCCTCCGAACACGAATTGTGGACACCAAGATACATGGATCGGAATCGGCGCCGTCTGCAATTTCCAGCAGATCACCATGCCCGAGGGTGTTTACTTTAATTTTTCACTGAGGATACAACTGAAAAGGGTTGCAGCTGGGCAATACTCTACGTGGACTATAGATGTTTATACGATCGTCGATCGCATAGCATTTTCGCCGCTCGCATACCCCTAGTTGGCATTTCGTTGGTGCCGCTTTTTGTTTGGTTTTGTTGGATATCCAGGCATAATTCCTTGCATCGCCTGTCGATTGGTAAAGCGACAGATATGCATGAGATGATACAGAAAGAAGAAACATATCCTGGGTGGGTGCGCGGCGGCACCCGACCGGAGATATGCGCGCCGAATTGAATCACGTTTGCATGGTGTTTGTTGATGATGCAACCGAATATCTTCCTTACGAAATCATGGCTTTAGTAATATTGATGGCGCCCGGCGGTGGTTCGTAAATGCATGAATACGATTTTCTTTTAGGGAGTTTTCGAGGATGCATTGAATGCATCTTGTAAGGAAAACTCGTAAGGGTAGAAATGTCTGCATATAATTGCGGTGAATGGAAAATTCGGTAAGCCCACTTTCCAGGTAACTAATGGCGCTCAGGTTTGAACTGCCACCATACTTGTTGCATCGGATATTTTGTAGGCTTGGTGGGAATTTTTGGATCGTCGATGAGGAAGTAAGCAGTGGCGTTTGCGAGAGCCGCCACAATTCACTGGCCTGAAAGATGTAAGGTGGTTGAATTCGAGGTCTGCTAGCATACACTCAGATGAGTGTTCCCTCTGTCGAGGACTCGTTACTGGGCAAGTGGCAGATTCTCGTGATCGTTATCTTGAACTCGCGCGAATTAAGTAGTCCTGTTCACGGTGCGTTTACCGTGCAATTCAAAAGTTCGGCGAAACGAATGACGACAAAATAACGACTCGAAAATGTTTAAATTAAACGAACGACACTTTATTGTTGTTTCTTATATAACATACGATATATTTTACTCTTGTTTACGAAAAACGAGCGAAACTAATAAATCGACAACGAAACGATAACGAAACAACTAGCTAAATGCTATGAACGAAAACGAAAATGTTGTACACTGCTTGTGTACGACGAACGAGGAAGTGACAGAGTTGAAAAAGATCTTCAACGACAAGAATCCTTAATGGCCGCCATCTTGATCCTTTGATGAGCGGAAGTAGGCGGGACTATGCCTTCCAGAACGATAGCTGGACGAAACTCGACGAATGTTGTGGCGTACTATTGACAGTTAAGGTGCCAATGCAATGTTGATGGTCGTCGTCTTTCGATTGATGTTGGCTATGTTTGGCTATGCTATTTTGTTAAGCGAGATGCGACATGCCGCCCGCCTTGAAGCGCCAGGTTCAAAACTGGTGTGGTGTTTCCGACTCCTGTAGTTTCGTCGATGGGGAGAGGGCATAGTCTCTTGACGCAACGATCATATATGCCGCCTTTTGTACGGAGAGTGACTATACGTACAATTCCATCCTGGCCGGGGTGTGTAGCTATGACTCGACCAAGTGCCCATCTTAGTGGTGGTAGGTTTTCATCTGCGATGAGCACTAATACTCCTTCCTTTAGCTGGACCTCGGGACGGCGTGAGCGGCTGAATTGTATGAGCTGGTGCAAATATTCTTTATGCCAGCGCTTCCAAAAATGCTGCTTCATTTGCTGAGCGTGATGCCAGGTGGTTAGGCGATTTGCGGGTGTATCTGTGAAATCAGCTTGTGGAAAGGAAGTTAAAGGGCGACCTACTAGAAAATGAGTAGGAGTTAATGGTTCGAGGTCATTTGGATCTGAGGACATAGGAGATATAGGACGGGAATTTAAAATTGCTTCTAGTTCTATCACGTATGTTTCTAATTGTTCACATGTAAGTAATACATTGCCTACAGTTCGATTCAAATGATGTTTGAATGATTTAACGGCAGCTTCCCAGATTCCTCCAAAATGAGGAGTTCTTGGCGGTATGAAGTGCCAATCAATCCCTTGACCAGCACAAAATTTAGATACATTATTTTGATGCTCCTTTGCATTAAAAAGTTTGTAGAGCCGTTGGACCTCGTTTTTTGCCCCGACAAAGTTAGTTCCATTATCCGAATGGATTTCGACCGATTTTCCCCCATTTCGAAAAGAAGCGCTTCAGGCTTGCGATAAAATCCTCAGTGGATAATCCACCAACTAACTCAAGATGCACTGTCTTTGTGCATAGACAAACGTATACATCTACGTAGACCTTTAATCGATTTTTGTTACGATGACGCTTTTCTTTTATATAGAAAGGTCCACAATAATCGACTCCGACACGTAAAAAAGGGCGAGAAGATGTAATTCGATGTTTGGGTAGAGTACCTATGGGTTGGGTTTTATAGTGCTGCTGATGTCCTTAGCACTGTTCTACTCCTACTCCCATATTCTGGTGTACTCTGTCCTCAACAACTCGTGGCGACTATTAAAAACACGGCGATTCCGTTCTTTGATTTAATTTTTTTATATAAATAAAAGTTTCGAAATGGTTTTCAATGGATGAAAGTTTATTAAAACTAGGCTTCTTATACACTGTTCTTATTTATATTGTAGATTAAATGAAAGTTTACTAAAACTAGGCTTCTTATACACTGCTCTTATTTAACGTTGTAGATTAAATGAAAGTTTATTAAAACTAGGTTTCTTATACACTGCTCTTATTTAACGTTGTAGATTAAATGAAAGTTTATTAAAACTAGGTTTCTTATACACTGCTCTTATTTAACGTTGTAGATTAAATGAAAGTTTATTAAAACTAGGATTCTTATACACTGCTCTTATTTAACGTTGTAGATTAAATGACGGTTTATTAAAACTATATTTTACAATTGGAACACAAAAGTTATTAATTCACATACATTCGGTTAGTAGTTCTTACTATAGGTATTTGATAATTGCAAACCGATCGCATACTAAAACTGTCTTTTACAATTGAAACACAAAAGTTATTAATTCACATACGTTCGGTTAGTGGTTCTTACTATAGGTATTCGATAATTGCAAACCGATCGCATACTAAAACTGTCTTTTACAATTGAAACACAAAAGTTATTAATTCACATACGTTCGGTTAGTGGTTCTTACTATAGGTATTCGATAATTGCAAACCGATCGCATACTAAAACTGTCTTTTACAATTGAAACACAAAAGTTATTAATTCACATACGTTCGGTTAGTGGTTCTTACTATAGGTATTCGATAATTGCAAACCGATCGCATACTAAAACTGTCTTTTACAATTGAAACACAAAAGTTATTAATTCACATACATTCGGTTAGTAGTTCTTACTATAGGTATTCGATAATTGCAAACCGATCGCACACACAGGCCATCAACACCGTAACTCGGTTCCGTCACTTGGAATCCTTGGTATCTCTTGGGACAACCCACGAGAGATTTTTCTTTTATTCCGCTTGAGACTAACCACTCGGTCCACCACCGAATTTTTTACTCCCTGTCCGAAACGCTACTGATCTGCACTCGAGGCGACAGGATACCAAAAACCTATCTATCGCCTCGATGACCATATTTGGTCATTTTTTCTACTTACTTGGTTCCCTATCCTATAAGGGTTGAACACACAGCATGATCCCTCGTTAGTGTTCATCGCTTGTGTCGCCCAGCATGCGGACCATATACATTGAGTAAACATAAAAACAACACATTCGCAGCTGGGGCGAGTTGTTCAGGGAAGGTTATTGTATTTGCATGATTGCCGATCGTGCGCATGATGGCCGTTGGCATTGACACAGTCGCGCCAGCGTGCGTGTATTTACGCTGGTAAGTTCTATATTGCCTGTGTGTGGCATTTCGGGTACGTATCAAGAGAAAATATGAACATTTCTCGTTGCATAGTCGCCGTTTCTTATGACCAATTTCTTGATAGGGGATAGTGCAATGTTGGTTGCTAGATGTGCGACCAATTTGTACTTCCTATGGCGTGCTTGGGTTTGGCAATATTTGAACAGTGCAGTTAAATATTGCAGCTGGTGGTTGGTCGTATGGGCAGGTAGGTCGTACCTTTCAGGTTTTATTATGCCCATGTTGTATTCTTATACATCTTTTAAAGCGTTTCTATTTAGGGGGAATGCCTGTTATTGCTGATACACTTTATGTATCAGCAGACATTGCGGTTATTCAATATGCTAGTGCAGGTAAGTACACGACTTATTGGCGCCGAAGGCTTATAAACGAGGGTTTACCTGGTGGTAGGTTAGCAGGTGAGTAGTGGCGTTCGCAAGAGCCGCCACATACCCATAGGGTAGTCAGCGAGAATAGGTTTGGCCTTAAAACAGGGCATGCACTTATGAAGGATGCGACGAGTTGTGCTGCGGCCGTTAATCGGCCAATAGTGCTGTCGCACCGAATATAAAGTAGTTTGGACGCCAGCGTGCTTGAGCCTAATATGCTCTGCCTGTATGATCAATTTCGTGATATGATGCTGCGACGGCAACAGTATAGGGTGACGTTGATCTTCGGATAGGGACGAACGCGCAAGCCTGCCTCCGACCCGTACTATGCCGGCGGAGTCCAAAATTGGATTCAGCGGTATTAATTTGTTTGATGCTGGGAGTGGCTGGTTGGCCGACAATGCTTCAATATCGCGCCTGAATGACTGCAATTGAACGAGTTTGATGATGACGTGTGAGCATGAAAGCTCGTCAACCCGTAATGGGCCAATACTGCGTCGAGACATGCCTTTGGCATTGTGAACGAATCTGAGTACATATCCAATGATTCGTTGTAACTTACTAAACGAACTGTATTGCTCAAGTATATCTTGCTTTCGAATTTCGAGCGACATGTAAGCGACCGTGTGTATCACGGGTTTCAATTCAGGAATTTCTATTTTGGCCAAAGCTTGCTTCGGCCACGACGAATCTTGATCCTTTAACCATGATGGACCATTAAACCAAAGGCTACCTTCCACGAACTCAGAAGGAAGCTGCCCACGAGAAATGAGATCCGCAGGATTGTCTTTGGAGGAGATGTGATTCCAATAGCATCTGGATGCATTAGATTGTATCTCGCACACACGATTTGATACGAAAGTTTTTAGCTTGTGCGCGGGAGTGCTTATCCAGTGCAGTACGATGGTGGAATCAGACCAGAAATAGACCTCATCTATTTCCTTTGAGATGCTCTTTCGTATGCTGTTGTGCAGACGAGTCAGTAACACGGCTGCGCTGAGCTCCAATCTGGGTATTGTTAGGGGTTTGAGAGGAGCAACTCGCGATTTGGAAGCTATCAAACAGATGTGCACTTGGCCTTGAGGTTCGAAGGATTTTAAATAGAAACAAGCTCCATAAGCCTTTTCATTGGCATCGCAAAATCCATGCAGTTGTACATTAACTGCATTGGGTATGGTTACTCCACGAGGAAATTTGAGATTTTCGATTAAGTGGAGCTGGTCTTGGTAAGCAGACCATGCCGAATGGATTTCCATATGGATAGATTCGTCCCACGCAACCCCCGCCTTCCATAGTAGCTGAATCAGTACCTTGGCATATACCACGATGGGGCCTAAGAGTCCCAACGGATCAAACAATTTCGAAATTTGAGACAGTATGCCTCTTTTAGTGCTGCTGTTTAGCTTATCAATATTGACAGTATAAAAGAAATAGTCCTTGCGAGAGTTCCAGCGTATGCACAGGGTCTTTATGTCCGAGTCTGGGTCTAGAGACATATGCGAATGGTCAGGATGTTCTTGTTCCTTGATAAGTAGTGCTGGGTGGCTCGAAGCCCATTTTCTCAAGCAGAATGCTCCTTTCTTGAGTAGTGCGAGGAGTTCATCACGGATCAGGATGGCCTCAGTTAGAGTATGCGCTCCTGTGAGTAGATCGTCTACATGAAAATCCTTGCGCAATATTTGAGCAGCTTTGGGAAAGTTGTTCGTTTCGTCATCAGCTAGTCTGAACAGCGTCTTTATGGCCAAATACGATGCGCAAGCTGTTCCATAAGTGGCAGTGTTGAGCTTGAAAACCTGTATGGGGTCGCGCATAGTGCGTCGATAGAGAATTTTTTGATACTCTGCATCGGCTGAATTTACCTGAACTTGCCGATACATTTTTTCGATATCAGCCGTGGGGACGAAAATGTGAAAACGAAATCGTGAGAGCAATTCAGATAAGTCATCCTGTAGTTTGGGACCTACCATGCGGGTATCATTTAATGAAAAACCTGTTGTTTTGTTAAGCGAGATGCGACAAGTCCGATAGGGGTTTTTTAAAAATAAAAAAATAACTTTATTATTTCTTAAAACTTAGGACTACTTATTTTAATATTATAGGTAGCGGCTATGCCGATTGGTGTCCTCAAGAAGAATGTCTTCGTGCAGATTGTTCACATTTTATCTGGCTGCTGGGTCACACATGGGCGTCTCCTGTTGATCATGAGAATGGTGTTGTGCGTGTAGATACTTGTTCTAGGTCATTGTTGATCTATGACCCTTTTTTGCGTGTATGTGGTGTCTGGGTCATAGATAAGTGTTCGGCGTTGATTCATGAGGATGGTGCCGCCTGTGAAGATAAGTGTTGAGCCATGATGATTGTTTGATTTTGGAATCGTGGCGTCGTGTGTATTGTGGTGGTATTGTGGCGGCTGGAAGTAGGTGCGCCAACGTATTGCACTAGTTCACTACCGCCCCACTAAAGAGTTTTGTGGCGGTTCCGCCAAATCCCACGGCTTACCTTCCTGAAAAACCCCCATAATCATCACCCAAGACGCTCAACTCCTCGCCAATGCATTCGCATTCGGCACCTAAAAATGCTGCACGCATTTAAGAGATCAAATCTATGATCTTTAAGTCCCTGTAAAGAAAACTTACCTTCATGCATTCTCTTCGCATACCATTGCTCCTTAAGATTTCTTTATTAACTTACCAGGAATTTCCAATCAATTTCGGCATCTACGTCGCTAGTCAAATTTCCTTAGAGGAATTCCGGTAAACAAATAATTAGATTTACATACATTTGTAACCTTCATGACAGGGACCATAAATCCTGCGCCGTTTATTTTCCCAGCCGTGTCCTGTACCTTTTCATACACATTGCCTGGCAACCTTTTTTGTTTGTCTTATCAATAAACAACCCAAGCAGCTGCATATAATTAGCGCAATAGACGCCGAAACCAAATGCTCCAGCATTTCCTAATGCAAATATGAACCCGGTTTCTACTGCAGCCAGAGATGCCATAAACATCCAATTTGCTTTTAGCACCTTTTTCTCCCAACGTCGAAAATAGCGACGAGGCAACGTGTAAACAATGACCCGCATTACCAACGGCGCATTTGGTCATTTTTCCCTATTGTCCTTGTCGTCTGCCTGCTTTCGAACACGTGCAACAACATTGAATCTGTTCGATCGCGCACATATACCACTGCACCAAAAAGATCGCATTTTCTTAGTGGTCACACCCTTAAGAGAAAAGTTTTTCTCTCTCTTCCTTTTTTTTTTAGCGAAATCATCTACATGAGATGACGATCGTTGAGTCCTTTACCATCCTTTGACCACGCTGGTCACATCACTCCCGCTGTCTGTAGCGCTGCAGACACGCGATATACCCAAAGTCGATTAATTGTACGATAGTTTCAGTGAAGTGTACAAATACGTATCGCTAGTTCTACCCGGTCCTCGTGCACTTGTTCAATTATTTATGCGGTGAATGCGCGCACCGAGTTTTAAATTTTACCGAAATGTTTGCTCCTTGGATATAACATATGAACAGCATCGCCGTTTGTATCTGATTAATCATTTATTCAGTGAATGTGCCAACCGAATTCCAAACAATAAAAGTCATTAATAATCAACACCTAACCTATGCGTTTTTATCATGGATATCTTCGGTGAACAACTTCCCTACTTCGGACAGCTTGCGGTGAACTGTGTTTTTCTTTCGATCTGCGGCAGACACTTTTCAAACTGGTGGAGACGAGGTAGAACTGTCGCCCATGCTGGCGTCGCGACTTCCTCCCCACAGTTAGTCGCAAACCTACGTCCGAAATTCGAGCACCAAGGGGGAAATAAAAACACTTGTTTTGTTCGTTGATGTTTCTTTTAATATGTTCTTTTATTCGTCGGCGTTTTGTGTTCCACGATGGGGGATGTACAGTTCGGTAGGCAATAGGGAAATACAATTACTTATAAAAAGGAAAGTTAACAATGAGTTGCAAAAATAAGAAAAAGGTTAACACGTGTTCTGGTGTCCGCCCACTTTATTACTGGACGTCTAAGGTCTCTTTTGGGATCTGGCAAACACTCGGCTCCGGACGCAGGGTAAAGGTGTCTTGCCCAGTACGTTCGAATTATTTTATTTTGTTTTAGGTAACCAGGGATTTTCAAGCACTTACAAGTTAAACTTGGTGTACGTCCAACAAGCGTTGAACACACCTTCCACTAACAGTGGGTTCTTGTTGTGTTGTGGGCCTGGCGTCAGGAACAATGCTGTCTCCTGACGTGCACGTTGGTTGGGCAGGGCGACACGTGGCTGGGTAATCTCCAGACTTGTTTATCCAAAGCAATGGCGTCAATCACAATGAGTTCTGAAAGTGGTTGGGTAATCTCCAGACTTGTTTATCCAAAGCAATGGCGTCAATCACAATGATTTCTGAAACTAAGGTGAATTCAATACAAAGAAACAGAACCGAATACCTTTAAGTTGCTGCCGCACTCCTGACGAGAATCCTGTTGCAACTCGAGAAAGAATTATCCGTCACACAACAAGAAAACAATTCGTGCGGATTGGTACACAAAAATAGATTTATTTTTAATTGCTGATGGAGATTTTTACAGATGAACTTTGTAAACAATGTGTCGCCTCAATGATGGTTTTACGAAAAAAAAGAAAAATGGTTATCGTCTGACAACCAACAGAATTTAATTTAAAATGTCAGCTGATTGCTGACATTGGTTAGGGTGGTGCCACAGGTAGCATTCAATTGCGAATTCGCCGGTTGTGTCCAGGGTGAATCCGCAACATTCCGCCCGTCTTCGCCAATCATTGGCGAATCTTTTGCCTCCAGAGGGTAGTCGTCCGGAGCTGGGTCGGGGGGTCTGATGAATGGTCCAGGAGGGGGTATCTCCTCCAATGGAAGAATGCAGATTTTGGCGATGGTAATCGTGAGTGGGCTGGTAGCGGTCTGTGGGGGTAGAAGATGTGGTTGCCAGCGTATGGCACAGGATTCACTTCTGTCCACAAGCACTGTTACTCCGTACACAAGAATTGTTCACCAACGATATCCAAAAGGTAATGAAAATACACTGATTAATTGTTGAGATTAGTGTTTTCTTTATTTCAATTTGTTTCCTCACTCTGTAATAGTACTGAGGCACTTTAAATTAAATCACATTAAAATTACGTCTATAGTTGACATAAAAAGGTTCACAAACAATTTATAATCCTTCGGGTCTGGCTTAATAGGTTTAGCTAATGTTTTAGTTACTCGAATAGCTATATTTTAAATATACACTCTCCTTCTTAACGACAAAGAAATATTCACAACTCTGGTGATTTGAAATTAGATCTCTCTAGACGCTGTAGTGATGTAATTCGACTCATCAAGCGGTGCGACCGATCTCTCTCTAGATTGAACAGCGACTGACTCAACTTAGGGCTGAAATTCATATTTCATTCCACACACAGGACAACCAAAAGAGACCATGCCTCTACTCTCTCAACCTCACGCCCGTCAAAGTGTGAGTAACTTTTGTTAATAGGGTAATTGACGGACATGGAGAAAGAGAGAACAGAAACATGATGTGCTGTGATCTCGGGGTAGCTTTGGTTGTGTGTGTTGGTATCAGATGCAGCTACTGACACGACCTACTGACCCAGTTGTACGGCTATGGTGTAGTTAGAGCGCATTGAACCGTGGACAGACAGAAATACGAAAGAGAGGAGGACCTAGCTAAATGTTATTCACCTGCAAAAAGAGATCATTGATCCCAAGCGAATGGGTGATCTGGGAAAAGTCAATAGGACGCCGCGTCGGCTGGGGATATAATACCATGGAGAAAACTCTGTGGAATGTTGGTAAATACCCAAGCCAATGGATGATGATACAACCGCGTCGCTTGGTTTGACTTGGTTGTTGCTAACCAATTCGAATGAAATTTCCGGTGGAAATCCCATGGTTAGAGCAATAGTGTTGCCGTATGGCGAAGATTGTAGCTAAACTCAATTATGCATTATCTGCATGGGATAATGAGCCTAGCTATGCGTCCGTTTGACATGTTTTACAGGGTAATAACATATAAAGGAAATGGGTAGGTATGACGCGCTGAAAGCGGTCGAAATTAGGTAGGAATTGTGGTTGGAATTGTGGGTTGTTTCTCATATAGATTAGAGAAACCCCCACAGGCCCGCCGCAGTGCTCCGTCACGTCGATGGTCGATTAGGAGAGAGCCGCCCGCCCTGAAAAGTGTTGAAACGGAGGTGTCTTGGACGGCCCGGAGGGTTGATGATTATGGGATGGTCACCTTCCAGCCGCTGGAGACTTCTACATTCCATGGTAATTTATTAACAATTAATATTTATATGTTTCCACAAAACTTACCCCTGTGTGTGGTCTTGACTCGTTCAATTGTTGCGATACAGCTGCGATTAATTATCCAATTCATCACAAACAGTTTTAACACATCGTAGGAGTTTAACAAACAGTTTATTATTCACACCACCGCAGAAATGTTTCAAATAACACAATTGTTTAGTTATTTTCAACTTTTATTTGTAATCACTATTATGTTAATTTCAATATATTTTTTTCTAATTTCTATGAACAAATACTCCATCTTCTTTTATTCTCTTTGAATTACTCAATGAACTAAAACGACCCGCACACGTCGACTGTTAAAACCACAAGAAGGCTGAATCTAGTGTCTTTCGGCACATATCCTTTTTTGTTCCGCTTTCACGATAGTTATTTCTAGGAAGGGGCGGAATTGGCCAATAGGGGGCGACTATGGCTAATAAAGGGGAAGATGGCTATTGCAATGTGAGTGGGGTTTTAAATGGGGGTTTACTTTTATTTAAATTATCTTGTCGGAGGAAGTCGTGGCACCGGCATGGGTGCGAGTTCTACTTCCTCCTCTATCATAAGTTCGATGGACACAAAAAAAACACCGAAACTTCGCCACAAACGGATTACGTAAAGCAAAGGAAACACCAACACAAAAAGTAAGACACACGGTTATTGTTTTATTAATATTAGTTTTTTTATTTAAATTTATTTGGTTAGTGTTTTTGATTATTAATTACATTGATAACATTCGCGCGATTGACTCACACAACTCGGGGGTTGAAAATCCGTGACTCCGGGGATGTACGCCTCCCCGACGGTACGGGGAGCGGAAGATGAACCGTCCGAATCGGCGGTTGAAATACGACTCAACGATGTTCAATCGTTAATCAAGGGAAATTTGGTCAGTGAAACAGGCTCTCTTAATTTGGGGGTGCGTTCTTATGGGTATTATTGTCTTGGTGGGTGCCGGCCCGACACAAGTTCACCAAGACGTCCCAAACTTCGTAACCGTTCGGCGGATTGTGGTTAAGCTTTGTTCACTGTTGTCTTGTCGATCAGGGAAAAACCATCGGGTCACTTTCGTCTAATGTCTTTATTCTTTTATTTTTTTTAGCAATTTATGTTAATATTGTACAAAAGGTATTTTTAATTCTTAAACAAAACTTATTTTATGGTGAACACAGTATTTTTAATTCTTAAGTAAGCCTTATTTTATGTTGAACATAGTATTTTAATTCTTACAAAACTTACTTTATGATGGCATAGGTATTTTAATTCCTGGAGTAAACCGTTGTAACTTTTATTTTAAACAATTTAAACAGAAAAGGTTCAAAATGTATAATGACTGTAGCTCTGAACCATAGATTTATTTAACTTGGAACAGAGGTATGTATTCTCTGTGTACACGGTTGTAACGTTTAATTCAAACAACTTAAACAGGAAAGGTTCAAAATATATAATGACTGTAACACTGAATCATAGATTTATTTAACTTGGAACAGAGGTATGTATTTTTGGGGTTTCGATCCCCAAATCGTCCTAGTCGTCGACAGTTGGTTATTGAAGAGGCTGCAGTCGATGGAGTCCCTGGTGGCGGTTGATCTGCACGTCGGCGGGCGTCCGGTCACGGCGGCGGTTGATGGCGAAGTGAAGTATTCGCGCCAATTGTCCACACATGTGGTATGTGTCAAATGAAATTGGCGGAAAAGATCCGGCGTCGGTTTTCGTTCTACGTGTGAGCGAGACCAACGTAGTACCGCGTCGACTACACGCCAATTCAGCCATGACTCTCCTTTGTGTGTGAGGGTGACCGAGAGTGTGCTTGACTTAATTAGTCGAAAGCTACTCTCGGTGTGAGTCTTTGCTTACGGCGACTGCGTGGAGATTGTGGATTGTCTTGATCCGCCACATATTCTCTGTGTACACGGTTGTAACGTTTAATTCAAACAATTTAAACAGAAAAGGTTCAAAAATGTATAATGACTGTATCACCGTGGTAATCACTAGCCGACTGTGGTTTTACGTAAAGGCACTACTTGCCCTCACGGAATCTGAAATACGATTGACTAAGTTCATCGAAGCGATAGAATACCACGTACTCAATCATCGCTTCGATAACCATATTTGGTCATTTTCCTTTTCGAATTTGTCCTACCAAAGCAGGGTTGAAACACACACACGATGATCCTTTTTGCTGCTCATCGCGTGTGTCGCCCAGCATGCGAACCATAGACTTCGAATCAAATAAAAATAAACACATTCGCAGCTAGGGCAAGTCGTTCTGAAAAGGGTTAAATGTGCTTACACGATCAGTGACTACGAGTAGCATGATTGCTGATCGTGCGCATGTTGTTGTTGGCGTCAACAGAGGTCGAACCGTCGTGTGTGTATTTACACTGACGAGTTCTCGATCCCTTTTTGCGGCCAGGCGCGAGTCTCCATTTAAAGAACCCGAACGCCAGGGTTGACCGCCGTATGCCACGATGTATTTGTCGTTCGTGTGTCCAACCGATGTGGGCATGCATAACAGAACCAAAAGTAAGAAATATCTCCTGTGACATTGTAGCCGACTTCTTTAGGGGACATTTCGTTGGTAGGAACCAATGTAATGTTGGTGTGCGACCAATTTGCCCTTCCTATAGAAACTCTTGTGTTACTGATGGTGTTTTACCTCAGCGCGGTTAAGCATTTCAGCGGTGGTTGGTCGTTATGAGCAGGTAAGTCATGCTTTTCAGGTTTCTATATGGGGTAATGGGAAGATGATAGGTGGCGTTCAAAGGAACCGCCACTTTCTCCCATACCAAGAGAGACGTAAAGTCTCTCTTTGGAGTAACCAAAACGATCTCACAGAGGAGATCTTCACAATACACAAGTGTGTGTGTACGTCGGTTCCTTTTATCGATCAAAGCTATGATCCAGAACCTGATACACAAAGGAAGGGAAAAAGGATCGTCAGATCTTTGTTTATATGGAAAGGTTACTGGGAAACGGATCCAGAACTATGTAGGATAAAAGAGATTTATGACCTGCGTCTATGCTGTGGTGCGGATGCGTAGGTAAATATATCGCCATTAGGAAGAAGCGCTAATGGTTTTTCTATTTACACAATCGGAAATGTGTTAATGGCATCGTTAGTAAGGGTAGGTATTGAGTTCCTATTTGCATTTAAATATGCTGTAGGATTTAATTGATGCAAGAGACGCGGAATGCGTATTGCTTTGGTCCCTAGGGTGTAAGTCGCCAGCCAATGTGTATGTAGGGAACATTGTTGTACGCATGGCGCGGCTGGAAAAATAGACGGCACAGTATTTATGATCCCTGTCATGAAGGTTACAATGTATGTAAATCAAATTATTTTGTTTACCGGAATTCATCTAAGGAAATTTGACTGGCGACGTAGATGCCGAAATTGATTGGAAATTCCTGGTAAGCTAATAAAGAAATCTTAAGGAGCAGTGGTATGCGAAGAGAATGCATGAAGGTAAGTTTTCTTTACAGGGACTTAATGATCATAGATTTGATCTCTTAAAGGCGTGCAGCATTTTTAGATGCCGAATGCCGTTTTTTCCCCGGTTTTGGATATTATTTTAGCCTCCGGGGGTGGTCTCCTTCTTTTCATAATGTTGGCCTTCGCAGTATCACCTTTTGGACCCTTTTCACCCTCTAACCTCGCATCTCCATTCCTTCCCCTCTGGCCAATTGTAAACCAATTATAATTGGGTGACTCAACATTGGTCTGCCCCGGGACCCTGCTTACGTCTGTGTGCGAGTTTTGGTTTGGCTGGATTTGCACGTTTCCACCGCTTGCTTCAGCTGGCGCAGATGGCTTTGTGGGGTTAGAAGTGTGTATGCCGTCGTACGGCAAGTATTCCATTAACTTCCCCCAACGATGTTGCTCCGTGAAAATATCCGCAAAAGACAGGAAAACACTTCTTTTTTTTTGTTTATTTAACTCTTAGAAGAGTTTTGTTGCTTTTATTAATTCTATTATAACTCAATAATATTGATCACAATTGCTTCGCAGATAATTATTAACTTCCTCTAAACATAGAAACTTTTTGGCAATAAACTTTTATTACAACGACGAGCGGCGACACGACTGACTCTTGCAAAGATTCAATAGTGACTCAGGAGACGTGTGCTCTGTTTGGGTGATGGTTAGCGACTGGTGTGAATTAGGGTGGAAATAGTGATTTCTGCTTTTTACACATTGATCCGCCAATGGTAATCATGCTCTCTTGTGCGTTCCCCAACTCACCACACTCACCGAGGTCGAAACGTACTTGTGTATTCGTTCGACGTCGATGGGCGTAGCCAGAATGGAGAAATCAAAAGGGAAAGCACAATAACCCAGGGTTGATCTGGCTTAGTGTGTGTGCGTCAGTGCCGTGTATGCGGCTGTTCTACTGACCTAGTGATGATCTCTTAGGTCATCGCACTATAGCAAGACAGAAATACGAGAGAGAGGAAAACCTAGCTAAGGTTATGCACCTGCAAAAAGAGATCATTGATCCCAAGCGAATGGGTGATCTAGGAAAAGTCAATAGGACGCTGGGTCGGCTGGGGATATAATACCATACGGGAAACTCTGTGGAATGTTTGGCAAATACCCAAGCCTATGGACGATGATGCAACCGCGTCGCTTGGTTTGACTTGGTTGTTGCTAACCAATACGAATGGAATTTCCGGTGGAAATCCCATGGTTAGAGCAATAGTGTTGCCGTATGGCGAAGATTGTAGCTAAACTCAATTATGCATTATCTGCATAGAATAATGAGTTTAGCTATGCGTCATTTGGACATGTTTTACAGGGTTATAACTTATAAAGGAAATGGGTAGGTATTGTGGTTGGAATTGTGGGTTGTTTCTCCTATAGGATAGAGAAACTCCTACAGCTTCTTTAAGCGATTTTTCACTTCCATATCGTAAAGGCAGCGAATGACATGATTTTTACTTATTTTATTGTTCTTTTTTTGTTCCTAAATTATTACCCACACGCGACTCGGTGATTTTTCGCGTCTCCGTGCGCACCGGAGGGCGGAAGTCGGCATGACCGTGGCGGTCAGCGGATGGTAAAGGATGTATGTATTTATTATGGTCTTCTAGTCTCTGAAAGTCTTCCCAACAGACGATCACATAATAAAACACTGACGGTTTATGCGTTTAATTGTTTCTTTATTTCTAAATCACTTAAACACTAAGACTACAAAAAATGATGAAACATAAAATTGACTCCGCCGTTCTAACGAAATTGAGATAGCTTAGTCACTGGATACACGTAAATTGATGGTTGAGAAATAATTACTAAATTAACACATTCACTGAATACACTTAAATTGATTGTTCGGAATTACTTTAACACTTTATCGCAGTTGGATAAATTAAGATAAAATAAAATAAATGAGATTGGCTGGCTACACGTAAATTGATTGTTCATAAATAGTTACAAATCAACACAGTTTGAAATTGTTTAACGGTAATTTGTTAAGTATGCCGGTCAATTTCTTATTCCTTTCTCGCACCGACAAGGGTGGCGGGGGGAAGTTACCACGTAACAGGGTGTAGAGTTCTTGACTCCCCCCTGTTCAGCTAGTTTGCCATCGTGGGATTGTTGCATGTATTATCACTCGCGTTTGAGTTGTTCGTATGTATGATCACTCGCATTTGTGATGTTTGTATGTATGATCACCACCTGTGGTGGGTATCGTGTATACTTTGTACCGTTATACTTTGATTCGCAAGTAGGGTTTATTGTCTGTAAGCCTGATCGCTTTAAGAATCATCTTCAAACCCCATATCCCAATATACATATCCCATCCATCATCACACTTTCCTAAACGATTTCCAAAAAATCGTTATCCTGTCTACATAGCAGCTGCAATAGCGTTTGCTTAATATGATGAACCCAGAATCATCACCAAGTAAATATAGTAAATACCCTATGTGGCGATTCTGAAAAGAAATCCAACAAAATAAAATATTATTGTTTTCTTTTAACTCCAATCGCCGTGCTTCCTTGCCATGACCGAGGGAAGAGCGTGGACGCTATTTTAACGAGACGTCTTAACACTTAATATCAGCTTTTAATTACATATTTAGCGGCACCATAGGGCCTTTAATTTTTATTATTCTTGCCAAGTAGAATTTGCATAAAGTAGTTTATGCAAATTAGCCACTTGACGATATTGATTTTTGTATAGGTAGATATAATTCGTGGATATTAGTGGACGTTGGATGAGGGCTTGGACGCGGCACCGTAACACTGAAGTTGAATAAAAATAAATAAAAGAGTTTTTTATACTTTAATTACATATCGTTTTTATTGTATTTCTTCGATTAGAGTACATCTTCGTTTTATTGCTTCCGGGTTATATTTTTGGAATTTGTATAGGTTTTCTATTGAAGTATTGCTGGTTATCCATATATATTTTGTTGTAAATTCTTCATATGATCCTTTTACTGGTACTCTATAGGGGTATCTGTCACAGATTTTTAATAATTCGTCATACTTAATCCACCCACAAAAGTCGTCGATGATCACTCCATCATGTTGTTTGTAGCCGTCCCACCAATCGCCTCTAGGTTTATAATACACTGCCTTGCACTTTTGTGCTCCCTCTTGTTGAGCACGTCTCGATTTCCCGGATCCAGGACGTCCATAGTAGTGTTATGATTTTTATAGCAATTATATTTAGTATTTTTGTAATATTAGTAATATAGTTTTATTTGAGTAAGGGTAAGTTGGGGGATGATGTGGAGTGTGTTCCTGTAGAGGGTTAGGTACGAAGGGAGGGACCTGTGGGTGCTGATTTTGTTTTTCAGACGTCATTGTGGTGTCCAATTGACTTCTGCGAAATTGAGATGGAATACCTACTGGTGTATTCACAGGAGGGGGATAATCGTAATACGCTGCCTGTGAATGCTGTGGTTGGCTGCTTGAGTGCGGGTTCAGAGTCGGTGTGATATGTTCTGGGAGGGTCGAAGGGGTGATTTTTTGTGCGAATGTAGGCGAGTAGCCAGGGATGAAGGCTGTTGATTCGGCTGAAAGATTGTTAATGCCGGCCGAGCTTCCTAAGAAAAGGGAGTTGCGATGTTGCAACATATCTGTTTGAGCCTTTTCCATCTGGGACAGTCGTGTTATTATATCCTCGAGAGGCCCATTTCCATAAGCTAGCACATGGTGTCGGAAGTGGTCTTCTCTGACGCCGCTCATTATCACGGATTTCGCCATTCTCTCGATCTGGGTGTCGAATGTGGCACCGCTTGCCTGTCCGTAAAAATGTTCCGCCGCCTCCCTGCAACGCGCAATGGCCTGCTTCACGCGGGAAACAAACTCTGTTACATCTTCCGCAGGGAGTTGTCGCATTCTTGAAAGTTGTGAATACAACTCTTCATACGGTTCATGCAGCTGGAAAGCGGTTTTTAGTTGCTGTTCAAGCTCTAGGAAAGTTTTCGGTTTTACCTCACGTATCAGCCGGTGTGCTTCACCGTCTAGCCTCATGGGCAACCACCTAAGGAACGTGGATTCCTGGTCCTGTTCTAAACAGTCAAGGGCCATTTTGCAACCATTTATGAACGTTTGAAGATCGATCTCTGCATTTGGACCCTTTTTTCCAGAGAACACAGGAACCGCCTGTGAGACGAAGTCGAACACCTTGTCAACGCCCGACATTGTGTTTGTGGGTATTTCTGTCTTAGGAGAGAGTTCGTTTTCGTCTTCCCTGTTGTCCGGTATTTGGGCCGAAGATTCTTGTTCCGTAGTGTTTGGGATAAGAGTTAAGTCCGGATCGCTAAAGTGCAGTTTTCTTCTACTTAACCCTTCTAACCGTTCGGTTTCGCTTTGGAGTCGCCTTGGGGAGTTTAGTGGTGAATCGGGAGGATCGCTAGGGTTTGATGGGGTCGAGGTATTTGCCGTGGGTGAGACTACTTTACTCTCTCTCACTTGCTTCCTTGTTTTCATGGAGGGAAGCACGCGGTGAAATTGAGTGGTCAACGACAAACGAATGCAAACGCGAAAGTAAACAACGAAATGATTTTTTCGACAGAAAGAACCGTGAGAAGCTAGCAGGAGGGTGGGACCTATCACTAGTTAGAAAACAAATGAAAAATAACTATAAGTAGAAACAAACCAACATGTGGAGTCAATATATGCGGACACTGTACTAACCAAAAACAAAAGCAATGGAGAAAAGAATCCAGCAAATGACAATTGTTACAGAAAGAAAAAATAGACCAAATAGACAATTCAACAATGAAACCAGAGAAGGAACCACCTATAATACAACCGGGAGGAAAAATGTTTGTTATATTCTCTTTGTGTTTTTAATTGCTGACATACGAACACACATGTCGTTAAAATGGTTATTAAAAATAATAATAAAAAGGAATTACAAAATTCAACAAAAAACAGATAATAATAAAAAAAAAATAATTGAGCTACAAATGAACAGACAATATCTTTCGGTTTTGCCAATAAAAAAAAAATTTTTTTTTTTTTGCTGCCACTTGGGGGTTGATACTGGATTCCTCTGCTGTGTTGTTTTCTTTTATTCCTTGTGTGTTTACCAACGCCTGCTTCTTGTGGTTGTTTTATTAGTTTTTTTTTTTTAACGTATCGTACTTCCGAAGCCATGCTCAGCTCCGGATGAAAGGGGAAAGGTGTCTTGCCCAGTACGATCGTGAATGGTTATAGTGTTTTTATTTATTTATTTTTTTATTATAACTATATGGATAATTATGTTTTGAATAATTTGTTGTAGGTTCGCAGGATTTAGGATTTATTAGCTCTTATTAGAACCGTCCGTTCTAGGGCTTTACCTAAATCCTACCGGCTGCGCCATTTTGTTGTATATGTTAATATATTATATATATTTCTCCGTCGTGGGCCGACGGTTTTGTTGGCGTTAATAAATATAAATATAAATGTGACTTACTGTTTGTCCCGTTGAGATGGCGTTGGAGGTACTCCTTGGTATACTTCCTACCTGTTTTGTTCTCCGTCCTTACTGGTTCTAGGCGTAAGTGGTCCTTTAACGCATGGTCCCAGCTCCGGGGAAATTCTGTAAATGATCCGGCATTCGGCTCCTTTGGGAAAGATGCAGTTTCGTTCCTCTGGGTCAGTATGGGGCGGTGATGGTGCACAAGAGAGGCCACACAAAACAACGGAAATCACGTTAACGTCAATTAAAGAAAACACTTTTGATGATTTAATTATTAACATATGTTTATTTGGAACATTCGCTACTTAATTATTGCACCGGATGTGTAACACTTATTTAATGTATTTTCACGACAGATCCCGTCAGATGGTTTGTTGTATTAAAGAAATACACTGCTACCCGGACACGTTAATGCATTACACTCTGACCGTCCTGGTCCACTCGCAAAAACCAACTCTCTTTCTTTTTCGATCGTTTGATCGCAGGAACACCTTTTTCTTCTTTACACAAGGAAACCTGTTAGGTTTCTTGGGCGATGATGGCACGCATTATCCTTTGTCTTCGAATTTCTTTTATTGCCCGCGCATCATTTGTCTGATCCCGAGGTGTTTTACCTTGGATCGACAACCGCCTGGAATCATTAAAAGTATTGTTATTTTATTGGTGCCCAGACTTGGCAATTTATTTTTCTCTGAACATTCGGAGCCAAAGATTTTTGTATCTTATGGGTCTGTTGTTCAGCGAGTGTTTTTACGAACGCCGTCCTTTGTTCCGTATGGGAAATGTTTCCTTGAATAGGATGTGAATTTTATGGTTTTTTGCCAACTTTACTTATGAGTTGGCCGTGTGGTCCGCAGATTTGGGTCCAGGAGAATTTCTGTGTTGAACATCTGGTTCATTTATCACGTTTTGGGTTTTTATGGAATTCAATATGGATAAATTGCACGTGTAGTTCAATTTCTTTGATATTGAATTATTGAATTTGATATAAGCAAATGGAACGTTTAGTTCAATTTGATTGATATCAATTTTGGTATTGGCCCGTTTAGTGTATGGGGCATGCTAGGGCTTTGGGGAGTGCTTCATCCTTTTAGTGGATGGTTTTGCGTGTACCGCAATTCATTGGTGGAGGATGACTCCAAAGAGGTATATACAAGAGGTATATATTTATGGGTGGGTGGTTTTGGGCGTAACAACTTTACACTAGGGTGCAACACCCTTAGTGTGATATTTTGAGACGATGTTCGGGCGCAACGCCACTAAACATCTAAAAAGGATTCTGAGTATTCGGGCGCAACGCCACTAAATATCTCAAAGTAAAACCTGAGTAGAATGAGAACACGCCGGGGTTACTGTCGGATGTATTCTAATTTTATTTCTCAATCCTTAAACTATATATACAAATTTTCTTATACCACTACTCTTACATCTAACTGAGATACAATTTACATTAGTGCTCGCAACAGAGCATTACTTTCGCATACATGGAAATGAAACAAGAAAACCTGAATATTATCTGCTCTTTAACAGAGCATTATGCAGAAGGCGATTGGTATTACAAAACCATACAAATTGTGGCAACAAAGATAAGAGGAACTCATGTCCCTGTACAAACATTGGAATTTTACGATGGTTCCTTTTTGGGTGGTCGGTGATTCACTTCACGCCTTCTGCTCTTTGATGCTGGTGGCTATTGTGATTTGCCGGTTGCGGGCACAGCTCTGACAGATGGATTATGTTGATGATGACGGCATGCAAATATACTCGGGTTTATGGCCGAGTCATAAATCGTGATGAGATCTGGCATTCAAACGTGTGGTGCATGGAAGTACGGCGGCTATTGTTTTATCATGCTCGTGTAAACATGATAATGGTATGGCCGTGGCATTGAATTGGATGGACGGCGACTCCACGCAAATGGCGCCGTATGTTCTCCTAAACACTCGTGTTTGTAATTTTCTTCATATAATGACTGCTCGCTTACACGTTGGAGTAACTTGCGGGTACTCGCTTTTGAAGTTTAACGTCGAATGTCAAATCTTTGTTTATTTGCCGTTGACGTTTTATTTTTTTATCTGGTGCCAACGCCGTTTTATTATTTTTTCTCCACCAAGTAGAATTTGCACAAAGTAGTTTATGCAAATTAGCTACTTGGCGAGTTGTTCTCCTTTTAGAGGTAAAGAGGGGAAACTAACGAAAGGGGATTAGTGGATGTTAGGGGGACCTGGACGCGAGGTAGGTCCGTAACAGTAGTAATAAACCTTAGTTCGAAAATTTCGAGGAAGTATTGGGGATATTGTTATATAATATAGAGGTCAATGCCTCGTGCATATTTAATAAAAGCAGTTGGGCAGTGTTCGGCGATGGATTTAGGATCAGTCGTTCCATTCGTAATGAGGCGAACAACTTCTTCAAGATCTGTTCTTCGATTTCCAGGTCGCGGGGTTCCATATTCCCAGAAATCATGTTCTTTAGAACAGTATGCTTGATTGTATTTATCATCCGCACGAGCTGGCTCGATATGAGCTCGTGATCCAACAAGGTGTTTAACGCTTCGGTATTGTCTTGATGAGCGTGTTGGGTTTTGTTATCGTACCGGTCATGGGCACTAGTTCAACCCAACACTTACCATTAGTTTCACTGTAAATTGTCCACGGATAAAATTCACTTCAAGCAAGCAGAAGAAAATAAAAATACACACAAGTTATTTAGTTGATTGGTGTTCTCTATTTCTATTTTTAATATGGCATCGACACATGCTCATACAACTGGGACTTCACAATCACTTAATCCTTTGCGATGACGCCTGCACTCCTTCAGGTTCATTGAGAAGTTTTGACACAAAGTTTACTTAAAAAGAACAACGGAAAGTTCGCTTAAAAGAAACAAAACGAATTCCTTGACTTATTGACCGAAAGAAAAGACGGCACTCCAACTCGAATATTTAAACGATGAAACAATACAAAACTGACTACTCAGTAGCGGGGCCGGTAAAAGGCGGAACTCTAAGCGGATGCGACTGTCCGCTGCGGTAATAGGAATCTGACTCTAAGAAACTATCCTTATCTGCCAAATTCAACGGTGTGGATTACATTGGTGTGGGAGGATTCTATATGTGTCCGTATGGGACATGTACGTTGCCCTTCAGCCTGCATATCGACAACGACGAAAATGCACCTAAATAAACATGGGCTGGTGTAATAAATTGGTATTGGGAGCTGCAGGCGTCCTTGAGATAAGCGATGGCGAAAAATCGCCGAAGGGAGAAATAGGTTTCTGTGTCTTAAATAAACAGAAACGCTATTTCGAGGGCCATAAGTCTTTGACGACCTGCACCTGAGAACGAAATAGGTTTTTGCTTCAAGATACACAAAAACGCTATTTCAAGGGTCACGATGATATGCACATCGTGTTTACTTATTTATGCTAACCGACAAAGGAAATTGGTCGCAAGTGTTGCGAACCTTGGGACTGGGGCAATAAATGGATATGAACCGTAGCAAGAAACCATCGGCTTCAGCTATGTCAACAATTACGCTGGCCAGCTAGTATTTATCTATTATAATTGCTGACAAGCCGAGCCGATGGAGATATGGTACGGATCATAAACGGATAAATTCAATGTGATGCATGCCTTAAGATTTAACTTTCAGGTGAAAGAGAATGAAGGGTAGCTTACGCTGCCCCAAAATTGCAGGTAGGTATGGTGGGTTGGAAAGTAGTTAATTTAAGAGGATGGGCGGTTCCTTGGGAATGAATTAAAGAACCGCCACAAGCGTAAACGACATTACCCTTGTACTTACATACTGTGTCGAACCACGATACGTTAAAGAGTGACTTTTCCGTCTTTAATTTCCGATTTATCTTTGGAACATCAAGTTTCAATCTCGGGCTATGCCGTTGTTTTGAATACGTTTTCGAAACGTAACAGTTACACTATGTAACAAACACATCTAACACACGGAACACTAGTCAATGAAACGCACACTAGTTTGGATTTTCTTAAAACTTAATGTTATAGACCACGTACAGTTATTTAATGAAACACACTTCTAATTTTATTTGATTTTAGTTTTAATTTAAGTTTATGATAGAAGGCCCATTGTTTGATTGCGTACTGAAAATCGTCCACCAATCGGTGGGTTCCGTTGATAGGCCGAGAATGACGTCAGAATGCGTACTATGCAGCTCCTGACGTGCACCGATGATAATGCCAATGATGTTGGTCCTTTCGCCCGGAGCCCGCGAAATGAAGTCAGCAGAACCCCAATAATACTTCTGCTGATTACAATAATCACGCTAGATACGTTTAACTATATTTAAATGATTTCCTTTATTAACCTTTATTATGCAGATGCGCACAGATTATAATTGCAGCACTGATTCGCTCGAGCAGCTAAAAGTAGTAATAATAATTGGTTTCCAAAAGTGACAGAGATTTTATTCTATCTGTGAGCTGTGTTCTATTATTATTTTTGCACGTACCCCCAATTGGGTAACAATGTCCGTAGTGTCGTAATTGCCAGTGAATAAATTGTTGTGACGTCGGTCGGCGTTCACTCTTAGCGGTTCGTGGAACACCACTCAATAGTCCCCGTTCGGTCTTTAGGTTCCTGAGTAATTAGTTAGTTAAATAGGTTACTTGAGTTTACCCACATCACAGGTGGCATAGATGAGGAGAATGAATTGTCTGCTACCGAGCCAAGTTTCACAGGCTCCCAGTTCCGGTTTCCGATGCCCAAAAAGTGAATGTTTACATTTATATAAAAAGGAGTTTTTGTTTGTTCGATAATTTTACACAGATTTATTTTTTTTTTTTTCTTATTTTCTCTTACGCAGGTACTATTATATAACAATTTGACAGTTTTTCCGTTTCGATTTGTTAATTTCTTATTGTTATTCTTATATTCAGCCTAACTCTCGCGGTACTTCATTTTCTTCTTTTTCTTTCACCGATAATCTTTTTACTTCTTGTTTTTTGCTTTTTAAGTTTTAGGGTACTAATTCTTTATTTCATTTTTACTACCCGTAATTGTTGCGGCAGTCTTTTTTTCTACTTCTTTTTCTCTTCGGTAATTTTTTACCTCTTACCCGGTACCTGTTCTAGTCTTTTTTTCTTCTCTACCTCTACTACGGTACCCGTTCTTGTGGTCAATCCCTAATCAACTTCGAAAAATCATCTTCGAAAATAATCATCTTCGACGGCGGTCGACTTCGAGACTAGCCAAAGCCACCACTGCCGAAAAGAAACTGGGCTTACACGCCACCAGCACCCATTCAACATACACACTCTGGTTAATACAAAGGCGATGGGGAAAATACTTACGTAACAGCTGGTTGCTGACATTTGTTATTCGTTGTGAATGGCAACGTTCAATTGCGACTTCGCTGGTTCCAACTGTGGGGTACGAGGTCGCGACGCCAGCATGAACGAGAGTTCTACCTCGTCTCCACCGTCACTAAATGTTCCACCGAAGGAAATCCAAAACACCGTCCACCAACCTGTGCAAAATGCACGACAAACCGTCCACAGATAGAAATTGAAACACACTGTTTAATTGTCTATTGCTGGTGGTCACCATTTTTTATTTTAATGCTTTTTATTTGTAGTCTATTGTTTTGATTATTGCACTTAAAGATTTCTTTAACAATTAATTGATTAGTTTATATCACAAAACTTACCCAGTTCTGTGTTGATTGTTGATTGATTGCGGGGATACCATTCGTTCTATCAATGGCTGGATCTTAATCTTGATGCTACTGGATGTTGCATCCATATGGCGAATTTGCACTTATTCATATTAAGTCTTCATCCACCAACACAAAAACTCGATCAATTCTAATTTTCACTGTTTTATTTCTTGTTATATTAACATATTTACAATACTTCTAATATGGGACTGATGTCCACACAGGGCTAACTTGATCAAATTCTAATTTTCACTATTATTTCTTGTTATATTAACATATTTACAATACTTCTAAAAGGGATTAAGTTTCCACACACGACTGACGCACACACGACTGGCGCACACACGACCGTCCGCTTTCGCTAATCGATTTTCAAACACAATATTTAAGTTAGGTAGGAGCGCACAACCACTCGGTACCACGACTCTACCAACAAGAAGGCTGAATCTCGTGTCTTTCGACACACATCATTTTTCGTTCCGCTTCCACGATTGTTATTTCTAGGAAGTGGAATTGGCTAATAGGGGGCTTGGCTATGGACGTTAGGGAGCCTATGTCTAAATAGGGAGAAACTGGTTATGTACAATAGGATTGTACTCGCGGAGACACCAACTCAAGCGATTATAACGGAACTCGCAAACACGCTCGACTACAATCGATTATCGCTTCCCTGTACGCACCAGGATAGCGTTAGGAGCAACGACCTGCTCAGGTCGACAGATGGAAAAGGACTCAGCGATAATCATCTCGTGCAGAGATGATTCGCTACGAGGGAAATTTTTAGGGACATTTTCCCTGAGAGAGAAAGTATTTCCCTCCACTAGGGAAAAGATTTGCCTACCACCAGAGAAACGGAAAGTCTCTCTTTTGCGAACAGAGAACCAACAGATCTCATACCGACTCGGCTCATTCACATTCAATTCTGGCTCCGCCCTAGTCTCCTTTCCTCACACACCCGACTATCCGACTCCATTTTACCACAACACGCGACTTCCTTTCGACCTCTTGTAGGAGCGAAGTCGTAGCACCGACATGGGCGCTGGGTTCCACTTCTCACAAATTAGAAGTTCCGCCGCGGCAAACTGTGCACAAGAAAAAAACAACAGCACAATGAAACAAACACTCAGGAAACGGCCGAGAGAAATAAAACACTAGTGTTGGTTGGTGATCACCACTTTAAATTAAATTTTATTTGTTTGTCCTTTACATTCTGAACTTTAATTGGAAACGCAACACAATGTCTCGAAAAATAGAATACTCGTAAAACGCGATAGATATCAACGACGCACTCGACTAGATTCGCGCCCCGTGCGCAGCAGTGAGCGGGAGATCGCCTGTGACCAGGCTGGTCAACGGATGGAAGACGACTCAACGATATCTTGCTCGTTCAGAGCTCACTCGTTCATCGTGATCATGGTGGTATGTGTGAGTGAAGATCACATTGGTTTATATTTCATAAACAAGGCCATAGGAATAAACCTGAAACTCAAGGACGGGGCATAATGGGCATCCAAGAGATGTGTGTTTGTTGAAACAAACGAATCGCATCTCGTCGGATGCTAATGGCTTTGCATTTGTTTATGTATCTAGTTCGTAAGGGACAAGATTCGGCGAATCAAAGGACAAGGGAAATATGGCCTAATGCATAGTTCGGTAATGAGGGTCGGCTAGATAAATAGCAGCCGCTCATTAAATAGAAAATGTGATTCGTATACCTAAACGAGGTGAATTGTCTATGGTATGCATTGCAGCTGTTACGATAGCCGCAATGCCGATGCACATGGTGCAAATAGGTTTAAGACGCGAGATGCGTATTTGCTTTGGTTTGCACATTGTGCGAGTCAGAGAATTTTATTGCTGGAAGAAAAACGTCGCCAGCTAAATGTATACATAAGGCAGTTTATCGTATACATGAATGAAGCAGGGAATAGGCGACGCAATGCTAATTATCCCTGGCTGGAATGGTTACATGATATGTGAACCGAGGGTTTTTCTTTTCAGGAAATTTATGATGAGGGAATTAAGAACTCTTACAGGGGATTTGTAAACGAAGGAATGCTTGAAAAGGTAAGAATTCTTTTGCAGGTACTTTTGGGTTATAATAATTGGATCTATTTGATGCGTGAAGCATTTAAGATGCTAATGCGAATTGCATTAGCGAAAGCTGGTGCAGACCGGGTTGTGGTTATGGGGGTTTCTTCAGGAAGGCGAGCCGTGGGATCTGGCGGAACCGCCACACTCTCGCTGCCCCGTCTTAAATTTTGGCACGCAATGCCCCATTCAACTCATCATTTTGGCGCAACAAAGTAATTCCTTCAAACCGAATCTCCTTGGATGATAATTGGTTTTCTGTTTGCTCTTGCCCCCGCTGATGAAAAGCTGATCCCAAAATATTAGAAGATAAGGGGATCGGGTAGATCATTGCCTATGGTATTCATTGCAGCTGTTACGATAGCCGCAATGCCCTTGCACATGGTGCTAATTGGTTTAAGACGCGAGATGCGTATTTGCTTTGGTTTGCACATTGTGCGAGTCAGGGAATTTTATTGCTGGGAGAAAAAGGTCGCCGGCCAATGTGTACATACAGAAATCTATCGTATACATGACGCAATGATAATTATCCCTGGCTGGAATGGTTACATCATATGTGAACCGGGGTTTTTCTTTTCAGGTAATTTATGATAAGGAAAGTAAGAACTCTCACAGGGGATTTGTAAGCGATGGAATGCTTGAAAAGGTAAGAATTCTTTTGCAGAAGCTTTACGATTATGGTTTTGATCCAATTAATGCGTGTAGCATTTTCAGTGCTTAATGCGATTGCATTAGCGAAAACTTATGCTGGTGGGATGAGGTTATGGGGGTTTTTAGGTAAGTGTACCGTGGGGTTTGGCGGCACCGCCACACATCCAGTGCGGCTGTCGTGTGCTGCTCCGTCTCCAACACTCATTGTTTATTGTTAAGGTTTCTGTAAGTTTTTTCTCCGCACTAGAGCACTGCAGGCAATAAAAGTAACAAGTTTGTAATGGTTAATCTTCTTTCTTTATTATCTCCTCATTTTCTGTTCTTTACACTTTATCTTACTCGTTAAGTAGAGTAGCAGTTTTCTTTATTTATGGTTCTCACAGCGGTTCTGTCATAACTTTCTCTTTTCTATTTCATTCTTATGTTCATTTTTATTTTATTTGACAAAAATGTTCAAGGGAAAACACATCACAATCACAAACACTAGTTATATACATTTAACATTTCTCTGTGATTTGACAATTAGCATAACTGTTCAGATAATATTAGTTACATTCAATTTCCTGTCTTTAAATTCTTGGTAGGATTGTTCGGCAATATTGTTATGGATTTATTCACACAATTTGATATACAGTACAAACTCGATTTACGCAACTAATAGAAATTGGGGCAGTTGCAATAACCGAGGTTGTTGCACTTACTGGTGTAATGTTTCGTAGTTGCCAAATTGGCTGGGTCAATGTCATATATTTGGCTGTTATGTATGGCAATTGGTAAATTGTAGTATATGGTAATTTGGTTGAATGTTATGGAAGGTATTTGTTATAAAGAACGTTTCGAGTGCGCCAACGTTACCATAATATGTATCCTAAAATGGTAATCATCAAAGGACTAATGCAAATGGTCTGGTACCATAAACGTAGATTATGCCAATTATAGATTTTAAAAGGCTGCGCCAGTTATGGTGATATAATTTAGTATTTAAATTGTTAAGTGTTGTGTTATATGTGAAATGTTAACGTTATGTTAATCGATTGTGCTAATTGCTGTACTTGCCAAATGTGCTTCTAGAACTGCCAATTGTTGCAACTTTTCCAATCGTTGCAGAATTCAATCGCTACAGCAGTCGTGGTAGCCAAGGGTATCGCTGGGGCTGTGCCACTTGGGATGTAGTTGTGCAACATAAATGACGAGAAAATTACACAGCGAATCGTGACGTACATGTGGAGGGGGAAAACATAGATGGCCTAAATATGTGCGCTCCAAAAGTCAGGATGTTGTGCTGTTAGTCTGCGCCCGTTGCGATGCTTTCTTCTTTGTTTTTCCGTTGTAAGACACAGTCAACGGAAGCCACCAGATATGGTCGTTGGAATAATCGGTGCGCTACAAGGAACTTCAACAGCAGTCTTCGCGGTCGCACACACACGCAGCTGTCGGCGGGTCATTCACCCCCCGCTAAACGGAAATTTAAGAAATTGTACAGGTTACCTTTCATCCTCCAACTAGCGACTCCAACCACTCAGGAGATCCATCAAACATCAAAATAATCGACAGCTCCACTTTCATGCACATGTGATTTATTAGAAATTCTTTAATAGATTCACTATATTGGATGGTATCTTTTCTGTGTCCTCTAGCCAACTGCACTCATTCTTTTTTCTTTTTACATTAACTATATGGGATGGTATTTCTTTTCTGTTTTTTCCAGCTAACTGCACTCATTCTTTTATTACATTAACTATATCGGATCTTATTCTTTTCCGCTTCCTCCAGCTAACCGAACGCAACTGTTCTCTTTTTTCATCGTTCACACTGTTATGGGTCTATGCTCACTCGGTCTCTGTGATGGGTCTCGGTAGGGTTGTGGGTATTTTATTAGCGCGTTAGCACGAACGCAGATTCAACAAAAACACCACCGCGGTTTCACTAGGAGAATTCACCCGAGAAAGGGTGGAGCACAGCAGCGGCCTCGATGATCGCCAAGAAAACACCATACCAATAAAAGAAGAGAGTTTAAACAACGTATTTTTTTTGTTTCTTACTATTTCTTCAATTTAATATTTTTATTTCAATTTGTGCACATATGTCTGAATTTGGTAAATTACATTAAAATATTTCTTCACTGTTTACATTCATCACTGGTGAGGACGACACTCTCCAAAGTTACACTTATCTCTAAACTATTACGCGGACTGAGATTACGTCAAAGAGAAATAAAACCGCGATTGAAAATCTCCAACGGTTCGGAACTCCTTTTCCAAATGTCCGCGACCACTTCGGCGTATCAAATCTGACTGACTTTCATTCGCTGCAGACAGAAAGACGTCGCAAAGAAAAAAAACGTAAAAGGGGAGGAGCTGCACGATCAACTCGAGGCAGTCAATCGTGATTGGAACGGGGAATATGGCATACATTTCGCATGTATGTGTATGCATCGCATACGATCGTCCGGTGATCGAGGATGGATGCCAGCGTCGCAACTGCATCTCCTGCGTATACAAACAATGCATGGCCTGCGGCTGTGTACACAATTGATTGTGTAATACTTGCCGGCAACCGAACCATCTGGGGTAAAAGCAAAACAAACCGCAGATCTGGTCACCCTAGGAGAGGCCATAAATCAACATTTGGGTTGATGGACGTGAAATTTCCCAGGTCCGCCGACGGTTGGCGGCCGTTAATAGGGAATTGGTACACCATAAACGATCTGTGGTGTGAATGCTATGTTTTGGTATTGCAACGAATATAGGGTGCAGCCATTGCCAGATGTTAAAAGTAAACACTTGATGGCCGCATCCAATTCGTTGCTTGTTTGCGGTCCCTGATCGGTGGAGACCGATAATAGAAAACCAGCTATTGCTGGTAATTAGTGAATGTTTGCTTTGCATCAGCCGAAACCTTGTCGGCGGTGGCAAACTGATGAGGCCTGGTAGCCGCATGCTAGGGGTGCCATGGGCAAACAAAAAAAAACGAGTAATCAAGGAACTCCGTGCTGATTTTGTTTCCATGGCATAAGGCAATGGGAACGAGATGCACTGGGTGCAATGCATCCCCGAGGATGAAATTTTCGATGCCACGGCTAGGTGATAATCTTTGCCGTGGACTTAATGTTTTCAGGTATGGTGGTGGAGAAAAAGGGGTTTGGAGAAAACCCCCAAAGAAAGGTAAGCTGCCTAAAAGGTATTCATGTCAGTTATCCTTTCGGGTAACTGAATTAATTCCAGCAATCTGGCTGGCGGTTAATGCCGTAGCAAGGTTACGTAACCTTGCTGAAGGTTCGACTTCGAGGTAAGTCGCATCGCTTGGAATAGTGGGGATCGAGCGATGTATGGCACAGGGTGTCCGTCCGACACGGATTCACCGAGACGTACTCAAGACTCCGTACCCGCTCGTCCAAGCTTGTTCGCTTGCGTCCTCCAGCCCGGCGCAAAACCCACGGTTCGCCTTCGTCGTCCTGTTTCCACTCAATAAACCAACTTAAATAGAATATTTTAGTTCAAACATAGGTTATTTCTTGTTGCTGAAACGAAAAGAGAAAACCGAAACAACAAACGGCGCTTCGCTAGCGCTGCCTCAGTCTCTCTCCGAGTGGACTGTATTTCCGGCACTGGCCGGCCAACGATGCTTTCTCCTTAAATTTGAAGGATTGTACCTCCAGAACCGGACTCTTCTCTGGATTGGCGGGCGTTTGAGTCTTGCCCAGTACAAAATCCTAAAATTTACCAAAAGTGTAAACGACCAACGAAAGAAGACAAAGCCAGAAAACAATACGATTAGAACGAGACTTTTCTAACTCTCTATTTGTTGAATTTTAAATAGGAATATCTGTTTGTATTTTCTCTTTATATCATCTGGTCTTTAACAAGACCTTTTCCTTGGGAGCTCTTTTGACGACTCCCGCTGCTTCAAAAAAAAAAATTGTGGCGAGAAGGCCGAAACTCCCGCTGTTTCAGCGCCGCGCTCGCCTTTTATTGCCAGCAGCTGTCTCCTCGTTCGCTTGGTTTCGATAAATCACTCGTTTCCTGTTGAGTGATTTATCGCGACTGGTATACAGCTGTCTGCCATGCTCCTCCATCTTGAATGCTTGTGCGCCGACGTCGAGTGCTTGTGCGCTGGTGCCCAGTGGTTGTGTGTCGATGCTGAGTGCTTGTGCGCCGGGAAATTGCATCGCCAACATTTCTGATGCTAATTCCGTTTGTATTTCCACGTTAATTAGTAATTGCTATTTCTGATATTTAAATCTATCTTATTGGACCTAATGTAAACGTATTTCGGTACCTTAATGTACAGTATTTAATAATCTTAATGTACACTATTCAATAATTTTATTGTAACCGAATGTAATTATTTTAATGCACAGTATTTAATAATTTTATTGTACACTATATTTAAGGAATTAAATGTAACAGTATTTGATAACTTTATTGTGCACTGTATCTAAGGACTTAAACGTAACAGTATTTGATAACTTATTGTACACGGTATTTAGGACTTAAATGTAACAGTATTCAATAACTTTATTGTGCTCTGTATTTAAGGACTTAAACGTAACAGTATTTAATAACTCATTGTACACGATATTTAGGACTTAAATGTAACAGTATTTAATAATTCATTGTACACGATATTTAGAACTTAAATGTAACAGTATTTAATAACTTATTGTGCACTGTATTTAAGGACTTAAATGTCACAGTATCGAATAACTTAATTGTGCACTGTGTTTAAGCACTAGCTTTATTTTCCATAGGTTGCGCAGCACGTATTTTAATTCAATATAATTGAATCTACAGTGTTTACCAGAAGATAGAAATTTTGTCACTGTGGACAAGCACTAGCTTTATTTTCGATTGATCGTGCGGTACGTATTTTAATTCAATATAATTGAAACTACAGTGTTTACCAGAAGATGGAACTTTTATCACTGTCGTCAAGCACTAGCTTTATTTTCCATAGGTTGCGCAGCGCGTATTTTAATTGAATATGGTTGAAAACTACGGTGCTCACTGTAAGATGGAACTTCTTAAATCCTTTGCGGTTGGCAGCTAATTCTCTACTGCCGCTGGGTGTGCTCATGTACCTTAGGGGTTTGTTTAGCACACCAACACAGCGACAACCCTCTCTCCGTGAATCAATTCATGCGGAGTCCATTTCCATGACGCTGTCTCTCACACAGCCACAGGTGTGATCGCACTATTGCCCCGGCTGTGCAAGTCATCGCAAGGGTCGTCATCCATGTAGGTCGCCACACCGTACCCTAGCCTGTTATGTGAACAGTGGTGGGCGCTATTGTGTGTGGTTCGATCATTGGTACATATTCATACAAGGATCGCCCGTATTGCTCATACGTGCGACTTGATGCAGTTACCAGGGATGCGTTGTATCTCTCGTATTTGTATTGGTTGAGATGTGTCCTTTTAAGGGCATGCGTTGTAGGTTTCGTTTCTTGCGCGCCTGCTTGGTAATTCTGGGTATTAGTCGCAGGCTTGAGCAACCGCATAATGTGTTGGATGGTTATTCTGCTATATCAGATCGTTGGTTGGCGTTTTTACCAGCTCGATGTGCAGGTGTCCCATGTTTGCTTACGACATAGAGTTTCATGCTTCTGCAACTACGTTGCGCTTGGTTTTCATGTCGTGCTTTTAGATCTTTTAAGTATTTCCATGTTGGGGCATGCCTGCTATTGCTGATACACTTTTCGTATCAGTAGACATTGTGGTTTTTAGAAATGCCAATGCAGGTAAGTACACGATTTATCGGAGCCGAACGCTTATGAAAAGGGGGTTACCTGGTGGTAGGTAAGCAGGTGAGTAGTGGCGTTCGCCAGAGCCGCCACACTGTCTTCATGAAAAATTCCCATTAAACTTTCGCTCCCTCTCTCTCTCCCCAGCAACAATTCAATTTCGACGACGGTCGACTTCGAAACTAGCGAAAGCCACCACCGCCGAAAAAAAAACGGGTTTACACACTAATTGTATCGTAATTCGATTTATTGTTTTTTTTTTCTTCTCTTTACTTTTTTACATTTATTATATATATTTAAATGCAGCTGATTTGGTTGAAACAAAACGAGGGAAAGGCTACTCTCGTAACACTGGATTGTATTTTTTTATACAAATTATAGTTGAAATAGCTTATTTTCTTATAGATAACGACAATGTTATGAAATAAGCTTTAGTGAAACCAAAACAAACAATTATTTTTCAATATATTTTTATTAAATACGAAAACGAAATGTTCGAAATTTATACAAAAATTAATATGTGATACATACAGAATATCAAGTTTTTTTCTTACAGAAGTTAGATATTTTAGATTGAGTTTTTGCGATTTAATGTTTTTTAAAATCTCTTCTATTGGAATGTTGTTCTCTTCGGCCCATTGCAAACATATGTTTAAGGATCGAACTGCATCTTCTGATTTAACTATTGATAAAGTGGAGGCCGAATCACCCCAATCACCCTTGGTAGGCATTAAAACATTCCAACATTTCTGGATCGTGTAAAGGTCTACTTTTTCCCAGGCATTAGCTAGCAAACAAACTGCATCCCTTATGTTGAAGGATTTGATTTTAGTTTCTAAGTCCATGTCCTAACTTGAAACTAAGTGCGCCAATAAACTTTTTTTGTAGTGGACCTTTGTTATGTTGATAACATTATGATCCATAGGTTGAATGTGTTATATTTTTCTTTTTACAACATTGTTATCTGAAGTAACCAAACTTACCCCAGACCGGTCGTGCATGTTGTTGAGACGTGGGTTATTTCGGTTTCTGCTGCAGGTGGATGTGGTGCGAAGCGGCTCACAAATGCAAACTCCCAGTGTCTATCTTTTTGTTTCAACAGAGTTAAATAATTTTAGTCTCTTTTATTATTTCACAAGGGGTATAGTTTATTTTAATTTTTTTAATTTACATGAGTTTGTATACTTTTTATATTTCGACAGCGGTAACTAAGTTTATTTTATAATCAATACTTAATTTATATTTATTTTTCATTTACAGGAGTTAGTATATTTTTATATTTCCACAGCAGTTTGAATATTTTTATTTTTCACCCACGGTAACTAATTTACATATCTTTATATATTTCAACTTAAGCTTGGTCTAATTCATTATTTCACAAGAGGTATTTGTAATTTACAAGAGTTTGAATATTTTTATATTTCCACAGTAATTTGAATATTTTTATTGTTTTACCAGGGCAACTAATTTACATATCTTTATTTAACCAAGCCGCACACTTCCACGACTGAATTTCAAGAGCTCAAACCTCGTCTCCCTGTTTGCATATCCTTTTTTCTCCTTCTTCGCTGTCTCGCTTCCTTTTCACCGGAAGTACACACAGGAAGAGTGATTGGAGAAACCATTTGTGCGTTCAGTCTATAATATTTAGGACTCTTGAATCGAACCAAATATTATCTACTGGGATAGGGATCTAGGGGTGTTTTATTTTAATTTTTATCTATTGCATGTTGGGAAGATTCTATTGTAGTGGATTAGTGATGCTTTGATAATGGGGAAGGATATGTAGATGCTAGGATTTTATGTATTTTAGGGGGGACGGGGTTTGATAATTAAACGATTTTATTTATGTAACAAATGATTGCAGTGCAATTTACCGGAAACATAACAATTACCAGCCCATCATCGCTTTGCAATTCGTTTTCTTTAGGATGACACGGGGCATTGTCCAAAAGCAGTAGTGCCTTTGTGGCGCTTCTTTAATACATTCCCAAAGAACCGCGCATCCTCTTAAATTAACCACCTTCCTCCTCCCATACAAAACCATGGTACTTACCTGCAATTAGGGGCGTCGTAAGCTCCCCTGCAGCATCATACCGGAAAGGAAAACCTAACCGACGGCATCCATACGTTCTGAACTTTCCTGGTTCATATTCCATGAACCAGTTCATCTCCTATCGGCTCAGCTTGTTTTCAATTATCGATAAACAAAAACTGTCCAGCGTATTGTTGACATAGCTGTAGCCGATATTCTTTCCACAGTTCACAATTGTATACCGCGCCTATATCCTTAGGTCCGGGACAGTTACGACAATTCCCCGTTATCGGATATCAACCGATCATGGAATTTGGGAATGGATATGATCATTGTTTAGGTAATCTTACCCATGCCATTGTGGTATAATATTATTAGGGGCGTCGCCAGTTTGTCGTGTTTATTTTTCGTTTTCTTTTATAATATATATATATATATATATATATATATACATATATATATATATTAGTCTTTAGTAAATGTAAATTTTCCAGAACCGTAGTCTGTGACCACTGGTGACGGGGTCACTTCTCCCCGTCTAATAACTGCTTCCTGTATGGAATGGTGTCGAGCGTATACGGTACCGTCCTGGTTCGGTTACCGAACGGGTTATAACACAACCAGGGTAGCTGAAATCAAAATTGATTCTTTCACAAATCGTACCCTCTAATCCAGCTCCAGAAATCTTTCGAACGCCAGGCCTGTCACCATACTCTTCGTCCCATGTGGCACGTGTAAACGAAACACAGATTTTCCATCTTCAACAATTGAAATGATTTTAATTACATTTTAGGAATTAAATACAATTAGTACACTTTGTTAAATAATTAATTATTACTAAAAACAGATCATTCCTTCTTGGAATTTTCACTTAAAAAACTTCAAATACAAAAGAACACAAATACATCCTTTTTGGACGGGTGTATATTTCAACCAAAACTAAAAGAACAAAAATACGTCCATCTCAGACGGAGGCTTCTTTCCAATTCTCCTTTTACTTACTTCTCCCTATCTGTCTAAAAGACACACACACACACACACACACACTCTCTCTCTCTCTCTCTCTCTTATCATCTCACCACTTCTTCGAAAAGAAACTTTCAACAATACCACAACTCAACGACACAGGTTTGTGCAACTGCTCGCAACTAACCACACATTGTGGAACGTGGTCATTCACGATATAATTAACTTGATATATTTATATTTCATATGTAATATTTAAATGTTTACATTTAAATTATGCTCCCTCTCGGTGGGGCACTGGCAGTAGGGGAGGCCATCACGTAACACCATGCCTATGATGACCCGCCTGAAAACTAAATTAAACATACAGTATCTCACTGTGTTCGTTTTACTTACCCGCACATTAATTCAAACATATAGCCATCCTGTTTCTGCTGACTTATGTCAACAAAATAATTTTCCTCCTTGTGCACAGGAGCCATACGGCTAGATTAGATATTGCCTACATCGGTATTTCCAAGGAATCTTAGGCAAATACAATGACGACCCCATTGTAACATAGCACATCATGTACATTATGCGTGCCACCATTTGACCTTTGAAATAGCGTTTTTGTTAATTTTGAAACAAAAATCTATTTCGTTCCCTGGTATACATCATCAACGAGGTATGGGTACATCGCCGCAGCCCCCGATGATCGTGCGTTTGTTTAATCAGGTGTCCACCGATCATCGTTTTCATAGAAGGGCATCGTACTTGTCCTATACGGACACATATAGAATCCTCCCACACCGATGTAATCCACCACCGTTGAATCTGATGGATATGGATTGCATCGGCGAGTCAGATTCAAACTTCGTAGGCGTACACGCTATTTTTCTCGAAGAATCAGATAACGTCCAGTCAACCGGACACACCAAAGGGACGTCGCGTATCTTACCTAAATCGAGTCATTTCATCTGTGGAGAGGTGTTACTTTATTCCGCTGTAACACCCGGCTAATTACATTTGTTGTGTCTTGTTGCGTGTAATCCAAGTGTTAACCTCCAAAGTGCCGTGTGTGTTTATTAATTAAATTAATTGATTCGTGTGTACAATAATAAATTTTACAAACTTTTTAGTGTACATTTATCTGTTTCGTGTATTTAGAATATCGTGCGTGTACCAAGTTGTATGTACCTTTAAATTTGAAAAAAAAAAAAAAAAAACGAAACGGTATATCGCAGAACGCCAGCAGAGCGTTATTATGTGTATGTACTGATATTCTTTTGAAATAAAAATAAAGAGTTTAAAACTTTAAACAACAAGAAATCCTCCAGTCTGTTTTATTTTCTCCTTCCTTGGCGAAGCAGTGACATTTTTATCCGTGGTGTGTTGTGACTTCTCTCTCCATCGTTGGAACGTTAGTAAAACAACTGCCCGTGTCTTGGCACAATACTAAACTATCCGCACCTTCTTTTCAAGTCCTCTTGATTCAAGAAAATTTCTTACCTGAAAAAACAAAAAACATTAATAATACAAACACAACATTGTGTATTCTTTTTTTACTTCGGGAACAAACACGTTGTGGAACCATTGTTCGAATAATAGGAATGTCATCCATGCCTTTTTATTTGCTTTATAAAAAACAGGCTTATTTTCAAAGTTTTTAAATGCTCTTGGATTGGCTGCTCTACCAATGACGCAAAGTTTTACTTTGTGCATCCCTGATGCATTTGTGCACGCAAGGAATGTTATTCGTTCCTTGCTTACTTTTCATCCTGTCGCTGATGCTTCTTATAAAGAAACAAGTGTTTTGTTCGGCAACATTCTGTAAAATAATCCAGATTTGTCTGCATTGTAGATCTGATCCGCAGTCAAGTTAAGTTCCTCTATTTTTTTTTTGAAATTTTTCTACGAACGGCTGGACAAGTTAATGTTTATTCGATAATTTTTCACCACCGATTTTCAACATTCGAATACCATGTCGTTTTTTAAATTTCGCAATCCATCCATTGCTGGCGTTCAATGATGGTGTGGGAATTGTCTTTTTGTCATATGCCAACATGGGCACTGGTCCGCAAAGATTTCCAACGTAAAAAATGTCACTGGCGGATCACACGCAAGAAATAACAAGGCACTGTCTAACTTAAACGCTTTTTCTTTATTGTTATTATTGGCTGTACAGAAATAAATATTTATCAAACTTATTATTACTTATTGTCTATTGGACATAGAATTACTTAATTAATAACACGCGTATTCACTTATGTCCTATCGATTAGATTAACTTATTATTGGGACGCGTGTTCACTTATGTCCTATCGAATTGATTAAATTATTACAGGAAACGTGTATTCACTTATGTCCTATCGATTAGATTAACTTATTTCAGGAAACGTGTATTCACTTATGTCCTATCGAATTGATTTAATTATTACAGGAAACGTGTATTCACTTATGTCCTATCGAATCGATTAAATTATTACAGGAAACGTGTATTCACTTATATCCTATCGATTGGGTTAACTTATTTCAGGAAACGTGAATTCACTTACGTCCTATCGAATTTAACTTACCGCACTACTACGACTCGCTATCCGTTCTATACGATTCAACACTTGCTGCATCCGACTATTGCCAAGCGACCGCACATCCAGACAATCAAAAATGAACTCTTCGTTTCGGTTGTTTAACGTGAAGGCCCCGACTTGCTTCCACGGAATCCAGAATGCGATTGAGGATCGCCATCGAAGCGACAGAATTACTAAAAATTCATTCATCGCCCCTATGGCCATATAAGGGATGATCTTCATGCTGATCACCGAGAGGATGTGCACACACACAGATGAGGTTCCATCGCACCCTCAAGCTGTGCATGAGCAATCGAACCGTGGATATTAGGATTTCCTCAGGGGAACATAAACTGACACGGATGCAGCTGGTGCCAATATCCATGCATAGGGATTGAAATGGTTGTACACTCAAATGGACCGTGGATATTACGTTTCCATAAAAGGAAATGTTTATCCGATTGGTACCGCGTAAAAGATCCATGCTGATCGGGCGCACGTTGTTGGCGTTCAGGCATAGTTCCTTACATCCGCCGTCGATCGATTCAACGGCCGAGATGCTTGGAAAAACAAAGAAAAGAAGAAGTATCTCCTGGCTGTGTGTGCGACGACACTCAACAAGAGATATGCGCGCCGAAATAGTTCAAGCTTGCACCGTGTTTGTCGGTGGTGCGGCCGTATTTCTTACCTAAGAAGATGATGCGCTTGGAGTAATTATGCTCTTTAGGTAATATCGATGACGCTATTCGATGACGTCGTACTATATGAATGAGATTTCTTTTTCAGGAAGTTTCCGAAAATGCATTGAATGCATCTTGTGGGGAAATCTCGTGCGGGTAAAAAAGTCAGCATGTAATTGCAGTGATGGAAAATTTGCTATGCCTACCTTCCAGGTAAGTAATGGCGCTCAAGTTGGAATTGCCTTAATACTCGTTTTTAAGCTTTATGTATGCCCTACATGGGGGCTTTTTATCTGAATAATGGGAATATGATTGGTGGCGTGATAGAGAAACGCCACAATGATCTTTCCTCTATTTTATTGTGCGATTGAATTGCCTTTGACTTTATAATGTCATTAGAAAGTGGGATGTGTTTAGGTCTTTGCTTTGGAAACCATCAATATCAAGCCTTTTCCACCTGTTGTATTTCTTATACAACAATTATTATTATTTATTTATATTGATTACTTACTTATTGGTAGGTATGGGCAGCTGGGTCCGAAAATAAGAAGACTTGTACGGTTTAAAAACAATTTTTATTTACATCTTGGCTGTTCGTCTTCCTTTGGTTTTCACTTCTTGGTTTTTACTGCGTCTATCGGCGGTCAATTTCTAACTGCCCCGGAAATCAAAATGCGCCGCCCTTTTATACTTTGTGACATCGAGATTTGTGCACTGGTGTTTAATCAGTTCAAGAAGCACAAACCCGATTTTTTGTGCTTCAAATGGAATTGCGTTTTGGGAATTGAATCAATGTGCGGCAAATTAACTTTTGGTTTAACCTGTCACACATATGATTCACTAGGGGGAATGGATTAGGGTTTTTAGGTATAGGTAAATATTTTGTGGGTATTTTTATTAGTGCGTCGGTACGAACGCAGATTCAATAAAACACCACCCTACCATCGACGAATTCTTCACACGAACATAGAATAAAACAAGGTGTACACTGGGAAATACTAAGGTCCACGTTCTCTTTATTAATCTGAATTATAAACGTTAAGGAGGTTTCTTTATTAATTTGGTTCACACATAAAAATTAGTTCATCTCAGTTATCAGGATTACAAGTTTTGATTTTATCACCTTTACTAACAGGATCACGAATATTAATTAGTTCCTTTCCGTTAACAGGATTACAAAGAAGGGTTGATACATTTTTATTAACAAGATCACGAATATTAATTAAATCCTTTCCGTTAACAGGATTACAAAGAAGGATTGGTTCATTTTTATTAACAGGATCACGAATATTAATTAATTCCTTTCCGTTAACAGGATTACAAAGAAGGATTGATTCATTTTTTATTAACAGGATCACGAATATTAATTAATTCCTTTCCGTTAAGAGGATTACAAAGAAGGATTGATTCATTTTTAATAACAGGATCACGATTATTAATTAGTTCCTTATAACACATCCACGCACAGCGACTCAACAAAGAGGGGAAAAGATATTACCCAATATCCGACCGTCTACAAACTCCACTCGCGACGCTAGAAATGCTTGTGTCCACCTTGAAAAATTACACTCGACTCCACTGGACCGTACTCTATTAAAAATGGTATCTGACTGACTTTCCCTTCGCCGCCATCAGTATGACATCCCAAAGAAAAACCGTAAAAGGGGAGGAGCTACACGATCAACTGGTAGCAGTCAATCGTGATTGGACCGGGAAATACGGCATACATTTTGCATGTATGTGTAAGCGTCGCATACGATCGTCCGGTGAACGAGGATGGATGCGAGCGTCGTAATTGCATCTCCTGGTAATGGGTATGTAAACAATGCATGTGCCTGCGGCTGTGTACACAATTGATTGTGTAATACTTGTCGGCAATCGAACCGTCTGGTAAAAAAGGAAAAGAAACCGAAGATATGGTTACCCTAGGAGAGGCCATAAATCAACATTTGGTTGATGGACATGCAATTTCCCAGGTCCGCCGACGGTTGGCGGCCGTTAATAGGGAATTGGTATACCATAAACAATCCATGGTATGAATGCGATGTTTAGGTATTGCAACGAATATAGGGTGCAGCCATTGCCAGATGTTAAAAGTAAACACTTGATGGCCACATCCAATTCGTTGCTTGTTTGCGGTCCCTGATCAGTGGAGACCGATAATAGAAAACCAGCTATTGCTGGTAATTGGTGAATGTTTGCTTTGCGTCGGCCGAAACCTTGTCGACGGTGGCAAACTGATGAGACCTGGTAGCCGCATGCTTAGGGGTGCCATGGACAAACAAACACAAAAAACGAGTAAATTGAAACTCCGTGTTGATTTTGTTTCCATGGCATAAAGTAATGGGAACGTGATGCACTGGGTGCCATACATGCCCGAGGGTGAAATTCTCGATGCCACGGCTAGGTGATAATCCTTGCCTTGGGCTTAATGTTTTCAGGAATGGATCGTGGGAAAAAATGTGTTTGGAAAAACTCCCCAAAGAAAGGTAAGCTGCCTAAGGTATTTATGTCAGTTATCCTTCGGGGTAACTGAATTAATTCCAGCAATTTGGCTGGCGGTTAATGCCGTAGCAAGGTTGCGTAACCTTGCTGAAGGTTCGACTTCAAGGTAAGTCGCATCGCTGGGAATGGTGGGGATCAAGCGATGCGTGGCTCTTCGGGCCCTGAAAAGCCCCACAATTTCCTATGGGACTTGGGTTAGGTTTTTAAAGTAAATGGAAGAGGGTAGTGATTTAGGATCACTTCACATCTGTGGATATTCAGAAGCCTTCAACGTTACCCGTTTCCCTGTTCCAGATTCAGCTCTAGCCACAAATTGTCTAAGAGCGGCTGCCTTTCTTTTTATGCGGCTTATTGTTGATTTGTGAACATTATATTTTTCACAAATTGTCTAGACTGAAAAACCCTTTTCTAATTCTGATAAAATATCACTTCTTTTTTTAATAGACAATTTTGTAATATTTCTTGTAACACCCATCTTGTACACATTTTTCGTAGACACTAATGAAATCGCAACCCATTCAAATAAAGACAGATGCATTTTATGTGTTTGTGTATTATTTTTACAAGGAATTTTTTTCAGATAAACTAACTGTAAATTAACGGCAGGAATACAGATTCAAAAGGAGAGCACAGATGAATTAAACACAAGAAGTTCCACAAATCGAGGTAGTATTTTTGAAAAGTTGCACTTATAGAGTCAAGACGTGCTACAAATTTAATGTTGCGAAAATCGAGGGTTGCGTAAATCGAGTTCATACTGTAATTTATATAGTTAATATATGTGGATATTTAAATGTATTTAAATTGTAATATAACTAACTGATAAGTACAGGACTTACTTGGGATAATCATCAATTCTTGAGCGTCCGTGGAGCGGACGCTGTAGTTACTCTTGACTCAGCTACTGGTAGTTTCGGCGGCTGGCTGGTTGCAGGGGGCGTTGAGCGTAGTGCTCCTCTGTTAACTTTCCAGTTCAACAGTGGTGTGACTCCAACGCTGCTTATATCCAAGTCCGGTATTTAAATGAGGTCCGGTAATTAAATGAGTTCTGGTATTTAAATGCACTTTGATGTGGCTCCTTTTTGTTTCGAAGGTTTACGTCGACATTTTTTATTCTTATTATTTTATCCTCTAAGGCACTTCTTTTCGACTGCTTATTAAAAGTAATATCTTTTTTAAAACTTATAGACACCCCAAAACTATTTACTCAGCCGATTTCTCTTAGGACCGCTCACAAATACTCCTTTTCATATATTCTCCGAAATCTCACTCCTTTCTTTTGTTATAGGGAAACCATTTAATCAGTCTTAAGCAAGTTCGTTAGGGGCTTCGCAACTGTGCTGTAGTTTTTGAAGAAATTTCGGTAGAATCCAGCCAAACCGAGGAAAGCTCGTAACTCTTTCAAATTCGTAGGCTGTGGGTATTTTCGGATGGTTTCGATTTTGTCCGGATCTGTTCGTATTGTTTTATGGCTTATCACGTAGCCTAGAAATTTGACGTAGTTTTTGATGAAATGGGAATTTTCTTATGAAATTGTTAGGTTAGCCTTATATAGGGCATCGAATATTTGTCTTAGGTGACTCATGTGTTCTTCTTTGAATTTGGAAAAAACTATTATGTCGTCAATGTAGACGTAACAAAACTTTGTGATAAAGGGTCTTAGGATATCGTCAACGTAGCGTTGAAAAATTACTGGAGCGTTTTTAAGTCCGAAGGCTAATCTGTTGTATTCGTACAAAGCTCCGTTGACCGCGAATGCCGTCTTTTCTTTGTCTTTTTCGTCAATTAAAATTTGGTGGAAACCGGATTCTAAATCTATTGTCGAGGATATCTTTGCTTCGCCTAAGTTCTGAATTGTATGGATGATGTTAGGTATTGGGTTATCTATCGTTTATTGTGGTTTCGTTTAATTTCCTATAGTCATTTACGGGACGTGTGACAGTTTTGGGTGTCTGCCACAGAAAATCAATTCTAATTTAACTTTACCTGTAATCCTGGAATGCAATGGTCCGGAATGTACAGTGTTCCTGTTCTCGGCCAGATTAGTTAATTATATTAAAATTACAAATTATCGAATGATGGTGGTGGCGGCATCCGCACGTAACAGACGTTTCTTGGGTGTTCCGTCCGCGTTTAGACCCTTTTTTTGGTACTATCCATATTGGTAAGTAATATGGCGAATGTGAAGGTCTAATTATGCCTCGTTTTAACAGTCCTTCTATTTCTTGGTTTACGAAGTCCTGGTCTGCAATCTTGTATGGGTATTGCTTTGACCACACAGGCTCGTCGGTTTTAGTTTTAATTGTTGCAATTATGTTAGTAGTGTATGGTAGGTTTTTGTCTATTCTTTAATTTCTATTCATTAATTTGTCTATTTCGTTCATAAATATTTGGTCCCTCTGTCGTGTTATTTATTTTTTGTTCTGTTTTATTTTGTGTTGTTATGGGTTGTTAGGGTTATTTTTGGAAAGTCTAAGTAGGCGTTCAGTTCGCGTAGCCCTTCTATTCCTATTATTAAGTCGAATTCGTTTAATTCTGGAAGTTCAAAGAATTTTAACCTTTTCCCTGATATGTGAATGTTTCGTTGTTTGTTAATGACACTTTCCATGGATTGTTTTGGAGTATGTCTGAGCTATGGGTATTGAGTAACTTAAATCTATTGACTTACAACAATAATTCTGGGTTGCCCCCGAGTCTATTAAAATGTCGTATGTTTTGTTAGTTTCTTCGTTTTTTAATGTTAGTATTGGCAACCCTTTCCTTAGGCTAAAAAACGATTGTTTATATTTGTTTTGACTTACGTTGTTCGTCATTGAGCTGGTTCGTGAGGCTGGTTCGAGGTTATTCATCCGTTGTTGTTCGTGCATGTTGTTGGTGTAGCAATTCCTTTTCTGGTTTTGCCACCGAAAATTGTCTAATGATTAATTTTACCTGTGATTGCGCAAAGCTTTTCCTTTGTTGCCTGCAAGTCGGTCGATGATCACCAAGCGCCAACGCCGTAAGTCAAAGCAATATTCCCAAGTGCCATGTATAAATTCGGTTTTGTTATTTTTTCTTAGTATAGTATTGGGAAAACTTCAATGTGCGCTGAACTGCGATGGCGGTATCTACAGAGCCAAGCGAAAATCCTCCAGGAAATGCTGCTCCAACTAATTATGGACTCTCCACCAAGACGGCATTCGCGAAGCTCCCTGAAGAAATTTACAGCGTAGTCCTTTGCTTCGAATCGAAGTACAACGAAGAGAGTGTGTACAGGAAAATCCGTTCAGCGTTTGTTAAACGCTACGACAGCCCATTGGGATGGTTTGCTATATTCACATCAGTAATCGCCATTACCGCATTGTTTTGTCCACAAGAATACTGGACAGCAATATTCATCACGGTTATTCTTGCCCTCGATTTATTGTTTGTTATCCGGGAGAATAATCTTCGGCGAACGGAAATGGTCACTACGAACTGCCAAACGATGTTATGTATATATACAAATTTTACAAAGAACAATCATAACTTTATTAGTCTATAAATTTCGCTTAATCATCATTTTACAAAAACTGACACTAGATGCCGAAAAAGTTAACCGTGACCGTTTTTCTTTAGGTTCACCACACTACTGTTACAAAAAAAACTCGACTGACTTTTTTCTGCTATTTTTTCTTTTTTTTCTCCCCTTCTCCGTTTGTTCACCACAACGTATCTTTTTTATCTCCTGTCTCTCTCATTTCGCTCTCCACTCACGTCCACTTCGAAAAACAAATTCGAACTCGAAGAACTGCACGATCCACACCCGAATAAGGGTGGGTTCAAAAACTCACTTCAGGATCGTACAATTCTTCCACCACCTTACCATCGTACTATTTTAAAACAAAATTAAATGCAAATTATTAAATGATGGTGGTGGCCGACGTACGTAACACACCTCCCCCCCGCACAAGACTGCGTGCCATTCTTAGGAGAGGAATGTCACGCCGGAGAGTGGACGGCGGAGAGCAAACAAACAAACAATTAGCAAACCAATCAACAAATAAATAAATAACTAAATAAATAAATTAGTCTACATGCTTAGAGGTTAATGTTAGTACGTTTTAGGCTACCTATATACTAGGGTTAGTAAAGATAAATAAATAAATAAATAACACTTAATAGGGGAACACTAACTACACAGATTCCCATCTATCGCGGCGGGCCCGACACTGAAACGATGGTCCGACCGAAAGCTCGACCGCCCACACGATCCGGTTAGGACCACCTCGCTAAGGCGAGGCGATCCCCTATCGTTCAACCTCCGAAATGTCACCCGGCCGGCAAAAGCGTCCCGCTCCTATATATTTACTTTAATCCTCCTCTTTTGGACTCGGTACTTGCCTCGGTCCATGGGTTGGTAGATCGGGGGGTTTGTCCCGTTTCGACGGCAAAACCTACCATCACCCGACATTATAGTGCGCTTTCGCACTTTCATATATGCGATCCAACCCCCAGCACTGGGGTTTGCCTCTGCAGTCTTCGCTGGGACTGCGCCTGCAGCATTAGGCCTGGCCTTAAAGACTTTTCGTCAGACTCTCAAGTTGGTATCCCTCGACGAAGGTCCTTTACAAGGACGAAGATTCCGGAGGGTAACCAGAGTCTGGCCAGCTAGGATCAGGGGCTCCAAGTTATAGGAAGGCGTATCCTTCCCTTATTTGTTCGTTTATATAGAACGTTGTCTATAACTAAATTACCAACGTCCGCTGTTCGGGGTTCATCCGGAGGACCTCGTGGGTAGCACGTGGTTGAACAGCTTTTCGCAGCCCTCCCCTGTATGGGTAGGGTCTCCGGGCGAGTACCTGCCGCAGTATCGACCTTAACAGGTCCCTTTGGCACGTCTCCCCGTTTGGCTGCCACACGCTCAACCCTTCCCGTCCCATAGTTGACAAATTGAATGGAGAATGGCACGGGATTTACGGTCGTTCGGGGAAAAACCAAACAACCACCCGGCCCGTCTACCTTACAATTCCGAGACAGGAAGTCGTACCCCAACAATCCGTCTTCCTCCAAACCCGGCAAGGAGTCTACTATTTGGAAACTGCAGGGAATCTCATGGTGCAACTTGAAATTCCCAGTGCAGCAACCCCTCGACTTACCTTTGACAAACAGCGCTTGGAGCGTTGTAGATTTATGCACATCCATGCCATATCTAGGATGGAGTGCCTTCAGCTTCAACAGGCTGATCTCAGCGCCGGTGTCCACGATTAGGCGCGTAGGGTTGCTACGGCCAATGTCTAGAGGGAGAGCGACAATCGGGACTCGAGTCGGCGAAAGCTGAGAACAGCTGGAGCTGGTTTTCGTTTTTAGTGCGGTCGGGTAGGATCTTGCCGACCCGACCTTGGGGAGTTTCCCGAACTCTCCCATTTTGCTTTATGTCGACACTCTGCCGCCTTGTGAGTGTGTCGACCGCAAAACTCGCACAATGTTCCGCTCCTCCGTTCAGGAATATTCCGCTCGGGAGTCCCACTGGACTCCGAACTAGCGGAACTGGAGCTATTCTTTCTGCCCACTTTGGGCCCAATGCGCCGGGGCTGCCATTCCCTGCTCCCCGCGCTGCCTGATGCGGCATCATGCCTCGCATCCGTCTTTGAGGATTTTGAGTCCATGGAGTCGGGTCGCCTACCGCCACCGCTCGACACGGACGACCGTCGCCCATCATCTCCATCCACCTTCCGAGAATCCCTACTTTTCGCGCTATCATTACCGGCGCCTCGATTTCGCCGACGCTGCCTCCGACGCCCTCTGCGCCTATTTCTCGCGCTTGCCCCAGTCCCCACACGGGTGTCTTGTTCTCGGCTCGCAACAGGTGCTGTTCCGGCGTGCCGCTTATGGGGAGAACCCTGGGAATGCTGTTGTTTTTCCCACCTTTGCCTGTATTCGCAACCGCGCAAGCTATGACCCTGTCGGCCACAAAACTCGCAACAGCACCGGACGCTGAATACTCTGGGGCCTGATGTCGCCGGCCCGCCGCCCGTAGACGGGGGCTGCGGCTCTGGTAGGGCTCTCCGCTGAAACTGTGGTCGCTGATAAGGCGGCTCCTGCCGTGCGAATCCGCCCTGCTGACCTCTACCCCTGTATGTGGTCTGGGGACCGCGCGTCCTCGTCGGACGATCCGGGCAGTCCACTATATCGTGGCCATACCGCCAACACTCGCGACAGAAGGGAGTGTTTCGTCTTTGTAGACACTCGTCATATACGTGACCTCTCAGATGGCAAAAATTGCATATGGTCTGGGATTCCAGGGGGTGCGCCGATCGACCAACCGGATCCCTGAACGGATTGTCCCGACCCGATCGATCTCCAGGCACATACGTCCCCTGAGCCAAGCTCTGCGACTCTCCACTCTGGCTCGGCGTGGTATTTGACCACGCTCCCTCGCCAGAGGAGGCCGGAGCATAGGCACCAGCATCCCGTCGATAATTGAGAGGTCCGCACGACTGCTCCCGAACGAAACCATCCCCCTCCCGTCGACGACTATCAGGCTCTTCGGCCGGCAACACGAATGACACCGCCCGGGGATTTAAGTTCGATAACACCGGCGCCGGCGCCGCGGTACAATCCCTAAAAGTGGAGGATGAACTTTCCAAAAGGGTCGAGCAACTTCCCGGTCCCAACTCTCGTGTTTCCGACGCTCGCTCGGCGATTCCGTGCCGCGCATCCACAAACAGGTCGTCCTGCCTCAGCATTTCCCTTCGAGCTCGCTCGAATCCGGTTACGTGGTCCACCAGGCTACGAAAAGGGACATTACCCAACGTGAGGAGGAAGTGTTTTAGTCCTTCCTCCCTCAGACCCCTCACCAACACCGGTTTGGCCATGCCCTCAAGCTGGCTGGCGAAGACGGACCTACCCTGGCGACCATAAAAGCGCTCAGCTGCCTCCTCGCACCGTACCACGGCCCGCTTCACTCGGGAAACAAAGCCTGTGGCATCCTCGGAAGGAAGTTGTCGCATTTTGGAAAGTTGTGCACACAACTCCTCATACGACACCCGGGGCTCGTAGGCCTCTCTAAGACGCTGTTCCGCTTCAAGGAATGTCGTGGGTGGTCTCTCCTCGAACATCCGATAGGCCTCGCCGCTCAGCCTAGAGGGCAGCCACCGGAGGAAGGTATGTTCCTCCTCCACCGCCAGCCCATCCAGGGTCCTTCTACAGCCCTTGAGAAACGAAGAGAGTCTCTCGGCCGTATCCGGGCCCTCCTGTCCCGAAAACATGGGGACCGCCTTCGACACAAGGTCGAAAACCCTATCTGTGCCCAGCATGGTCCGTACAGGACATGGTTGTGGGCCCAGTTTAAAATACGAGGGCATCGGCGTGTCCTCCATGCTCCCGACAGGCTGTTTACCGACGGTGGGAGGGGGGCGCGTTGGCGATCGTTCGTCCACAAACTCGTCCCGCGAATCGTGGAATGCCTCCGGATCCACCTCGTCAACCGGCGGCTCGGGAAATGCCTCGGGTCGTGCCCGGGCAGGAGTGCCCTCTCGGACATCTCTTTGACGCTGCCTAGTCTGCATTTATAGGACCTTCTTCCAAACCTAAGGTCACCTACACCAAAGTTAATCCCGGATACCCCGCGGAGAAAAGAAAAAAAAAAACAACCTTTGAGGGAAAACAACCTCGTCGCCGACAGTATCCACCAACGGAAAGGGTGCGAAAAACAAAAACAAGCACGCTCCCAATATACAACAAGACGCCGGCCGACGAACCTTCCTCCCTCACAATCACTATAGGGGCCCGATGCGTAACAGGGAAACCCGGAACACCAGAAGAGGTCAGCCCGTAATCAAAAATTCACTAATGTTTGGGACTGAAAAACGGTGCACTAATCGACAAAACAAACGGTCGTGCAATAAGCAAAAGAAACACACACTACACCCGTCGGTCACAATAAACAAACAAAAACACTATTCTACTAACAAACGCAGTCCTCAGTGGGCGAGAATTGGAGAGAGAGAAAGGGGCAAGCGAATATAATGACCACTTTTTGGTCAATTTTGTAACACAACAACGAAAAGAGAAAAAAAAAAAAATATTTAAACTAAAACCAAACGCGCAGCCGAAAAGGAAAAAAAAAAAAAAAAAGCAGAATCACATTCAAAAATTTCAAAGAATGATCAAGGTCAACAATAAATAATAATGAACAATTTAAATATCACAATTTTCACCGGAAGAAGCTTCCAACTAATGTCTTTCACACAAGACAGACAAATAAATAAATAAATTTTTTAAATAAATAAAGAGAGCTATTAGGAAGCTTCCAACAAATGTCTTTCACACAAGACAGACAAATAAATTAATAAATAAATAAATAAATTTTTTAAATAAATAAAGAGAGCTATTAAGAAGCTTCCAACAAATGTCTTTCACACAAGACAGACAAATAAATTAATAAATAAATAAATAAATTTTTTAAATAAACAAAGAGAGAAAAAAAAAAAAAAAATATTCTTTCTTTTTGCGCCTGCTCCCTCTGCCAGTCTCCGCTCACGAACGTATGGCTATCTCCAATCTCACACCAATCTGCCAAAGCCTTCAGGTTACAGAAGATTCGACTGTCGATTCTGCGACAGTATTTTACCAAACCTGCCGTGGTCCCTCGGGAAGGTTTGTCCGCAGCGCCAGTTGTGGCAGTTCCCTTTCTGGTTTTGCCACCGAAAATTGTCTAATGATTAATTTTACCTGTGATTGCGCAAAGCTTTTCCTTTGTTGCCTGCAAGTCGGTCGATGATCACCAAGCGCCAACGCCGTAAGTCAAAGCAATATTCCCAAGTGCCATGTATAAATTCGGTTTTGTTATTTTTTCTTAGTATAGTATTGGGAAAACTTCAATGTGCGCTGAACTGCGATGGCGGTATCTACAGAGCCAAGCGAAAATCCTCCAGGAAATGCTGCTCCAACTAATTATGGACTCTCCACCAAGACGGCATTCGCGAAGCTCCCTGAAGAAATTTACAGCGTAGTCCTTTGCTTCGAATCGAAGTACAACGAAGAGAGTGTGTACAGGAAAATCCGTTCAGCGTTTGTTAAACGCTACGACAGCCCATTGGGATGGTTTGCTATATTCACATCAGTAATCGCCATTACCGCATTGTTTTGTCCACAAGAATACTGGACAGCAATATTCATCACGGTTATTCTTGCCCTCGATTTATTGTTTGTTATCCGGGAGAATAATCTTCGGCGAACGGAAATGGTCACTACGAACTGCCAAACGATGTTATGTATATATACAAATTTTACAAAGAACAATCATAACTTTATTAGTCTATAAATTTCGCTTAATCATCATTTTACAAAAACTGACACTAGATGCCGAAAAAGTTAACCGTGACCGTTTTTCTTTAGGTTCACCACACTACTGTTACAAAAAAAACTCGACTGACTTTTTTCTGCTATTTTTTCTTTTTTTTCTCCCCTTCTCCGTTTGTTCACCACAACGTATCTTTTTTATCTCCTGTCTCTCTCATTTCGCTCTCCACTCACGTCCACTTCGAAAAACAAATTCGAACTCGAAGAACTGCACGATCCACACCCGAATAAGGGTGGGTTCAAAAACTCACTTCAGGATCGTACAATTCTTCCACCACCTTACCATCGTACTATTTTAAAACAAAATTAAATGCAAATTATTAAATGATGGTGGTGGCCGACGTACGTAACATTGGTTTGTAGTGGTGTATGTGTATGTTATGTGCTATGGTGGGTCTCTCCCTTGTCTCGGTAGGGTGTCCGTCCGACACACCGAGACGTCCCCACTGTGTGTTTGACCACGGTGTTGCGGAGCTCAACATAAACAACGGCTGTTCCTTAAGGCTATTTTCTTTATTGGACGAAGGCCTTACGGTAATATTTAATATTTGACTCCTGAGCACACTAGATATTTTATATATATTTAACATATATTGAAATTAAGTATAATATGTATTTTTATATTTTCTTAATATATTGAAATTAAGTATAATATGTATTTGAAATTAAGTATAATACGTATCTTATATATATTTAGTATATTGAAATTAAGTATAATAGGTATTTTTATTTTTCTTAATATATTGACATTAAGTATAATATGTATTTTTGTATTTTCTTAATATATTGAAATTAAGTATAATATGTATTTGAAATTAAGTATAATATGTATCTTTATATTTTTTATATATTGGAATTACGCACAATATGCCTTTTATATATATTTATATTTGGGAATTACTTACAATATGTCTTCTATATATATTTATATTTGGGAATTACTTACAATATGTCTTTTATATATATTTAAATAGTGAATTTATGCATGGTATAAAATTCCATATTCGTTAAACTCACGTAATGTTCGTACACGCGCGTGCGCCGTATAAGACTCCAATGATTTTAAACGCGTGTAAGGTTTACTTAAACACGGTGCACTGTATACAACTCCAATGATTTTAAACGCACGTAAGTTTTACATAAACACGGTGCACTGTATACAACTCCAATGGTTTCAAACGCACGTAAGGTTTACTTAAACACGGTGCACTGTATACAACTCCATTGATTTTAAACGCACGTAGGGTTTACATAAACACGGTGCACTGTATACAACTCCATTGATTTTAAACGCACGTAGGGTTTACATAAACACGGTGCACTGTATGCAATTCCAATGGTTTCAAACGCACGTAAGGTTTACTTAAACACGGTGCACTGTATACAACTCCATTGATTTTAAACGCACGTAGGGTTTACATAAACACGGTGCACTGTATGCAATTCCAATGGTTTCAAACGCACGTAAGGTTTACTTAAACACGGTGCACTGTATAAAACTCCATTGATTTTAAACGCACGTAATATTCTTGGTCGCAGCGGATCCACTCTTGTCCATCGCCTTTGGCTGACTGACTGTTTCTGCCTGGTTGACTCGTGCCGCACCATAGCACATCAACATCCATTTGTGTTGGTCACCACATCACACCCCTGGTTGTGTGCACTTTTCGTTATATGCACAGTGGTGGGCGCTATTGTGTGTGGTTCGATGATTGTACGCATTCATATCAAGGGTCGCTCGTATTGCTCATACGTGCGACCTGATGCGGCTACACGGGCATGCGTTGTATCTCTCGTATTTGTATTGGTTGAGATGTGTCCTTTTAAGGGCATGCGTTGTAGGTTTCATCTGTTTGCGCGCCTGCTTGGTAATTCTGAGAATTAGTCGCAGGCTTGCGCAACCGCATAATGTTTTGGGATGGTTGTTCTGCTATATCAGATCGTTGGTTGGTGTTTTAACCTGGTCGTTGTGCAGATGTCCCATGCTTGCTGGTGCATGTAGTTTCATACCATTGCAACTACGTTGCGCTTGGTCTTCATGTCATAATTTCAGGTATGGTGAACATTTCTACTTTAGGAAAGATGCCTGTTATTGCTGATACACTTTGTATCAGCTGCATCGTGGTTATTAGACATGCTAATGCAGGTAAGTACGCGCTTAATTGGCGCCGAAGGCTTATATAATAAAATATTACCTGGTGGTAGGTAGGCAGGAGAGTAGTGGAGTTCGCACGAGTCGCCACAGGTTTGCTGATAGCTCTGATGGGTTGGTCTTCTGAATGGGTTGTTGAATCTGGAGTGATTTACAGTTGATCTGTGTACATTCATTGGTTCTGGTTCATCTTGTTTTGTGAACTGGTTTCTTCCTGTTGGTCTGAAGTATTGTCGAGATTCTCTATCTCTGTTGTACCCTTGTTGTCTGTCAAAGTTTGGTGGGTGCTGCTGTGATTGTTGATTTTGGTTTCTTCTGGTTTAGAAGTTTTGGTTTTGGTTATAGTTTTGGGTATTTTGCCTGTAAAAACCTCTGTATGGTCTTCTAAAGTTCGGTGCCAGGTCGTGATTCCTGGTGTCGTGGTGTACTGCAAGTCCGATTCCACATGCTTCCGAGAGTGACTCGCATTTGTGGGCGTAGAGCGTCTGTTTTGTCGTAATGTTGTTGAGTCCATCCAGGAATACTCTTATAGCTTCCCTTTCTGCTTCTTCGAAGAGTGCTTTTTTTACCTCTGGATGTTTGTTCTCGTATTGAATTTTCGATGTTACTACATTTAATGCTCTATTTATTTCGTCGTAATATTTGCCTAGGGGGTTTTGCCCTTGTTTTTTGCTTGTCATGTCTTCTTTTAATACGTACAATAGTCGGTTATCACTGTAGGCTGAGTCCAGTCTGTCAAGAATTGCCTCGAAATAAAATCTTGGCTAACAGTTTGTTAGCAGACGTGCTGCTTCCCCGACTATTTTATTTTTTATTATTGACAGGGCGATGGCATATTTTGAGTGTCCTTTATGTGCCTCACATGCTGTCATCAATTGGCGAGCGTTTTCCCTCCACGATGGGTATTCGTCTGGGTTTCCATTGAATCTGTTTAGGTTTTTGAATCCTTCCAGATCTATGTCCTCGGGTCTCCGGAATGTGAACGGTATATCTTTGTATTCTGTGAGCTGTATACGTTGTAGTGGGGTTTCTCTGTCTTGCCTGACTTGTTCCTGCAATGTACTTATGGCCCCGGCCATGTTCTGCATTTGTTGTATTAAGCGGGTTATGTCGGCTTTGAGTGATGCTGTTTCTGCTATTATCGTGGCCTCGTTTTCAGTTTCGGGTTCACTGGTTAATGGCCCGTCCGATGTCGGTGTTGATCTCCTTCGGAATTTCTTTAGGTTTTTTATTTTCATTCACTGAATTGGTTTATCCTTACTGGCTTGATTTTTTTTTCCGTCTCCTTTAGGTTCACTGAATTGGTGGTATCCTTACTGACTGGATTTCTCTATTATTTTTTATTTCTTTAGGTCTTAGATTTTTTATTGTTCACTAAATTTCTTTATTTATTTTAGTTAATTTGGACACTTGAATTGCACTGCTGAAAAAAAAAAAACATATTTACAGTTACCGTCTCCTTCGCTAGACGTTTGTTCCTCTGGTGCTGGTTCCTTCAAATAACCGCTTCCTGGAACTTGGAGAGATAGTCCTGAGTCTATCTTGTCGATGGTTGTAACTCTTCCCAGAGTTTGTTGTCCGCCTCGAAGTAATATTATACGACGAGTGGCAAGGTCGCCAGTTATTTTTGTGTAGTGAATAATGACAAAAATAATAAAAACTTTTTTTTTCGGGAGTCTGGCTCCTTTATTATTATGTATTCACTTAAAACTACTGGTGTTACTTGGAACACCGTTTGATCTGCGCTCTCCGGCTGGATAGGTTTAGATGATTGATTTTGTCTACATCTGTTATTTATGTTTCTTGTCTGCTATGCAGATGTTCTTATCCTTGTGTGTGGCTCGTATCTGTAAGATGTGAGCTATAGGCTGTGTACATTTTCTTTACATTGGTATGTTATCTATAGTTTTGTATTTTCTATGAATCATGGTTACTTTATACATTATCTTATATTGGTAATAGGATTCTGTACATTTTCTTTACATTGGTCTGTTTGTGGGATTTTTGGTTATCCGCTGCTGTCGAGATTGTTATGATCGCTACACGACGCAGCAGTCCCATTCAAAACAAAAATAAACACCTATTTCTTATGCGTTAACTGTTTTTATTTCTTAACGTTTAAAGAACTAAGTAAATCAATGATGCTCTCACGCTAAGTAGATTAAATGTTTTGTTTAACAATAAGTAATTTAATGTTCTTTACACTAAGTAAATCAATGACGCTTTCACACTAAGTAGATTAAATGTTTTGTTTAACAATAAGTAATTTAATGTTCTTCTTTATACAACGGTAACACTTGCTTTTTATTAATCCGAACCACGGAACGCCCTGCACCTCGACTCGCGTGTACGTCATTCGAAAAACCACAAACTTTAGCCGCTCTGACTTTATTACGTGACCACAAAATTTTAACTGTTCGAGATCAACTCCCATGGATGTGCACTACCCATAGGGGTTGATCTCACTTACCAACACTCACACAATCGTTCGCTGGTAGCCGACCAGTACGAGGATCATCGGCATCTTCCGACTAACGCCGCAACACAGTCAAGGGTGTGTAATCACAGCTGCCTTGGAATCTGTGCCGCATCATAGGGCAGCCAAGCATATCGGTGCTGCTGTTTGTACAGCGATGGCTGTGCCCCGCAACAACGCCGGTGGTAACTCCACACCCTTGGATGTATGGTGTGGTTTATTTCATTTTGCCTTTCAATACACAAGCGCACTATTGGTGGGCAAATCACCGATGTTCATGGCTTGGGTGACTTGCTGTGTACTGGAATACGTCGCACACTTGCGCGACGAGACAAGAATATTTGGATAAAGTAACACCAGGTGTTTCCTGTGGCACTGTGCGCTGGATATCTCTTACGAGGAAACTCAGTGCGGCGACAATTAACGGACGCTGTTCTTGTAGGCTATATTTAAAGTGTCCCTTTGGTTCGAAGTATGATGGTCCCATGATGGTGCAGCCAACTTGTTTCCAAGAAACTTGGTGCGTCTAATATGGCTATGCCTTTGCGTTACGCACTTGTTGTTGCTGGTGTATTCTTGCACCAGTGGACATCATAGATACACAGCCCCCAGATGTTAGCTGGCAACCATGCTAAGGTAAGTACCCTTTTTCCTGTTGTAGGGCGCGTGGGGAAACGGTTACCTGCTGGCAAAAGAACAGGTAAGTAGTGGCGTTCTAGTGAACCGCCACATGTTATCTATACGTTTTGTTTTTTGTGTATGAATCATGGTAACTTTCTACAATCTCTTATATTGGTAATAGGGTATGTTATCTATAAGTTCTATAAGAGGAAAAACCTCTTTTGACCTTCCTCTATTGAAAGTGGATACCTTGAGGTCTATAGTTCGTCAGGGCACATAAACCCGTGACGTGATGAGTTCAGAATTCGCCAGGGCACATAAACCCGTGAGGTGATTTTTCTAATTGGCGCCTAGGCTCTTTAACCTATGCGCCCAGCAACGGGATAATGGCGGCTTGGAAACAGCGTCTTGAAAATGCGCCGTGCAGCATACAGGTCACAAAAATGATCTGAAACAAAAAATACAAAATGGGTTCTTTAGTTTATGCAAAAACGCTCAGCATGACGTTCCCCTTTTATTAAAATTTGCAAATTTGCAAAAATGGTGAAGTTCTGAAAAAAGGATTTTATTTTATAAACAATTGTTAATAACAATGTTTTAAATTTAAAAAAATAAAAAATCGGAGCTCGGCATGCTGAGGCCAAATATCTATAGAATTTCTATACCAAACTGCATAAAGATCGAATGATTAGTTTTTGAGCTACGTTGCACGGCGTGCGAAATTTTGCGTTTCGAGAAAAACGCGTTTAAAGTTTGAGTAATAAAAAAATCGTGAAAAAATTCGTAATTCGTTCTAACTTCCCGCAGTTTTTTGCTAATCTGCGATTCCAGGGCCATAGAGCAGACCTTCTTCTTCTTCAAACTGTTCTAATTAAGCCGTTTTTTCCTGTTGTAAAGTACGAGCCTCTTTGGTGGCATCAAGAGAGCGGCGCTCCTGCTGTTCAATACGGCGTTTGTCGTCATTATCGGCGAATCCTTTGCTCTGCTGTCCAATTACGATATTGAAATCTTGCATTGTTTGAAGGACGAACGAAAATCCTTCGTTAAACATGCCGGCAGCCAAAAAAGCAGCTATCTCAATAATTTTTTACCACAATTGAGATGTTTAGGAGCTAAATGCCAGACGACAGCGTTGAACCTCTTATTAGCATTTTGTGTATGCCCACCCAAACATCTGTCCAACAAATCATCCCGTGACAGATCTTCATAAATTGGACGAATATGTTTTTGCACATCTTCATGTAGTGGATGTGGATGGTCAAATTCTTGCCCCAAGGCTTATGCGACGCGCCACTTACACCACGAGTCGGCGCCCGAAGGACAGCAGTCGTGCTGCGGTTTTTCATTTGTTGAAGACAAATGATAAAATGTTGCCATTATCCCCTTTCTCATCTCAATAACAGAATCACTGTTACGCCTGATAGCGAGACCGTAGTATTTTGTTAATTTTTTTTATTAACACATCGGTCAGCCTTCCTTTTCCGCCGAATTAATCAGAACAGTCCCACACGCATATGTAACGGCGATTTTAAATCCTAATCCACGACTGCCTGTTTCTCCAAATGTTTGCTTTCGTTTGCGTGTTTTCCACACAGAAATATCCGATGTTGCAGCAAAAACACTTATGAATTCTATGATTCGGTAGCAATGTGTAAAATTAATAATTATATGAGATGACGTAGCTTCCATTTTTTTAGCTGAAGAGCTTATTCCTTCACCTCCGCTTGCCTCTTCACTTACTGTCTCAGCACTCATTGGGTTGAATTTTTGAGGAACTTTTCGCCGTCTAGGACGATTCGGACGGTAATTAGGATCAATACCTACCCTTACCCCTACTAGCGATGCCCTAAACACCCAGTAACCTAGCTAAAATCCTTTAGCACATTTCCACATCGCGTCGTCTCTTTGTTTAGCCGCGACGCACATTTCCAACAAGATCCCATTAGCATCCGACGAGTTCGGTTTTATTTGCTTTACTGAAATCGTATCCCATGAATGCACTGTATGCCTTTTCTTTGTTCTAGGTTCGTTCTCATCCATGAAAGAACCATGCACACATACCTCCATGACCACGATTAGCGAGTGAGCTCTGCACGAGCAAGATATCGCTGAGTCGTATTGCATCCATTGACAGAGACGGTCACATCGCCGCCCACCGTACCGTCCGTCGGCGCTATAAATCGCCAGCAATTCCCGCTCATAGGCGCTGTATCGTAGCTCCGTGGGTCTCAGTTTCCTTGAAAAGAAACCGAGTGGTTCCGGTTGGCCTTCGAAATCCTGTTCCAGGACTGCTCCGATTGCGGTATCCGATGCGTCGCATTGGATGGGTAAAGCCGCTGCTTCTAGGGGGTATCGGAGTAATGTGGCATTAGCCAGTTGCTCCTTGGACAGTTGGAACGCTGGTGACTGGAGGTGGTTAGAGCTATGTTGGGGCTCTACTCACCCTTTAAATGTCTTTCTGGTTTTCACTTTAATTTTTTATATTTTTTTATAACTTCTAACCGTTTTGGTTTTTGTTTTTTGTTGAAAAATGTTCACTATATTTTTTTAAATCACTGTTTTTGATTTTTCTTTGTTTAATTTATCAGGTTTTTTTACTAATTTTTAAAATTTGCACAGTTTTTGATTCCTTTTCTATTTAATTTTGTTTAATTGTTTTAATGTTCAGAAAGTGGTTCTTTACTAAAAAGTCACCAATGTGGGGGTTGATATAGATGTACCATCAGGAGGACTGTTTCACTAATTTCTCCCAACTAGTTCCACCGAACACACTTCACAAAAATATCTAATAGAAGAGAAAAGATGAATAAAAGGCACTGAGCAATTTTTAATATAGTGTTTCTTTAATTTGTTCTTGGTATTTTATTTTACATTGGTTTCTTTTTTTTTCTTAAATTGTATATCCAACAAGCGTTGAATACACGCGGTCAGGAACACGATGGTGTCTCCTGGCCAAAAAGAGATTTGTGTATCAGACAAGCGCTGAACACACGCGGTTTTAACAGGGTGGGGTCTCCTGGAGTTGGATGCTTTACGATCAGGAACACGATGGTGTCTCCTGGCGGTGTTGTTTTCAGAAAACGGTTCTCCTTTGATGTGCAGCGACGTTGTTTCCTACTCTAGATCACTGATAGAGATAAATATTTTAAAAGTGAAAGAATACCTAGATTTGTAACAGCTAATTCCAAAAATGTCTTCATCCAAAGCGGGAATATTGATACCAGTTGCTTTTGTTGTTGATGCTTGTGTTTTTATTTAATTGATGATCTCGATTAAATAGGATTTACAATAAAGCGTCTCGCTGATTTCCAGGTTGAGCAAAGAAGAATGAAATTAACATAACGAAAAGTGGTTGTCATTTTGACAACCAACAGAATTAATTCAAAGAGAAAATGTCAGCTGATTGCTGACATTGCTTCGGTGATGCCACATATCTGATTCAGGTGGTGCCACAATTTTAATTGCGAATTCGCCGGTTGTGTTAAGGGCGAATCCGCAACATAAATAATATATTTAATTACACAACACAGACATTTCCATTCACGCAATTTATTAGGCCGATGTGCCAAGAAAAACCAAATTTGTAATTTTGTATAAATGGCAATGTTTCCTTAACTCGTTCTTTGTTAATTTAATTTTTGTACGTCAGAGGAATGATATATCGCAACGCGGACTCGACTTTAGCGCGGTGCAGACACACGAACTTTACGGGAGATGAAATCTGTACTTTTTACAAGACACGCACGTATCGTGTATACCTCTTCGAGGGTGAATAGCGACTGGTGCTAATTAGGGTAGAAGATTGGGATTTGGGATGTGCACCTCAGCAACCAATCGAGATCATACTTACATCTGTGCTCTCTCATGTTCCCCGCCTATCGAGGTGAATAAACCCTTCGGTTAATTTGATAGTCGACGGACAAGAGAGAATGCTGGGAGAACCGGAACGTAAAGTGCAATGATCTCGGGATGGATTTTGCTTTAGTGTGCATGTACCAATGCAAATCTGAGAATGGCCGAGTGACCTAGTTCGGTGACTGTGGTGATCTCAGAGTGCATCGAACTATGAGAAGATGAAAATGGGATGGAGAGGACAATGGTTTGTGCTATTCACCTGCAAAAAGAGATCATTGATCCCAAGCGGACAGAGTGTCTGGGGGAAGTCAAAGGGACGCTAAATCGGCTACGGAAATATTATCATGAGAACCAAATTCGAAGAATTTGGAAATTACCCAAGCCTTGCTGTATGTTCAAGAAGCGTTGAACACACCTTCCACAAACACCGGGTTCTTATTGTGTTGTGGGCTGGCGTCAGGAACAGTACGGTCTCCTGACGTGCAACGATGATAGTTGCCTTTGACTGAAACAATTGCTAATTTTAATGGTGTTAAAGGAGAAAAGAATACCTCAATTTGATGGACGGCAGAAATCCCAGAAATAATCCCCAGAATTGAATAACAACACGGTGTGCTTCTTTTCCAATAATTCACTAATATTTATTTCTAGGATGAACTCTATTTATTTGGAGTACAAATCGTCGCTGATTGTTGATTTGATGTCTGTTTGTCACGAGAAATTAACGAAGAAGAAGCAAAAACATAAAAATGGTTGTCAAGTGACAACCAACAGAATTCATAAATGTCAGCTGATTGCTGACATTGTTAAAGGTGATGCCACATATAGTTATTGCGAATTCGCTGGTTCTTTCGAATGCGAATCCGCAACACTTGCACGATTATGCAACCGCGTCGTTTGATCAGACATGGTTGTTGCTAACCAAAATGACATTGATATTTCCGGTGGAAATCTCATGGGTTAATGCAATAGTGTTGCCGTATGGCAAGAAAAGACAGAATGAAATTGTGCATTAACTGCATAGATCAATGACTTCCGGCCATGCTTCTTTTACAGGTAAATAGGTTGGTAGGAGGAATTGGGGTTGAGGTGACGCACTGTTGGCGGTCGAAATAGGGTTGGAATTGTGGGTTGGTTCTCCTGTAGTACAATAACTGAGAAGTTGTTTTATTTATAAACGTCTTTTTATTATTTTTCGTTTTTGTTTGTTAAAGGCCAATCAATCACATCGGCTTTGACTATAATTTAATGTAGGTGAAACTCAATAAATATCAACGCAATGCCGGCCCGCGAATTTTACTTTCGGTTCTGTGGTTCTGATATACTATTCACGTTTCTAAGTTACACGTCACGATTAACAAGGTACACACTCGACTGAAACTAACTTTTCGTCATCCAACAATCGCGAATTTTCACACCTCCTCCTTCGGGTTCTATATGTCGACTCCTCGGATACTAGAAATAGACTCTCCAATCTGGCACCTCAATGTAGACTAACTGTCTGCCCAAAAAGATATCCCGATTCAGATCTCCGATCTGTATCTGCAAAGGGGAAAATTTCCCATTCAATCTGCTAACCGAATTTTCCACAGTATCTGTTAGCAGCATACCATCTTCCTTTTCATCTCACAAGGAGAATTTCCCAATGGACCTGGACGGAGAATCTTGGACATGATCATTACATCGTTATCACCGTCCGTGGTGGTGATTGGGATTCGGTTCGACGGCTGTTGATTGTGTGCCGCCTTTATTTACACAGCACATCTGGCGCGCAGGCCGACGGATATCGTGCAATTTGAATGGGCGTACGGTCCATGGGTTTTGTTTAACTTCTTTCGGTTAAAACTAACAATCCATTAGGTCTTTCTAATGGGTGTGAAATTCTAAAGCGACCGTGGGATCGGAATAGTTCCTTTTGTAGGTTTAAACCTCATACATTTTCCGAATTATCTTGTTGAGATAATTACGGTTGCCTACCATTTGGCAGCGGATAGGCGATATGCTTTATTGCATGAGGTTGCCGTTGTCTTTGTTTGCCGATGGAATTGGTGATCTTTGTGGCAGACCACCCGCACGTGCATCCATTGGTCGGCTAATTTGCTGATGATAGCAATTCATTGTATCGATACCCGGAATTGTCGGTTCGATCAGGTTTTCCTGGGCTCAGGCAGAATGTCTGGCATTTACGTGAATTGCTTTTAGGAACAGGATGCATGGATGGTTCTACCTTTGTTTCAGGTATGAAGAACTATGATCGTTGAGCTTGACATTAAAAGTTTTGGGTACGTTCAGTTCCTCGCTTTTTGGTGTCGGGCTCAACATTGGCTGCGAGTTGCAGGTCCTATGGTGGGACTTTGGGACACACGTCTGTGGGCGCGTGCAATGTTCTCAGGTAAGTAAGTTCCTTGAAGGTAGGAACCTTACCTGCGCGGAATTGTGCGTTCGTAGAACGCTACAACCTTACCTGTGGTGAATGGTACGCTTCGTGGAACGCTACAGTCTCGCTCCCAGGTAGCGTGTCTCCTTGTCCTGAAAAGGACGAGGGATCTCTTAAGACCGGTGCTGAGGGGACCTGATGTGGTCGCCGCCGTGCTTCCTCAAACCTTGATGGAAGAGCAACGACCTACTCGTTCGTGGGACGTCGCTTCGAGAATAGCGTCCCTGCGCCGTGCAACTTGGCCCCTTCTATTGATGCCCGTAATCGTGGACGCTGTAAGGGTTTAATTTGTGGGCTTGCCACCACTCTACTCACCGGTTCCTCTTTACTGGTTGGAAGTCGTCTCTGGTTCTCAAAAATAGCCAACGTTTCTCAACGAATGCATAAAGCCCAAGTCAATGGAAAATACCTTTTATTTTGTCATAATAGGTTTATTTTTGCACTTTAATTTGTTTTGGGGGGTTTTTCCCGTGTTATGTTTTATTTTAACAATTATTATATATTAAGAATATAGTTTATATATTTAATTGTATATGGTAAGTTGGGTGACTTACGTGAGTTTTGACCGTTGAGCGGTCGTCGGAGAAGCTGCTTGTCTGCGACTGGTTGCAGGGGTCGTTGATGGCTGCTCCCCAGATCAGCGTTTGGTTGTTTCTTGTAGCATTTGGTTGTTTGGTCGTTGTTTGAACGCTTTTTATTCCTATGTTGACTTATAGTTTTCGAAGTTTAACGTCGAATGAAATATTTATTTTTTTCGCCGTTGACGTTTTATTTTATTATTCGACGCCAACGTCGGGTATTATTATTTTCTCTGCCAAGTAGAATTTGCATAAAGTAGTTTATGCAAATTAACTACTTGGCGAGTTGTTCTCCGTTTAAAGGTAAAGAGGGGAACCTAACGAAAGGGGATTAGTGGATGTTGGGGGGACCTGGGCTTAAGGTCGGTCCGTACCACCCGTAATTTATATATGTGATTAAATTTGTCCACTTTATTTAACAAGTTCTTTTAGTTTTCGTTTTCAAAGTTAATTAAATTAATAATATAAAGAAGAAAAAGTCATTACCTTATGGTGGAACACGTTGAAATTACTGCATAACCTCCTCTTGATGTTCCTGGTGACGTGGATCTTACTGTTGACATCGAAAATTTTCTGCCGCAGTTGATGCTGATTGCTTCAGCACCGATTGTACTCCGGCTTCTGGATGCGGATGTTCTCACTTTTATTTTTCAGTATTGCCGGTGTTTCGCCCCAGGCACGCTGTTATTATCAAAATTTTTCTATATTCTGTACAGATTACCTGGGTTTGCTGATGGTTTCCCAGGAATCTTCAGGATGAGCAATCCTAATACAGCTCTCCGCTTGATGTGGTTAATGCATTCTGTAATGACTCTTCAACGATCACGGTCGCCAGGTGTTTGCCGCAACAGCCTGCTAGTTTGGAACTTACGTCGCCGAGTAACTCGATGTGCATGAATTTAATAATAGTTAGCTGTTCCAAAAATCTACCACAGAATGAATGACGCAGAGAACCAATTAGCTTTTTTTTTTTAATATAGATGTTACGTGCAAAAGAAAAATATTAAGAATTTATATAAAATAAAAAGAAAATCCACAAGAAGGTAAAAATGAAAGAAGAGAACGAAAATAAAATACAATGGTAATGTGCACGTTGTTAGGTTAAAAAAAAAAATGGGTTACACGTCGTAAACTAATGTAAGGACACCGCTAAAGCGATTGTTACTAGGAAGGAAATAAAATCAAAATTGGTGATAAATAATTCATAAGGACGTTGATTATTTTCTGTATTTAGCTTCTGTTGAGTATACAACTTGTTGTGGCGTCGGGTCTCCGTGGATGGTCACTTATAAAATATAAATTCAGTTTACCTTTATCTGTCCACTGCTCCTGTTGCTTAGGTGCTGCAAAAGGGGTATCTGCTTCCGAGCCAAGAAAAACCTGCTCCCGCTTCCAAATTCTCCTCGCATTTCTTGTAGGACTTGGAATCAATCTACATATCACCCATTTGTGGACCTTCTAAGTTTAAACACTTGCGATCAACTAAGATGTGCTTGATTTTAATTTATTTTCACGTTTCTCTTTTCAAACGTTATTGTTACAAAAAATATTCAACAATGTTAGTTTCTTTTCTTTTTACTTTTTCTTCTTTTTACACGTTACTGCTTTTTCCTTCCTTTTTCGCTGCTAACGAACTCCCAACTCTCAACGGGATGCAAAAACAGTCTCTAACCGAATCGACAACAAACGGAATCTTCTCAAGAACAGTATTCATTCAAAAACATTAACCTGTTGTTTTCCTCTCTCGCTCTTCCTCAACGTCCACTCCGAAAACGGAATTCGAACTCGCCCACGATCCACACTCGAACTGGGGCGTGTTCGAACACTCACATGTGGACCGTACCTTACCATCAAACTATATCAAAAAACAATCTAATAATGGGAGTGGCGGAAACCGCACGTAACACTTCACTTTATAATTAATTGACTTTGTTCTGTCAGTTGTGTGTTAATAATGGCTCTTTATGCTTTGGGTATTATTTGTTAATTATTAGGATTATTTAATTTTGCCTTCCGGTACTTAAAATTGTTTATATAATTGTTCTGTACAAAGCGATCACTAAATAGTAAAAATAAATAATAAAAAAAAAGGTGTTCGTTTTTAAATTTATGTATGGTAGCTCGGAAGGAGCTCGCCGAAAAGGGTTCTCGGTGCGTTTACCGGGAACGAGCGACGACGAAATATTTGTAAATGCACAAAAAATGTTTATCACGAGCGAAACTTTATTTCAATATATTTCAATTTTTAATATATTTTTTAAAATATTTAAATTTCAATTTCAAGCATATATAATCAATAACTATACGGGTTCCTTTTCCTATTTTTAGGATTGTATTTTCCTCGGATAGGATCTTTACAATTTCGTAGGGGCCTATCCACAGGGAGGTTAATATGTTAGGTCTTGAGTGATTCTTTAATAAGACCTTGTCGCCAACATTAAATTTCTTTCGGCCTACTTTCTGGTCGTAGTATGCCTTAGATTTTTGTTTTTTCTCTATCAGTATTCCCTTCGCTGTACGATAACCATGTTGTAGTCACATTTTTAATTCATTTGCGTAATGGCCGTAGTTATAAGTGCTTTCGGGGTTTTTATTTGTACCCGTTTGTATGTATTTCACGCTGTTTAAAATGTAAGTAATGTATGTAAATGTAATGGCAAAATGTTTCGAAAGTTTTTGGTAAAAACAATTTTTAGTTCACTTTTTAGGGGTTTTCTTTTCCCCGTAATATATATACGTTTAAATTTTGCCCACTTTAATTTTCACAAGTTCATTTAAGTTTTAATTTTCAATAGTTGTTCGCCCGATACACGGGGAACAGCAAATAAAACAGCAGGGACCGGAACAGCAAAGGTCACACTCGACGCACCGGAATTCGTATTCGTCTTAACTCGTTCAATACCACTGATAAAGTTGAATAAAAGAAAATGGCTAGATTGTAACTACTTAAATCTTGAAGTATATTACTCGTTTCACAATTAGTATGAATTCAGTACGACATTTCTTGAAGTTTACTACTCGTTTCACAATTAAAACAAAGGTTAAATATTTTAAATCCAGCAAACTAATTTCATTAAAACACACAAAGCAAAGCAAAATTATATTGTAATGCCCCTTTATATAGGCAGTCTCGAACCGTTTATTTTTCCGTTTTCTTTGTTGGAACAGCAGATTTCACCGACCAAAAAAGCACCGTATTACAGAACAGGAACTTTTCATAGGCAAATGAACTGTTCTATAGAAACAGGGCTTTGTCAATTGCCGCTGCTTAGGATGTCACCTTATTTTGAGTGCATTTGAATACCAGGGGAACACTTTAGCACAAACGACAACCTGTGCGACCGATCTCTGTTGCATACCTTCTGGTGGTAATGATTGCAACGAGGTGAGTTTGGAATGTGCTGATGGCAAATGACTTGATTTTTTATTTTATCGTTTGATAAACCAATTCATCTGGACGTTACTGTTGGCTGTTGCTGCTTAGTGCTGCAACAATAGTTAATAATAACAGAAAAAGTCATACCTGTGCTGATGTTGGTACACGCTGATGTTGATCCTGATGTTGTTTGGGCTGCTGTCATCAAAAAATTTCCTGCTTCTCGTTGCTTCGGCATCAATTTTAGTTCGGGTTTCCAGGATGCGGCTGTGTCGTTTTTTAAATTTTTTTTCACTCACTGTACCGGTGTTAAAGCCTCGGGCAACGCTTTTAAAAATTTTATTCACTTTCCGGTGTCTTAGCCCCGGAATACTCTTTTTTTTGTTTTTTTTTTTAAATCATTAAAATTCGAAGTCACTTTTCGGTGTTTCAGCCCCGGAATACGCTTGAGAGAAAAAAATATTTGTTTCACTGTTTGTTGCAAAATTATTTCGTCAGTCTTCAGTGTCTTCCTCTGGAAGGGGTTTTTGGGAATCCACTTAATCAGGACGTCCTTCGTGTTCTGGTAGGGGATTTTGAGTAATCCCACCGCTGCCACCACATTGTTATGTTCTGTAGGGGTTTAGTTTCAGGAAGCGCGTCTCCTTATCCTGAAAAGGACGTGGGATCTCTTAAATAGACCGCTCCTGAGAAAACCGTCATACAAAGGGGTCGTCGCCGTGCTTCCTCAAACCTTCATGGAAGAGCAACGTCGTTGGTTTGGTCCTGCCGTGTTTTCGTCTTTCACGGTCCTCGTCTCCGCAGGTTTCCGTGGGGGCAGGTAATAGTCCTAATCTGCAAATTGTATCTTTGTGGGGGTACCACAACTCTACTCACCGGTTGTCAGCTCAACAAATTCATTTAAAAAGTCTCGCTTTTCTTAGATGTCCTCCTTGTCCCGTTGTTAGATAAATGAAAAGGCTCGTTTTTTCCTTTTTGTATATACCAGTGTTTATTTCATGTATAAAGGGTTCTCCTGTGCACTTCTGTAGCGGTTCCGCCAAACCCTACGTTCTACTTACCTGAAAAACCCCCACAACTACTACCCAACTCCCTTAAGTTTGCTAATGCAACGGTATTAGTGCCTGTAAATGATTCACGCATTATATAGATCACCATCTGTAATCATAAAATCCCTATAAAGAAAACTTACCTTCATGCATCCCTTCGCATACAATTTTCCGTAAGATTTCTTTGTTTGCTTATTTGGTATTCTGAACCAATTCGATACCAGACAAATTCCAGTAAACAAAATAATTCGGATTGCATTCAATGTAACCGTCATGACAGGGACCATAAATATCGCGCCGTCTATTTTCCCAGCCGCGTCATATACCTTTTCATACACATTGCCTGGCAACCTTTTTTGTTTGTCTTACCAACAAACAACCCAAGCAGCTGCATATAATTAGCACAATAGACGCTGAAACCAAATTCTCCAGCATTTCCTAATGCAAATATGAACCCGGTTTCTATTGCAGCCAGAGATGCCATAAACATCCAATTTGCTTTTAGCACCTTTTTCTCCTAACGTCGAAAACAGCGACGAGGCATCGTGTAAACAATGACCCGCATTACCAGCGGCGCATGTGGTCATTTTTCCCTATTGTCCTTGCCGCCTGCCTGTTTTCGAACACATGCAACAACATTGAATCTGTTCGATCGCGCACATATACCACTGCGCCACTAGTCACACCCTTAAGAGAAAAGTTTTTCTCTCTCTTCCTTTTCTTTTCCTTAGCGAAATCATCTCTGCATGAGATGACGATCAACGAATCAAATTCCATCCTTCGACCGGACCAGGTCGTGTCTCCTATCGCTTCCCTGGTGCGCACAGGGAAGCGATAATCGATTATAATCGTTCGAGTCGTTGTCTCCAGTCGTGAGTCGAGAGTCGCGTTGGGTAACCACGAAATGTATTCGTGTTTTCCCCTGTCGAATAACATTTAAACTTAAAGTTACATCAAATCGTTTTGTTTTAAATTGTGTATTTGTGTCACCGTCATCAAACAGTATACAATAAATTAAAATGAAATAACCATTTAAATCTGTTGCAGTGTGTTTTAATTTCTGTATGGTTTCCCCTGGTGATCGTTCGTTTACAGGCCGCGGCGGAACTTTTTTTTTTTTTTTGTGAGAACGAAGTGGAACCCAGCGCCCATGTCGGTGCCCTGACTTCGCTCCTACACTTCCTCCAGGGAGACTGCTCGATATTTTACTGCGGCCTGGAGATCACTTTGCTATTCCTTTATAAGGGAAAACAAATCGAGATTTGTATCCCGAAAATACACATTTTCATACAACAGTCTCGATTTTTGGGTATCCTGAGTGAGATGCTCAGTGTTTACTTTAGATAAGAATTCAATTTCTTGAATTCTTACGAAACTATTTAGCAGACGTGGGAATGTATCTGGAGTTTGGTTTTCTATTTGTTTTTCTTAATGGAAATTTTCAGATAGAAGATAACGATCTCTGAATTTTGGTTTTCGATTGATGCCGTGGGGCAAATGTAGAACGATAAACGAATATTAGATTCGTTTATTGTGAATCTTAATTTTAATTCGGATTTTGGATTAAATTTTGCCGTGGGGGCAAATGTTAGCGATAAACGAATGTTTGATACGTTTATTGCGAATTTTGGACCATGCTTGGGTTAATTCGGGTTTTGATAGGATTTTGGGTTTTAGGGTAATATAGCTGGGATTTGGATGAAGGAATGGGGGGAAAAGGTGGTAGGGCTTTTTAGAGCACTACATCCTCCCCTCCTTGAAAAAAAGAAAATTGATGTTTATGAGATTAATTTTCTGGAAAATGGTGTGATTGGCAATAAAAGATGACAGTATCGTGATTCCGTTACATATGCCTGAGCATTTCTTTAAGTATACAATATTATTATAAATGTGTATTTTGTGTAATTTGTTTCTTTCTTAATATTAATGTATTCGAATTTATATTGTATTTATGGTCGTGGTTACTTCGATGGTTATTTATATAAATAAAATTAGAATATTTTCTTTTGAAATTTTGTACAAATACAATTTGGTTTTTAAGGTTTTACTTTTCTTAGTATAAATGTGCTTAATAGTAGTTGTTGGTTATCCAAAAATAAAGTTTTCTTAAATAAGGTATTTTATTTTGAGTTAAGGTATTCAACATATCTCGTTGCCGGACGAGGAATGTCGTCGGTCGAGATCCTTTCTGGTGTTCCACCGAACGAGGAATGTCGTTGGGGAATCTCCAAAGTTGATGATGAATTAACGCAATAGCGTCCGACCCAACGATGCTTCAAACAAATAGGTTAGAGTTGACATGAACAGCAATACCTTTTGATAATCTTCCGGCTTAAGTTCCCGCTAGCTAGATGTATTTGCTGAACTTGTTGTCCCTCCGTAAAAGTGATGATTTGCGTTGGGCTTCAGCAGCGAATCCAGACTTCGCGGCACGGTTAGTAGACAGATTTGTATATGAACTAATTAACGCTGAACACAACTTTATTCATGAAATAGTTTCTCTAATAAAATAATCAAAAGCCACATGGTGGCGTGCAAATTCAATCCAAGTTTATCCAATTACATTGACCATTGACCGTCGATGGTGCACCAAAGCAGTAAGCAATGACAGTTAGTATTGTTGATTGTTGATTGACAGTTGTTTGTGCACTGTCATCGAGTTGTGGTGAATATGTTTGTCGGGGAGAGTACTAGATTCTCCCCGAGCTTATATTTGTGAATCCGCAACAGTATATTCGTTTAGTTTGGTTTTGGTTCTGGGTACAATAGACATTTGTTTTAAAATTTCGTATAATTTGTGTTTTTTTTTTTCATGTTGATTAAACATTTTATTGGAAGGAAAACATTTAATTCTTAAAATTTTCGTTTTGATTTAAAGTAAATATTTTTCTTATTTTCTGGGGATATAAGGTTAATTGAAGAATGTTTTATAATTACATAGGTATTTGAATTTATTATATTAACATTATTTCGTATTGTAACTTTGCGTTTTTTTTTTTTTATAAAAGGTTCCAGGCTTGAGGCGGTCAACTGAATGAATGAATGGAGGACAGAATCCTCATTTATTTCTGATACAAGTGATATAAATATAAAAATAAACTTACGACCCAACTTAAAAACTACGGCAACTAAGGTTTGTAGGGATTGTCTTAAAATTAACTTAAAGCTAAGAAATAGAGAAGTAACGATTATTATTTGTTAATTGAAAACTGTTTTGTACTTATATACATATTAGAAATTCTTATTTTAATATTATATCATATCGTAAGTTTCGTTTTGTTTATTTCATTTTTTGTTTTCCATATATATATAATGTTTTTTCTTTTCTTTTCAAATTAAGATTCCTTATTATTACAATATTTTGGTTTATATATTTTAAGTTTTAAGTTAATGGTAGTTAAATTAAATATTTGTATAATACATTTTTTTTTGATAGTCAGTATTTGTTTATAATATAGTTTTGGAACTTCTATTTTCGAAATATATGAGTTCTGTGGAGATTTAATTTCTGTTATATTTTATTTATTATCTCCTGAATTGTTAATACAGTTGTATTATTTATACATTTTCTTTGTTTACTGTGGACACATTTTTTTTTCTTTATTATGTACATGTATCTATTTCGTTTTTGAACAATAATTTGTTGAGAGGGGAATTTAACATTATTAATTGTATATATATATATATATATTTGATATTATTAATTTACATGTAGTTTTTTTTTTTTTTTTTTTTTTTTGTTATTATTGTAGAAGTTTTCCACACATACATACATTTACTTCCCTTTGACATTCCCTCTTGGAGTTTTTTCCGTGATTACCTAGTCCACAAATGGTTTTATATTGTTGTTGTGGACTATTCGGGTTCCTTTTCCTATTTTTAGGATTGAATTTTCCTTGGATAGGATCTTTACAATTTCGTAGGGGCCTTTCCACAGGGAAAGGGTCTTGAGTGATTCTTTAATAACACCTTGCCGCCAACATTAAATTTCTTTCGGCCTACTTTCTGGCCGTAGTATGCTTTAGATTTTTGTTTTTTCTCTATCAGTATTCCCTGTTATATATATATTTATAAGCAATTTAATATATATTGTGTAATATATTTTTGCTAATATTTATTTTTATTTTAGAAAGGAATATATTTATGGGTAAGGGAAATAGGGACTTACTTGGATTGACCGTTGACGGTCTCTGAGCGGTGGTTGATTTGCTGCTGCTGGTGTGTGCCGCGACGGTGCAGGGGGCGTTGCGTTGTTCCTCCCCGTTCAGCTGGGCTATAGTTGTTAATTCTTCACGGGAACTTTTCGTTGTACTGCACTAGTTTATAGGCAACTTTACTAATCACTAGGGGAAACTAACGAAAGGGGATTAGTGGATGTTGGGGGGACCTGGACTCAAGGGCGGTCCGTAACACCCCTTTGCTGTACGATAACCATGTTGTAGTCGCATTTTTAATTCATTTGCGTAATAGTCGAAGTTATAAGTGCTTTCGGGGTTTTTATTTGTCCCCGTTTGTATGTATTTCACGCTGTTTAAAGTGTAAGTGTTTTTCCTTAAATCTCTTTGTATAATAAATGGCAAAATGTTTCGAACATTTTTGGTAAAAACAATTTTTAGTTCACTTTTTAGGGGTTTTCTTTTCCCCGTAATATATATACGTTTAAATTTTGTCCACTTTAATTTTCACAAGTTCATTTAAGTTTTAATTTTCAATAGTTAATAGAACAGAAAAAGTCATACCTTATGCTGATGTTGGTACACGCTGATGTTGTTTGGGCTGCTGTCATTAAAAAATTTCCTGCTGCTGCTTCTGCTTCTGGTTGCTTCGGCATCAATTTTAGTTCGGGTTTCCAGGATGCGGCTGTGTCGTTTTTTAAATTTTTTTTTCACTCACTCTGCCGGTGTTAAAGCCCCAGGCAACGATTTTAAAAATTTTATTCACTTTCCGGTGTCTTAGCCCCGGAATACTCTTTTTTTGTTTTTTTTTTAAATTATTAAAATTCTAAGTCACTTTCCGGTGTTTCAGGCCTGGAATACGCTTGAGAGAAAAAAATATTTGTTTCACTGTTTGTTGCAAAATTATTTCGTCAGTCTTCAGTGTCCTCCTGTGGTAGGGGATTTTGGAATCCACTTAATCGGGACGTCCTTCGTGTTCTGGTAGGGGATTTTGAGTAATCCCACCGCACCCACCAAAATGTTATGTTTTGTAGGGGTTTAGTTTCAGGAAGCGCGTCTCCTTATCCTGAAAAGGACGTGGGATCTCTTAAGTAGACCGCTCCTGAGAAAACCGTCCTACGAAGGGGTCGTCGCCGGGCTTCCTCAAACCTTGGTTTTCTATTTGTTTTTCTTAATGGACATTTTCAGATAGAGATAACGATCTTTGAATTTTGGTTTTCGATTGATGCCATGGGGCAAATGTAGAACGTTAAACGAATATTAGAATTTTAATTTTAATTCGGATTTTGGATTAAATTTTGCCGTGGGGGCAAATGTTAAGCGATAAACGAATGTTTGATGAGTTAATTCGGGTTTTGATGGGATTTTGGGTTTTAGGGTAATAAAGCTGGGATTTGGATGAAGGAATGGGGGAAAAGGTGGTAGGGCTTTTTAGAGCACTATAAACGAGTAACAAAACATTTTATACGCGAAACGAAAAACTCATGTTTACGAAACGAACGAAAAACTTGAAAAATACTAAAGGATCATAAAGTAGAGCAAAAAAAACCTTGTGTCCATATGAGGTGCCTGGTGATGTGGTGTTGGGGCTGTTGCTCCTAGCTCAGTGGTGTTGGATACAGCTGTGTTGGGGTACGGGGTACCCTTTAATAATCATTTGCGATTGTTTTTTTTCTTTTGCACTATGTCCCGTTGGCACTGGGATAGTCACTGTTTTTCTTTCGTTTTTCGGTCGGAGGGTTGCGTTTCACTTTTTTATATAAAATAAAAAAATCGTCGCGTGTCACCACTTTGGATTTATTCTGCTCATACGCCTGCACGGGCGTGGGGTTCAGCAAAACACTTTTGGCGGAAATTAGGATCCGGTTATTGTGTGTATTAAACTTTGGCGAATGTTTATTGTCCTTCGGTTGAAGGTCCGAGTTGCAGCGCTCCGCCGCACACTGCTAGCACACAACGAATCCACCGAGCGAAAAGCACAAATAAAACACGCAGATCGTTTACGGATTTAATTCTTTTTTTATTTCGTACCACTAATTGTTCCTAAATTGCGCACTAGGCCGGATTCAAACTAAGTAAGTGTCTTGACAATATTTTTATTAAACACACAGCGAAGCACATGCACGAAACACACGTTACTCCCTTAGATTAAATTAACCGAAATTCGGATACGATACTAACTACCTCCTCGACGTTTCTCACTACCACCTCCACGTGATAATTCTCGTCCCGTTGACGATCGATATCTGACTAACTATCTCAACGCCAAAAATATCCTGCTACAGATCGTATCTATATCTGCACAGACAAATTTCCTATTCGCATTGATAACAGAATTTCCGAATCTCTGTTAGCAGCATGTTATTAAGTCCCAGGGGTGATTTATCATTCCTGAAAGAAGAAACTCGCTCATCATCGAACATCATTATCACCATCCGTGGTGGTGGTCGAAATTCAGTTCGACGATTGTCGATTGTGTGCCGCCTTATTTACTTAACACATCTGGTGCGAAGGCCGAAAGATATCGTGCAATTTGAATGGACGTATGGTGGTGGGTTTTATTTGACTTTTGTCAATACACCCGAAATCCATTAGATATTTCTAATGGGTGTGAAATACAAAAAAGGCACCGTGGGGTAGGAGTAGTTCCTTTGTAGGTTTTAAACCTCATACATTTTTTTCGAATTATCTCGTTGAGATAATTACGGTTGCCGTTTCTTTTGTTTGCCGATAGATTTGGTGGTCTTTGAGGCACGTGCATCCGTTGGTCGGCTAATTTGCTGGCGATAACAAATCCTTGCATAGACGTTTGAAATTGCCGATTCAATGGAATGTTCCTGGGCGCAGGCAGATTGAATGTTTCTTTTTTTGTTTCAGGTATGATGACTTACGAATGATGAGCTTGGCATCAAAAGCTTTGGAATGTTCGGTTCCTTGCTTTTTGGTGTCGGCTCAACGGTGGCTACAAGTTGTTGGCCCCTAAGGCGGGATTTTGGGACACGTGTCTGTGGGGCGCGTGCAACGTTTTCAGGATAGGTATTTCCTTGAAGGTTAGGAACCTTACCTGCGCGGAATTGTGCGTTCGTAGAACGCTACATCACTCCCCCCCTAGTGACGTAGTCACGATATGAAGTAGTTAGTTGCTTGGGGCGATGTAGTTGAGTTTTATGGGCGTGCTCTCTTCCGTATTGGGCGGTGTTTGGGTGGTAGAGGAGCGAAAGCTATCGCGTTCGTCGCTTTTTTTCGTTTGTCAGTGGTTGGGGTTTCAGGCTGCCGTACATTGAGAATCTTCGTAGCGTCTTCTTATGCACGCATATCTCGGGCGCGCTGCCGCGTTATCGGTCCGTGTAGGAGGTCCGATGCCCCGCGCGCGACCATATCGCGATGGTTTGGTTGATTCTCAACAATTGCCGTGCCTGGCGTGTCGTGGGAGTTTGATGGGTGGCAGGTTTCGGCTGCCGCCGCTGGTTGTTGATGTACTTCTCCCAGTACGGTATCTGGTGGTAGTTCCAGGTGGCACGGTTTCAATCTTTCGACACTGACGGTGTACGGCTTGCCGTCGATGTCAACGGAGAAAACTCGGTCGTTTATCCGATCCAGTACCTTGTATGGCCCTTCGTAGGGCGGTTCTAGAGGTTTCCTAACTTTGTCCATCCTGATGAAGACGTGCGTGCAGCTGTCGATCTCTGGGTGAACAAATATCCTCTTGGAACCGTGTCTGGCGATCGGTGTTGCCCTGACCTTACGCATGAGTTTGCGTAGGTTTTCCAAATTTGGCAACTGTTCGAGCGGTGGTTCTCCATCGGCGAAGAACTCTCCTGGGAGGCGCAGATTGGTTCCGTAAGTCAGATCTGCTGCTGGGGCTCCCAGGTCTTCTTTTATGCTTGTGCGCAAGCCTAAAAGAACTGTCGGCAGTGCGTCCAGTCATTGATTATCGTCATGACACATCAGTGAGGCTTTCAGGGAGCGATACCATCGTTCTATCATCCCATTGGACTGGGGATGATAAGCTGTCGTGTGGCTTTGTTGGCAGCCGAGTAGATCGGTCAGCTGCTTGAAAATCGCTGCCTCGAACTGTGGTCCTCGGTCGGCTGTGAGAGTAGCTGGGACGCCGAAACGTGTGACCCAAGTCGAGTAAAATGCTTTGGCTACATTCTCTGCGATCACTGTTCGTAGTGGCACTGCTTCTGGCCACCGAGTGAAGCGATCGATCATCGTCATCATCGATCATCGTAAGCGGTCCCACAATGTCGATGTGCACGTGGGCGAATCGTGCCTCGGGGAACTTAAACTGTGCTGGTTGTAGCACGTTGTATCGATCGACTTTGCAACGCTGACATTGCAAACAATTGCGTGCCCAATTTGTTATGTCTTTGGCCATATGTGGCCAGACGAATTTACGTCGGACGGCTGCAGCGGTTGCGCGTCCGCTTGGGTGGGCTGGGTTATGGAATGTTTCATACACATTCCTTCGAAACTTTTCTGGGATGTATGGGCGAGCTGTCCCTGTCGATACATCACACCAGACTTCATCGTTTGAGTCGTTGAAAGGGAGTTTACGCAAAACTAGTGCTGTCTCCGCTTTCAATAGGGACTCGAGTTGATGGTCCTGTTTATCTGAATTATCTGAATTGAATGTACAACCTGGGACACCAATAAACTGGAAACGCGGTGGTGCTGAATCCAAGATATCTGTATTTATTTGTTGCCAGATATCATTTGATTGGTCATCATCCTCGCTTTCCTCCGAATCCGATTCTACATCGCTATCGTCACTTCCGCTTTCTGATAAATTGGCATACTCAAATTCAGAATCTTCTTGGTCAGACATTTGGCTGAACAAATTTTTCTAAATCAATTTCTAAATATTCAACAATAAAAAAAAATCTTACCTGAGATAAAATATATTATATTGTTATACTAGCGTAAAACTTATTCTAGCAAAATGTCTTGGATTTTCAAATATCACTGCATATACTACACGTCCGTACATGGAAAAGGTAACTTTTAGAATGATATGTGGGTCATAAACATCTGGCAATAATCTACCATCCAACGTGACAGATACGGACTTAAAATATTTGGAAAATCATATTTCTATATTAACCGTGACCCATACGGAGCTGTAATATTTTGAGACATATAAAATTACAGTGACCGTGACGTTCACGGAGCTGCACAATTCTGCCGGTAAACGTTGCCCGTATATGTCACGGAGGTGTGCATTAAGGGGTTAAGCGTTCTTTAACCTTTTGATGTCTTATTGTTATTGGTGCGTACACAAACGCAAAATTGAATTACATGGATTATAGATAAAAGTTAAATTGTTCTTGAATTAATAACGTACAATTGTATTACATTGGTTATAGATAAATGTTAAATTGTTCTTGAATTAATAACGCACACTTGAATTGCATTGATTTATAGATAAATGTTAATATGTTCTTGAATTAATAACGCACAATTGAAATACCGGTTACAGATGAATGTTAGATTATTCTTGTTTTAATAAAGACAATTGAATTACTGGCTACAGATAAATGTTAAATTGCTCGTGGATTAATAACGCACAACTGAATTACTGGTTACAGGTAAATGTTAAATCGTTAATTGGATTACTGGTTACAGGTAAATGTTAAACCGTCCTTGAATTGATAATGCACAATTGAATTACTGGTTACAGATAAATGTTAAATTGTTCTGGAATTAAGAACGCGCAGGTGGTTAACTCGACTCGTCTCTACCGCGTTTTTAAGTTTTGGCTCCAGCGCGATTGCTTGTTAAAACTCGGGCTTCGTGAGCACTACGCCACCAATACACTACATCCTGCTTAGAACTTTAAAAAATGCAAACTTTTTTTTTTTCATTTTGGCCACTTTCGCTCACTTGTCGTTCCATTTAAATATCCCCTAATCAGTGTGAATGTTAACGGAAAAGTTTGGAACGGAATTTTATGGCAGTATGGCGTTGTGTGATGATAGTGAAGAATGTGATTCGAATCCACGCTATGAAAAGGTTAAAACCAACGGCTGCGTCATTGCGACAATGTCTTTTGGTGGTTTTCGATCTTATGTACCGCCGAACCCTAAAGTAAAAGGTCACTTGTTTAATTTGACACATGTTATGGTTATTTTAACAATTGTAATTTTAATATAGTTTATCTATATTTATTGTAATTATATTAAAATTATTTGAATATATTGTTTGTTAAATGTACTTAAGCACGTACTTGGGTTACTTTGATTGGAGGGGTGCGGGAGCTGCGACTGGGTGTAGGGGGTGTTGATGGGCTGCTCCCCTGATGAGCGTTTGGTTGTTTCCTCTCTTAAGCTTTTCTCGTGGTTTTGAATGCCTTTTATTTAAATGTTGGATTATAGCTTTCGAAGTTTAACGTCGAATGTCAATTCAATATTTATTTTCGCCGTTTTCGTTTTTTTTTTATTATTCGGCGCCAACGCCGGTTTTTATTATTTTCTTTGCCAAGTAGAATTTGCATAAAGTAGTTTATGAAAATTAACTACTTGGCGAGTTGTTCTCCGTTTAGAGGTAAAGAGGGGAAACTAACGAAAAGGGATTAGTGGATGTTGGGGGGACCTGGACTCAAGGTCGGTGCGTAACACAGAGTTAAAAAAAAAACAATTTTTATTTTCCAAAGCTTGTGATAGGTTACTTGTTTCTCTTTATTATTCCAACGTTTGGGCATATTTATATTTTATTTCATGTATCTACTTACAATTAGAGTTTGTCAGTTTATCGAATGGCACGGCTGATCACGCGAACCACAGGCACTGTTGAAGACTTCTCTAGACTGAAACTAAAAACTCTCTCTCTCTCTCCATCCCTCTCTCCATATTTCTCCAAAGAAACTCAGCCATGACTGTCCCTTCGAAATTGACTGACAACCGTACGATGCAGGTTTGTGCATCAGCTTGTATTTAAGTTAAATTTAAAATGTGATTATTTTACGTAACGCTAGCGCACAATTAATATTTAGTTAGGCAAATGCTTAATTGAAAAATACAAATGAATGTTTTAATTAAAAAGAAAATTGAATTTCTTTAACATGATCGATAGAATACGTTATAAAGTTTTATGTATTCAATAAAAAATGGTTGTTTGGACGCAAGGAGCTCGGACATTATATTCGTGACAACGTATCCTAAATATGTAACATTGAATATACAATATACTTAATATTTTATATTTTGTGATATATTTTTATAATCATGTTCGATATTTTATTTTATGTTGCATTATTTCTTTCGATTGCTTTTACTCTGTTGACGATAGGACGATGATACGAGAAGTAGGATATCAATGGTAACATCTCAACTGTAACGTGTCTTGAGAAGCTTAGGTCGAGGGTTGTTCCTCCCAATGTTGTAGGCTTGTTGACATTCGACGCGCATTCGAGATTGAACGTACTCTTCATGAAGTTAATAAATGCGCTATCAGTTGTGACATTTATATTGAAGTCGGCACAAAGAAGAATTGGTATGTCTGCATCAACTTCATAGATCGTCGGTACACTCTGATTGTGTACATATGGGAGTAATGCTTGGTGCAACAACAAACCAATGTTCGGGATAGTTGATCCAGGATAAATGTACACTGCCCCGAGTAATACTTTGTACATCCTATCGACAGTGAAGCATGAAATTTCAGCCGAGCACACATCACCCGTGTTTTTAATATGACGAGCTGAATCGGACAATTCAACTCGAAGAATTTCCTTTGCCATGATAATCTTCTATAAATCGCTACTCCACCAGCTGCGTTTGTTTCAGAATCCGAACGATAGTTCTGCTTCGTAACGCACTCATAATCATTGATTGGCACTGAATCACAATCATCGCGCATCCACGTTTCGGTTAATACGAGGTAATCTGATCTTGGTATGACAGTATCCGTTTGAATATCCTCTGAATGGGCCGACAAACTTTGCACATTGAGGTTTGTCACTATTGTTTGTTTAGCATTGTCAGCTTCGTTACAGAATTCCACCGCCTCCTTGGTAATAGTTGAAAGTATGTGTCCGTTGAGTCGCAGATACTCGTTGTGGATATCGCGTGTATTCTGTGAGTCATTCCCTTCACGCCCATGCTTGAAGACAAATGGCTCATCGTTCTCCGTAACGACATACAAGCCGTCTAGATTCGTTACCCGACTCATCGCTACGTACACTAACTGCTGCGGTTGCTTGGCAGAGTATTTATATACGATCTTTTCAAACGTCCCACCCTGCGATTTGTGAATCGTAATCGCACAAGCGGGCACACAAGGAAACTGTTTTCGTTTGCACTTTACGGTTTTTGTTAGCGTAATGTTCACTACTTTTTTATAAATCGGCACCCATTTTCTAGAAATTGTATTTCCTTTGCTTCGTACGTAAGGTCGACACTTGATTTTAGCACTGGTACCTGTAGTCGCTTCGGGAAACTCAAACCACAAGGCAATTATTTCTTCTTCAAGTGCCGGTCGATCTTTGTTGTGCGATGCTTCCACATTTTCAGAATTATCGCCTTTATTTGATAACTGACGCTGGATATGTTGCAAGACACCAATAGCACCATTTACAAGTCCATCAGCAACATCTATATTGCAAGTAATCATGTACGGATACCCCTTTGCCAATGGAAGCAAGTACGGCAATCCGTCGGTTTCTACCACAGACATTTTATGAAGTTTACCCCGACACTGCGTGTTCTCTTGTTTACTCGATGATGATGTCTTGCGCTAGACAATTGTTCGCGTTAATTATGGCGCTTCTGTTGAACGAATCAACTTCGTTATTACTGTAGTACAGCCGAACGACATTCTGTGCGTTTTCCTTGCACCAAAATTCAGTTTTGTGCCTGGACTCGATAAGTGCGATCTTATCGTCACTCAGTTTCAGCCCGTCGCCAATTTTCGTCAATATGGTAGATAATCTTGTGTTGCTCTGCCGCACGACACGAACCAGCGGAAAGTAACTAATGCTGTGCCACAGAATTGGTCCTCCGAGTTGATTGATCGGTATACTGTAACACGGACTTGCTCGTACCGGCGGCAGCTGTCTGAAATCGCCGCATAAAATCACGTGGAAGCCTCCAAATGGTTTGTCGTATATATCGGCGATCTGTTGCAGTCGATCATTTATTTTCTGAAGAATCTCAGAACTCAACATACTGATTTCGTCTACAAACACCACTCTGACGCCTACAAACGTATTTCTGTAAGCCTGTAAATTCTCTGTCGACAAGAGTTTCGTCATGCGCGAAGTGGTTAAACGGAACGCTGAATGGACAGTAGTGCCACCAAGAGGCACAGCGGCTTTACCTGTACTCGCACAGGCAATGTATGCGTTGTTCATTGAATTATGCTGCTGAGTGTAGCGGTTGTACGTTTCCATTAGACATTTCAAAGTATACGTCTTTCCACAACCTGCTGGGCCTGTAAAGAAAATTTGTACGGGTTCAGATACACCGTCTCCACAACCGTGTATTCGATGTATAACCTCTAGAACAATCTCTTCTTGCTCCGGATTGGTGGTTCGTATAAGCTCGCAATACTGCTGTTTCGTCATCACGTTGCTGCGCTTCTTTACAATAGATAGCCCCGGATGCGAAACTATTTCGTGAATATCGTCAACATTTTCAGCATCATTCTCTCCGAGCACGCGTTCGACAAATGCCGTTCTTGATTCTGCTTCTTGCACATTTGTACTCTCATCTTCGTTCTGCAAAATCATCATTGCTTCCAATTCTTTCATGACGTTTTCAATGTTCAGGTTCGCCTCGAATAAACTGCGGCGTTCCATGATCAAGTTTTCGTTTTCCTCAAATAATTGCAGAAATTTATTCTGATCGATAATTTCTGTCACTTCGTTGCGAAACTGAACGTACAAGAGAACCATCTCTCGTTTATAATTGATAGTTTCGTCAGTGTCATAATGTCGGTATCTTATGATACGCCCGACCAGGCGTTTGCGATACTGTTGTTTTCTTGTTCTCCTTGCTCCTGATGTCTGTGCTGAAGAATTGTGGTGATTTTTTACGTATGCATCGACAAGGATGCGGGGTCTATAAAAAATATCCACTGATAGAACACTGGGTGATTCCCACCTATGGAATGATGACCAACGAAAGCGCGGATGTTATCGTTCGGCAGCAGCACACAGTCGTCAAAATGTCCGGGAAGTAAATTAAACACAAAACGGGAGAATTTGATTCAATCAATGATCTTTATTGTTCGTTCAGGTTGTAATCCATAAGTTGCGGTATAATCGTTATAAAGTTACATTTGATGCTTTATTGCATGAACCACTAGTTGATTTAATTGTTTATAACTCCCAGTGACGCGGCAGCAATAGCAACGGGGACACTAACTACGAAGGTATAATGACATTCTAACACGAACTCTCAAATAGCTGCAGCTATACGAGGACAGAACGCTAAACGCAAACTCACAACTCAGAGGACGCGATGACTTGGCACGTGTGCGCGGTTCGATAGATAATATCTGACTGGTTATTGGATGTCTCTTTATAGACATCCAACGAAAACGAACCTAAAGGATTCGCCGCCAATGGCGAAGGTCCAAAACAAAAGGAAACAGAAAAAAACTCATGTAGCAGATCGAATCCGCTGCTACATGTTTGGGCAAGATAAACTGCCGCCATCCGCAAGGGATAGATTCTTTGATTGACGTGAGTCAATAAAACCCTTGCCGAAGGCAGGAATCTATTTTGGAAAAATGAATCAAACATTGGGCATGGCCGTTGTTAGATCATTTACAATAAACAAATTTCGGTCATGTATGATTCGATGCATGTTATCTTAGGGATATGTTAATCCCGTTGAAGGTACTGTCAGGCGAAAGTATCCGCTTGAGTGTTTACTTTATGTAAACTAAAATTGGTGGTCATGACCGATGCTGGTGATCGTTCCAAGAAACGGCAACGGATCATAAAATCGGTCATGTTGAGATCCAAGCAAATATGCGCGCCTGAAAGGACAATGTTTAATTTGATCTTCTTTACTGGTAGGAAAGATAGATCGTAGACATGCCGTTGGAAATCTGGCTTGCAGATGTGCAAGCAACCCGAAATAATGCTAGATCAATGAATGGGTACGAAGATAACACACGGAAAGATCAGCGTTAAATCGTTCAAACCAAAGTCTATCGCAAACAGAGCAAGCATACCCAAAGTCATTGTCAAGAAACATCAATTTAAATCTTGATATCGATTTGTTCCATTTCATGTCCCATACCTCTTGCGCCGATATAACTGGTTGTATTGTAAAACACACGGGTTCTGCTGCTGAAGGCTGTTGCAGGTTTACAACCTGTAGTTCTTGAACGTTGTTTGAACTTGCCGCTGCGAAACCATTATGAACAGTCAATTTTCTCTTAGCTATATCCGATTTATTTAATGCTGCAAGGCGCTGCCTGTATTCGCGTTGTCTCTGTGTATTTTTTGTCTTTACACAAAGTCGTACTATTATTCCACTAATTACGAATCGATTGCTTTCTTCTTTCTCAATTTTACTTTTTTCTATCAAACCAGGACATTGCTGTTTCTTTTCGCTAATCGCACTCAACTGTGTTCTTTCCCTTCCCTCTGTTTTCACACGAACCAAGAATCATCATCTTATTTTACCTTTACCATTAAAAAACGGATCAAAAATTGCTGTTCTTTGCTCAGCTATGTACACTTAACCTTTCTCCCCTCTCAATATCCACCCACTCCGAAAAGGAATCCACCTTCCACACGATCCACAATCGAACAAAAGTGTGTTCGTACATTCAACATGTGGATCGTGTGTTTTTTCACTACCTTACCATCTAATATTATATTATATTTTAAAATAAAACAAACGATGGGGGTGGCGGAAGCCGCACGTGTAACACACGTGTGTAATTTTTAAATTATTTAACGTTTTATATTTCATGCATTCCTCCTCCAGTGGAAGGATTGGTAGGTTGGTCCCTTTGGTCGCTGGAGGCCGTTTTTTTTTTTGCGGGCACGGAACTGGCCATGTGATCTGGGTTGGAGGTGTAAATTCGCACCATACGATCAGTGACCACGTGCTGGATGGTGATTGGTCTTACTACATCGCGCTAAGTGGTGGTGACGAGTGCTACGTCCATTGGCACCCGCCCGAAGTTAGCGGCTGGCGAGATGCGGTCGTTTGCGGGTGAGGCCGCAGCGTTCAATCGGATGCGACCGTTGCGACTCGGTCGGTCCCTGGATATTGGGGAGCGCCGCCCGCCAAGCGGGGCAATGCGTGCTCCTTGGTCTATTGTGGTAGCTGTGTGTTGCCTTGAAACCTTTGGGCGACCAGGCTTCCGGTTCTTCGATTGCCGGTTGTCCTTGCGGCGGTTCAGCGGGTGAGTGACATGTCCGGCAGTGGGGTCAGGAAGGAGGTCGGGTGAAGCTGCACCCGTCAGTATCCACCCCAAATGAGTCTCCTGGGCGATGATGTTCGAGTGGTCAGACTCCATCCGCCTTCGCCAATCATTGGACGGAGGCCCAGGGCCGTGGTCTCCTGGTGATGCGGAGCTCTGGCAAGAGCCGTCCGCCCTGAATTGGTAACGGATGAAGGATTGGAGACGACGACAGTTCCGTCGCTGGTGTCCGATACTTTTTACAAAAATGTTGTATGTTATATAAGATGCACCCCTTGGTGCTGTCGGGTACTGATTAATTCTGTCCTAACGGAGCTCTCCTTTTTATATCTAGGTATTTTAAGTAACAAGAAACAAAAACCCCACATGCATTCCCATGGTCACGGCTGTCCTCCAGACAGTCACCTGACGCCAGTCGCAGTCGAAGGCTAAGCCAAAGCAAATTCCTCACCATTTCGATTCTCGGTGACTTGAATCATAGCGCACGCGGTGCAGGTCTTATTAATTGTTAATTATGTAACATAGCTCAATCGTAAACATTGTTTGTTGGTCGGATTGTCGTACTTCTAGAAACGGACTCTTATCTGGCCGGAGGGCGTTTGAGTCTTGCCCAATACAGCTCGACTCTGGGGGTCAAATTGTTGCCAATTCTCTTATATTTAAATGCACAATAAAGGTTTTCAAATATGTAAAGTTAACTTTGAGAAGATATTCACTGTGCTGATTAGCTGGTGATGGAGTTGTAGTTATTTTACGTCTTGTTGGTTATGTGCCTCAAGGGCACTGTTTCACCGGAGTTCTTGTCAGTTCGATTCGGTGGTCGCGCCCAAAGGCGGACGACCATTGCCCCTAATGTTCCGCTCAAAAGAAACACTCGCTTCACCGGTAACTACCAAAAACAACGGTCTTTATTTCTTTTATTTAAGAGTTCTTAAAATTGATGTGTAGAAAACTTAGTTGTAAAGTAAGTTAATTAAAGTAAATTAAAAATCATTCGTCCAAATAGATATTTACACTTATCAGCAAACTAATAATAGTTCTTGATTTACAACGCGTCACTTAATTTGATATGGAACTATTCGTTGAAGTAAGTAGAAGTAAATTAAAAATCCTTAGTCCAAAGAATTCTTTACACTTTTCAGAATACTAAAATAGTTCTTGATTTACAACAAGTAACTTGATTTGATATGGAACGTCACCAAGTATCTAACGACTCGCTTTCAGCACCACTTTACTATATCAAGATCAATCAACGACTCTTTGAGACAACTCCCATGGATGTGCACTATCCATAGGGGTTGATCTCTTTTACCAACACAACGACACACCCCTTACTGAGCAGTCGATTTTGCATGAGGATCATCAACATCCTCATGGTACGTTGTACAAGTTAAAGTTAAAATACTCTTTTTGAGTTTTTAAAAACAACAACTTTATTATGTGCTGAGCACTAGGCAACTAATTTACAGACTAAGTGACAATATTGTATTTATAACTAAGCGACGGATGCTGGGTGCAACATGCTTGCTGTTGTGGAAGCTGTGATGATTGGATGTGTCATAGAGGCTAGTGTGACAATGTCTAGTGTGATAGGCCGTGGTCTGTGGTTCCATGGTGATACGCACGAACGGGTGCGCAGATAAGTTTATGGCTGGTGATACGCATGAATGCGTGTATAGATTGATCTATGGGGCACGTACTAGTTTGTATTTTATGTGGAGTACATGCGCCAGCGATGATACGCATAAATGCGTACGCAGATTTGTTTATGGGGCAAGTTGTACTTTGTATGAAGTGCGTATGCCGCACGAATGCCTATGCGGATCATGATATTTGTCATCGGTTTATAATGTGTTATGTGCCACGTGTTAACTTATGTCTTATTGGTTTGTAATATGTTGTGTGTCACGTGTTAACTTACACAGCCAATGGTGTGAAATCACAGCTGCCTTGAAATCTGTGCAGCATCACAGGGCGGCAAACACACCATGATGATGCTGTTTGCACAGCCATGGCAGTGCGTGGCCACTCCACATCATAGATGTGTGCTGTGTTTTCGTTGCTTTATTCTTTCTTTTTTATTATTTTTTTGATCCACAGGCGGCAATAGATACTACTACACTATGCGTACGGGCGCGGATACAAATTCATATCATATCCGGAAACTACCGTGTATTTGAAAAGATGCTGGCTATCCATTTATGGGCATTAATTTGCTTCTCTGCTGGCTTGGGCCAATTGCCACTTATATGAATATGTCGCAAACTTGTGCGACTGAACAAACATGTTCATAAGCAGTAATGGATAGTCGATCCAGTGTATGTTGTTTTTACTTCCAGGCGTACTACAGGCGCCCTGCGATGGCCTGTGTTTTAGTTACTTTCATATATATGAAATTAATTTGTCCTTTTGAACATAGTCTATTTGGTTTTTTTCTGTTTACGTGACCATGGAAGATGTTCCAACTGGTGACATCGCGCGTATGCAGTTGTAATTCCTTTCTTTTTGCAGCTTCGTATACGCATTGCATATATCTTGCAATGGAAACTGGTAAGGGCGACTGTCGTATGTCACGGCAGTAGAACGAAACTTGGTAATGCCTATTTACAAGCGATGTTTCTCAACTATACCTGTTAACACCTGTAATGTAGCGTTTACAAAGGTCCTTTGTTGTATTGGGTGTTTTGAGGTGGAGAACTAATCAGTGGGGTTAGAATAAACCGCCACAGAGTTGCCTCAGTTACCTTCGTTGCCCTTTACTCACTGGATTCAGCTGCACGGCCGGCAAACAGGCAAGACCAGAAGTCCTTTTTGATTTTGGATTTAAGGTATATGAATGAATTAAAGTTAATTAACAATTTTTGCTTGTGCACCGGGATTTATTTTTCTTTTCTTTTTTGGTTGGAAATTCACAACGTGCGCCACAAACGCTCGCGCGTTTTTGTGATATAATTTACAACTATTAACGAGATCTGATCGGTGTTTTAGAATGTGATTCTTAACTAGCTGTTACAATGCGAGCATCATACCGTTAAGTTTGGGGCAGTGCGTAGTGTCATAGTTGATTGTTGTTTTGGGGATGGTTTTTTCCGTTACTTCTCTCTAATTTACACGATCCTCTGTCCTTTTGAAATGACGTTAGCCACCAAAAACACACTCTTTTACTCATCGTTACCTTGTTAAATGCCGTACGCAAATCTTCATAAGTGTTGGTACATGTTAACCCACACAGAGCATAATATTTCAGGGCATACCATTGTCCTTCATTTTTGAGGCGAAACTTAACATGTATATGTGTATTACAATTCATTCCTTTTGGTCGGGTTGCTGTACCTTCAGAACCGGACTCTTTTCTGGACGGAAGGCGTTTGTGTCTTGCCCAGTGCAGCTCGACTTCGAGGTTCAAATTGTTTCCAATTGTTATATTTAATAATTCACAATACAATATATAACGAAGGAGTTTGGTATTCACGTTGTTGTGGGTTTCTGTTTCAGGAAGCGCGTCTCCTCATCCTTGAAAAAGGATGGGTGATCTCTTTAATAGACCCCTCCTGAAACAACGCACTTCAGCAAGGGGTCGTTGCCGTGCTTCCTCTGACCCAGACGGAAGAGCAACGTCCTGATGTCGGTTTTTTCTTTGTTACCTTGGATATCCTAGTCCTGGGTTCCGCAAGCCGTCGACTCCGCTGGGATTTTTCCTAGATTCTTTGGGGGTTTAGAAATAAAAGTCAGTTTTCCTTTTTGGGTGTCTTTTTATTTTTCCAGCTCCTCCTTGTGTTGATTATCAGACAATAGCTTCTATGTTTTTAGTAATATTTTTAAGTCATGTACTTAATATGGATCCTGGATGGATACTGATGGGAGTGAGGATGCTGATGTGACTGCTATTGAAGAGATTTCAAGTGAACGGATGTGCTGAGTCGAATCAACTGCCTTCGCTGAATCGAATCAACTGCCACCATTTTTGTTGTGGTCCTTCTCTCAGGGAGCTTGTCTCCTCCTGAGGGGGCGCGTTGCGGTTGCCGCCGTGTTTCCTCATATGCCTTGAGGGAAGAGCAGCTTCTGATCGTTCGGGTTGATTAGAAAACAGAGGTTAAAATTGTTAGGTGTTTATTATCCTTAAATTAATACACTGATTGGCGAGGTCCACATTGCCGGATGTTTCGCCAGCTGGGAACCGCAACTCCGATGTTGCCGATGGTTCGCCAACTGGGAAACAGCAATTTTGTGAGAACAGCAAAAGGTCCGAAAGTCGAATAAAGTTGGCGTAGGTCGCCCAGCGAATAGATATAGCTCAGCGAATAACTGCCGCATTGGGCAGTAAGTAAACACATTTCCTTGACACTATATTTAACTTTAATGGAATGTCGTCAGCCGAGATCGTTGCAGATGTAGTTCCGAAAATGTTTTATCTCGATCCTGACGAGGAATGTCGTCAGCCGAGATCCTATCTGATGTTGATGTTGCTCCGCCGTACGAGGAATGTTGTTCGGGGAATTGTGACGGTGCGCACGTTGCCTGAAACCAAAAGTGTATTTAGAAAAAGGAACAGCAATACCTTGTGTTAACCCCTGCTGAAATTGTTGTTCCTCCGTGTTAGGGTTTGCGTTGAGCTTCAGCAGCGAATCGAGACATCCGCGCGGAACGGATGTGTTTGACGAATTATGTTGTTGTCACCCAAGTCAGTGTCTATGTTTAAACAATTGGTCAATTCACCAGGTTTACAAGATCGAGAATGATAAGAATTTATTGTACACCAGACAACGCCCGAATAAAGAAAAAGTTCGACAGAGTTCTCGATTGAGACAACTTTGTTTATTAAATAGAAAAGGGCCACATGGTGGCGTGCAACTACAATTAAAGTTCAATGGATCAGCACCAAACAGTATGTACTCCGTAATTCAATTTCTTTAGAATTGCCGAACCACCAACAACAGTAAACAATGTTGATCACAATTCAATCTTCAAGCACCAAAACACCGTAGAGGCAGTCATTCCATTTCTTTGTTCACACCAAACCGTAAACAAACATGAGATGACAGTTTCTCCACTGTCATCGTGTTGCTGGGATGTGTGGTGAATATGTCGCGTTTCCGCCAAACCCTACGGTCTACTTACGTGAAAAACCCCCATAACTACTACCCAACACCCTTTAGTTTGCTAATGCAACAGTATTAGCACCTAAAAATGCTGCACGCATTTAAGAGATCAAATCTATGATGTTTAAGTCCCTGTAAAGAAAACTTACCTTCATGCATTCTCTTCGCATACCATTGCTCCATAAGATTTCTTTATTAACTTACCAGGAATTTCCAATCAATTTCGCCATCTACGTCGCCAGTCAAATTCCCTTGGATGAATTCCTGTAAACAAAATAATTCGGATTGCATTCAATGTAACCGTCATGACAGGGACCATAAATATCGCGCCGTCTATTTTCCCAGCCGCGTCATATACCTTTTCATACACATTGCCTGGCAACCTTTTTTGTTTGTCTTATCAATAAACAACCCAAGCAGCTGCATATAATTAGCGCAATAGACGCCGAAACCAAATTCTCCAGCATTTCCTAATGCAAATATGAACCCGGTTTCTACTGCAGCCAGAGATGCCATAAACATCCAATTTGCTTTTAGCACCTTTTTCTCCTAACGTCGAAAATAGCGACGGGGCATCGTGTAAACAATGACCCGCATTACCAGCGGCGCATGTGGTCATTTTTCCCTATTGTCCTTGCCGCCTGCCTGCTTTCGAACACGTGCAACAACATTGAATCTGTTCGATCGCGCACATATACCACTGCACCACTGGTCACACCCTTAAGAGAAAAGTTTTTCTCTCTCTTCCTTTTTTTTTCCTTAGCGAAATCATCTCTGCATGAGATGACGATCGCTGAGTCAAATTCCATCTTTCGACCCGAGCGGCTCCATCGCTACCCTGGTGCACTCAGGGAAGCGATAATGGAGAATAATCGTTTGTGTCGTGTCCTAATAAATTGAATTAACAGTGCGGATTAAGCATGAGGAATTTAAATTGGTTTAAAAGTTGAAGTCGGTTAAAATTTACTTTATTAAATAATTTACAAGGTACAAGGCTTATTACTTGTGCTATATTTTCTGTCAAGTTCTCCGTTCATAAATAAAACTAGAATAAAATAAAATAAAACCAGTTCAACTAAATATTAATCCGGAGTGTTTCATTATTTTTGTGCCGCAGCTTCTGAGTGTTCTATCTCCTTTCCCTGGTGATCGTACTTTTCATCCTTCTCGGTTGTGGACGAACGTGGCGGCGTTTCGTTCATTCATTGCTGATGACTTTCGGTTCGGTGTTCTGCGCGGCTAACAATTGATGATGGAGGAGGAAGATAATCAGCGCCGTACGCCGGTGCACTCAATCCCTTCCCCACAAATATGTGTCGGGGAGAGCACTAGACGATGTAATAGATTCTCCCCGAGCATATAATCATGAATACGAAACATACATACAGGTGTTCAGACATAAAAACCAACAGGTGCTGAAGGCACCGTATACTTTTTTCAAACGTTAAAAAAGACAAAAGAAAACTGTGTGAGAACAGTACCGTGGTTACAAATCCAAATCCTCTATTTTTCCAAGAAGACAGGTACAAAACTGTCAAAACAAACTGTGAAAAGAGACAATTCGATCTTCCTCTATTCAGCCACTGGCAGCATTCAGTGTCGTTAGAGGTTTCTGCCGCAAATGCATAATTGGATTTTCTGCAGTATAGGTTCAGGAGCTTAGTGCTTGATGTCTAGCCGAATAGACGACGTGCGTTGCTAGTAGCACTTCATTTATATGGCCGTTTGATGAGGTTGGCATAAAGTCACCATCTTTGGTTCAACTGTCGAATGTTTTGTTGCGGTACTGCAACACCAGACATAGTGTAACATTAAACTTCTAAACTCTAACATTGACATCTAATATTTAGTTACCTCTCGGGGGAAACTCCTCCGGGGTTATTAATTTAAGGATGTTATTAAGTTTATTATTATCAGTCCCTGCTCGGGCGGCAAAATGTAACATCTGTGTATAAACCCCAGATGTTAACATTTAATATTTTATGTTATCAGAGAGTTTTAAGTTTATGGGTGTTCCCCTTTTATTATTGCCCCACGTTGGGTGCTAAACGGTTTAACGGCTCTTATTGAACACACCACATTTAACCTTATCATTTGTTTATGTGATTGGACATTTATTCAGGTTGTTACGACTCCAATACGCCGTGCTTCCTCGACCGAGGGAAGAGCGTGGAGGTTAATAATAAACGCGTTAATATTTATAATTCAACAATATATTTATTTTAAAACACAAACTCAATATACAAAACTGTCTTTTATTAAATTAAAACACAAAACTCAAAAAGCTAATTCAAACTTCCTCTTTCGGAGGTCTCCTTTCAACTTCCTTCTAGTTGTAACTCTATATCCAAACTAAAAACTTTTTTATGAACGAAATCAAAATCGAGTTGCTTGTGCAAAAACTCATAAGAGGGATGAAAACTGAAACTATTGCAAACTATGCAGCTGCTTATTTATTTCGGATAACGGGAATGTGTTTTCATGAAAGGATTATGTGTTGTTATATATTATTATATAAAGGATGGTTTCAAATTGATTTTGTATGTGCATATTATATAGATATTTGAAGTTAAGGGTTTAAAATGTATTGCTAATGTAATGGATATGTGGAAATATGGATATTGATTGAATTTAATTGTTATTTATTACTGTTTAAGAAATGTATTAACATGATACTAAGGTGCAAATATATTGATACTATGGAATTGATTGATATGCAAATGAATGTATGAAATGTGATAATGGATAAATGAGTAATATGTTTGAGAATGAAAGATATAATTATTATTATAACGGTATATATATATATATTATGGAAAATAAGGATATTGTGTGTAAAAATGGATATGTTAGGATATGTTAAGATTGATGTTAGGATTAAAGGAAGACAGTAGGGTTCCGGAACACTACAAGGTGAATGCTTAGCTTCAGTTTTGATATTGCGAATAACATGTTTATTAAAGGTTGTGGGAAGGAAGTCGTTGCACCGGCATGGGTGCGAGTTCTACTTCCTCCTCCATCATACCGTCACTAATTGTTACGAGAAAGACAACACAAAACAAAACTTCACGACGCAGGAAACAAGTTCAAAATACCGAGCGGACACAGCGCAGGAACAATAAAACAAACACTCCCAGGAACGGCAGCACAACAAATCAAAACACTGGATTTATGTTATTAACACTGGTTTATTGTTCATTTTTATTTATTCTACGGTTGCAAACACTTATGTCTATGTGCCACATTTTGGCGGTTTCGTAGTCTGTAAACCTTCTGCCAATAAACACGAAACGACACACGGAGCGGAGACAGCGACAATTAAACAACAAGTCTTTCCTTTCCTTTGCAGCGCCCCTTTTATTTTATGTTATTTCTCTTACACAAATTGTTACAATATCTTTTTTTTTATTTAGGGAATATAATAGATGGATTAAACGAATATATTCGAACATTGATTTTATAGCTTCTGTAGCACAACCAAACATGAAAATCAAATCGACACTATATTAATTCACCGTCCACATACTAATCTCGTCTTTTAATTAAATCGCGTTGGTGAACTGGCGTACCCTTTTAAGTTTACTGGGGGCAAACGGTTTCTTTCGCTAATCGGCGCGGCGCGGACTGACGTCTTCCTCGGGGTTCTCTAACTGTCTGCTCCTCGATATAACCTCCTTGTTTGCTCGAAATAGGCTACCCGATTTGGCTATCAAAATCTGACTGACTATCTCAAACCTCAACAATATCCTGCTCACACAGATACCCAGATTCAAACTGGTATCTGTATCTATCCGGAAAATATTCCCTACTTGCTCTGCTAACAGAACTTCCGAATTTCTGTTAGCAGCATTTTGGCGGTAGTAAATTATTCTTGGAGCGATTATATGTTGAGTAACTTCGGGTTGGTACAATGTTCCGCCGAACACTGTTCGCCCCAGAGGAAAAAAAAACACAAGAAACCAAAACACGGATTGAATCTTTTTTAATTTTTTAATCTTTTATATTCCTGTAATGTTTCTTACTTCGTTAAGGTCCCGTACAATATTCTATTAAAGAGAGTAGCGAAATACACGCACGACACACACGTTACACTCTTGGATCCTATTCCACTATCAATCGGATACTGTAATCTAACTCCTCGACGTTTTTCCGTTGTCTCCTCCTTCACGATCAAAATCTCTCTGAAACGGATTGTATCTCTAACTCTATCCAAACATTTTCTTAGTTCCCCTGCTAACAGAATTTCCGGATTCCTGTTAGCAGCATGTTATCGTATCCCCGGGGATATTTCATAGTTTTTTTTTTTGAGAAAGGGAAGGTCATCCTGCATACATTCTTCATTGGTGATAGCATTTCCTTTTTCACGGCCTTCTGTTTGCACAGAACATCTGGCGCGAAGGCCGAGATGATTTTTCGGGCGTACAGCCCGTGGTTGTTTGCCTTTTGTAAACACAACCGAAATCCATTAGATCCTTCTAATGGGTGTGAACTTTTTACAAAGGAATCGTGGGACCGGAGTATTTCCTTTGTTGGCGTTGGATTTGTAAATCTTCCGAATTATCTTGTTGCGATAATTTCGGTTGTTTACAATTCTGGCCGCGGATAGGCGATATGCTTTCTTGCGTTTAGCTGCCGGCGTATGCATCCGTTGTTATTTATTTACCGAAAATGCAATTCCTGGTACATCGTGCAGATGCTTTGGATGGAAGATTTATGGCCTGTAATCTGGAATTGTTTTGCATACTATGAATGGATGCGTTGACTCGATGCTGAAAGTTTTTGAACGTTAAGTTCCTTGTTTTTTGATGTCGGTTTCAACATTGTTTCAGCTTCCTATGCCCTTGTTACAGGCCTGATTAATGAGCTTTGGGGACACGTGTCTGTGGGCAAGTGTACTGGATAAGGTAAGTCAGTTCCTTGAAGGTTTGGAACCTTACCTGGGCGGAATTGTGCGTTCGTAGGACGCTACAGCATCTTATCACATCCCCCGGGATATTTTGTAGTTTCCTGAAAGGGGAAAGTCATCTTTGCATACATCATTATTATCGCTGATAGAATTTCATTTCCACGGCCTTCTGTTCGCACAGAACATCTGGCGCCCAGACCAGAGATATTCGGCGATTGTTTTGACGTGCAGTCCGTGGGTCTTATTTGAACTTGGTACCCGGAATCGAAATCCATTAGATCTTTATAATGGTGCGAAATTCTAGCGTGGCCGTGGGACCGGAGTATTGCCTCTGTTGGCTTAACTCCTCATAAATTATCGGATATCTCGTTGAGATATATTCGATTGCGATAGGTCGTGGCTGCCTTCTGTTGTTCAACGGATTTGGGTGGTCCTTGCATTAGATTACCCGCACGTGCATCCGTTGATCGGTTCATTCTTTGATGATAGCAATTCTTTTGTATCGAATTTCGGAATTGCCGGTTTGATGAGATGTTCCTGGGCGCAGGCAGCATGTATGACATTTTGGGAATTGTTCTTTTTTTTTTTTAGGAATAGAACGCATGGATGTTTATACCTTTGTTTCAGGCATGATGAGTTATAATTGTTGAGCTTGACCTAAAAAGCTTTGGGGACGTTCAGTTCCCTGCTTTTTGGTGTCGGTCTCAACGTTGGCTGCGAGTTGCAGGCCCTATGGTGGGACTTTGGGGCACGCGTCTGTGGGCACGTGCGCTGCGTTATCAGGTAAGTAAGTTCTTTGAAGGTAGGAACCTTAACTGCGCGGAATTGTGCGTTCGTAGAACGCCACATCACCCCCCCCCCCCCCTAGTGACGTAGTCACGATATGAAATAGCTAGTTGCTTGGGGGGTGTAGTTGAGTTTTATGGGCGTGCTCCCTTCCGTATTGGGCGATGTTTGGGTGGTAGAGGAGCGAAAGCTATCGCGTTCGTCGTTCTTTTCCGCTTGTCAGTGGTTGGGGTTTCAGGTTGCCGTACATTGAGAACCTTCGCAGCGTCTTCTTGTGCGCGCAGATCTCGGGCGCGCTGCCGCGTTATCGGTCCGTGTAGGATGTCCGATGCCCCGCGAATTATGATTCCACGACTTAAGATTTCTAAAAAAAATATATTTTTATTTTTCTTAAATCTTACACACTAGTTAACACGTTTCTTAAAGTATGTTATTGTAATGCGGAATAATCGGGAATAATGCTGCTGGTTCAGTATTCTCTATTTATATTGATATTCTTATCTCCTTATTTCGTGGGTGCTGTCCCTGGTAGTTTTCCTATGAAGCATCTGTGTGGCTATCAGTAATGGTTTTCCTTTGTTCGGATGGATTTGTATATGATGCTACTGATGAGATCATCGGTTGATGTTCTTGGGAATTTTCCTAGGAGATTATGATATTGTTCTGCTGCGGTATTTGAATATGAGTCATAATATGATATGATAGCTATTTGAAATATGTACACCCATGTTGGTTATGGCTAATATGATTTGTTAACTATGGTTCTTAACTATGGCTGTTAACTCTCCTCCCTCTTGGAATTAAACGTCCTCGTTTAAAATTGAAAATTGTTGCTGGAGTCTTTTTACTTCTTGTTGGTATGCGACTATGTAATCTCTCTGCTGTTTTAATTTCTTATGTTCTATACAGGCTTCGCATAAAATTCTTAATAGATAAGTTGACATTAATATAAACAATGTTGAAACAGTAATTACAATGGCACTTGTTATAGGGTTCTTTTCAATAGGTATTAATATTGTTGATAGTTCTTGTAAATTGGTGAATTTAGTTTCAGCTTGGGATGATAACAATTTTAATATTTCTATTTCTTCATTATGTCTTTCTGATATAAGTTTCTTTATCTTACTTTTTACATTTACATAAGTTGTGTTATTAATTACTATTGAATTATTAAATTGAATTAAGAATTTGCCATTATAGGTATTTCCTTCGATTACATTTTTCCCGTTTACAAAGATTGTGGTAATTCTATAAGTTTCTCATTATTTTCTTTAATATAATTACATTGAGCTGGTAAATTTTTAATATGTTAATGGTACAATTGTCGTTAGGAATATTTATTTCTTGGCATATGTAATTGCCGATATAGTTTGTACAATTCGGTATGTGTTTAAATTTATATTGGTTACATATTGATATTTTATTTCTTAATTGTAATTTACCTTGTTTAGTAGCTAGTGGGTATACGTCATAAAGTTTACATTTATTTTCTAAGATAGGATATTTGTATATAGTTACAATGGTGTCCTTAAAGTTACAGATCGTAATATTGGAGTATTCTAATATGTTTAATAAAGGTATGTTAATGTTTTCGTGAGATATGATTTCTTTGATTTCATTTAAATTTAATGATCCAGAATAAAAGTTTCCATATCTTGCCATGTTAATAGTATTAGTAAGGGTGCTAAGTTCTATATAAACTTCGTTTAATAGTTGGTCTAAAAATATTTTGTTAGTATTAGATTCGTCAATAAATTTTCCTAGTCTAGAATTGATTATCCTTTGTTCATTATTATTATTTATTAATTGATTTAGTTTGGTATTAATTTCTAAAATATCATCGTAGTCTGGTGTACCAGTGATAAATTTTAAGGCTGTTCCAAGAAAATGTATTCCTCTTTTATTTCTGTTAGTATTTTGGGGTAATAATTGTGAGATGAGGGTTTCGATTCTGCTTATTGTAACGTTCATGTTTATGGTTGTACCTGATTCCTTTATTTCTCTTACTGCGAGTTTATATGGTTGTAATATTTTAGTTAAATTAGTTACGTGAAAGAGGTATTCCGTTTTTGCGTATAAGTACACTGGATCGTCTTCTATCAAAAAATATTTTTTGTCCTTTAGGTTAATTGTAGTAAAAGAATTTGTAAGTGCGGTTATCGCGGTTAAAATTATAAATTTAAAAATCATGTTGAACGTATGTTGTCTTTATGAACTGCTCTACTTCTGTTTGTTTCTACCGTATTGCCGTCATCTTTTTGTACTACGTGGCTTGTAAATTTGTCACTGTTTTTATTTCTCCTTTTGTTTTTCACATATATTTTTTCGCCCGGTTGGTATGTTTTTTGTTCTCGATTTTTATTAAAGTATTGAAGAATTTTTTCTTGATTCGTTTTCTAGTTTATGTATAACGTTAGTATGCTCACTTCGCGAAAAAAACACGTCCTCGGGTTTTAATCCGGTGACCGAATGTATTGTGGCGTTATACTGTCGAACTGCCTCGAATATGATGTCTTTATGTTCACACTCGTGTTGTTTTGCTAAGGCCCGCGTTATCTCTATGATAGTACTATGTGATCGTTCTATCTGAGCGTTCGAGGTTGAAGGATTGGTGGGGGCTAGGATGTGTGTGACGTTAAGTCTTCGATAGATGCTTTTAGCTGATTGGCTCGTGAATATGGATTCATTGTCTGTCATGAGCGTTCTTGGTCCGTGGTATGAGAATGTTTGGGAAAGTATTTCATCAATTACTCTGTGGGTATTTAGCTTATCTTGGATTAATCTTAAGTTTAAGAATTTTGAGTACCTATCGATTGTTGATATAAACATTTCGTTATTAATGTAAAAAATATCCATTTGCAAAGTCTGCGATGCTTCGTTTGGAATGGGGGTTTTTCCTATAGGTTGCGAATTTGGTTTCCTATCGTATTTCGTAGTTTTGCATATTGTACATTCTATTGAAAATTTCTTAAAATCCTTTTTTAACGTTGGCCAAAAATATTCCTTACCTGCGTCTATTACATTATTTTGGTATCCCCTGTGAGCTCGATTATGAAGTTTCGTTACAATTTCTAATTGGTCATTTTTCTCTAGTACGTCTTTCAAAAATAGCTGTGCTAGTACCATTTTATAATTGCTAAATGTTTCCACTATCTTATTTTGTTCTTCGAAAAATAACTCTTCTCTCATATTTATTGCGTTAATTACGTTGGGATTCAGTAAACCCCAAAGACTGATGGTCTGTAAATATAGTTAGGTTTGTTATACCATATAGAAGATTTCTTAGCTTTTGAAGTGCCCATACGATTGCTAGTAACTCTTTTTCATTTGTGGAGTAGTTCTCTTCAGCTGAGACTAGGTTCCTTGATATGAAAGTTATTGGTTGCTTGCCTTGGCTTAGTACTGCTCCAATAGCGTAATTGCTGGCGTCAGTTGTCAATTCGAATGGCTTGCTATAATCGGGTTGGTATAACTCTACTTGTGCTTGTAATTCCTTTTTTATTTTATCGAACGATTCTCGCGCTTCTTTATCAAATTTTATCTGAACATGTTTACTTTTATTTCTAGACACTTGCCCTTCTTCTTGCGTTAAATGCAGAGTCATTGGCTTCGTGATCTTTGCATAATTTTTGATAAATTTCCGGTAGTAACCTGCCAGTCCTAGAAATGATCTGAGTTCTTTAAGCGTTGTTGGTTCCGGATAGTCTTTAATAGTTTTAATTTTCTCTGGGTCTACTGTAATCGTTCCACCTTTAATAATATGTCCTAAATATGTAACTGAATTTTTAAAGAAATGTGACTTTTCGTCCGAAATTTTCATGTTAGCTTTTCTTAATTCGTTTATAATTATTTCTACGTGCTTCATATGTTCCTCTTCAGAGTTTGAAAAAATTAGAACATCGTCTATGTAAACATATGCAAATTTACCAATGAAGGGTCGTAATATGTCATCGACGCATCTTTGAAAAATGGAAGGAGCATTCTACAAACCGAATGGCATACGGACAAATTCGTATTTAGCGCCATTTATACTGGAGCTTGTTTTTTGTCTGTCGGATTTCTTTATTTTAATTTGGTGGAAACCTGCTTCTAGATCGATTGTTGAAAAAATTTTTGCATTATCTAGATTTTGTAAAGTTAAATTTATATCAGGGATTGGGTACCTATCGGTGATCGTCTCAGCATTTAGTTTCTGATAATCGATTACAAGTCTTCTTTTTGGTGTGCCATCTTCATTTGTTCCCTTTTTTGGAACTACCCAAACCGGTGAGTTATATGGTGAAAAGGATTTTTGTATAATCCCTTCTTCTAATAGATTTTTTATTTCGTTATTAACAAAATCGCAATCAGATAGGGGATAAGGGTATTGACGTGTATAAATTGGATCTTCGCTTTTTGTGCGGATAGTAGCTTCGATATTAGTGGTAAAGGGGAGTGAAGGGTTAGTAATTTGGTTAGTTTCCATTATTTTTGCTATTTGGTCTCTATATTTGTTACTGTCAATTGTAAAATGGACTTTTTGTTCTGGATTATCTGTTTCAAATTTATATTTTAATTCGAGGGTATTTATGTTTAATTCTGCCTTTAGTTCTTTTAATCCTGACATACCTAAAATCATATTAAAATCCTCCATATCATCTATTTCGAAAAATTCTAAGTCCTGATTAAACAAATTAACGATTTTTTTAGTTTTAATTTTACAATTACCATGAAGTGTCTTCATTATTTCAGGTCTTATTTCTATCGATATACCATAGGGATAACTTTTGTTTATATAATTGTTTGTTGCACCTGTGTCTACTAAGATCTTAATATCTAAAGTTGGCTTTCCTTTATCCTCGGTTTTTAATTCCAAACACGGTAAGCCTTTCCATAGCCTAAGAAAAGTTTTACCTTCGGATTGGTTACTTTCGTCTGGCTGTGCTGTCGTGGATTCGTTAACCTCAGTGAATATTTGGTTGATGGGATGAAATTTATCCGGTGGTCTTTGGTTTTGGGAGGAACCGCCGTGTTCTCTCTTGATAGGATCTCTGTTATTATATCGGTTATAGTTGTTATTTCTATAGGGATTTCCATGGTGATTATTCCTGAAGGGGTTAAATCTTGCACGTGTTGAAAGATCTACGTCCATTGGCTCGGCCGCTTGGCGATATCCCATTTGAATGTTAGGTCGATATCTTGGAGCTTCGTAATTCTGAGGTTGGTATCTACTCTGTTGTCTTGGAGGATCGTACATCGTCTGTTGAGCCGTTTGTGGTCGTAGGTTGAGACTTCTCCGTAAATGATATCCTTCGCTATCGTGTGCCACTGTGTCTGCTAAAGCTAGGGCACTTTCTAAATCCTTTGGCAAATGCGTATATAATGTATTTTTCGTATAATCATCATTCAACCCGCTTATGAATGCACGTACACCTTTTTCCATCGCTTCTCTAGAGCGTGTCTCTGTATGAATATCTCGACTTGTTTCAATTTTGCTTAATACAAGATTTAAAGCTCTATTCATCTCTTCGTGGTATTGGCTCAGTGTTAGTTTTCCTTGCCTAATTTTTAATAAATTATCTTAATATATATGTTTTAACGTTGGGAATTTGGAGATTTTGCGTGTAGGATATTGTATATATGTTTAAGGTTGGGGGGTTTGGAGATTTTGCGTGTAGGATATTGTATATATGTTTAAGGTTGGGCGGTTTGGGGATTTTGCGTGTAGCATATTGTATATATGTTTTAACGTTGGGAATTTTGGAGATTTTGCGTGTAGCATATTGTATACATGTTTAAGGTTGGGGGGTTCGGGGATTTTGCGTGTAACACTGATATATATTGATATATTATTTTTGATTCGCGACATTTGCACAAACACTAAAGATTGGTTATAGGAGGCAACCCGATCACGACTCTTGTACTGGTTAATTACGCGTCCCCGGCGTGCCACGGGGAGCGGAAGACGAACCGCCAAATTGTTATATTGTTTTTTATAACAATTGTTTATAATAATTATTTGTCACCTAACTCACCCCTATTGTCCATGGCACAATAGCCCCAATGTTGTCGATGAGTCCCGTGTTATTTCGGATTATTCCAAGCCAATTCACTTTATTTCTAGTCAACTTAGTTTATTTAAACACATTTAAATTGTGTTCACCAACACAAGGAGTAAAACACCGCCACAAGACATGTACCAGAAAAGAAAGTAAAACGCACCGAATATTGTTATTTTGTAACCATTGTTCTTTTATTTAGTGTTCACTTAAGGTGGCCAAGTAGCCCGTGGAATAATCTATTGCTTCTTAACACAAGTAATTTTTAATAAAGCAAAACAATTTTTAATCCACAAGGAATACAATTTAATAGGGATATATTCTTTAAGTAATGTTTAATATCGGGGATCAAGCGATTCTTTATAATGTTAACGAAAAACGCACGGAAATAAAGGACAACACTTATTAAAAACTCGGCACCTGATTGTAAAACGACTCCAGTATGTACGCATCCCCGGCGCGATACGGGGAGCGGAAGATTTTACTTTTATTATAGTCCTATTGGGAATCGAAACACGTTTTCTTGAATTTGCTTTTATTGTAGACCTATTGAAAATCAAAAACTTTTACCTGAATTTACTTTTATTATAGTCCTTTATTCCTCTTCAAAGAATGTAACTCCATTTTTGTAAGGGAGTCAGTATTTGATAATGCGATTTATTTTTAACCGATTTACTCTTAACTCGCGGTTTATTTCTTCTTAGTATTTCGCGGCGGGAGGTTATGAATATTAATTTACGTCTGTCGCGTTTGGAGAACTATTTCTGTTTGTCCATATTATTTTTTCGTTTTTTAACTTTTATTTTAATTACGGCGCCCAACGTCTTTAATTTTTATTTTTGTTGCCAAGTAGAATTTGCATAAATTGGTTTATGCTAATTTGCTACTTGGCGTAATTATGATTTTATAGGTAGAGAGGGGAAATTTGTGGATATTAGGGGTGAGGGCTTAGAAGCGGGGTCCGTAACACTGTCAGCACTAGTCTGATTGATTTTTATTCCTGTGTTGTATAGGACTTGTGGCGGTGCCGCTAAACCCCACGTTTCACTTACCTAAAACCCCCATAACTGCCATCCAATTTCCTAACTTCACTAATGCAATCGCATTAGAAGCTGAAAATGCTTCACGCATCATATAGATCAAATCAATGATCTTAAAGTCCCTCTCAAAAAAAACTTACCTTTGATGCATTCTCCACGGATATAATTTCCCGGAAGATTCCTTTCTTTACCTTATCAGGCAGAACCCCCATTATTACGACTCAACCTACATCAGTTTCCGCTAATGCAACAGCATTAGCACATGTAAATGCTGCACCCATTAAGCTTACCGAATATATTTATTTTCAAGCTTCTGCAAAAGAATTCTTACCTGCAAGCATAACTTCGCATGTAAAACCCCCTATAAGAGTTCTTTCTTATCTTATCCTAAATTACCTGAAAGAAAATTCATCGGTTTATATATAATACAACCGCATAATCAGGAAACTTTACCCTTGAGTTGGCTTATCCCCAGCTCATCATGTGTATCATAAATCACCAGACAAACACATTGGATGGCGACCTACACCCAAGGGACTAAAACAAATACACACATCTCTTGGCACCAATTAAATCCTACAGCATAAGCAAATGCAAATAGGAATTCAATACTTACCGTTACCAGTGATGCCATAAACACCATTTCCTGGTAATCTAGCCAAAACTTATTTACACCATTTCTTCATTGCCCCACGTCTATTTATTTAGCCGCGACGCACATCTCAAACAAAGATCCAATTAGCATCCGACGAATTTCGGTTTTGTTTGCTTTACCAGACTCGCATCCCATGAATGCAACTCCTCTTTCTTTGTTTAGATTCCTGCCCATGGCTTTGATCCATAAAAGAACCAGTGTACACACATATATGTGTACTGTGGCGGTCTTCTGTATGAGATCTGTTGGTTACCCCAAAGAGAGACTTTACGTCTCTCTTGGAACAGGAAATACATCCTTTATTTAAGAGAGCCAGTTTCACTGACCGAATTCCCTTGTCAGCGTATTTATATCGCTAAGTCCTTTTCCATCTGCTGACAACAATAGTCGTGCGGACTTCCGCTCCCGTTTCTAATCTCAAATTATCTTATTTTCTTTGTTTTCCGAGTGTATCGTCTTCCAGCTGACTGCTATTATGGTGTTAAGTTATGAGTGCCGCGTACGGCACGGGGTTCACCTCGATTCCAGCGTTATGTACCAGCGAAGGCACTGTTGAACAGAAATGTCCTCACCTACAAGCTCACGATCAATTGACTACGAAACCACGCCACTCGTAGTTAACAATAAACCAAAAGAAAGTGCAACACACGGTCCCAATTAAAAGGATGCTCTTTATTGTCATTAAGTGGTGATTAAATTGTAAAACGTATACACAATTTAACATAAAATCATTGACTATTGTTCTGCTGTCAGTTAACATTAACAAGTACTTAAAATGTGGCGACACTTCTTGTCTTTCTCTTAAGTGGTAGTATAGAACATTTACACAGGTATCTTACACGATTAAAAGTTAGATAAACTAGTAAATTAAATTGTGGCAACACTTCTTGTCTTTATCTTAAGTGGTAGTATAGAACATTTACACAGGTATCTCACACGATTAAAAGTTAGATGAACTGGTCTGCGGTAAAGTTAACGTACTAATAATTAAAAAGCGGCGTATTATGTTAATTGCGCCCAACACACGCGCTATTCAAACGACAAAAATCAGACTAAACTTGCGAATCTCCTCCGTTCTATGACGCTATTACATCCTGCACATTTGATCACCGCTTCCATGACCAAATATGGTAACACATTCCTTTTTCGTTCAGATTCATCGCGAAAGGGGTTAGAATGTACACACGATGGTTGCTTTTGCCACTCATCGTGTGCGTCCGCGAAGCTGCAGACACAGCAAAGATCCCCTTATACATTCGCAACAGGTGCGAGCATCTTCCTAAAGGACAAGGGTTGAGATGCTCAGTCCATTGACACTGCGGGGCACAATATCTGCGCCGTTCCGCAGTAAACATGCACAGACAGCTCGCAGCTTCGACCAGGAATTCCTGCCGAAACTGCTGCGTCAGGGCGGTATTGGTGCATGGAGGGAACGTTGGATGTTCACATTTTCAAACATCCAGACACCATCTCGTTGATGCCACACTTGCCCGGCTACGATGGTGTCCTCGTGCCTGGTGTGCCAATGCCGGTCGATACAATCGACCGGTGGCTTGTGTACGTGACGTACCGAGGACATGCTGCGCCGGTGCCCACACATCGCTTGGTCGGATGTTCGGCAACCGATACGACTGGGTATGTTATTTTGCGGGTATGGTGATCAAATAAGCTACTGCCTTGTCGGTTGTTGCCGATCAACGTAAACCAATGCTTCATGATATTGCTTCGATTTTGCAAGCACAGCACAGGAGGCAAGTACATGTTGGGGTGTTCTAGGACACGATTACTCCTTTTTACCCTTAAGGTAAATAGTGGCGTTCAACCAAACTATGGGTGTTTTGGGTGCACCAGATGTGTTATCCGTTGTTCACCCACGTTCATGAATACTTCAGCTCGATTAAAACAAATTCGTTGATTTTCTTCAGCCGCAGCGTTATAATTTTAATTAACGTAAACAAAATACTCAGTAGATAAAAATTCAATGTGACTTATTCTCGATACACACTTTAGATTGAAATAAAATTGTCTTAATTAATAGCATCCAACGTAATTCTTTTCTTTTCTTTATATACACACTTTAGCTTGAAATAATTAATAGCATCCAACGTCATTCTTTTCTTTATATACACACAGACTATTATGTTCGTTTTCGTACCAACTTGATTCCGCCCGACACGCGCGCTATTCAAATGACAATCCCGACTGACGTACGAATCTTCTCTGGTTTTCGACGCTATGGCATCCTGCACATCCCATCACCGCTTCCATGACCAAATATGGCAAGACACCCCCTTTTTCGTTCAAGTTCAACGCAAAAGGGTTGGAATGTACACACGATGGTTGCTTTCGCCACTCATCGTGTGCGTCCGTGAAACTGCAGACACAGCAAAAGTTCCCCTTATACATTTGCAACAGGTGCAAGTATCTCGACGGCAAAAGGGTTGAAATGTTTACACGATCATTGACTACGAGTAGCATTATGCTGATCGTCTGCGTGTTGTTGGTGTATCCCCGCAGTCGAACTCTTATGGTAATTTTCCGTTTGCGAATTCGACTGCCGTGGCGCCAGCCGGATGCCCTCATGTATCGGTCTGTGCCAAGGCAAAATACCTTTTCCTGCTGGTGTGCGGCTGGCGCACAAAAGAATATCGTGTGTATATTGCACAGGCAATATTGGTTGCTTGGTTATTAAACCAAATTGCCTTGAAGATATTGTATTTGTTGCCGCTGGAATCTCATATCTGGTGAGAATTTATGTTTCATGGTTTTCCTTCGGTTTTGCAGGCACAGCGTGGAAGGTAAGTGCAGGCTTTTAGTATATTTCGGGAAACTGTTACCTTTTGCACCTGTAAGGTAAGTAGTGGCGTTCAATGGAACTGCCACGGTACTTGTTTCTCTTTTTGATTGTATGCCCTATTTGGTGGTTTTTACCTAGGTTATGGGACGATCGGTGCTGGCGTTCGGGAGAATCGCCACAAAACTGCCACGCTACTTGTTTTTAATTTGGGTTGTATGTCCTAGATGGGGGTTTTTACCTCATATGATGGGAAGATGAGTGATGGCGTTCGGGAGAATCGCCACACTATCAGTCGCGAACAAACTTCAACTTTCTCTCCGAATTTCTGCCACTCCGAAAAAGAATGCCCACAGCTGCTTCCACAAGTTCCACAACCTAACAAATTTTGGTTCGTGCCTCCGACATCCCTTGCTTTCCAATTGTTATAATGGGGATGGGGGAAGTTACCATGTAACACCCTGTTCATCTGGCTGTTTGTTGATGATGGTTATTATAAATGGGTTTTACTTTTTTCAGCGCCAACGCCTTTTTTTAAAATAATTTTTACTCCCAAGTAGAATCCGTATAAAGTAGATCATGCAAATTAGCTACTTGACGATTTTTCTTTCCTTTACAGGTAGAGAAGGGAAATTTCCGGAAATTAGTGGGTGTTGAGCGAGGACACGGAGGCGGAGTCCGTAACATGGTTTAGTTATCAACATTTCTGCACAGTTTCACATCACTTTTTGTGGTGGCTTTGTTCTCCACCTTTTTTCACAATAAACTATTTTTACTGGTATTTGTGGTGGCCTGGTTAAGGTAACAGTGTCACGATCACAGTTGTTATAGTAATATTTAATAAGATTGTACTCACGGTTTGTGGCTACCAAGCAAACGAAAAACTCAGTTGCGAATGATGGTTTTTTTTCAAATGTTTATTACAAATCACTTTTGGTTTTTGATAACTACTTTAGCTCAAATTACAATATTTTTATTGAGTTCTTTATTTATCAAATGTTTACTATTGTTGCGGATTCGCAATTATACTTAGTAAAGAATTCTAGTACGTTCGCATTTGCCAGCTGTCTTTTACCTGTCACCATCAGCTGACAACGCGTCGGTGACAGAAAATGAAAGCTACTTAAGCGGTAAAATGCAAAATTTTCTAACGGTTTATTAATTCACTTCTTGATTCACCCGGTGGTCGTTGCACCTTTCCCGGATGCAGGGGTTGTAGATTCTTGATCCCCCTGAGTATTATCTTGTTTCGGTACTCCTGGTCCTATGGTTTCGTTCCAGCATTCGTGGTGGGTGACCGTCTCGATAGTTTTATATATTGTGTACACACGCGGCGCTATTATCCGTAACGACCGTTTGATATATCGGGTTTTATTTAAAAAACGTAAGCGGAACTATTCCTTGATGCGACCGTTCGTTTTGCGCGTTTATATTTTATTTTCTCGTCTACTTTTTAATTTGATTATTGCCAAGTAGTTTATTTAAATTTGCATACAGTAGTTTATGCAAATTTATTACTTGGCGCAATTATATAAAGTTAGAGAGGTGGGGGGGGGTGGGGACTTTGGGTGGGGGTTCGGGTGTAGGACTCGTAGCTCTATTCAATGTAGCATAAATGCCGTAGAGATAAAGTTTTGATGAATTTTAAAGAGCCGAAGTACAGACGCAGATTGTAACACACAATGTTGAATATAAAGAATGTTTTTTTACAAATTTACATTGTAGAGGGCGAAGCACTGTGCACCGGCGTACGGCGCTGATTCTCTTCGCATCCCCATCATTCACTTTATTTATGTTCCGCCAAAAATTGTTTGCCGAAAACAACCGAAAGAAACACCGCAAAATGTCACCTAGCGGAAGAACGAAACGCCGCCACGTAAATAATTGACACGCACTATTGTCTATTGTATTGGTTAACGAGTTTTTACACATTATTTTCGATCACGATTTATTATGTATGAAGCCTATTGGATGTACATCACTTTCTATTACCAAAATTATATAACTAACTATCCATATCTGGTTCGTTGATTGGATGTCCTGTTGTTGAGGTGGCTGGTGCAGATGATGGTGTTGTTCCTGTCTGGTGACGTTGGCAAATCCCGGAGCGTTGGGTGCTGGTTAGCGCTGCGAAGAGGTGGGCCTCTACTTGCCCGTTTAATGTTTTTTAAATTGTTTTTCTGCACTAACTTGCGCACTTGTTATTTTTCACAAGGGAATTTAGCTCCGGTCACTGTCTTTCATTGGTTTTTTTTTAGAATTGTTAGTTGTTCTTTAACTATAGCACTCACGATGTCACGCCTTTGACTGTCAACTGTTTTTTGTTTATAGTTTTCGGGCTGTTATCGTCTCTCAAATAAGCAAAAATATATAAAGAAAAAAGAATGGTGTTAATTCCAAAATAATTATATTTATGGTTTGGAAAGATTGACACTTTTTACAATACTGTTCATCCTTTGAATTAACTTTCACGTTTTTATAATTTTCCTAGCGTAACAAATATCAACTGAACTCTAAATTCAAAAACGTTAACCAACGCACCTTCGTCGGTTTGTTTTAATTGCACTGCTACAGCCATTATTTACTGCAAAAACAAGAAAACCGCCAACTTCTGTTGTGCGTTGGATTTTAGTTGCCGTAGTGGGTCATCGTCCGGCACCGGTACTGGTTATCCACAAAAGCTTCAACAGCTGGCAGTGTTTACAGCTTGGCGTTGGTTTCAATGCCTCTTTAGCCTCCTAAAAGCACACTTCAGATCTGTTTTGCTTTTATAACCGACGTGAAAGCTCAAGCTTGTTAAAGTTGGATTTCCCTTGCATACTTCTAGGCCGATGCAGTCATTGAGTTGATTTCTAAATCATTGGGATGATTTACATTTGAATTTATTAGTGGAAGTTATGATTGATTTCCCCAGCATCCAAAATGTCGTTGTATTTACTTTTGGTTTTGTTGCTTTTTGTTCCGCAACATCTTCCCGGGCCGGCAACGAAGCATCATCAGGCATGTCTTCCTTCCTGCTGTCCAGGTGAGGTGTGTCAGCGCAGTGGTGGTCTTGTCCGCGGTAATCACGGGAATGCTTGTGATTGAGACCCAAATGATTTCTAGTGATTGTCTCGTTCATTAGAGACATCGTAGTAAGGTGAGGTGGCAATAATTATTTAAGTTATTTATCATTGATGCTATTAGTGGTTTTGAGTTATTAATAAAATAGTTATGTTAATCGCATAATTTATATTATCAGTGTGAGCGTGTGTGAATGTGCGTGTTTGTGTGTTCGATTTTATTGTTCAGTCCTGGGAATAAGACAGAGTTTAGCTACTGGTCGGGTTAACCGTGTGGTGGCTGTTTTGACCGTAACAACCCGCAGTTTTCCATCCTCTCCGGGATGCAGTGCCTCAATACGACCCAATCTCCATAACGTTGGCGGAGTTTGTTCCTCGGGGAGAAGCACTAAATCACCTATCTTTAGTTGCAGATTGGAAGTCAGCCATTTGGTGCGTTGCTGAAGCTGAACGAGGTATTCCGACTTCCATCTTTTCCAAAAGTCCTGCTGGATTTTCTGTAACAGTTGCCATCTATTCAAATAATGTGGCTTGACGTTTGACAAATACTTCTCCGGTACAGTATTCAGAGACGCACCAATGAGGAAATGCCCTGGAGTCAGTATTGATAGATCATCGACATGTCGGTTACCGGACAAAGTGGCCGTGAGTTCAAGCAGGCCTCCACTTGAGCGAATTAATAAGAGTCTTCTTATTTAATAACAAAAAACATTTACACTTTAATTATTTTTTGAGTTGTTCTTAAACTGTATTTACAATATTTTAGATCTTAGGTGTATCTACACGCATCACTCGATGAAACCTGACTGACTCAATCCACCGTTCACCTGTATCCCTTTTCCAGTCATCTTTTGTTGTTTCTCCAATTTCTTATCTCAGGTAGGTTTGTGATGTATCTTATCTTCTAGTTGGGAGTTGGGTGTGTTAACTCTCCCCTGGCTTAGAATAAAACGTCCTCGTTTTCATTGACTTATGTGTCCCTTCTCCAAGAGTCGTAACTCCCTTTCGTAGGTTTCTTGAGATTTCCTCCTTTGGATCAGTTGTGTTTTTCTTGATAGTGGTTGCATAACCTTCCCGTTATAAGGGATATGATTATTAGAAGGGATACAAGACAGATGGAGCTTTTCACTGGATTTTCTTCGACTGGGATAAAAAATGTGGAAATTTCCCGGCTGTTTGTGAACTTAGTTTCAGGATTTGATTTTTGTAATTTGAATACTTCAACATTTTCGTCATGTTTCCTCGTGATTATTGTCTTAAGTTATTTTTTTTACATTTGGGTATATGGTTCCATCTATATTGACTGTGTTACTGAACTGGATTAAATTTGGACCATACAGGGTTTTATTATTCACAATATGTTCATAGTCTAGTAGTATATGCTCGTTTTCTAATTCTTTAAATGAATCATTGTTTTTTTTTGTTTTATTAGGGTACATTGGGCTGGTTCAATATTTAAAATCTTAATTGTACAGTAGTCTGTTGTTTTTACTTATATAACTCCCAATATTATTTTTACAATTAGATACATGAATATAAGTCAAATGGTTACAGTATGCGATCTTAGATACTAGGTTTATACTTAATGGCTAACATTGGATATTTGTATATAATGGCTATAGGGCCCTTAAAGTAACATGCAATGATTTTAGAATATTCCATGGCGTGTATTGTATGATAGGTAAGTTTGTATTTCTATGATGTCGCCGTGGTCTGGAGTACCTGTGATAAATTTAAATATGGTTCCCAAGAAATTATACTTCTTTTGCTCCTGGTATGGTGTGGTATCAACTGGGATTTTAATGATGAGCATGGTGAGAATTATCTTTAGCTGCATGGTTGTGAGCGGATATTGTCCTTGTGAACTTGGAGACTTCGATTTGTGGTTACTGTGTTTCCTTTGTCTTCTCGTACTATGTGTTCAATAAACCTGTCGGTATTTTTATTTCGGCGTTTGGATTTCACGTAAATTCTTTCTCCTGGTTTATAGATTTTTTCTGTGCGGTTTTTATTGAAATAGTTTAGGAGTTGCTTTTGTTTTACTTCTAATTTTTCCTTGATGTCCAGGTGCGCCGCTCGGTTGAAAAACACGTCCTCGGGTTTTCTTCCAGTCACTGAGTGAACTGTTCGATTGTATTGTTTGACTGCATCGAAAATGTAATCTTTACATTCGCCTCCGTTTGCCTTTGTTAATGTCCGGACTATCTCTATTACTGTAGAATGGGCGCGTTCTACTTGGCTGTTGGATGTGGAATGATCCGTGGGGACTCTTATGTGTATCACGTCGTGTCGGTCGTAAATGTTTCTGGCATAATTACTAATGAATATTGATTCGTTATCCGTCGTGAGATATCTTGGGTCTTGGTATGTAAAAACTTGAGATAAGAGTTCGTCTAGGACTAAGTGAGTATTTAACATATTTGGAATGTGGCGTAGATGTAGGAATTTTGAGTATCTGTCGATGGAGCTGATGTAGATTTCGTTGTTCATATGAAATAGGTCTATTTGCAGATATTGTGAAACTTTGCTTGGTATTGGCGTGGTGCCGATGATATGGTTGTTGGGTTTCCGGTCGTATTTCGTGGTCATACAAACTTTGCAGTTGGTTGCGTATTTCTTGCAATCTTTATCTATGTCGGGCCAATAGTATTTTTCATAAATCTCTAGTTTATTATTTCTGTGATTTCGACGAGCTCTTTCGTGGATAGTTTTGATTATTTGAAGCTGTTCGTTAGGTTCGGTTATGTCTTTTAAGAATGTTTGTGTGAGAACAATTCTGTAGTTACTGAATGTTTTCCTTATCTTATCTCCGTATTGGAAAATTGTTTCTTCGTCAATTTTTACTGCATTAATTACATTGGGGTTCAGTATCTTCGTTAGGTTGGAAATTAAGTTTTCTTCGTTTTTGAAATTAATTATGTGTCTTGAGTTTTTAAAGATAGTATGTGATCGTAGGTCATTAGATGATGTTTTAGTTAGAATTATTTGATTTTTATATTTGTTGAGTGCGTGTGGGCTTCTTTCAAATTGATCAATAGGTGAACTTACTGCGGAATGATCTGAACATGAGGTTGAGTTCATTTGTTGGCGGGATAGTGCGTCTGCTACAACGTTTTGATTTCCCGGTTTATAGACGATTTTTGCTCCAAACTCTTCGATGAAATTCTTCCATCTTTTTAATTTTGTATTAGGGTTCTTCTCTGAGGTTGCGAATGTTAGTGATTGATGGTCGGTATAGATAGTTAAATTAGTTAATCCATATAGTAGATTTCTTAATTTCTGAAGTGCCCATACGATAGCCAACAATTCTTTTTCGTTGGTAGAGTAGTTCTGCTCGGTAGACGTTAATGTTCTTGATATGAAGGTGATAGGGTTTCTTCCTTGGCTTAATACAGCTCCTATGGCGAAGTTACTCGCGTCCGTAGTGAGGTCGAAGAGTTTTGAGTAATCTGGTTGATATAGTTCTACTTGTGCCCTTAATTCATGTTTTATTTTGTTAAAGGATTCTTTAGCATTTTCATCGAATTTTATTGGCACTTTACCGCTTTTATTCTTCGATGTTTGCCCATTTTCCTGTTGTAATAATAATGTCATAGGTTTAGTGATGTTTGCGTAACCTTTAATAAACCTTCTATAATATCCAGCAAGTCCGAGAAATGACCTTAGTTCTTTGAAGTTTGTCGGTTCGGGGTAGTTTTTTATTGTGTTGATTTTTTCCGGATCGACGGTTATAATATTATGTTTAATTATATGTCCGAAATAATTAACTTCTTTGTTAAAAAAATGTGATTTCTCGTTTGATATCTTCATATTTGCGTTCTTTAGGGCATTGATAATTATCTTTATGTGTTCAATATGTTCCTCTGGAGTATTTGAAAAAATGAGTACGTCATCGATATAGACATACGCGAATTTGCCGATGTATGGTCGGAGAATGTCATCGACGCATCGTTGGAAAATCGATGGTGCGTTCTTGAGTCCGAAGGGCATTCGTATGAATTCGTACTTGGCTCCATTGATGTTAAAACTCGTCTTGGGTCTGTCGGATTCCCTCAACTTTATCTGGTGGAATCCAGATTCCAGGTCTAAGGTTCAAAAAATTCTGGCATTTCCCAAGTTTTGAATGGTTAGGTTCACATCGGGGATTGGATATCTGTCCGTGATGGTATCGGCGTTTAGTTTCTGGAAATCTATAACCATACGTCTCTTCGGCCGTCCATCTTCATCTAAACCTTTTTTGGGAACTACCCATACTGGGGAGTTGTATGGGCTATACGATTTTTGTATTATACCTTCGTCTAGTAATTTATTTACTTCTTTGTTAACGAAATCATGATCCGTATTGGTATTGTGGTGAGTATATCGGGTCTTCGTTCTTAGTTCTGATGGTTGCTTCGATAGTCGTTGTGAATGGCAAAGTAGGATTCGTGTCCTCATTCACTCGGATTATCTCGTCAATTTCTCTTTTATATTTTCCGTTTTCTATAGTATAATTGATTTCTTGCTTTTTTCTGGTATTTAGTCCTCAACAAGTTCTTTTCCATATCTATTTGGGCTTTCATTTTCTCTAAACCTTGTTTTCCTAGGATCATATCAAATTCATTTAATTCATTTGTCTCATAAAACATCATATAGTGATTTAATAAATTTATTCGTTTCTAATATTTTAATACAGATATACCATGGATGCTTTTTACTTTTATGGGAGAAATGGGAATGGATGTGCTGATATTACATTTTGTGGATATGTAGTTGTTGGTAGCGCCTGTGTCTATTAAGATTATTATAGGTCTTCCTGTATCCTTAGTTTTAAGAACTAAACACGGAAGGCCGTTTATTTCCCTAAAAAAGAATTTTCAGTTTCCCAAACTTCATTTTCATCTACTTGGGGGATTATGGATTCGTTATCGCGTGTATCTTCGATTTTGTGTACACGTTGGAATTTCCATGTTGGGTGCTGGTTCTGTGAGGATGTACCATGTTCTCGTCTCGTTGCTTCTTGTCGTGGGAAATTTTGTTGTCTGTGAGATCCTTGGTATTGTTGTTGGTTTCTGTAGGAATCATTATGTGGGCTGTATAGGGTTGGTCGCATAAATTGCCGTGAATCGTCAACTTCCATTGGTTCCACTGCGGGTTTATATTGGATCTATGTGTTGGGACGATATCTTGGTGGTTCGTGTCTCTGTTGTACGAAGTGTTGTCGTTGTTGGGGGCGGGTGGGTGGTTTAAAGGATTGGACAGGATAATGCTCACGTCTAGCACGGTGGAGTTGATAGCCGTTGCTATCATGTGAAATAGTGCTCGCCATAGCGTAGGCACTTTCTAGATCTTGCGGCTTGAACGTGTATAATGATGTCCTTGTATAGTCACAGTTTAAGCCTCTAATGAATGCACGTACTCCTCCTTCTATTGTGTGTCTGATGAAACCTTCTGCATGTTCTCCTTCGGTCATTTCGATTTTGCTCAGCACCAAATTAAGTGCTCTGTTAGCCTCGTCGTGATACTGTGAGAGAGTTAGGTGTCCCTGCCTGATCCTCTGCAAGTTCTCTTCGAGCACGTATAGTGGTCGTCTATCTCCGTAAATGTAGTCCAATCTATTCATGATGGCCTCGAAGTTGAAAATTGTATTATGTGCAACTAACACATTTGCAGCTGCTCCCAGGATTTTTGAATTCACTATCGAGAGGCAAGTGAAGTATTTATTAGTGTCCTGAAAGTTTTCTATGTTTTTCATACACGTGTTAACTCGGCTTCTCCATGCTCTATAGCTTTCTTGGTTTCCGTCGAATGTCGGAAGAGCCTTGAATATTTCCGTATCTATTTCGTTCGCACTTTGCAATGATAGAGTTTTGGGTTGCAATTTTCTTATTGTGATGGGCTCCACATTTCCGAATCCTCTTGTCTCTATCGTTTTGATATATTCGCGTAGCGTTTTGTTGTCTGATGCGAGTATTTCCTGGTTTTTTGCCAAGTGGCTGATTTGGGCTTGGATTTCCGCTGCTGTCGTCATTTTTGGCGTACTTGGTGTGTATATTATTGATGGGTTCTTTGCCGGTTCCTCTTCACTGTTACTATCGGTGTCTTTATTGAGTATATTATATTGTATAGCTCTGTTCCTGAATGTTTTTACTTCGTTATTTTCATTTAATTTGAATTCTCTATTGATTATGTTAGTTTGTTCACTGTTTTCTTTGAATTCTCTATTGTTTTTTTTCACTTTTATTTGTTTAATAAAATATAAAAGATTTCTTACCAGTCTGTTGTACTATGTACATGGATGCTAAGGATGTCAAATGCTGCGTGTCCTCTTGTCTTCGAGTCCGTACGATTTGTTCCTTTTTTTGGGTTCCCTGGATATGCCTCTGAGGTTCCTCTTAGTTTCGAGTTCTTCGGGGTCTTCCTTGGGTTGTTGGTCCACAGGGTGATACAAAATTAGAATTTATATCCTCCTGGCCAATTATTGAATCTTCTTATTTAATTACAAAAACGTTTGCACTTTATTTTCTTACGACTTTCAAAATATTCTAAATACTAGCTATATCTTAACACGTCACTCGATGAAATCTGACTGACTCATTCCACCGTTCGCCTGTATCCCTTTTCCAGTCATCTTTTGTTGTTTCTCCAATTTATTATCTCACATTTCATTTGGATCGTGGGATCGTTTTGATAATCCTGGTCGATGGTTGTTTGGACAGCTGTGTCATGTCGGGTGCAGCATTGAATCCTATCTTCAATGCTGAAGGTTTATCTGTTGCATTGTTTGGACAGATGCAGCAGTAAATCCTATCTTCAATGTTGATCACGTTGGAAGTCATCATTTTTATTACATTGTGATGAATCTTATCTTCTAGTTGGGAGTTGGGTGTGTTAACTAGCGAGAACCGTAGCATATTCCTCAAACGTCAAAGTGTGATGACCGATAACTCTTTTCAAATGGTGTTTCATTGATTTCACTCCTGCCTCCCAGAGACCGCCGAAGTGAGGAGCTGCAGGAGGGTTGAAATGCCAAGTGGTCCCGTTGTCCTGAAGTTGCTTCGCAACGTCCGTTGTCTATTGTCGATCGTGGTATGATTGTTCTTGGTGCATGATTCTTGCTGCTCCTTGGAAATTTGTTCCGCAGTCGCTGTAAAGATCTGTGCAGATTCCGCGACGGGCCGTAAATCGCCTGAAGGCAGCGAGGAAGGCGTTCGTACTATAATCACTGACCAGCTCCAGATTAACCGCCTTTGTGCAGAAACACACAAAAATCGCGATATATGCCTTGTGCACCTTATTACAGCGACCCCTCCAGGCCTTTAACTGAAGAGGACCTGCATAATCTACCCCTGTTAATTGGAACGGACGAGCTTGATTAACTCTGGCTGATGGCAAGTCAGCCATCATCTGCTGCATCGGAATCGCCACGTGTCATAGAGACAGCGGTGGATGCAACTTTTAACCCGCGTCCACCTTCAAGATCCAAAACTCCTGTCCAAGCACCGCCAGCATCAACTGCTGGCCATCATGAAGCGTCCTTTTATGAGCGTCTTGAATTATCAGTGTTATGAGTTATTTTAACAATTATTTTATATTAAGAATACAGTTTATATATTTAATTGTATATGGTAAGTTGGGTGACCATTGAGCGGTCGTTGGAGAAGCTGCTTGTCTGCGACTGGTTGCAGGGGGCGTTGGTGGCTGCTCCCCTGATCAGCGTTTGGTTATTTCCTGTAGCGTTTGGTTGTTTTGTCGTTGTTTGAACGCTTTTTATTCCAATGTTGACTTATAGTTTTCGAAGTTTAACGAGTGATGTTATGGATTACGCTTTTTCTTTTAATGATTTGCCGATAGCTAGAATTTGTTTTTCTCGTGGTGTTTCAAATAGCCGTTCAGCTTTCTTGTTTTCAAAACAACAACAAAATTATTTATTTTCAATTTATAGACTCTTTCGGTATCTTCACTTAAAATTAATGATTCCACTCGGATATTTACAATTTTTGAAATTTATTGTTGGTGGCTCAGACGGAGCTCACCGAAAGGCGGAATGACAAAATTTGAAAAAGAAAATAATAAAAAAGAAAACCTGGTGTTTGCTTGCTGATTTCGATGTGTTCACTGCGTCCTGCTGCTCAGATGTTGTAGGTTGCAATACGTTGGGGATAGGACCCTTTTCTGACTCCGTTTTAACTTCAATAAAAAACACTTCCAGAAGATGCGTCTTCGCACGCGTCGGCTTGTCACCAATTATGGGGTTATTAAGTGTATGTTTGTTATTTATTTATGTCTTTTAGTAATATGCCACGGAGGCACAGGTTCACTAAACTTCTCGGCGCGTCTTTACAACGCGACGCCAACCCCATCTAACCTACGTCACGTCACAGTGTCACGGTTCCTTTTTTTTTGGCAAATGAAAGGCTCGATTCGCTGGTGGTATGATTTATTTTAATAACTAAAGTTTCTAATTACAGTTTATATACAGAACAAAATGTTTGCACTTCACTTGGGGTTACAACGTATTTTATAATAACTAAAAGATTATTTATTTTTAATGATAAAACAAACGATATGTGTAACGCAGAATGTGTTTTACTGCGCGCACTCTTAGTTCCTATTGATTATATTTGCCTTTAAATACAGCTTAAATTGTGAACACACGCACTCTTAGTTTCTATTGATTATATTTGTCTTTGAATATAGCTTAATATTTGAATACACGCACTCTTAGTTTCTATTGATTATATTTGTCTTTAAATATAGCTTAATATTTGAATACACGCACTCTTAGTTTCTATTGATTATATTTGTCTTTAAATACAGCTTAAATTGTGAACACACGCAATTTGTCTTACAATCAAGTTCGCGTCAATTCTACCTCGAGCTTGTTTAGTCCGCACACGTTTGTAGCGATCTCTTGGGACATCCCATGAGAGATTTTTATTAATTCGTTTTAAGGCACTCTGTCCTACCGCGTATCCACTACGACTTAGTTCACTCCTTGTCCGTAACGCTCTGTCTTTTCTCTCGAGGCGACAGGATACCAAAAACCTCTCTATCGCCTCGATGACCATATTTGGTCATTTTTTCTTCTTACTTGGTTCCCTATCCTCTAAGGGTGGAACACACAGCATCTTCCCTCGTTAGTGCTCATCGCTTGTGTCGCCCAGCATGCGGACCATATACATTGAGTAAACATAAAAACAACACATTCGCAGCTGGGGCGAGTTGTTCTGGGACGGTTATTGTATTTGCATGATCAGCGCCTACATTGTAGCATGATTGCCGATCGTGCGCGTGGTGGCCGTTAGCATTGACAAAGTCGCGCCTGCGTGCGTGTATTTACGCTGGTAAGTTCTATATTGCCTGTGTGTGGCATTTCGGGTACGTATCAAGAGAAAATATAAACATTTCTCGTTGCATAGTCGCCGTTTCTTATGACCAATTTCTTGATAGGGGATAATGCAATGTTGGTTGCTAGATGTGCGACCAATTTGTACTTCCTATGGCGTGCTTGGGTTTGGCAATATTTGAACAGCGCAGTTAAATATTGCAGCTGGTGGTTGGTCGTATGGGCAGGTAGGTCGTACCTTTCAGGTTTTATTATGCCCATGTTGTACTCTTATATATGTTTTTTAAGCGTTTCTATTTAGGGGGGATGCCTGTTATTGCTGATACACTTTATGTATCAGCAGACATCGCGGTAATTCAATATGCTAGTGCAGGTAAGTACACGATTTCTTGGCGCCGTAGGTTTATAAACAAGGGTTTACCTGGTGGTAGGCTAGCAGGTGAGTAGTGGCGTTCGCAAGAGCCGCCACAGGTCTTTTCTCATATACTTGTAACAAAAAGAATTAATTAAATCAAGAAAATAAATATCACAAAAAACGTACGATCTTTGCCGCGGTGATTTAATAGATCAATAATTAATATAAAAGAACTCTGAACAGTTGGGTGAACACCATAACACTACCAGCTCACTCCTATATGAATGCTAGGAAGCTACTAATAGGCTTGATTCAGTGCTGCCAATCACATCAGTTTGGCAACTAAAAATATACGTTTCAGATCTGTCAGATCAGCCGCGTGTAACGGAGGGTTAATAGATCATTGGATGTTGCCAAATGACCACAAATGAGGATGTTTTTCGATCTTGAATCTGGAGCGCGTTACATTTCGAGTTCAGTTGTCGGCACGTCCTCTGATGAATGCGTGCTCTCCCGAAACATGTGCAACATCTCCGGTCCATGCCACTGTGGTAGTATTTTAAGTAGGGTGTACTGACGTACGGCACTGATTCACTAAAATCCCACTGAATTGTTCCACGAGCTTTAGAAGATAATGAAATTAAACACACTGGTATGTTGTTTGAATGATCGTTTATTTATGGATTGTTTATCAGCTTTACCGCATACATTAGGTATAAACTTCTCGCACTTGAAACAAATTTTTAACCAAAACTGTTGTGGTGGTTACGTATTTGAGCTATGGTTAGCACCGGTTCCACTTCCGCCACCAACGGAATCCGCTCACAACACTGTTGTCACTTATCGAGTAGCTTGTCCTTCTCCGAACTACTTCCCTGATTCCAAATCTGACTCCGATCAAAAACAAAGTCTAACGTTCGACACGTTCCACAGTTCTTTATTCCAAAATTAACGTTTCACACTGGTCAAAATATGTACATGTGGTTATATCATTCTAAACAAAAGTCAACATTTCATTCTGATTCACCAATAGACACTTAATTATATATGGTTATGTGATTATATATATAGTTCTAAACAGAATATGTAATTATATAGTTATGTCGTTATATAATTTTAAACAAAAGTCCACATTTCACTCCGATTCACAAATAGACACTTAATTATATATGGTTATGTGATTATATATATAGTTCTAAACAGAATATGTAATTATATAGTTATGTCGTTATATAATTTTAAACAAAAGTCCACATTTCACTCCGATTCACAAATAGACACTTAATTATATATGGTTAATTAGCTTTGCCACTGTTTAGTTTGCATTCCTGAAGTTATAGATAATCTTACACGACCATTGACCTTTGACACCCGACCGCACTCTCTGGCCATCAATAACGAACTACCCATTTTCATCGGAGCAATAGAACGCCAAAAACTCTGTCATCGTTTCGATGACCATATTTGGTAATATATCCGATATCTGGAGCAAGCAGAAAGGGTTGCACACACACACGCACGACGATCCCTTTCGCTGCTCGTCAAGTGTGTCGCCCAGCATGCGAGTGTGGTGGTGTTTAACTAAAGGGTGTCCACGTATGACACTGGTTAACTAAACACCCCGACGTTGTCCGATGAAATCATTCACTAAGGGTGCTCACCCGGTGACACAAAAATAACACACGATCACCAACTTCCGTCAAATAAAACGATGGAGTTGTTTTTCTGTTTATACTTTATTAACACTTGATGAAGGTGACTACAATTTTGCTTCTTATTAATGCGGTGTCTCTTTTAATAAACAATAAACTCGATGGTATTGAAGTACATTTAATAAACAATAAACTCGGTGGTATTGAAGTAAATTTTGTTTCTCAATAACACAGTGTCTCTTTTAATAAACAATAAACTCGATGGTATTGAAGTATATCTAATAAACAATAAACTCGATAGTATTGAAGTACATTTAATAAACAATAAACTCGGTGGTATTGAAGTAAATTTTGTTTCTCTTTAACACAGTGTCTCTTTTAATAAACAATAGCTATGTTGTTATATTTGGTGACTCGCGCAAAGTCGGACAAGACTCAACACTAGCTCGACGTTGAATAGGAACACGCACAAGACAAAAATATATTTAATTCGGACTCGACTCCGCATATACATTAACCGAATCTCAAACGACGCGTGTTGTGCGTGTGCACACTTAAGGTGATGAAATCTGACTCGTTTCCATTCGCCGCCAACAGAATAACATCGCAAAGAAAAACCATAAAAGGGGAGGAGCTACACGATCAACTCGAGGCAGTCAATCGTGATTGGACCGGGAAATATGGCATACATTTCGCATGTATGTGTATGCGTCGCATACGATCGTCCGGTGTACGAGGATGGATGCGAGCGTCGTAATTGCATCTCCTGGTAATGGGTATGCAAACAATGCATGGGCCTGCGGCTGTGTACACAATTGATTGTGTAATGCTTGTCGGCAACCGAACCTTCTGGTGTAAAAACAAAACAAACCGCAGATCTGGTCACCCTAGGAGAGGCCATAAATCAACATTTGGTTGATGGACATGCAATTTCCCAGGTCCGCCGACGGTTGGCGGCCGTTAATAGGGAATTGGTATACCATAAACAATCCGGCAGATGTGAATGCGATGTTTAGGTATTGCAAACGAATATAGGGTGCAGCCATTGCCAGTTAAAAAGTAAACACTTGATGGCCACATCCAATTCGTTGCTTGTTTGCGGTACATGATCGGTGGAAACCGATAATAGAAAACCAGCTATTGCTGGTAATGCGGGAATGTTTGCTTTGCGTCGGGCGAAACCTTGTCGATGGTGGCAAGCTGATGAGACCTGGTAGCGGCACGCTTAGGGGTGACATGGACAAACAAAAACGAGTAAATTTGGAACTCTGTGTTGATTTTGTTTCCATGGCATAAGATAATAGGTACGTGATGCACAGTGGTGTAATGCATGCCCGAGGGTGAAATCTTCGATGCCACGGCTAGGTGATAATCCTTGCCGTGGACTTAATGTTTTCAGGAATGGATCGTGGAGAAAGGGGTTTGGAAAAACCCCCCAAAGAAAGGTAAGCTGCCTAAAAGGTATTTATGTCAGTTATCCTTTGGGATAACTGAATTAATTCCAGCAAGTTGGTTAGCGGTTAAGGCCGTAGCAAGGTGGTATTATCTTGCTGAAGATTCGACTTCCAGGTAAGTCGCAATGCTGGGAATGGTGGGGATCGAGTGATGCGTGGCTCCTCGGGCCCTGAAAAGCCCCACACGAGCCATAGACTTGAATTTGGATAAACAATCGTTCGCAGCTGGGGCGAGTCATCCTGTATAGGATTGGGATATGTACATGATCAGCGACTACTTGTAGCATGATCGCTGACCGTGTGTATGTTCTTGTTGGCATCTCCACGTAACCAGCCAGATACCCTGATGTACTTGGCGGTCAGATGTCCGTTGGATATGAGCATGCATGTAAAGGGTAAGACACAACATTTTTCATGTGTGCGGCTGGCGCGTGAAAGTATATCTCTTGAATTAGTTCAGGCAATGTTGGTCGCTACTTGGTGCGACCAAATTGCCTTTACTGTGGAGGATGCCAGCCAATTCAAATGTATCAAACCGAAACGTGCATCACGAATTGGTTAAGCACTTGTTGGTCGCGTATTGATGCGCCCAAACCGTCTCTACGGGTTTTTCTGTTTTAGGTGCAGGTGATTCGGATTCAGGACATATCATGTTTTATGTTGCACTATGAACAGGCAAGTACTATTGTCCAGGTTTGATATGCCCCACGTGGGAGCTCTATATGGGGTAGTGGGAATATGGGGGTGAAAAGTAAGTGTGCCGTCCATGGCACTGATTCTACTCCTACCACCATTAAATGTTCCCTTTAGTTATGGAGGTGGATTTTTCTCCATGTGGATTTCGTCATGTACTGGTTCACGAAAATGCCCTTGATGTTAAGTTCAGAGTGCGTTTACTACAAAATTACGCCACTCGCCGTAACAATGAAACCAAAAGGGAGTGAAACACTAGATTTAATTTAAATGGCAGCTCTTTATTGTCACTAAACATTTTGGTTTAAATTAATCATTGTTCAAATCAAGCACGATATCATTTTGGTTTAACTTAATAATTGTTCAAAGCAAGCACAATATCATTTTCATTTAACTTAATAATTGATCAGATCAAGCACAATATCATTTTGGTTTAACTTAATAGTTGTTCAAAGCAAGCACAATATCATTTTGTTTTAACTTAATAATTGATCAGATCAAGCACAATATCAATTTGGGTTACGTATTAAGTGTTCAGATAATTCGGACAATGTAAAATATGAATCCGGCCCAAGAGGGATGTAAATTAACGTGAGGGCGCGACTTGCCCTCACGGAATCCGAACCGAGATTAAATAAGCTCATCGAAGCGCATATTCCATCATCGCTTCGACGACCATATTTGGTAATTTACCCTTTTGCGTTTTGTTCAACACAAAAGGGGGTTGAAACTCACACACGATGATCGCTCTGCTGTTCATCGCGTGTATCCGCAAATATGCAGACACAGTAAAGATCCCTCCACAAATTCGCAACAGGTGCGAGCATCTCAACGCAAAAGGGTTGCAATGTTTACACGATCAGTGGCTACGTAAAGCATTATCGCTGATCGTGTACATTTCGCTGTATATGCTTGCAATCGAACTCCGATGGTAATTTAGCATTTGCGAATTCGATTGCTGGGGCGCCAGCCGGATGCCCTCATGTATCGGTCTTTCGATGTGGTCATGCTTGCTACGGCAAAATATCTTTTTCTGCTAGTTTGCAGCTGGCGTGCTAAAGAATATCGTGTAGATATTTGCACAGGTAATATTGTTGGTTGGTTGATAAACCAAATTGCCTTGAAGAATATAGCGTTTGATGCCGCTGTAATGACCATAAAATCGGTCATGCTGATAACCAAGCAAATATGCGCGCCTGAAAGGCCAATGTTTAATTTGATCTTCTCTTCCTTAGGAAAGATAGATCATCGAACATGCCGTTGAAAATCTGGCTTGCAGATGTGCAAGCAACCCGTAATGACTTCTAGGACAATGGAAAGGTACAAAGATAACACACGGAAAGATTAGCGTGTGTTGGTGGACATGTGCCATCCATTGTTCGGTCGCGGAAGCTCGGTTGATTCTAGATTGATGTCATGGCAAGATGATAATCTTGCCATGAATTATGCTTCCAGGTATGACCGCTCGAAGAGGGCTTGGAACAGCCCTTAAAAAGGTAAGCTGCATATGGTGTATTTATGTCGGTTGTCCGTGGGGATAACCGAAATGATTCCAGCGAATTGGTTGGCGGTTAATGCCATAGCAAGATTGTATAACCTTGCCGAAGATTCAACTTTAAGGTAAGTTGTATTTGCTGGTAATGGTGGGGATCGAGCGATGCGTGGCTCTTCCGGCCCCGAAAAGCCCCACACCACCACTGGTGATGTGTCGGTAAGTCCCTTGGGGAGATTCCCCTGGAAGCGACGTCTGCCGGATTGTACTCCGAAGCAATGTAGTTCCAGCGACCCGGGTGCACCAGCTGTTGAATCTCGGTAACTCTATTCGCCACAAAAGCAATTCGCTTATATGGCGCTGACTTTATCCAGGCCAGTGTGATTTGAGAATCGCACCAAGCATATATTCCTGTTTCCGTGAGGTCCATCATCTCCTTTGTGCGCACCAACAGCTTTGCCAGCAGTACAGCTCCGCACAACTCTAATCGCGCCAATGAGATGGTTTTTAAGGGTGCGACTCTAGTTTTGGCAAGAACTAAGTTTATTTTTATGGAGCCCATGTTGATAGCGCGAATGTACACTGCCGCGGCATATGCTTTTTCGGAAGCATCACAGAACCCATGCAGCTCGATTCGCGTGTCGTGGGTGACACTCCACCAACGAGGAATCTCAAGTGTATTGACAGCGTCCAAATCCGTCCTGAGTGTGTGCCATGCTGATGTGATCCATTCTGGAAGCTCACTGCCTCAAGCTTGTCCTTATTTCCATATTTCCTGCATCAACAGTTTGCCAGTTACCACATAGGGAGATATCCATCCCATGGGATCATACAAGCGAGCGATGTCGGATAAGATCGTTCGCTTCGTTGCCTTCCTCTGCTCAGGAATGTTGAATTGGAAGGTGAAAATGTCTCTTCCCGGGTGCCATTGTATGCCCAGGGCCCTGATCGTTTTCGCGTCATCAAATGAGAGGGGAAGCTGCATCTCTCTATCTTCATGTGAAACAGCAGCCAAGAATGTTTCGCTATTGCCTGCCCATTTTCGCAGCAGGAAGCCGCCGCGACCCAACATCCCCGAAAGCTGACGCCGCATCTCCAACGCCTCATCTATCGAATCCGCTCCATGTATCACATCGTCGACGTAAAAGTTCCGCAATGCAATCCTTGAAGCAATGGGATAATCGTCCCGCTCATCTCGTGCCACTTGTTGAAGGGTACGGATAGCTAGATATGGAGCCGAGGCCATACCGAAGGTAACTGTATTAAGGCAATATGCTCGGACTTCCTCATCTTCCTTATCTCTCCACAGAATCAATTGGAAAATAACATCCTGCGGGGCAACCCATATTTGACGATACATTTTGGTGATGTCTGCGACGAATCCTATGTTGTGGCGTCGGAACCGGGCGATGTGCTCAAGGATATCATCCTGCAACCGGGGGCCCACCAAAAGATGATCGTTGAGAGATCTGCACGAAGCGTCGAAGACGATGCGAAGCTTCGTGGTCGAACTGGTCTCCTTCATCACGGCATGATGAGGAACGAAGTAGTGTGACCTTAGAAGGGATTTGAGGTGTATTTCTGTCATATGCCCCAATTGTTTATACCCCTCCAGCACTTCCTAGTATGATCTGTGAAATTCTGGATTCGCTTTGAATTTCTTCTCTATTTGCAGCAACCTAATTAGCGCCGAATTCTGGGATAATCCTAAAGAAGGATGTGTTTCTTCTTTGAATGGGAGGTAGACCATATACCTTCCATCGACCTGTCTTCTATGTGAATGGCAAAACTGCGTCTCACACCTTTCTTCCTCGGGTGACAACATTTTCTTTCCTTCCTTCTCCTCTATTTCCCAGAATTTTGTGAGCAAAGTGTCTAGCTGAGAGTCCTCTGTCCTCAAATGAAAGGATGTTACTGCTGTCTGATTGCTGGAAATGCCGCCAGCGAGGACCCACCCTAGTTCGGTCCGTTGTGCCATAGGGGTGCCGGGAGCCCCCTTGACCATTCCTTCCAGGAGGATTGATGAATATACATCGCTTCCAAGAAGCATGTCGATTCTACCTGGCCTATGATATGTTGGGTCAGCCAGCTCCATGCCCTTTAAGTGATACAATTTTGAGCATAGGAGGTGACGCAGTGGTAGTACTGCAGTGAGTTTAGGCAGAACCAACGCCCGCATCTGTAATCGGAAGGCCTCGGTAATATTGGAGTGAATGGTGAGTGTTACCTTCCTTTTCGCTGTTGTCCCAGACGTTGTGACACCAGACGTTGTGACACCGATTCCGTGATGAAGGAGGCTTCTGATCCAGGATCGAGCAGAGCCCGTAATAAAATGGCTTGACCAGTGGTTGTGTAAACTTTCACGAGGGCCGTTGCCAGCAGAACAGTCTGGGCATCGCGACTCCCGAGAATGCAGGCGTTGAATGATGATGCTCCGGTTGTGGACACTGCTGGCTGCGCTTGCTCCGCCGGAACTGTAGATTTGCTAGTTGGAACAACTGACCGGGCAGTGTTGTCTGGAGTCGAATCATTTCTGGACCCATGAGGGTACATGTCGCTTGAATGCAGCAATGAATGGTGTTTCCGCTTGCACCGAACACAAGTAAATTTGCTCGTGCACTCCTGAGTTGTATGAGTATTCGATAGGCAGTTGACACACATCCGGCACTTGGTTACCGTCGCTTGTGCGGACTGAGTGCCCTGTATTTAAAACATCTACGAATCAAATGTGGACCCGAGCACAAAGGACAATTTTGGGTGGTGGAATTAAGGACACGAACTGTGGAATATGCTCTATTGAAACTCCCATGAGGAATACTAGCCGCCGCTTGTTTAGTGACCTCCAAAGATCTGGCCCTAGTAAGCAAAAAATCCTCCAGCACATCAGGCTGGATAGTCCACATATGCTGCGATATGAGATTCCCACATTCCGCGCGTGTTGGGGGGAAGTTTCTGGATGGTGTGATATATTAGAATGTCTTCCCACGAATTGACCGACACTCCAAGATTCTGCAACGATTGCCTGGCTTCTTTGATGGGGTCCATTAGCGCCTTGATCCCGTCAGCCGACTCATGTGTGAGTGCAGACTGATTGAAAAGCAACCCGAATTGATGATCTTTGAGCAACCGCAGGTTCTAATAACGTTTTACCAGGGTTGCCCAAGCTGAATCGAAGTTGCCATCGATGATCGCTGTGTTTCTCAGAAGACGCTCAGCCTCTCCACTCAAATTTGCCTTTAAATAATGCAGCTTTTGTACATCAGGCACGGATGTGTTTTTGATTATGAGGGTTTCGAATAACGCCTTGAACTCTGGCCAAGCTTGATAAGACCCGGAGAAGTTTGGTATCTTTATTGGAGGTAATTTTAGCTCTGCTGTTGGTGCCTTTGTTCCTCCCATTGATGCATTAAATGAACTATGCAATTGTGATTGGGATTCGGCGTGCTGCAATTGTGCTTTAAGCTCAGAGGAATAATTGTAATATATTAGGTGTACAACTTTGCTTCCGCCGTTTTTTTTTCCGAAATTCGAGGCTTTATTGTAAATACTAATACAAGTCCTACCATTTAAATCTAGTGATCATTTATTTTAATGTAAAATAAAAGAAACCATTATATTAACAAATAAAGAAAAAAAACCGAACTATTAGGTGTACAACTTTGCTTCCGTCTATTTTTTCCGAAATTCGAGGCTTTATTGTAAAATAATCGCCGTTCTTGAAGCGTTTAAACCGCTCTCGGCACGTTCTTTCACTAATAGCGGCCTCACCATAGGTATTTGAGAGTATTCGATGAGCCTCAGCCGCAGATTTCTTCATATTAAAGCAGAAAATTAAAATCTCCCGCAAATGACGAGAATTTGGCTCCTAAGCTGACATGTTTAATCGAGAATAACTTTATGATGCAGACACAAATCGACTAATATTTCGATGGCGTTTACAAATACCTAAGCTTATTGTATGACATCTATGATCTATTTATTTCAACTACCACTTACCGCTACAGCCATCTATTGCGAAACGGCGGAAGCAACGTTTTTTACCTAATAATTCCTTGAGCTTATGGAAGGTTAATTCTTCCATATATCGAGTTTTGGAGTCATCACTCGGAGCTGCTATGATTTTTTGATGAAACCTCTTTGCGTCCTCGAACGATTGCTCCAAGTTTTTTAACCGCGCGTCATTCATGTGAATGGATTTGGCGGAGTGTTCCAAAGCCAAATAGGCCTTGTGATCGGCGGTTAACTCGGTCGCAATGTTCTGCAAGCAGTCGATCAAATTAGATGCTTTTAGCTTGCTCATGATCTTTCTTCAGACTGGTACATCGAGATAATTTGGTTATTCCCGATTAACGTGTTGAGAGGCAATTCAGATGAAGCTGGTAGATCGATGCCGTGAAATACCCTGTTGCTGACACTCTGCTGGTCGGGACACTTCGTAAAGAACTAATTGCCAAAGGTTTGGTTACCGAAAAATAGATAGGAGAATAAGGATAAAATATTTGTACTTTCTTAAATTTGTTCCAGCTGAGCCGTGAAGGATTCGAAGAAGGATGCTGAATACCCTGTTGCGTGGATTCCCGAACACACCGTGGTGATTTCCGCACCTTGTCAAAATGTTGCTCCTGTCGTTGAATAGGATTTTACAGGCTTAATGCCCTGGTGCGTGGATTTCCGAACACACCGTAGTGATTTTCGCACCTTGTCAAAATGTTGCTCCTGTCGTTGAATAGAATTTACAGGATTAATGCACTGGTGCGTGGATTACCGAACACACCGTAGTGATTTTCGCACTCTATCAAAATATTCCCTGTTGGGACGTCTTTTGCAGGCTGAATGCACTGGTGCGTGGATTACACCGAACACACCGAGAGGTAAATTTCGAACTTTATTGGCGTCTTTATTGATTTGCTCCGAGATATTTCGCGAATACTTCCACTTTCCCAACGCTGATCCCGGTGGGACACGCAGGTTCCAACGATTGAATAAACTGGTGTGTGGGTTGATACGAACACAGTTGATCCGCGCGTATTGACACCTTTATCGATGTCTTCTTGGTAGGCCCGAGATGTTTTGCGAATATTTTCACTGAGTCTATGACACACACTTCCTCCACTCTCCGGTAAGGCTTGCCGAAGAACAAACACACCGCAGACCTCCTTTTATCGAGGGCAGAGCACACTTCACACTTCACTTTGTTATGATCCACAAGGATCTCCTTATTAACCCCTTAATGCACATTTTTTTTAATCAATTTAGGTACAAAAAAAATCATTTATTTTTTTTGCAAATAATTATTATTTATGCTTATTGTAACTAATTTATGTAAAAAAAAATTTTTTTATTAATATTTTAATTGTGTATGGTAAATTTTAAAACAAGGTACTACTGTTGTATATTGTATTTTGTGGTATACAGCACTTAATATTTATTTGTTTATAGGGTTTACTTACTTTATCCAGTCCAGTCTTTGTCTCGGGCCAACCAATGACAAACGCTTTGTTCTTACGGAAGCGGTAGCTTCATTTATTTTACAATTTAAATTATAAATATCAATTATCTACATATAAATTATCTAATACAAGATGCACCCCTTGGTGTTGTCGGATACTAACTAACTTTTCTCCAAAAAAAAAAAAAACATTGTGGCGAGAAGGCCGAATTTAGCGAGACAGGACATATGTGTCCTTCATCTTGTCTCTGACTTCTGGTCATCTTGCGATAACCAGAATCACCCACATCCGTGAGGATGTTGGGCTCGGTCTCGCGGCATCTGAAAAGAGAAGAAAAAAAGGGGGGTATCCAAGGATAGTGTGGACAGTGTTAGTCCAAGTGTTCTCTAACTACTTTTATAGAGGGATGGTGGGAAAGAAATCATACAAGACCGGTGGGTCTTGGGTGCGGTAGTAAACGCAGATCACATCTTTGGCGTCTGATAATCTGCTCTTTGATCGGTGTGTATGTTTGTGTTTGTGCCGTCTTGTACTGTGCGTTCGTGTGTTTGGTTTGTTAATAGTAGACCCTATGGGATGGGCCCAGGAATCCTCTATTATAGAGGGGAATGTTGTTGGGAAGGGTGCTTTCTTCAGTTTTGTACTGAAGAAGAAATTGTGGGGGTTTGATCCGAAGAGATCGAGAGAGAGAAGGGTCAAGAACGCAAGAGTCCTGTACAAGTAGGTTCTCGCTGTTCTGAATGTTTTCGAGGTACTTATATGCTAATTGAAGCAAGTACTCGTCGATAGGGGTAATGGAGGCGCCTTCGTATAGGTGAGAGTTGGGGTAATGACGACCGTCAGGCCTTCTAGAATGATTGGTGCATCTTCTGAGGAGTTTCCTTTCGAAAACCCGAAGTCTTTCCATTTGAGCCGAAGATATGCAGGACCATATGGGAAAGGCGTACGATATTCCAGATCGGATTAGCTGCTTATAGCAGAGAAGATTAACTTTGGTGTCAACTTTGTTCCTCCACTTCAAGATGTTGTGCAGTTGCTTAGACCGACCAAGGCCCCTTTGGAGAATGTGGGTCACATGTTTGATGAAATTCATTTTTGGGGTATAAGTGACCCCGAGATATTTCATCTTGTCCTGTGGTCTAATCGTAGTATCTCCCATTTTTATTCGAATATTCTGCGAATATCGAGAAGCAGGTTGGGAGTGTTTACTACTCAGAATTATAGCTACTGCTTTGGATGGATTAAGTCGGATTTTCCATCGACTGTAATACTGATACAGTTCGTCCAAGTGACGGTTGAGTCGATTTGTTGCGAGGTTAGGGCCTTTGGTTGACGTGTACACCAGGACGTCATCCGCATAACATATTTGGTTTACACTCCCGTCCGCAGGGCGGGGAATATCGGAGGTGTAAATATTGAATAAGATGGGGCCTAGAATGGAGCCCTGTGGTACGTCTGCAGCGGCGTGAAAAGTTCGGGAAAGCTTTCTATTCATTCTAACTTGGAAGGTTCTGTTGCGAACGAACTGGTAGATGATGCTACATAGCGTTCTACTGAGGCCAGTATTCAGTAGTTTAAAAACGAGACCTTCGATCCAAGTCGTATCAAAAGCTTTTTCAATGTCTAGGCTTACCGCAACGGTGGGTTCCTTATTAAAGAGCCGCACGCAAACGTGGTTTTGAAATAAATGGAGAGCCATAGTGGTGCTGTGCGCTCTTCGAAATCCGAATTGGAAATCAGGTATTAGGTGCCTGGCACTGACAAAGTTATTTAGCTTCTCGTATATGCATTTTTCATATATTTTGCTGATGCAAGTGAGAAGCGAGATAGGGCGAAAGCTTGGGGGGTGATACGTTGGTTTCCCAACTTTTGCTATTGGACAAATAATAGCGTGCCTCCAAGCTTGGGGAAAGTACCCCATGTTGTAAGCATGGTTGAACAGAAACTAACTTTTCTCCTAACGGAGCTTCCCTTTTTATACTAAATTTGGTATCAAATAAAAAAATGAAACATACATCCATGGCTGTGGCCGTCCTCCAGACCGTAACTTTACCCCAGTCACAGCCGAAGGCCAAGCCCACGATCACAAATTCTGCAAGTCCGCAGATTCTGCACCATGAGAACATTTCGCTTCTCATAGTGGACGCGGTGCAGATCTCATCATCCGCATGATGATGAGGTTTCACTTTCATACAGACGATGAGGTTCGGCTTGTTTCATATGCATACAATGTTGCATGTGAATGACGCAAATCATGGGCAACAGATATGCAAGCTTTGCATTTCCTGTATGGGTTTGGAATGCATACAATGTTACGCGCGAATGACGCCAATCATGGGTATTGGCTTCTGATGATTCAGGGTATTTAATGTTACTGGGTTTCGGGATTCCATTATCATTCTATTGCAATGTATGCGCGAATGGTTTTAGGTTGAGGGTTTTGGGTGTAACACTACGCAGAGTCCCACGTCACACTCGCTGCACCAATATCTTTTTTATTTTCTGATTTTTTTGCCCGTGCTGTCTTTCCTTGAACAACATACTGCACAATTTCTATAAGGTACAGCCTTTTTTTCAGTTGGAGGAATAAAGTCAGGAAAATGTCGTGCCGTTAGTCGTAATGGTCCCATATGTCTTTGTCGCCCTGCCTTCTTGACGTTTGTACTCAAGTGATATTTTTCTATCATTTCTGCTATCAGTTTTGTTCTGTATTCCAAATTATCCATCGCTCCTCCATTCTTTTTGTACAAAATAAAAGAGTTGAAAATAGCAAAATCAAATAAATGCATAAATATTTTTTTATAATATTTTTTCCCCCGTTTTTTAGTTAGTTGATAGTCATGTAAGTGTTGATCTAATCTATCGACGCCTCCCATGGTGTTATTGTAGTCCACAACTAATTTAGGTTTCTTTATGGGATTTCCTTCTTTATCTTTCTTATGTAATGTTATTAAGGGAGTAATGCCATTAAGTTGCTTATTGCATTCGCCATGCAATATGTATGTCCTAATATTCAGTCTAACAAAATAACTGACTAAAATTCTATTTCCCTAATGGTGCTGTTTAAGCGCAGCTGGCTGTAAAGGTATGGCGTAGAGCGCTGCAGTTAAGTGAATCTAAACTCAAGTTTGGTTTATGATTAACTTTATTTCAAAAATGTTGGGGTATTTATACTCCCAATCAATCATTCAATTATTTACACATTTCCTCATTCACTCATACAATTTTTGCCTACAATCTATAAAATAATAAAATGGAACATCACTCGTACAATTTTGCCGATTATGCTATTTAATATCCTATCACCGTATAGCGAAAGAACAATGACATGAGTTGACCCAATTAATTCGTGAATCACTTTGCCAATGACAAATTCGCAAACGATTGTCATCTGATTCCTTCAAATCGTAACTGGAGCGATTCGCTTGTTTTACTCAATGAAATGAGTTGACCTTGACTTTGGTTGTAAACAACGAATGCTGGTTACTTGAGAAGTGCAAATTGTGACAAGGGCAATTGATTCATTTGAGATTATTGTTTGTGGTCATTTCATGTATATGTTGTCACACTACACCCTTCCCCTGCAGGAAAAAATGTTTATTTACATTTCTTAAAATGTAAATAAATATTTTCTGGTGTTTGTCTTTAGTTGTGACCTCTAGATTTAATTAAGTTATTATTATGTATTTCGTATTCCTATTCTAACAAGATTATACTATTCACACCTTTTTTGCGCTATTATTCTATATGGACCTCTAAACGGTTTGTCCAATTTTTTCTTATTTTGTACTTTTAAATATACATAATCTCCTACTTTAAAATTAGATCTATTTATTGTTTTTTGCGTCGTATTTCTATTTTGTTTATCATTTATCAGATTGTTTTTTGCTTGTTGGTGTGAGTATCTTAGTTTACATTTGAGTTCATTCAAGTAATTATCTAGGTCATAGATTTTCTCTTTATTTGTTAATATTTCACATGGTAGTGTACTTAATTTTCCAAAAACTAATTCAAATGGAGAATACAAGGTATTACTATGTGGTTAAGGTATTGTAACAATATGTATAGTAAGGTAACCATTCGTTCCAATTTTCTTTGTCTCCTACTGTCATTAGGTAATCATTTAAAACTCTATGATTTCTTTCTATAGATCCTAATGTCTCATGGTGATAAGGTGTTGATACTATTTGATTTATATTTAGTAATTTACAAATGTTTTTTAACAATTCATTTGTAAATTCTGTGCCTTTATCTGTTTTAATATTTTTAAAGCATCCATATTTCAATATAAATTTTTCTACAATAGTCTTGGCAACGGTGTGAGCATCTTTAGTTTCCATTGGAAATGCTTCTACGAATTTCGTTAGTTCGCATTGCAACGTTAATATATACCCAAATCCGTTTGAAGGTCTCAGTGGGCCTATGGTGTCTATTGATATCGTTTCAAATGAAGTGCTTGGTGTATTTGTCATCACGAAGTTCTCTTTGGTGTATTTTGTTATCTTCACCTTGTTGCAAATTTCGCAGTTATTTACAAATGCTTTTACCATTTTGTTCATATTTTTCCAGACATACTTTTGTTTCAATTTACTAATGCATTTTCTGATGCCTCAATGTCCTCCTATTTTAGAGTTATGATATTCTTCTATTAATCTGTGATTTTCTTCTTCATTCGTCACCTGTTTCGGTGGTTCATATATTAAAATATCTAAACCGTCATTAATGTTTCTTTTCTTCTGCAGCTTATTAAATATTTCTTTGAATTCGTGCACGTTCATATTTTCAAATATTGAACTATTTCTTGCTAGCGCTAGTTTAGTCACACCTGTATTTCTCATGGTGAATATCAGTTTCTTCAAAATCAATTTTAACTCTGATAGATAATTATCGCTGTATTCCACAATTACAGTGTTTGCTGCTAATATAACTTTATTTCTTGAGGCCTCCTTGTTTATATTTCTACTCTTTTTTAATTCAATTCTCTTCATTCGCCTTATGTCATATAGTGATGTACAGTCCCATATGTGAAGGTGATCAGTCCCCACATTTGAGTCTAAGGCTTCCGCACAGTGTTTATTCATACTCTTCTTCATTGCTCTGGTAACAACATCTATACTATGTTTTGGCATCATTTCTTTTAAATTTTGAGAATCTATTTTTATCCTTGAAAGTGCATCTGCATTTGTATTCATTTTTCCTTGTTTGAATACAATGCCGAAATCGTAATCCATCAGGTCTATACGTATTCTGGTCAATTTCGAAGATGGATTTTTATGGGTGAACAAGCTTACTAGTGGTCTGTGGTCAGAGTAAACCGTGAATTTTCTACCAAATAAATAGGGTCTAAAGTAATTTATTCCCCAATGTATTGCTAATAGTTCTTTTTCTATTATCGGTTTATTTAGCTCATGCTTGTTTAAAGACTTGCCTGCGTAAGCTATGGGCCTGTCTGTACCAATTTCTCCCTGTGACAATACTGCTCCTAACGCATAATTTGAAGCATCAGTAGTCAATATGAATAGTTTCGAGAAATCAGGATATGATAGGACTGGTGGTGTTGCCAATTTCTGTTTCAACGTGTTGAATGCTTTATCAGATTCCTCTGTCCAGATAAATAGCTGTTTCTTTTTTAGTAATTGGTTTAGTGGTCTTGCTATATCTGCAAAATCCTTGATGAATCTCCTGTAATAGTTACTGAATGCCACAAACCTTCTTACCTCGTCTGCATCTTTTGGTACGGGGTAAGATCTAATTATTTCATGCTTTGACGGATCAGTGTATATTCCTTCTGGGGTAATTAAGTGACCAAGGTATACTACTTCTGGTTTCAAAAACTTACACTTGCTTGGATTTAATTTTAAATTATATCGCTGTAATCTTTCCAAGACTTTGCCCAAGTTGTTATTATGGTCTTTCAAGTCTCGTCCAACTACTATTATATCATCCACATATAGAAATGCTGAAGTTTGTAGGCCGTTAAGTGTTATTGTTAGCATTCTTTGAAAACTGTTTGTTGATATTTTTAATCCAAACGGTAATCTTTTGAAATGAAAATGGCCATCGTTAGTAGAGAAAGCAGTCAAAGGTCTTGATTTCTTATGTAAAGGTATTTGGTGAAATGAGCTTGTCATATCTAATGTAGAGAAATACTTTGCATATCCCAGCTTGTTTAGCACATCATCTAGTCTAGTCAATGGAAATTTATCATCTACTACTTAGTTCACTTCCTCCTCCATCAATCAAAAGTTCCGCCGCAGCACGAATGAACGAAACGCCGCCACGTTTGTTCGCCACCAGGAGTAAAGAAAAAACGATAAACACCGAAAGAAAACAACACGTCACCAGTGATCAGGAAAACACATTAGAAACACCCAGGAACTGCAGCCGGAATATTAAAACTCTTTAGTCTATTGTAGTGGATGGTCTTTAATTTATTTAATGGGTATTTTTTTGTCCTTTTCAACAATTTTCACTATCGTATTTAAACAAGGGGTCACAAGAAAAGCTGCTTTTAATTGAATACTTTGTTATTTACTTAATCTGACTTAATTTGCGTTAATCACAATTTTCACATTTTTTCCAAGAAGGATATTGACACTTGACAGCGACTTAAGGTAAATGTACCGTGCGCGGTACGGTGAGTGGCGACGCGACCGCCTCGATCGGTGGTTGGTAAAAGACTCAACGATCGTCATCTCATGCAGAGATGATTTCGCTAAGAAAAAAAAGGAAGAGAGAGAAAAACTTTTCTCTTAAGGGTGTGACCACTAAGAAAATGCGATCTTTTTGATGCGGTGGTATATGTGCGCGATCGAGCAGATTCAATGTTGTTGTACGTGTTCGAAAGCAGGCAGGCGGCAAGGACAATAGGGAAAAATGACCAAATGCGCCGTTGGTAATGCGGGTCATTGTTTACACGATGCCTCGTCGCTATTTTCGACGTTGGGAGAAAAAGGTGCTGAAAGCAAATTGGATGTTTATGGCATCTCTGGCTGCAGTAGAAACCGGGTTCATATTTGCATTAGGAAATGCTGGAGAATTTGGTTTCGGCGTCTATTGCGCTAATTATATGCAGCTGCTTGGGTTGTTTGTTGATAAGACAAACAAAAAAGGTTGCCAGGTGTGACGTAATTTGTCACATATATTTAGTTATTTAAGAATTGTTACCTCGTTGGTCCCGCTCCAGGTTCTTCCTCTGGTTCTCCCTCTACACGACCAGGGCGCACCACAAACGAATGGATGTTCACCTCCTGCTTCTAAACTTGAGTGTGTCCTTTCGGATCAAAACATGGGCATGCTGGATATATATTTGGCCAATCCGAATTTAAACACTTGCATTTTGACAAAATGTCTTTATTTTGCTTTTTCTCCACGTTTAATCTCCAAACTTGCTTCGACACAATCCAAATAATAGGCACGGGCGTTACTTCTTTTTTTTTCTTGCTCAACTGTATTTAACAATCTTGTTGAATGTCCGGCGCCGTGCTTCCTCGGTATGAGGGAAGAGCGGGGACCTTTTATTTTATCTTTAGTTCTGTTTCTTTCATCAAGTCTCGTTTCATTGTTGAGTAGCTCCGATAGAATCAATGGTCAAAGAAAAACTTTTCCTTCTCTCTTGATATTAGTTACGTATTTATTTTAAACACTAAAAACTTAACTGCTTTTACAATTCTTAATTAAAACTTCTTCTTACAATATTCCACTTATAAATCAAACTTCTAACTACAACTGCTAAATCCAACTGAACTTTTTGAACTGAATTTTTTTTCTATCTGTTTTTTCTTCTGTGACTTTTCACATTCAATTCGAACGAAAATCCAAGTTGCTATGTTTTCAATAAATAAAAAGGTGCAGGTTATTAAGTGTGCTGTAACTGGTAATATTGTGAATGTTTATGAATGGTATGTATTAAGTGAGAATGTAATATATGTTAAGTGAAGTTTTTAAGGATGTGTTAGGAGATTCAGTGTTAAATTTAATAAGGGTAGTATTCTGGAATACAACATCCCACCCTTCTTCGAGAAAGAAAATTATCCTTGAAGAGAATAATTTTCTAGTAACTATATATTAAATTAAGATTAATTAAAAACTTGGATTTTCGTTCAATTACATTACAAAGGTTTTCAAAATTAATCTTTCATCAAAGGTTACAATAATCAAAAAGTTCTTAATACTAGAAAATTAATCTATTTACATTATATATTAACTAAATTTTTCCAATACTCAAAAAGTTCTTAACACTAGAAAAATAGTCCAAAATAGTCTATTTACATTATATATTAACTAAATTTAAATATTTCTCCTTGGAACCTTTTCTTTTCTTATCTAAAAATCATTATTACTTATTATATTAAATATATAATATTAATATTATTGTTTCAAAATTCTCATTTCCGTATATATATTAATTCCAAAATTTCTAATATATATATTACCAATAAAATTTTCTTTCTTTCCTTTTCCGTTCGAATATATATTAATTCTAAAATTTCCAATATATATTACCTCTAAAATTTTCTTTCTTTCGTCCCCCTCATTAACTTTTTTTTTTTTTTTTCATTTCCGTCATTTCCTACAATTGTTAGATTATTTCATATATATTGAATAATAAAACAAAGGCCATTGGATATGTGTTTATCTTTTCCTTAAATTTTTAAACCTTTCTGGGCCTATTACTATGATGATTGAATAAAGATGATTATTACCAAAAATCTTCTTGAAAAATGATCTTAAATAATTTAAATGACGGTGTAACCTTTTATTTTTTTGTATTTTGCATTGGAATAAATTTTTATTGTTGAAAAAAAAGACTTGTAATGTATTTATATAGTTACTCTTTACAATACCTATTTTAGTTAAATTATTATTTTCATTTTTTATTATTTCGTGTTTGAGTAAGTGTTTCTGTTTGTTTTCGTTGTTTAAAATATTTATTGTTTTCGGCTTAGTGTTGTCATTGTCCATAGCTTTAACTGCTGTCGGAACGTCTACCTTTTCAGTCTTACTCACTGCTGATGGATCGTTTAGTTTCTCAGTCTCATTTACTGATTCGTATAGTTCTTCAGGCTTATTAGCTGTTAGAACATCTTGGTTCCCAGTCCTATTTGCTGTTTGAACTATTTCTTCAGTTATATCTGCTGTAGAAACATTTAATCCGTCAGTCTTTGCTGCTGAAAAGATTTGTTCATCAGTATTAGCTGCTGAACTGACTTGGGTTTCGAATTTTATTGCAACTATTGGGTCTTCAGTCTTTAACACTGCTGAATTTTCAGTCTTTGTTGCTGAAGTGCCGTGGTTGTCTATTGGGATAGCCGGAATATTAGGGGTTTCTGTTTGTATATTTTCTGCAGGATCCGAATTTTCAGTCTTTAATACTGCTGAGTTTTCAGTCTTGGTTGCTGAAGTGTCTGCGTTGTCAATAGGGATATCTGAGATATTAGCGATTTCAGTCTTTAATACTGCTGAAAATTTCGGATTTTCAGTCTGTGTTGCTGAATTGTTTTCCAGAATGGGAGTATGAATCGGAGTCTTTATATTAGGGACAGGGTTATCTTCGTTTATATGGCTTGGTTTATAGGAGTATGTGGGCTCAGGGTAAATTTGGCTAGGAGCTTCATTAAAATGGTCGTTATCTATTTCCAAAGATCTAATGCTGTAAATAGAAAACTTTGGTCTGTCTTCCATAAATTTTGGTTGGCGTCAGGCCTCGTTTTCCGACTCTTGCACCCGAGAAAAGTGAACATTTTGTCTATCGTTTTGTCTATTGGTGCTCCTAGAATTTTCACCAAAACGATTTTCAGAGTTTGTAGGATTATTTCGGAATGGGTTACGCGTTGTTGTACCTTGTTGGTAATTTGTTGAAGCCGATCCATTCCTAGATATCTTGTATCTACACTCATTCTCTGTGTGATTATTCCGTCCACAGAAATTACATACAATGTTATATTCCCTTTTTATGGGTTGTCTATTCGGAAAAAAGTTGGATTGCATGTTCCGATAACATGTGTCCTGTGTATGCCCTGACTTACCACAGGTTTGGCAGACTATACTATTGAATGTAGGTTTTTCATTGTATTGATATGACCTGGGAGAGTTGTCCATTCGAGCACCATGTGATACTACATGTGCAATCGACTGTTTTAAATTATTTCCCCCATGGACTTTAGCTAGTATCTTTAGCTGTTCGTTCATTAGTCCATCTTCAAATGTTTGTACGGCCAATTTTTTGTTTTCTTCCATTAAGAATTCCCTAACCACCGCGTCTGCTGTTATTTCACACGTGGCAGAGTTTAGAGTCCTTAGAGCATTCGCGACTCTATCGCCGTATTCCCGGACGGTTTCTCTGTAGCGTTGTTTCAGAGAAATCAACTCATTGTGTGCCGTCGACCGAGATTGCTCCTCTTTATATTCCGATTCGAGTTTATCTTTTAAATCCTCCCACTTAGCGATTTTGCTATACCTGATGAGATCGTAAGCATGACCCTCTAGTCTATTTTTGACTAGATCTAAAAATGTCTCGTATATATCCGGGTCTGCCTTCTTTATGGATCTAAATAAAACGTCTCCCCCGGAAATAAATTTACCTAAGTCGCAGGGTTTCCCGTCAAAGGTAGGGACGATTCTGAAAACATCAGAAATTCCGACAGAAAGAGCCATTTCAGGGGGTTTAATGTGTATCTGTTGATAGTGGATTTGTTCTTCCCCCTGCCTAGCCGCCTGTCTCGCGTAATATGGACTCGTAATAGTGAAAGTTTAAAATAAAAGGCGAAAATTCGTTATCAATTCTTAAAAATATGGTTTATGAAAAAATATGGTTATGGAAAAATTGGCCTTTATGTTATTATTCAATATATATATATGGAAACGATATGGTTTGGACCCAAAACTGAAAAGAAAGAAACTTTTCGACGAGAAGGAAAAGAAACGGAAATGTCGTCGAAAAACTGAAAAGAGAATTTTATATAATATAGATAGAAATTTCTATCGAAAAAAATGTATGTTAGTAAAAAGGAAAGCTTCCAAGTAGAAAATATTCCTAAAAAATTAGAGAGAAAAAACAAAATATTGAAAAAATTTCTTACTACTCTAGATGTTGATAGAAGTCTTGTTGAATTTCTTATTGTTGTCCCTTTTTTTCTTCTTTGTTGTGTCGTAGAGTTCCTCTTTGTGTTCCTTTCTATATTTTATATTATTTTGTTATTCTTGCCAGGCAGACTTCACGCCCTAGAAGTTGAATATCCTGGTCTTTTGCTGGATTTTTTTTTCGTTGTTTTATGTTTTTTTTTTTTTTAGTTTTGTCGGGTTTTTTTTTTTTCTTGAAAAATTTTTTTTTCTTCTTCTTATTTGGTTATTTCTCTTGTGTTCACTTTAAATTTTTTTTTTTTTTAAATTTTTTTGTTTACTTTGTTTTTCGTTGTTTTATGTTTATTTTTTTCTTCTTCTTATAAACAATTTTTTTTTGTTGTTTTAAATTTTGTTTTGTTAAAAAAAATTTTTTTTTCTTGTTTTTTTTTTTCTTCTTATTTTCTTCTTTTTATTTGGGATCCTTTGGTTGTATCCCACCGCTGCCACCAGTGTTGAATGTCCGGCGCCGTGCTTCCTCGGTATGCGGGAACCTTTTATTTTATCTTTAGTTCTGTTTCTTTCATCAAGTCTCGTTTCATTGTTGAGTAGCTCCGATAGAATCAATGGTCAAAGAAAAACTTTTCCTTCTCTCTTGATATTAGTTACGTATTTATTTTAAACACTAAAAACTTAACTGCTTTTACAATTCTTAATTAAAACTTCTTCTTACAATATTCCACTTATAAATCAAACTTCTAACTACAACTGCTAAATCCAACTGAACTTTTTGAACTGAATTTTTTTTCTATCTGTTTTTTCTTCTGTGACTTTTCACATTCAATTCGAACGAAAATCCAAGTTGCTATGTTTTCAATAAATAAAAAGGTGCAGGTTATTAAGTGTGCTGTAACTGGTAATATTGTGAATGTTTATGAATGGTATGTATTAAGTGAGAATGTAATATATGTTAAGTGAAGTTTTTAAGGATGTGTTAGGAGATTCAGTGTTAAATTTAATAAGGGTAGTATTCTGGAATACAACAATCTTTTCTTTTACTATACAAAAAGGAACGGGCTCTTTTTCTTTTTTCTTTCTTGCTGCTCAACCGTATTTAACAATCTTTTTCTTTTACTATACAAAAAGGAACGGGCTCTTTTTCTTTCTTTTCGCTGCTCAACCGTATTTAACAATCTTTTTCTTTTACTATACAAAAAGGAACGGGCTCCTTTTCTTTCTTTTCGCTGCTCAACTGTCGGGAATCAACTGTCAACGGCACCCAGAAAAACCGTATTTACAAAATCATCACAAACGGAATCGAAAATTCCTTTTGCTGTTTCTCTCTCTCACTCATCGACATCCACTTCCAACCGAATTCGAACCCGCCCACGATCCACACTCGAATCGGGGCGTGTTCGAATACTCACTTGTGGATCATGCACTTCTTCCACCACCTTACCATCATACTACATTAAAACAAATTATATTAAAATTACAAATTATCAATTGATGGTGGTGGCGGAAACCGCACGTAACACAGGCAATATGTATGAAAAGGTACAGGACGCGGCTGGGAAAATAGACGGCGCAGTATTTATGGTCCCTGTCATAAAGGTTACAATTGTATGTAATTCTAATTATTTGTTTACCGGAATTCCTCTAAGGAAATTTGACTGGCGACGTAGATGCCGAAATTGATTGGAAATTCCTGGTAAGATAATAAAGAAATTTTAAGGAGCAATGGTATGCGAAGAGAATGCATGAAGGTAAGTGTAAACGCTAAATTTGGTTGTGGTCTTTGCCGATGACTGAAAACAATGGCAAATCCGAATGTGGTTGAAACTGAAAGGAATTACCTCAATTGGTTGGATCGAACAACTCTTCTTTCGATCGTAGTCCCTCAGTTCTTGGACTCTCTGGGGTTTCCTGATGTTGCTCGACTCACGAGGAAAGGCTCTTACGTTGCTAACCAAAGGACCGACCGGTAATAACAACCAGAAAAGTGAGAAACAAACACCGATCGAATATTAATTAATGTTTTGTTTATTATTTACGCTACACAAGACAAGTAGAAACGGGTTTGCAGATGACAGCTCATTTGAATATAATTGAAATGTCAGCTGTTTGCTGACATTTGTTTGTCATGACAGCATTTCAGTGGTGCCTGCACCAGTGTTGCCATTGTGTGCTGCTCCGTCTCCAACAGTAAGTTTTCTTTACAGGGACTTAAAGATCATAGATTTGATCTCTTAAATGCGTGCAGCATTTTTAAGTACTAATACTGTTGTTGTGTTTCTTGTAGGGGCTTTTATTTTTAGGAAGCGTGTCTCCTGGTCCTTAAAAGGACAAGGCGATCTCTTAAAATTTGACCGCTCCTGAAAATTTGTCGTTGCCGTGCTTCCTCTGAGTTCAAAGGGAAGAGCAACGTCCTTTGATTCGGCCTCCGTCCTTATGTCTTCACTTGGTCTTCCGTTGGGGCCAGGTGATACTTAGATATCCGTAAAAATGAAAACACGTCTTGTTTCCTTTTGAATTTGTTTTATTTATTTATCTCAACGATTAACCCGTACTTCCTCCAGGGACAAAAGACGAATTTAGACTGCGGCCCGGAGATCACTATACTATTCCTTTATAAAGGATAACGAATCGAAAATTGTATCCCAAAGATACACATTTTCGTGCAACAATCTCGATTTTTTTGATATTTCGAGCGAGATGTTGTATTTACTTCAGATAAGAATTCAATTTCTTGAATTCTTATGAAACTATCGCGCAGATGTGTGAATGTATCTGCTTTTGAGTTTTTTGTTTGTTTAACTCAATGGAATTTTTGGGATAGAGATAACGATCTCTGAATTTCTGGATTTGGGTGATGCTGTGGAGCCAATGTAGAACAATAAACGAATATTAGATTCGTTTATTGTAACTTTTAATTTTTATTTGGATTTTGGGGTTAATAATGCTGTGGGGGCAAATGTTAGGCAATAAACGAATGTTTGATTCGTTTATTGCGAATTTTGGATCAAGTTTGGGTTGTTGTGGGTTTTGATGGGTTTTACGTTTTACCGTATTATTGCTGGGATTTTGGATTAGGAATGGGGGAAAAAGGTGGTAGGGCTTTTTGGAGCACTACATCCTCCCCTCCTTGAAAAAAAGAAAATTGATCTTTATGAGATTAATTTTCTTGTAAATGGTGTGATTGGGAATAAAGGATGGACAGTATCGTGATTCCGTTACATATGCCTGACCTTTTCTAACATAGTAGCTTTATGTATACAATATTTATTATAAATGTGTAATTTGTGTAGATTGTTTCTTTCTTAATATTAATATAATCGTGTTTATACTGTATGTATGGTCGTGTATCGAAGTTTCTACGATGGTTTTTTATATAATAAAATTTGGATATTTTCTTTTGAAAGTTTGTACAAATACAATTTGGTTTTTAAGGTTTCATATAATTTGTGTTTAATGGTAGTTGTTGGTTATCCAAAAATAAAAGTTTTCTTACATAAGGTGTTTGAATTCATTATATTAAATTTAACTTTGGGTTTTTTTTTTATTTTTATTTTTATAAAGTACTATTTGTAAAAAGATACATAGATAAGTAAGGTTTTTATGGTTTATTCTTACAATTTGTGTATTACATAGAATTTTCATTGTTTATATATAAATTTTCATTATTTACATATATTATTTTTGTTTTTTTTTTTTTTTTTTGAGGACTTTTCATTGTCCTTGTTTGTCGTGCGTTTATTTATTTATATAGATTCTTTTTCATGTATTTGAACATATAATTTAATTTTATAACTTTTCTTTTTTTTTGTTATATAAAAATTTTCCTACTTTCTTAGTATTTTTTAGTTGAAAACTGTTTTGTACTTATATAAATATTAGAAGTTCTTATTTTAACATTGTTTTGTAAGTTTTGTTTTTGTATTTTCGTTTTTTTTTTCTTCATATATATATAATGTATTTTTTCTTATGGCTTAAGATTATTTATTATTATTACAAAAAATTTTCCATTTAAGTCAGTGGTAGTTGATTAACATATTAACTTATTTTATTAAGTGAGTTAGTATTTGTCTTCATATATTTTGTTTGTTTTCTGGGTATTAAAAATGTTGTATACTATTTACAAAATTATTTTATTCGTATACAATTATTTGAATAGAAAAAAATTTTTTTTTTTTTTTTTTTGAGGTAGTATTTTGGTAAAGTATTACTTTATGATTTTTTTTTTTGTAAGTTTTAGCTATACATATATACATTTATTTCCCTTCACTTTTGTTTTATTTATTTTGGGTTTCTTATTCGTGATTGCCTAATCCACAAATGGTTTTATATTATTGTTGTGGACTATTCGAGTTCCTTTTCCTATTTTGAGGATTGAATTTTCTTCGGATATGATCTTGACAATTTCATATGGGCCTTTCCACAGGGAGGTTAGTTTGTTAGGTCTTGAGCGATTCTTTAATAGAACCTTGTCGCCAACATTAAATTTCTTTCGGCCTACTTTTTGATCGTAGTATGCCTTAGATTTTTGTTTTTTCTCTATCAGTATTCCCTTTGCTGTACGATAACCATGTTGTAGTCGCATTTTTAATTCGTTTGCGTAATGGTCGTAGTTATAAGTGCTTTCGGGGTTTTGTCTGAGAGAACTAGATATTTCGGCTGGGAAATCATATAGTAATTCATGCGGCGTGTAGCCTGTATTACTGTGGGGTGTAGTATTATACACAAACATTGCGTAAGGTATCCAGGTGTCCCAGGTGAGGGGATCCTGGTTTACATAGTGGCGGAGGTATTCCACCAGAGTTCTATGGCTCCGTTGTAGTGCTCCATTCGTTTGTGGCTGGTAGGGTGCTGTGTTTAGTTTTTTGACCTTGAGTAAGGAACAGATGTCCTTAAAAAGTGCGCTGAGAAAATTTGCACCTCGGTCAGTTAATAGATAAGACGGTATGCCGTGCTGGCAGACGATATTTTCAACGAAAATCCTGGCCACATCCTTGGTTTCGGCGCTGGCCAGTGCGTAAGCTCCTGAGAGTTTAGTCAAGTCGTTTTGAAACGTTAGTAGGTATTTATTTCCATTATAGCTGACTAGTAATGGTCCTACTATATCTAAAGCAATTCTTTCAAAAGGTTTGGAGCTTGTTGTGGTTACCTTCATAGTAGTTCTAGGATTTCTTCCACTTTTGTTTATCTGGCAGGAAGCACATTTTCGAATATACGCCGCAACGTCAGCGGTCATTGTGCGCCAGTAATATTTTTGCTTCAATCTTTTGATTGTTCGGGTGGTTCCTTGGTGTCCTCCGAAAGGTGAGTTATGGTATTCCGCGAGTAACATTTTGTATTTCATTAGGATCTGTTAGAAGCTTCTTTTTATTGGAAAAAACGTACATTGTCACGTTGAGGTGAGCAAAAGTTTCTTTTAGCAAGTTATTGAGTGCTACTTTTGATTCGTTTTCTATGAAGGGCACTAAAATTCCAATGGAATTGAAATTCCGGTTTTCGCAAATCTTCTTCAGATCAATTAGGGAACTCTTAGCGGTTTCCTGGTCGCTTAGGTTTCTGAAGGGCAATGGCAATGTGATGGCGCATAACCCATCTTGCTCATGAAACGTAATTTTACCTACTTCTGGTTTGGTGAAGTTTGGGATTCTTCCTGCCTAATACGTATTCCAAGTTTCTTCTTGGTATAGATGGACGCTGTTTGTTCTTGCCATACAAGATTGGTAGTATATTTGTATGATTGTGCAGCCACATCTTCTTCGAGTTTGGCTTTGCTTCGTGTGGTGACGAGGATATTATTTTTAATGGGATCGACTGGGGTAGTCGTTGTTATACGACTGAGAGCATCAGCATTTGCAGTTTGCTTTCCTTTTTTATGGACGATTGTGTACTCATACTCTTCGAGGAGAATTCTCCATCGCATAAGTCTGGATGTAGGATCTTTTCGTCCTATAAGCCACTGTAGAGAGCTATGGTCAGTTACTATTGTGAATTTTCGTCCGTAGACATATGGTCGGAACTGGGCTAATGCAAAAACGATTGCTAGTAATTCCTTTTCAGACGTTGTATACCGTGTTTCGGCGTCGTTTAGGGTTCGGCTAGTGAAAGCAATAGGTTTATCTTGTCCTATTGTACCTTGAGATAGGACTGCTCCTAACGCAACATTGCTAGCATCCGTGGTTATTATAAACTCCCGGTTAAAGTCTGGATAAGCCAGTATTTGTGGGGTAATAACCTTTCTTTTTAAAGCTGTGAATGCCTCATCACAAAAAGCATCCCAATGAAATGGAACATTCTTCCTGAGCAATCTGCTTAAAGCTTTTGCCAGTTCGGCGAAATTAGGGATAAATTTTCTATAGTAGCCTACAAACTCGAGAAAAGATTTTACGTCTTTTTGTTTCTTGGGCGTTGGGAAAGTTTTTACCGTTTTAGTTTTTTCTGGATCTGGTTTTATACCTTCCTTTGAAATAACATGCCCCAAGTAGGTGAGCTCCTTCCTTATGAAGTGACACTTTTCTGGTTGTATTTTCAGATTGTGCCTTTGTAATCGCTCGAAAACTCTGGTAAGTCGGGAATTGTGATCGTTCAGATCGTATCCGTAAATTACAACAATATCATCTACATAGACGAAACATTCTATTCCTTGGAGACCCATGAGTACATTGTTCATAAGCCTCTGGAATGTGGCAGGTGCGTTTTTAAGTCCGAAGGGGATATCGTAATGTCCGAAGGGTGTGCTAAACGCTGTTTTTGCCTTGTCTCTATTGTCCATGCATATTTGATGAAAACCATTTGCTAAGTCTAAAGTGCTAAAATATTTAGCTTTTCCTAGCTGGTCCAAAATATCTGTAATATTGGGCAATGGATATGCATCTCCGACTGTTAATTTATTGAGTGCTCTAAAGTCGACAACCACTCTCCACCGTTTTGTCCCATCAGGTCCTGCCTTCTTGGGTACTAGTAAGAGAGGGGAATTCCAAGGACTGAAACTTGGTTGTACCACGCCATCCTGAAGCATTTCATTCACTTGTTTGTGGATTTCTTGCTTCGAGCTATCTGGGAGGCGATATGGTCTTATGTAAAGTGGGGGCTTTCCTTCTTCAGTGATGATCTGATGCTCTATGGCGTCAGTGTGTGTGAGATGGTCGCCCTCTAAGTAAAAGAGATCGTTAAATCTGCGGCAGATGTCTAGGATAGATATCCTTTCCTCCTGGTTATAATGACGCAACTCTAGGAGTGATTCTAGCCGTTCAAGCCTTTTTTTTAGAAGATTTTGGGTTTCGTCCGCCTATAACACATTGTAGTCATCCAGATCTTCCCATCCGACTTCTATGTCGTTGGTGTTTACTTCCTGATCGGTGTCTAATGTGTTCATTAATAGTACCTTTATTTTGTTGTCCTGTGGTGTCGTTAAAGTATTACCCAGATATATCCCTGGCATGATCTCGGATTTTTTAATAATCAGTTCTTGACTGAGTTTTCCTTTAAATGTAATCTCCATTATTTGTTGAGATCGTGAATGCAATTTTATGAGATCGATTTTGGCATTTCGTTTTAAATTTACTGGGGATATTGGAGTTTCAGGTTCATGTTTTCCTGAACTTAGTTTTTCGGCAGTTTCCTTACCTTTTCTGTTACCACAAACTTTATTTAAATGGGGAGAGGAAGATTCAAGGGTGGTTGGTTTCGTTGTGTTTGTCACAGCATCAGATCCGGCCCGTAGACAAACGGATTCGGATGTTGACTCACGAACGGTGTTATTCAATTTTTCATGAATGCCTGTATTATCCGTGGAAGACACCTCGTAAGGCGTGGCATTCTGAATATTTTCCCTGACCTCATTTTTATTTCCTAAAAACTGCTCGAGTTCTACCATAGTTCTCTTCTTTACAGCGAATTTAAGGAATCCCTTTTTAAAGTTTATGTGGCACTGGTGCTTCGTGAGGAAATCGCTTCCCAGTATGCCATCGTGTTGGAAGTTTACATTTTTGCCTATCACAAAAAGGTTATGTTTAAAGAGTATGGAGTGCCTGTCTGTTCTAAATTTGAACTCCCCCAATACCTTTCCGCATGTGCTGACCGTTTTTCCAGCAATGGTGGATATAGTCACTGGGTCTGAATTATCTACAGCTTGTTCAATATACGGATTATCTAATTTGATCAGGCTGATGTCGGCGCCTGTATCGATGAGGAAAGTCGAGTATTGTTTATCCGATGGATTACATTTTACACGAATTACTGGCTCCTTAAATTCAGGGCAGAAAAATACGCGCATTTGAAAATTTACATCGGGATGGGGTGTATATCGGCGATTGTCTGAACTCGAGAAGGATTGCCGTTGCTCGCTGCCCGAGTGAGTTCGTTTCCCTATTGTTGATTGGATACCCTGTTAATATTTTGATTTTGTCGGGTATTTCGATTTTCAATGCGGGGCGAGTTTGTTATTGTCCTATTTTGAGATTGATTTGGCTGAGTTCTGAAAGGATTTCGACTCGTTGAAGGTTGGTCCTGGTTTCGCATATGAGCGAACCTGGCTCTGCACTCTGCCTGAGTGTGATTATACTTCCGACAGTATGTGCATTGGAGACGTTCAACCTCAGTCTTAATGCGTTGGGGGACGAAATTTGGAAAATTAGTGTTGCGATAACAAGTCGCAGAAGTATGTCCCCTCTTGTTGCATGTTTGACAAACAATTGGTTGGTTATTTCTCCTAAAATTGTTAGTGGAAGTTACCATTGTGTTATCGCTGTTCAATCTTTGAGATTGTTCCAAAGCGTAGCTAATGGTCGCTTTGAGATTTGAAGCCCTATGTGCTTTTACTAAGATTTTGAGGCTGAAATTTCATATGCCATCCTCAAACGTATGTAAAGGGAGTCTTTGATTTTCAGCCAGAACATAAGTTCTGACTGCAGGATCAGGTGAACTAGCGTCTGTGGCGCTGTCCAATTCATGCAGGTGGTGTGTGAGTCTATTTGAAAATTCCTTCACACCCTCCTTGCTATCCTGTTTTGTTGCCACTAAGTTATTCTGGGCAGCAGACCTAGAGATTAGAGCTTTAAATTCTCCTTCCAATTCGGATACCAAATTTTCCCAAGTAGAAATAATTTTATGTTTGATGCAGTCTCGCGCCGGTCCCTGTAATCTGGTTTTGACCACCCTTAGAATAAAGGATTTCTGATTGTCATCTTGTGCTTGTGAGAACAAAATGTCTCCACAAGAGACGAAACCCTCTAATTCGTCAGGATTACCGTTAAATACCGGCACGAGTCCCAGTACGTCGCTTAATCCGAATCCGTAGTTCATTCTAGAACTCTGTTCGTATATTTCCGTACGTAACGTTTCCGACATTTCGCCCTCGCGATTTTGTATGAGCTCGGGCTCAGGTCTCTGTGAACGCGTACCCGGTTTATTTTTGTCGCTCACGACATATTTGTGAAACAGACCTTCCCAAATGATGGTGAAAAGGGGTAGAGAACCAAGAGATGAGATCTTCATTATTGTTGGATAAGATGGCCAAGAGAAAAGACAAGACCAACGACAAGAGAAGTGTCTTCAAACCCAGTTAGTTTTGATCCTATTAGAAAGCCTTTGTTCTGCTTAAGGTGAGAGAATCCACCCTTTCGCCCTATGGAAAAAGTGTCTAAACCTAAAATGGATTTTCGAAGAGCCACAGATGAGTCAAAGGAAAAGATTCAACCCAAAGAAAATTTTCCAAAAAGACGCTAAGGACAAGGACCAAGAATTTTAATTTGTTCGTTATTGGTTTAGCTTGTCACGTAAGAAAAATCTGCCCAAAAGAAAATGTATGTATGTATGTTTATGTGTATATTAAATTAAAATGTATATCAAAAAATAAATAATAAAACCAAATTTGTAGTTAATTTTTGTGTGGGGTTTTTTATTTTGTCCCCTTTTTAAAGAATAAAATGTTGATATTTTTGGAGAAAATTTTTGGAAAAAATGTGTATATGTGTAGGGAGCGAAGTCGTGGCACCGACATGGGCGCTGGGTTCCACTTCGTTCTCACAAATTAGAAGTTCCGCCGCGGCACTAGAGGAAAACTGTTCGTAATCACTAGACAAATAAAACAACGTCGTATGTTGTTACTCGTTAACTTGGTCATTTTATTTTTTTTCTTATCGGACCGTAATCTATTACACTGAATTCGATTAACTAAACCAAACAATTACGCGAGGATAGCAGAACGCACAGAGACAACATAGAAGACGTCGCACTGATTTTAATTATAAATGTGATTACTCGACTTGACTTACTTATCTACGCTTCTCCGCCGTGCGCGGAGAGCGGGAGTTTTACGCGTGCAACCAGCGTGGTCGGAGGATGGAATAAGACTCTAGATGCTTGCACAAGTTTTAATATGTAACACCATAATGGAATTATTAAATACAAACACGAATTAATTATTGAATGTAAGTTTCACTAATTTGCCAATGGTTTTGTCTGACAATTGAAAAAACGAAAGGATACTTAGCTGAAATCCCTGGCTGTTGTTCCTGGTGTTGATGGAGTTAAAATTGGGGCGGCTTCTGTCTAGCGATGGCGGCAGGTGACTATAGGTGATGGTGGGGCTCCTTAACACTTTCGATGATTCCTTTAATTGGCACTTGGTCACTGTTTTACTGGATGCAGCTTAAGTGAGTTGCTTAGATTGTCACCGTCACTAACTGTTTCGATGGTTGGGTGAATGTTCTGTCACCAAAACGGGGTTATCGCGGTAACGCAAAAGTTTGAAAAATGCGTGTTCACGTTTTTATTTGAAATAAAAAAAAACGTCGCGTGTCACCAATGTGGTATTTTCATCAAAGTTTTTCCTGTTATGTGTCAGCAGGGACGCGGATTCACACAAACCTTACCACCGTTCCGTTTCACTTCTGACTCAGTGTTTAACAAAATTAACAATAAATTTGAACGCAACACAATAGTTATTTATTTCTATATTGCTTCAACAATGAGCTTAAGGATACAATTTATCTTAACTTTCTCAAAACAGTAACACAATTTGGAAATAATAGGAGTTCTAATTGTTTATATGGTAATACAATTGTAAGACAATAAACGATATCACAATTTGTAAGTAATTGTAGTTCTTAATTGTTCAACGGTAACCCAATTCGGAAATCATAGGAGTTCTATATTGATTGCACAGTAACATTAAAATGGTAGCACACTATTTGAAAATAAAAAAAGTTTAGTTCTTCAAACAGTAATTCACGTCGCCAAAGACCCAACCGGTTCCACTTTATGATCGATTCAGACTGTCGATTTATTCAACGTGGAGGCCCGACTTGCTTCCACGGAATCCGTACCGCGGTTTTATCGACGCACCTCTATACTCGGTAGCTATCATCTGACTCCTGGTTGGATGACTCTTTTCAGACATCCGACGAAAACCAAAAAAAAAACTAAAGGATCCCCCGCCAATGGCGAAGGTCCAAACAAAAGAAAAAGAGAAAAACTCATGTAGCAGATCGAATCGGCTGCTACATGTTTGGGCAAGATAAACTGCCGCCATACGCAAGGGATAGATTCCTGATTGGCGTGAGTCAATAAAACCCTTGCCGAAGGCAGAAACCTATCTTGGAAAAATGTATCGAACATTGGGCATGGCCGTTGTTAGATCATCTAGCATAAACAAATTTCGGTCGTATGATTCGATGCATGTTATGTTAGGGATGTGTTAATCCCGTTGAAAGGCACTGTCAGGCGAAAGTATCCGCTTGAATGTTTTCTTTGTGTAAACTAAAATTGGTGGTCATGACCGATGCTGGTGATAGTTCCAAGAAACGGCAACGGATCATAAAATCGGTCATGCCCAGATCCAAGCAAAATATGCGCGCCTGAAAGGCCAATGTTTGATTTGATCTTCTTTACTTAAGGAAAGATAGATCGTAGACATGCCGTTGGAAATCTGGCTTGCAGCTGTGCAAGCAACCCGAAATAATGCTAAGTCAATGAATGGGTACGAAAATAACACACGGAAAGATCAGCGTGTGTTGGTGGATATGTGCCATCCATTGTTCGGTCGCGGAAGCTCGGTTGATGAATTGATGCCATGGCAAGATGATAATCTTGCCGTGAATTATGCTTTTAGGAATGGCCGTGGGGTAGAGGTTTGGAAAAGCACCCAAAAAAGGTAAGCTGCCTAATATATATTTATGTCGGTTATCCTTGGGGATAACCGAATTAATTCCAGCGAATTGGTTGGCGGTTAATGCCGTAGCAAGGTTGCGTAACCTAGCTGAAGATTCGACTTCAAGGTAAGTCGCATCGCTGGGAATGGTGGGGATCTAGCGATGCATAGCTCTTCGGGCCCTGAAAAGCCCCACATATGTATATATGCGTGAAAAAAGGTTTTGAAAATTGTTAAAATGTGTCTTTAAAAAAGATACGTTTATTAAGAAAAATGTGTTTAAAATGTTTGCCCCTACTAGCCGAAAAGTAAGTGCGTACTTGTATATTGTATATGCTTGTGTGAGAGAAAAATTTCTTTTATTAATTATTTTTATCACTTTGGGCTTTTTTATGCGTATACTCTTCTTGGAAAAATGAGAACAACTTTGTTTATTATTCTTAGAAAAACGAGTTATATTTAAATGCACTTGAACAAATTATTAATAAGCTTTATCCCCGTGTAAAAGAACAATTAAAATAAATATTCAATTTATTCTTGGCGTCCCCTTTTAGTTAACAATTCAAACATTTTAAAAATTTACTTATTTGGGAGCCAATTACCAAGACAAAATGACAAAAATGACAACACTGAATTTAATTTTAGTTCACTTTCTGTTTCAAATAAGTTACATTTATATCACTTTTCACTTAATAAATAAATAAAAATTTAATACCTGTGTTTTCTGGATCTACTGCAGAGTTGTAGGGTGTCCTGTCGTCACTGGATCTAGCTGCTTGGTCCTGGTGTTGTGCTCCTAGTTGTTTGTCGTCACTGTTGTACAAGGAAAAGATTTTTCCTCTTTTCCACTGGATTGTCGACGGGACTCGTGGCCGTCATACACTTAGCACTTTGATTTTCTCTACAGCCGGTATCTAAGCCCCAGGCAACGCTTGTAAGTTTTACTTTGTTTTTAAAAAAAGATTTTAAATGTCACTATTCATTCCGGTGTTCTAAGCCCCGGAAATACGCTTTAAAAAATCTCACTGCCGGTGTTCAGTCTTTGGTATCCTCTTTTAATCACCTCGTTACTCGACGCTTCAGCAATTTTCCTCTTCTGCGGTAGGGGATTGTTGGATAATCCACGAGTCTTCTTCTTCTGTGGTAGGCGGATTTTGGGTATCCCACGCCCTGCCACCAAAATTGTTGTGTTTCTTGTAGGGGTTTTTATTTTCAGGAAGCGTGTCTCCTGGTTCTTAAAAGGACAAGGCGATCTCAAAATTTGACCGCTCCTGAAAATTTGTCCTACAAAAGGGGTCGCTGCCGTGCTTCCTCTGAGTTCAAAGGGAAGAGCAACGTCCTTTGATTCGGCCTCCATCCTTATGTCTTCACTTGGTCTTCTGTGGAGGCCAGGTGATACTTAGATATCCGTAAAAATGAAAACACGTCTTGTTTCCTTTTTGAATTTGTTTTATTTATTTATCTCAACGATTAACCTGTACTTCCTCCAGGGACAAAAGACGAATTTAGACTGCGGCCCGGAGATCACTATACTATTCCTTTATAAAGGATAACGAATCGAAAATTGTATCCCAAAGATACACATTTTCGTGCAACAATCTCGATTTTTTGGATATTTCGAGCGAGATGTTGTATTTACTTTAGATAAGAATTCAATTTCTTGAATTCTTATGAAACTATCGCCCAGATGTGTGAATGTATCTGCTTTTGAGTTTTTTGTTTGTTTAACTCGATGGAATTTTTGGGATAGAGATAACGATCTCTGAATTTCTGGATTTGGGTGATGCTGTGGAGCCAATGTAGAACAATAAACGAATATTAGATTCGTTTATTCTAACTTTTAATTTTTATTTGGATTTTGGGGTTAATAATGCTGTGGGGGCAAATGTTAGGCAATAAACGAATGTTTGATTCGTTTATTGCGAATTTTGGATCATGTTTGGGTTGTTGTGGGTTTTGATGGGTTTATACGTTTTACCGTATTATTGCTGGGATTTTGGATTAGGAATGGGGGAAAAAGGTGGTAGGGCTTTTTGGAGCACTACATCCTCCCCTCCTTGAAAAAAAGAAAATTGATCTTTATGAAATTAATTTTCTGGTAAATGGTGTGATTGGGAATAGAGGATGACAGTATCGTGATTCCGTTACATATGCCTGATCTTTTCTAACATAGTAGCTTTATGTATACAATATTTATTATAAATGTGTAATTTGTGTAGATTGTTTCTTTCTTAATATTAATATAATCGTGTTTATACTGTATGTATGGTCGTGTATCGAAGTTTCCACGATGGTTTTTTATATAATAAAATTTGGATATTTTCTTTTAAAAGTTTGTACAAATACAATTTGGTTTTTAAGGTTTCATATAATTTGTGTTTAATGGTAGTTGTTGGTTATCCAAAAATAAAAGTTTTCTTACAAAAGGTGTTTGAATTCATTATATTAAATTTAACTTTGGGTTTTTTTTTTTTTTTGTTTTATTTTTATAAAGTACTATTTGTAAAAAGATACATAGATAAGTAAGGTTTTTATGGTTTATTCTTACAATTTGTGTATTACATAGAATTTTCATTGTTTATATATACATTTTCATTATTTACATATATTATTTTTGTTTTTTTTTTTTGAGGACTTTTCATTGTCCTTGTTTGTCGTGCGTTTATTTATTTATATAGCTTTTTTTCATGTATTTGAACATATAATTTAATTCTATAACTTTTCTTTTTTTTTTGTTATATAAAAATTTTCCTACTTTCTTAATATTTCTTAGTTGAAAACTGTTTTGTACTTATATAAATATTAGAAGTTGTTATTTTAACATTGTTTTGTAAGTTTTGTTTTTGTATTTTCGTTTTTTTTTCTTCATATATATATAATGTATTTTTTCTTATAGCTTAAGATTATTTATTATTATTACAAAAAAAATTTCCATTTAAGTCAGTGGTAGTTGATTAACATATTAACTTATTTTATTAAGTGAGTTAGTATTTGTCTTCATATATAAATTTTTGTTTTGTTTGTTTTCTGGGTATTAAAAATGTTGTATACTATTTACAAAATTATTTTATTCGTATACAATTATTTGAATAGAAAAAAAATATTTTTTTTTTTTTTTGAGGTAGTATTTTGGTAGAGTATTACTTTATGATTTTTTTTTGTAAATTTTAGCTATACATATATACATTTATTTCCCTTCACTTTTGTTTTATTTATTTTGGGTTTCTTATTCGTGATTGCCTAATCCACAAATGGTTTTATATTATTGTTGTGGACTATTCGAGTTCCTTTTCCTATTTTGAGGAACCATTTGGTTTCTCCATTACTTTTCTTTGGGACTATTAGAAGTGGAGAATTATATGGACTAATGGATGGTTCTATTATATCATTCCTTAGTAGCTCTGATACTTGCAGTGTTATTTCTTGCAAATGTGCATTTGGCAATCTATAATTTTTTATGTAAACGGGGTTATTGTCCGTTGTCGCGATATGTTGTTCATAAAAATTGTTAGTGGTCAGTTTTTCTCCTTCAATGAGAAATACATCTTGAAATTTTTCACAAATGTTTATACTGATTTTGCAGCATTCTCATCTAGGCTTTCTATCTTTATTTCGTTCTTGATACATTTGAATCAATTGAGGTTTTCATGTTTGTTGCTACATGATAAGATTCTGTAGTTACTTAGCGGTTCTATACAAATCATAGCGTTTTCTATGATCTCTTCAGTATTCTTTGTATTCAAGATTTTGTTATGTTTGATGCCTCTTGCTGGTACTATTGAGTTAGCTATAAATATACCTTTTTTTATTTCATTACCAATAATGACACTGTCTTGATTCAGATCCATCTCTATTTTCTGAATCATCTCTGTTCGTGGTGGTATCGAGATCTTGTTTAGACATTTCATGTTCATATTCATTGGCAATATTATTTGGTCTTCTTCTAGATTGATCTCAAGCACATATCCTTCATAATCTATTTTGCAGTTGTATTTCATCAAGAAGTCACGTCCTAATATCCCATCTGTCGAAAGATTTATTGAGTCATTAACAATGTGGAATGTATGTTCGATTACGTTGTCGCCTATAATAAGTTGTAACTTAGACACTCCTTTTGAAAGTATGACTTCATCTGTTATTCATTTATTTGACAAATGTCGCTATTATTTGTTTTTCTTATGCAATTAGTCTTAAAAACTGAAATGCCAGCACCTGTATCCACTAAGAATGTGAATACTCCTACTATATTTGTTATTCTTATCTTAATAAAATTTGTGAGATTGTTATTTATATTTAGTATTTTCTCCGTTCCCTTAGAATTCATTCTCTCTTTCTTCCAAAAGTTCCCCGATTCTGCAGACCGGGGACACCCAAGTTTCCCTGGTTGGTGTCATTCCCTCGGTGGCCATGGTAGCGCATATGTTGTCTACCATTGCCCATTATATTTCTATTAAAATTATTAGATGGTCTTCTACCTCTATGCTGGTCATTCCATCTTTGATTGTAGTGTGGGGGTGGAAATAATTATTGTTGTCGTTTTACAACATAGCGGCTATCTCACCCACCAACAAATTCCTCTCAACAATTGTCACTGGATATACAGATGCAGAATGTAAGATTGTCCGCCAAACGGGGAATAAACAAATAAAACTCACTGGTGATAATGTTTACGGAACACTTATTTATTCATGGTTTAATGCCAAGTAACACTATTTACACTTATTATTGGCGAACGCTAATTAAAGTTTTATTCTTAAGGTTAAACGGTAATAATGTTTGATACACGTTTGTTTAATTATAGCTTAAATGTAACCAAGACCGCGCTACTCTGTGATAGAATTTCTACTCTTCAACTGAAGGGAACTCCGCCACGCAAGGAATCCGCTACGTGTGCCTGGTACTACGGGTAATTTCTGACTGACTTCCATTCGCCACCATCAGAATGACACCGCAAAGAAAAGCCATAAAAAGGGGAGGAGGTACACGATCAACTCGAGGCAGTCAATCGTGATTGGATTGGGAAATATTGCATACATTTCGCATGTATGTGTATGCGTCGCATACGATCTTCCGGTGAACGAGGAGAGATGCGAGCGTTGTAATAGCATCTCCTGGTAATGATCATTAAGCAAGGGATAGGTCTCTGCGATCCTATGTCAACAGAGACGCTATTTCCATGATCGGGTAATGGGTATGCAAACATTGCATGGGTCTGCGGCTGTGTACACAATTGATTGTGTAATGCTTGCCGGCAACAGACCCTTCTGGTGTGAAAAACAAACCGAAGATCTGCTCGCCCTAGGAGAGGCCATAAATCAACATTCGGTTGATGGACATGCAATTTCCCAGGTCCGCTGACGGTTGGCGGCCGTTAATAGGAAATTCCGGTATACCATAAACAATCCGGCAGATATGAATGAGATGTTTAGGTATTGCAAACGAATATAGGGTGCAGCCATTGCCAGTGGTTAAAAGTAAACACTTGATGGCCACATCCAATTCGTTGCTTGTTTGCGGTCCATGATCGGTGGAAACCGATAATGGAAAACCAGCTATTGCTGAAAATGCGGGAAATGTTTGCTTTGCGTCGGCCGAAACCTTGTCGACGGTGGCAAACTGGTGAGACTTGGTAGCCGCACGCTTAGAGGTGACATAGGCAAACAAAGACGAGTACATTTGGAACTCTGTGTTGATTTTGTTTCCATGGCATAACGTGGGTAGAATAAGGTAATAGGGACGTGATGCACAGGGTGCAATGCATGCCTGAGGGTGAACTTTTGATGCCACGGCTAGGTGATAATCCTTGCCGTGGACTTAATGTTTTCAGGCATGATCGTGGAGAAAGGGGTTTGGAAAAACCCCCCAAAGAAAGGTAAGCTGCCTATAAGGTATTTATGTCGATTATCCTTTGGGATAACCGAATTAATTCCAGCAAATTGGTTGGCGGTTAAGGCCGTAGCAAGGTTGTATTATCTTGCTGAAGATTCGACTTCCAGGTAAGTCGCAATGCTGGGAATGGTGGGGATCGAGTGATGCATGGCTCTTCGGGCCCCGAAAAGCCCCACAGTAGTTTGATCTATTGTTTGGATATGCATTTACACGCATAACATTGTTCTGCCGTGTTGGATTATCTGTTTCTGTAGCTACTGTATTGCTTCTCTGAGTGTGGTGACTCTTGCTGCCAAGACTACTTGTCTGCTTGTTTCATTAATCCATTTTTAAATGCATTTAATCCAAGTTGATCATTCAATGACAAACATGATTTATTCTGTTTTTTATTAAAAAAAGATTAGAGCCGTAAAGGATCTGTTCGTGTTTTTATTGTGCTGATTCGCTCCGTGTTCTGGTTGTTTTTATTTACTCCAGTGCGAACAGTGTTCGGCGGAACATTGTACCAACCCACTATCTAAAGACAATAAACACCGCCAAAGTGGTGACCCCGACGTGATCTGTACACACAGCATAGCATACACTTCCCATAGTAAAGCAGAACTTCACACTCGGTCACGACTTCCGCATAGAGCACAGCCTCCAACGTTTTCTCGTTTCTCTCTCTCGTTCGTCCGTCGTCCGCATACGAATCTGATCGTAACGAAGTTACTGCGGCGGGAGTGGTGTAGCGATTCTAACAGATACACACGATTTACAAGCGAAATAGTGAAGAACACGAACGAAAAACAGACAGTGGCAATTAAATTAAAACAATTAAAAAGTGAACACGTGCGAAAAAGAAAACCGGACACGCGAAAATTCCACACAAATCGGGAAGAACGGTAAAGACAGTTCCAGTGAAAGTGCAGTGTTGGAGTGCGGCGCATGTCGATCTTTATGGAAAAGATGAATGAATGCTTTTTACTTTGTTTCAGGTATGCTCCCTCGACTTGTTGCTTGATATTGAAAGCTTTGGGACGTTCAGTTCCTTGCTTCTTTTTATATCGGTTCGCATTTTGCAGCCTCCTATGACCTTTGTTACAGGTATTGTAATGACTATTGGCCGCGTGTCTGTGGGCACGTGCGCTGCGTTATCAGGTAAGTAAGTTCTTTGAAGGTAGGAACCTTACCCGCGCGGAAATGTGCGTTCGTAGAACGCTACAGATTGCTGACGGAACCTCAAGTAAAGAATCCTCCAGATAATGTAAAACACGGCGGTTTAACTATTGTGAACCCTTTTCTCTTTATTTGTCTTGATTTGAATTCATTTATCTAGATTTGATTCGATTTGGAACTGTGTCTCTTCCAATAGATTTACGACGTTTGACAGCTCATTTTAATATTATTAACTGTAAACTGTTCTTTAAATTTCTCTAATATGATCTTAAACTGTTATAATTTAAATTGTAATAACAATTAATATTGGTTTTCGGTCACACAAAACTTACCCCTGATCAGTCTTGAATGTTGTGTCGTTTTTCTTCTTCTGAGGTTAATCCAATTAATTCCCAGCCATCACTTGTTAATTTCTTATTTTTATTACAGTTTTAATTAATCACTTTAATGCCACATATGTGATTTAAATTATTATCTATAAACTTTCCTTATTTCGATGGATATGTGGGGGTAAAAGTAAGTATTGTTGCCAGCGTATGGCACGGTTTCCACTTTTACCCCAACACTTGTCCACAGAAAAATTGTTCACAGGAGGCAGTAAAACACTTTTAATTTGCTTAATTCAAAGAAGAGTTTTGCTGTTTATTCTAATTCTTTTATCACTCTATAGGATCACTTTCCCTTAATACATTGTTTATCAAATAAGCACACGATCAATTTACAAATTTGCTACGAGCACCGGTGATTTTTTTAATGATAAATCCTTGTTAAATATAATCGAACTGAACTTATTATATTTTTTTGAATATGTTAATAACGCAACGACCTCGACTCTCGTGTTGGGTACAAACTCCACGGTAGTAAAAATGCTATTTGTTAAGCGGCGGCGTGAACGTCCGCGGTGAATGTCCGCGGTCAAGCGTGTGCATAAGCATGCACACGCGGCGGCGGTTAGCGACACAACCTCTCTACCGTAATCACGTTAATCGACTGCTTGAAAAGGGAAGAAATTGGATACAACCAAAAAAAGAACATACTTCTGCTCTCTCACTGCCACGTTCTTCGATGTGTGGTAGGTTTATGGGGTAAAGTATGAGTGCCGCGTACGGCACAGGGTTCACTTCGATTCCACTGTTTTTGGTTAAGTACCGGCGAAGGCACGGGTGAACGGGAATGTCCTTACTTTCCAGTTCACGACCAATTGATCACAAAACCACGCCACTCGTAGTTAACAATAAACAGAAAGAAAGTGTTACACACGGTCCCAATTAAAAGGCTGCTCTTTATTGTCATTAATGATGATTAAACATAAAACGTATACACAGGTGTCTTACACTATGAAAGTTAACTAAACTTGCAAATTAAATTGTTGGTGACACATCTTGTCTTTCTACGGTTAAAGTTAAATGAACCTGTAAATTAAATTGTTGGTGACACTTCTTGTCTTTCCACGACTAAAGTTAAATAAGCTTGCACATTAAAGGGCGGCGTAATATATTATTTTCGTTCAACACACGCGCCATTCCAACGAAAAAATCAGACTAAACTTGCGAATCTCCTCCGTTCTATGACGCTATTACATCCAGCACATCTGATCACCGCTTACATGACCAAATATGGTAACACATTCCTTTTTCGTTCAGATTCATCGCGAAAGGGGTTAGAATATACACCCGATGGTTGCTTTCGCCACTCATCGTGTGCGTCCGCGAAGCTGCAGACACAGCAAAGATCCCCTAATACATTCGCCACAGGTGCGAGCATCTTCCTAAAGGACGAGGGTTGAGATGTTCAGTCCATCGACACCGCGGGGCACAGTATCTGCGCCGTTCCGCAGTAAACATGCACAGACAGCTCACAGCTTCGACCAGGAATTCCTGCCGAAACTGCTGCGTGGTGTCGGCATTAGCGCATGGAGGGAACGCTGGATGTTCATGTTATCAAACATCCAGACAGCATCTCGTTGATGCTACGCTTGCCCGGCTACGATGGTGTCCTCCTGCCCGGTGTGCCAATGCCGATCGATACGATCGATCGGTGGCTTGTGTACGTGACGTACCGAAGATATGCTGTGCTGGTGCCGTGCCTCGCTTGGTCGGATGTTTGGCAACCGAGACGACTGGGCAATGTTATTTTGCGGGTAGTGTGACCAAATAGGTTCTGCTGCATGGTCATTTGTTGCCGATTTACATGAACCAATGCTTTATGGCTTTTCTTCGTTTTTGCAGGCACAGCACAGAAGGTAAGTACATGCTGGGGTATTTTAGGACACGTTTACTCTTTTTCACCTGGAAGGTAAGGAGTGGCGTTCAACGAACTGCCACGATGCTCGTTTTTAATTTAGATTGGATGTCCTAGATAGAAGCTTTTACCTCATATATTAGGAAGTTAGGTGGTGGCGTTCGGGAAAATCGCCACAGGTTACGTCGGTAAACTGACGATCGAAGAGAGCGGGACAATGACAGAACAGAAACACGCTATACGATTATCTTGGGGTGGATTTGGTTGTATGTGGATGAATCAATGTAGTTCTGAGCGGAACCCATTGACCTGATTCGGTAGTATGGTGAGTTCAGTGTACATTGATACATACAAAGACAGAACTGAGAAAGAGAGGAGAATTAAGCTGATGATATTCACCTGCAAAAAGAGAACATTGATCCCCAGCGAATGAAGTGTCTGGAGAAAAGTCGAAGTAACGCTAGGGAAATATTATCACGTGATTCAATCGAATGTTTTGATAAATTTCCCAAGCGGATCTGCAATGATGCGACAACTTCGTCCGGCTGGATTTGGTTGTCGCTAATCGACATGGACACGAGTTGCCGTATGGCAAAAAAGGTGAGCTAAACTCATTTATGCATTGTCTGCGTGGTACAATGAGTTTAGCTATGTGTCCTTGGTGGAAACATGCTTTGCAGGTGAACAGGTAAGTAGGGGGAAATGGGGTTGATTTGACGCGCTGTAAGGCGGTCGAAATTAGGTAGGAATTGTGGTTGGAATTGTGGGTTGTTTCTCATATAGAATAGAGAAACCCCCACAGATACAAGCGAGGGAATCTGCGACACAGACGACCGCAGGACAATTGCGACACCCATTAACGAATCAGACCACAACAAAACGCGTCACTCTTCTTTTAATAGTTTATTATTACTTTACTTTTTCTTTTAATTCTAATCTTTCAAATTTACAATTTAACTTATTTAACATTTTCAAAATTAACGGGGAGCAGAACCGCACGCCTCACAATCTTAAACCACAAGAAAATATGTAAATTAGGTAGGAGCGCACAACCACTCGCTACCACTTCTCTATTAACTGCCTGGGTAGACTAAACACCAAATAATATTTCTGCACTAACTAAGTCCGCGGGACAGATGTGGCCCGTGGGTGAACCTGTGACGTAGATGTAGTGTGCCCGACATGGACACGGGTTAACACCTATCGCTCCTGTGGGGAGGAAGTATTGTGCCAATACACGGGCACTCCGTTCAGTTCCATCCCCATCATCTATTGTTCTCGCGCTAAGGAATGTGACACTAAACAAAACTTCACGACGCAGGAAACAAGTTCAAAATACAGAGTGGACACAGCACAGGAACAATGAAACAAACACTCTCAGGAACGGCAGCACAGAAAATCAAAACACTGATTTATTGTTTAATTAAGCATTAATGTTATTTTATTGAAAAAAAGGTGTATATTATATTTATTTTAATATTGTAGTTAAAATAAACAAGTACTGAGACTCGACCGGTTAAAAATTATGGTGAAAATTCGTACACACACGACTCGGAATTAAGCGCATGCCTGCAGCGAATATAATATTCGACACGGCCCGGCGGTTGCAAACATTACACTCCGAGGATTATCGGTATTATCGCTCCCGTCCGCGGAACGGGAGCGGAAGTCCGGACAACTATTGTCGTCGGCAGGTGGGAAAGGACTCAACGATATTCAATCGTTGTTAAAAGAAATTCAGCTGGGGAATAGGTTCTCTTAAATTAAGGGTGCATTTCCTGTTCCAAGAGAGACGTAAAGTCTCTCTTTTGAGTAACCAAACCGATCTCATAGAGGAGATCTTCACGATACACAAGTGTGTGTACGTCGGTTCTTTTCATGGCTCAACGATATGGTGAATAACCTGAAACACAAAGAAAGGGAAAGAATCGTAGAGATGTTTGTTTATGTGAGAAGGTTACTGGGAAACGGGTCCAGAACTATGTAGGATAAAAGATATTTATGACCTGTGTCTATGCTGTGGTGCGGATGCGTAGGTAAATGTATCGCCATTAGGAAGAAGCGCTAATGGTTTTTCCATTTACACAATGGGAAATGTGTTAATGGCATCGCTAGTAAGGCTAGGTATTGAGTTCCTATTTGCATTTGAATATGCTGTATGATTTAATTGGTGCCAAGAGATGTGTGTATTTGTTTTAGTCCCTTGGGTGTAAGTCGCCAGCCAATGTGTATATAGGGAACATTGTTGTACACATGGCGCGGCTGGGAAAAATAGACGGCGCAGTATTTATGATCCCTGTCATGAAGGTTACAATGTATGTAAATCTAATGTTTTGTTTACCGGAATTCATCTAAGGAAATTTGACTGGCGACGTAGATGCCGAAATTGAATGGAAATTCCTGGTAAGCTAATAAAGAAATCTTAAGGAGCAATGGTATGCGAAGAGAATGCATGAAGGTAAGTTTTCTTTACAGGGACTTAAAGATCATAGATTTGATCTCTTAAATGCGTGCAGCATTTTTAGGTACTAATACTGTTGCATTAGCAAACTAAAGGCAGCTGGGTAGTGGTTATGGGGGTTTTTCAGGTAAGTAGACCGTAGGGTTTGGCGGCGCCGCTACAGCAGCCCCCCCCCCCCCCGCCCCCAATGACGTAGTCACGAAAAATAGGTAGGGCTGTGGGGGTGCTCGAATGAATGGTGCTATGCTGGGCGAAGGGCTGGCCACGACACTAAATGCGTGCAGCATTTTTAGGTGCCGAATGCGAATGCATTGGCGAGGACTTGAGCGTCTTGGGTGATGATTATGGGGGTTTTTCAGGAAGGAAAACCGTGGGATTTGGCGGACCGCCACACCCCCTAACGAGTGGATCACGGCAGCGGACTCAAGTGATCATGTGCGTAGGTTTAAGTAGGTGCCTAAGTGACACGTATTCACTTAACTTTCCACCGTCTTCTACCGATACTCGTTCACAAGTATCCAATGGTTACGAACTGGACACCGCATCTAAATGTTCACCAAAAAGCATAAATAAAACACGTCCGTTTGATTAAAGAATCTTTATTAACACTGGTGGTCCGGATTGTCTAAAATGATTCACAGATATATTTCCTTTTAGCAGGTGGCCAATATGGTAATTACACAAAGTATCATTTAAAACTACATAAATGAGCGTATTTGATTAAACACATTTGACTTTAAAAACGTTGCCTTAAAAAACGTTACAAGAGATACTCTTTCAATTTGCCCGACCGAATGTGCGACACCACCGGTTGACCTGGGACTTGACTCCGTGAAGGTTAATACTTGACTCCGCTGGTGACTGTTCGTCAACGTCCACCAACCGCCATCGTCAAAAATTCCCCACCCGAGGGTAGCCAATCAGCGCTTGAATCTATTGGACGGCTTCCATGGACATCGTCCAAGAGAACTGGAAGGGTCTATGGGTTATTAGGTCTTGGTAGGGTGCCGTCCCGACACAGGTTCATCAAGACGTCCCAAACTCTGTCTCGTCCGTCGGCTGCTTGTTCAAGGAAAACAATCTGCCTCCTCGTTTAGTATCTTTATTTTACTTAGAAATTATTTCTTATAAACTAAACTTACTTAAGTTTGGTATATTAACTTTTTGAGTCTGTAAAATAATTTAAACGTACAATTTTGACTCGTGGTCGTTCTTAAGGTTAAAAGCACAAATAATATTTATTTCTTTGAACACTAAACTCACGTCATGTTTTGAATATTAACTTCTCGAGTCTGTAAAATAATTTAAACATACAATTTTGACTCGTGGGCGTTCTTAAGGTTAAAAGCACAAATAATATTTATTTCTTTAAACACTTTTGGCGGTTATTGTCGATTCGGTCGTAAGTGTTCCGCCGAACACTGTACGCACACAAGGAACAACACACTGAGCGGAAACGGCACAAATAAAACACGAAAAACTGTTTTTCTATTTGTACGGTGACTTTTATTAATCCAAAAAGCTTATTTTGCACTTATCGTCTAGAATACACAAGTTAATTATTTTTGAAATTAAGCACACGTACGACTCGACGTTCTCGAACAATTCTATTCACGACCTCATTCGGTTATCTCTTCGTTAGAGATCCTCGCGGTTCGATGATCAAAATCTCTGTCTTCTCCTTGACGATTCAAATCTCTCTGAGACGGATTGTATCTGTAACACTATCCAAAAATTTTCCTAGTTCCCCTGCTAACAGAATTTCCGGATTCCTGTTAGCAGCATGTTACCGTATCCCCGGGGATATTTCATAGTTTTTTTTTTGAGAAAGGGAAAGTCATCCTGCATACATTCTTCGTTGAAATAGCAATTCCTTTTTCACGGCCTTCTGTTTGCACAGAACATCTGGCGCGAAGGCCGAGATGATTTTTCGGGCGTACAGCCCGTGGTTGTTTGCCTTTTGTAAACACAACCGAAATCCATTAGATCCTTCTAATGGGTGTGAACTTTTTACAAAGGAATCGTGGGACCGGAGTATTTCCTTTGTTGTCGTTGGATTTGTAAATCTTCCGAATTATCTTGTTGCGATAATTTCGGTTGTTTACAATTTTGGCCGCGGATAGGCGATATGCTTTCTTGCGTTTAGCTGCCGGCGTATGCATCCGTTGTTATTTATTTATCGAAAATGCAATTCCTGGTACATCGTGCAGATGCTTTGGATGGAAGATTTATGGCCTGTAATCTGGAATTGTTTTGCATACTATGAATGGATGCGTTGACTCGATGCTGAAAGTTTTTGAACGTTAAGTTCCTTGTTTTTTGATGTCGGTTTCGACATTGTTTCAGCTTCCTATGCCCTTGTTACAGGCCTGATTAATGAGCTTTGGGTACACGTGTCTGTGGGCAAGTGTACTGGATAAGGTAAGTCAGTTCCTTGAGGGTTTGGAACCTTACCTGGGCGGAATTGTGCGTTCGTAGGACGCTACACACTAAACTCACGTCATGTTTTGAATATTAACTTTTCGAGTCTGTAAAATAATTTAAACATACAATTTTGACTCGTGGTCGTTCTTAAGGTTAAAAGCACAAATAATATTTATTTCTTTAAACACTAAACTTGCGTTATGTTTTGAATATTAACTTTTCGAGTCTGTAAAATAATTTAAATTGTAGCGAGTATCCTTTTCTTTTCGCTACGCGGTAATTAGACACGCCGAGTACAATTGGCATTGTATCAAGAGTAACGTCTCTGTGGTAGCACCAGGTTAATCATTTAATTGTAGCGAGTGTCTTTTTCTTTTCACTACGCGTTAATTTGATTCGTCGTGTACTATTGGCGCGGTATCAAGAGTAATAGCTCAACAGGAATCTAATCGCTCTCGAGGTCTTCAGCTAACTGAACTCCTGGCTGTGCTCTGGTACCTTAGGGGTTGGTTTTTGCACACCAACACAGCCACAGCCATTTCTCCGCGAACCAATTCATTTGGAGATCAACTCTTATAGTGATGTCTCTCACACAGCCAAGGAAGTGATCACACCATTGCCCTGAGCTGTGTAAGTCATCGCAGGAGCCGGCATCAATGGTCGTAGCCACACCGTACCCCTGCCGGTGTGTACTTACATATTATGTTTACAGTGGTGGGCGCTATGTGTGTGGCTTTTTCCATAGATACTTATTTAATGTCAGAGGTCGCCCGTATAGCCCATACGTGCGACTTGATGTGTCTGTTCACGGGCATGCGTTGTATCTCTCGTGTTTGTTCGCCTGCTTGGTAATTCTGAAATTTGTCGCGGGCTTGTGCAACCGAATTATATGTTCGTTGGCGATTCTGTGTTGTCAGATCGCTACATGTTGTTTTTATAAAAGCGTGGTGCAGGCGTTACGCGCTTGCCTATGGCATCACGTTTGCAACTACGTTGCTCTTTGAAATTGTGTGTTTATGCCTTTTTCATTTCAGTGATGTCGCCTGCATTATTAAATGTTGATGAGTTTCCCACCTCAATAGGTTTGCAATTACTTGCAAGGAAAACTGTGCCAGGCGACCATCGAAATGTTTCGTAGTACGTATCCGTTACTGTGGTTTTTTTACAGGTTAGGTGTGCGCCCCTTTGGTTACACCTGCATACCGCGTCCAAGCTTTTGGTAATTTATAAAGGCAAAAAAGAATAGAAAAGTCACACATGTCGCAGGTCAAATCCGTTGATTCTGTGTGGGCAGGGTATACTGCCGCCATCCGCTATGGATAGATCCCTTGATTGACATAAGTCAATAAAACTTTTGCCGCAAGGAGGAATTGAGTTTGGGATTGTGTTTACAATTAGTGGCGATGAGTTTGGTTTAGCAAACGAATATAGGAAGTGGTCGTTGCCAGATGTTTAAAGTAAACACTTGACGGCCATGTTGTGCTCCGCGCCGTGCTTTGACGGTAGACCCGAGAGATGAGCGCGGAGTTGTCGAATGAGTGAAAATAATAGACAAAGGCGAGGTGTTTGGTCGAAACAATCCCGGTAAGCTTTATTGTTATTTATTTGGAATTAAAAGAGTGACTTTTATATTATTGATCGGCCAGGTTGAAACAGTCCCGGTAAGTTTTATTGCTATTTATTTAAAATTAAAAGAATGGCTTTTATACTATTGATCGGCCAGTGGTTCGGACTTTGAAGAGAGACTGACTGCATTCGGCCAGCGGTTCGGCCTTTGGAATGCTACTGATCCCGAAATTGAAAAGCACTGCCCTTTTATAGTTTTTGTGGTTGACCTTTGTCAACTATTTTATTGTCGAAATTCGCAGAAACACACATAATGACTTTGTGCGTTTCAATTCGAGTTGTGTTCTGGGAATTTGTTAGAGGCTTTAGTTGGATGGGTTCTGGGAAGGGAAATCATGAAATGCGCTTTGAATTAAGCATTTCATGATGTCAAGGTTTTTAGGAATTGAGTCAATGTATGATGAATTAACTTTTGGTTAAATTTGTTGTACATGTGACTCAATATGGAATTTGGATGTGTTATGTGGAATTGAATCAATGTACGACAATTGACTTTTGGTTTAATCTATCGCTCATTGATTCAATATGAAATTGGGATTATTTGGTGATACTGGGAATTTGGATAGGGGTTGCGATTTAGGATCGGTACAGTCATATCCAATTCGTTGCTTGTTTGCGGGCTATGATCGGTGGTAACCGATAAGTGAAAATTAGCTGCACCTGGACATGTTTATGAAGACAATGATCTGTTTATCCCATTGCCGACGCGTACAGCGTCATTTAACAGATCCCAGCTTATCATCGATCGGTGGGTCAGGTGCATGTTTACTCGAAACAACACTCGATCGAAAGTAGGTAGGTAGCTATGGCTACACTTGTATTGTTCAGCTAAAGGTCGACCGATGACAAGGGTGAACAAATCATGCAGTATGTGAGGAAATGCTCGTCGACTCTGCATATTGACATGTTCCATGTTATGCCGGTTGTCTGAAGGATAACCAAATTGAGTTTCCGATCGCATCAGCAACAATAATTATGTAGGTAGAATTCCGACGTCCCCTGGCAGATTGTCGGATTTGTTGGATGCTGGTGAAAGCTTAATGTCATGGCAAGGTGGTAATCTTGTCATGAACCTACATTTCAGGGATACAGTAAATATGTGCCGGGGCTATGCTTGGTCGGGTAAAGCGATGGTTGGCTCTTCGCGCGCCATGAAGAACCCCACAATCACCAAAAACACTGATACAACTTTAATAGTAACTTTTTATTTCTACAATATTCCAGTTGACTTTACAATTGTGGTCACAGGTGTGGCATATAAAGCCACAAAAATTTGGATATTTGATATAAAATTAAAGTGGTTACCTGATTCCTCCTTCTTGGTGACTAGCTCAGGTATCTTGTTGTGTTCGGCTCAGGTCAGTGCAGCAGCTTTCTCATTCCTCGATCGCCAAGTCTTTGGATTGTACAGTGGTTGGGCCGCCGTTCCTGTACTTTGTTGCGTTCTTGTTCTTAGATATGTACCAAGACACAATCCTGTCTGTGGTGTCTTTGTCTGCCGGTATTCTGTTTGGCGCCAGTTCAATTCGGAAAAGGAAGAACTTGTTTAGTCGGAACTGTTAATGGAGAATTCCTATACTCCAAGAATATTATTCGTTTTTCTTTAGGTCGAGAAATTATTCCCTGGTGCAGCATTTTTACTCCTTTTAATTTGTCAATCCTTTTCTTTTTACAATCATTCTTTTCTTAAATTAAAACAAAAGAACAACCAAACGGGAAAACTTCTTTGTTCCTTCCTCCTTCAACTGTGTAACCGAACTCTATCCAAAAACAGTATTTTACAACATCAACAACAAACGGAATCAAAGCATCATCCATCTGTCCCTCTCTCTCCCTCTCCATCAACATCCACTCCGAAAACAGAATTCGAACTTGCACACGATCCACACTCGAGCTGGGGTATGTTCGCACACTCAACTTGTGGATCGTGTGCTTTTCTCACCACCTTACCATCAAATTATATTAAAACCAAATTATATTAAAAACAATTAAATGATGGGGGTGGCGGAAGCCGCACGTAACACAGGTAGTCAATTAATTATACACTTATGGTTTACAAGTAAGGTATGACTTTAACTATTATTGTTTACAGGAATGGATCAATTTATTATTAATGTTCACCGGGAAGCTATGACTTTGAGTAGGGTGGAATGACTCGTGTGCTCACTTTCGTGAGAAAAGATAAGTGTGTACCGCACTCTATGGGGGGTGAAAATTGACTCCTCGATCTGCCGCCGTCGACATCCATTAACCGTGGTGAAGATGGACTTCCATCGGTCTGGAAGTAGCCAATCCGATCATTTCTTTGACGATAACCAAAGAGCGATCGAACTGGAATCCATAACCGAAGCATTTCCCCAGTGGCCGTAGAGGTCTGGATGAAAATCCATTTGTTTGAAGCCACGACAACGCAGGAACGAGGGGTGCGTAAAAGGAAATCCAGAGACGCCGGCTGATCAAACAAACGATCGGCCACCGAGGATGGATGGATCGTAAATCATAGGAATTGGTTTGTATGTTTGTTGGTATTGTATCAACAGACTTCGGTGAGATGATCGAGGTTACGATGCATGGGTGCATATTTATTTTAGGATACGTCAATCCAAGAGATGTTGCCGTCAGGCAAAAATATTTTCTTCTGTTTACATTGAGTAAACGAAGGCCGTTTCGATAGCCAGCGTGGCAATCGTGGCTGCTCGTTGTGTGGGTTAATGAGCGGGTAAGCAAACGAACACAGTGAGATACTGTTGTTTACTTATTGGCCACTGCGTACAGCATCAATACTTTGTACGCAGATTGCCAACGTCCCGTCGGACGATGTGTCGGGTGTGTGTTTATGTTAAAACAACACTTGAAATCCCTGTAGGCAGCCAGCAATGGGCTGTGCTGTAGATTGTCGTTTGAACGGTCGACCGAAGGTTCGGCAGATAAGGCGAGGATGAACATGAGAAAATGCTGCTTAGCCTTGTGCGTTGACATGTTCGGGGATTCATGTTGGTTACCTGATAAGGTAACCGAATTAGATTTCAGGGGCGTGATGCAGAGTAGCTTACGTTGCCCAAAATTGCAGGTAAGTACCATGGCTTGGTATGGAAAGGGGAAGGTTAGGTAAGGTTAAAGCGATGGGTGGTTCTTCGGCGCCTTGAAGAAACCCCACAAACCTGCGGCTTTTCCGTTGGCCGGGGAGGGGCGGAGACTGGAACCAAGGAAATGCTGCTGCGTGAAGTGCCGTTTTTTTTTTTAAACAACGATTATTTTAACCTTAATATAGCTTTATTAAACAATCTTATTATATTACTAATTGATTATAATGTTATTGTCATTTAATATCATTAATTACAATCTTATCGATCTGATTAATTTACAATCATTCATTTTTACAGTCTTATTTATTAATTGATTACAATCTTATTGTTAATTGAATTAAAATCCCGTTTTATTTTAAATAACGATTATTTTATATTTTATTTTATTTAGTTTTATCAAACAATCTTATTATATTACTAATTGATTACAATCTTATTGTCATTTAATATCATTAATTACAATCTTATCGATCTGATTAATTTACAATCATTAATTTTTACAGTTTTATTTATTAATTGATTACAATCTTATTATTAATTCATATAATTAATCACAATTTTAGTTATTAACTTATTTATTAATTGATTACAATCTTATTGTTCTGATTAATTAATTACAATCTTATTATTAATTGATATAATTAATTACAATCTTATTGTTAATTGATATAATTATTTACAATTTTACTTATTAACTTATTTATTAATTGATTACAATCTTATTATTAATTGATATTGTGGGTAATTGTCACTAATGCGTCAGCACGGGTGTGGGTTAAGCACAAAACACCACCGATGAATCCTTCCCTAAAACAGTCCGCCAAGGAAGGAGAAAATAAAACACCTGATTTTCTTTTCATTCACTTAGATATTTATTTATCGATTGTTATCAACATCTACACTTTCTGATGTATTTATAAACTTAGCAAATACCATCGCACTGTGATTCATTTAGTTCGATTTTCTAAGGAAAAAAAACCGGCCAGCGAAGCGGTTTTCCTTTACACGATATCAATTTGGCACTTTAGTTAAAAACGCACACGAAAAGAAAAGACTCGGGCGTAACGAAAGAACTCTCGGCAACTCTCCGCGGGGATTCGTAAACGAAGCTGCGCACCTTTCAATGAATAAAAACTGACTCCTCCGGTGTTGGACGACATTGACCCAGCCTCGGTGATTGCGATGAATTTCCACGCACATCATCGCCCCAACGACCAATGAAAAACGATTGCATTCCATTGGGAGGTTCTCATGTACGTCGTTCAGATGAGTTGAATGTCTTTGGCTTGGAAGAAAGGCAACGACATGCGTCGGGTGAAGGAAAGGAAAAAGGAACACCCATATGCCACAAGTCAAATATGTTGATCGATGTATGGGCTGGGTATATTGCCGCCTACCGATAGGGATAAGTTTCTTGGTTGACGTTAAGTCAACAGATCCTTTGCCGACGATGGCTAGGCACTAGGATAGATGGGATCGTGTTTACTTAAAATGTAACGAGGAACATGGACATGAGGGCAATGTTTTGCTTACCCTATTGCCAACGCGTATAGCGTCATTTCATTGTTCCTTGCATGCAGCGTATATGGGTCGAGTGCATGTTTACTCAAAACAACACTCGATCGATAGTAGGTAGTCAGCTATGACTACTCTGGAAAGGGTCGACCGATGACAAGGGTGAACATGTTATGCAGCATGTGAGGAAATGCTCCTCGTCTCTGTGTATTGACATGTTCAGTGTTTATGCCGGTTATCTGAAGGGACAACCGAATTCCATTTCAGGGCATAGAAGCATCAACTATAATGTAGGCAGATTGCCGACGTCCCGTCGGTCGATTTGTCGGGTTTGTTGTTTGTATTAAAACAACACTTGAATTTCCTATAGACGGCCAGCGATAGTTCAGTGGTGATGAGGGTAATCATGTCATGCACATGTAAGAGTAAATACTTCTTCGCATAGAGCGTTGGCATGTGCATGAATTAATGCTAATTACCTGATGAGGTAGCCAAATTAGCCTTCGGGGGCATGGTGCGTTGGATGCGAGCATGCCCCGAGGTGAAAGTTTGATGTCATGGCAAGATGGTAATCTTGTCATGAACTTATATATCAGGAATGCTTATAAATAGGTGCAAGTACTTGTAGTTGGTAGGGTAAAGCGATGGATGGTTCTTCGGGCGCCATGAAGAACACCACAATATAATTAATTACAATCTTATTGTTAATTGATATAATTAATACATTTTTACTTATTAACTTATTTATTAATTGATTACAATCTTATTGTTCTGATTAATTAATTACAATCTTATTGTTCTGATTAATTAATTACAATCTTATTATTAATTGATATAATTAATTACAATCTTATTGTTAATTGATATAATTGTTGGGTCCTGAGGCGGCGGCGTCGTTGACGTGCTTTGCCTCTTTATAGAAAGTCCCCTGACATTCAGCTGCGGGATGTTCCGAATAATTAAATCACGCGCGGCGAGCGCAAGCTTCCCGTCGTATATGTCGTGAAAATCAAACGTCCGGCTTTGACTTGGGATTGTATTATTTTCTTTATTTAAATTCCTTTTGGCTTGAACATTTTATTTTAGGATCTGGATGGTATGCGGCCAGGGGTTCGGCCTCGAAACTTCAACTGATGATGTTGGTCAGCGGTTCGACCTCGGAACTTCGACTGATCACGAAATTTAAATTTACCGCCCTTTTATAAATTTTCTAGTTGAGAATTGTCAACTATTTTATGGTCAAAATTCCCAGAAACACACATAAGAGTTTGCGTTTCAATTTGAGTTGTGTTCTGGGAATTTGTTAGAAGTTTAGTTGGGTGGGTTCTAGGAATGGGAATCATGAAATGCGTTTTGAATTAGGCATTTCATGATGTCAGGATTTTGGGAATTGAGTCAATGTACGACGAACTAACTTTTGGTTAAATTCGTTGTTCATGTGACTCAATATGGGTTTTAATGTGGAATTGAATCAATGAGCGATAAATTAACTTTGGGTTAATTTATTGCTCATATGATTCAATAAGAAATTAGGAAACTTAGGATTTGATAATATTGGGGATTTGTATGGGAGTAGCGATTTAGGGTCGCTACATAATTAATTACAATTTTACTTATTAACTTCTTTATTAATTGATTACAATCTTATTATCAATTGATATAATTAATTACAATCTTATTGTTAATTGATATAATTAATTACAATCTTATTGTTAATTGATATAATTAATTACAATATTATTGTTAATTGATATAATTAATTAAAATTTTACTTATTAACTTATTTATTAATTAATTACAATCTTATTGTTCTGATTAATTAATTACAATTTTATTTACTTATTTACTTTTAAATTTCTTGAATATTCACCATCGATTTATTTAACTTAATAGAATGTTCTGATGCAACTTTGATTTACTTTTAACTTTCTTGAATATTCACCATCGATTTATTTTTGAAGGACTCGAGACGGACCCACATCACTTCTGCTTCTGCTTCAGATTTCTCATCCACACTATACCTCGCTTGCTTGGTTGGCCGCCCATGATCGCGTTACTTTTTGTCGATCAACCAAAAACCGTTCGCCAGCGGCTCCCACGGAGTTTGGACTTCTGGACGGTGGTAACCCCTAAACTCGTCCTCCAGAAGGTTCAAACCACTCGATATTAGATTTACTTTTATTAAATATTCAGTTTTTTTCAAAAGATTGCTTTGATTAGTCCAGATTATAACGATGTGTGTACGCCAAAAAATTAACCAAGAAGGGAAATTAACATAACAAAAACAAACAAAAACGGTTGTCATTTTGACAACCAACAGAATTAACTTTAAAATTCAAGCAAAATGTTTCTTATGGATCATATTATTCGATGGGAGTCGGAATATTTTGTGGATTAAGCAAAATTGTTTGTTAGCTGTTTTTATGGGGTTTTGGGTTTCAGAGTGTGGTGTATTTCCTTGCCACAGAATGTTTGGTAAAAATGTAATGAATTACTTGATGTTCCGGAGACTAGTTCGACGACGGTTCCTTTCCCAGCTGGCTTGATGATTCTTCCCTTTTCAAAACGACAAGCTTCTTACGGGAGAAACCCGTCTGCGCCGAGTGTAGTAATTCTTGGTAGTAGCTGATGGCCCGGTAAAGCAGGCTGGGGCTAACGATGAATCAGCTAGAGAATTTTCCTTTGGTTACTGCTGTTGATGGTAGTTGTGATATCGATGATTGCGTTGCCTTCGTTGCCCTTGCAGTCGCCTCAGTATCCGTAATCAATTGAGCGTTTAGTTTATTGATTGTTAACTGCAAATGAATTTATGATTATTCTTGTACAGCTAATTTGAACTTAATTGGAATTTCGTAGCTCCTTCTGGGTTTTGTGCAAGAGAGGCCACTTTCTGATGATTCCCAGGTTTCAACGGTTAATCAGTTCTTAGGGTTCAACGGCAAATCAGTTCTTAGGTTTCAACGGGAAATCAATTAAGCATTTAGTTTATATTTATTCTTTTCACTTTATTTATGACATATGGTTTTTAATACATTTCACCGGTTTGTAACATTTTTCGCTCTCGGTTGGACATATATACTAAAACATTTCTTGATTCTTTTTCTCCTCCTTCCTTTTCAAAGCCGACACCACAATTCTATTCTTCTTTTCTTTTAAAATCCTATCTTTTAAACCGATTCACTTTCTTTTCCTTTTTTCTTGCCACTTCAGAATCTACTGCTTCAAAAAAATCAACTCAACGGGGTTCCAAAAAACCGTATTCAACATCATATTGTGGTACTGGTTTTCCAGGTACACAAAAAAAAACTCTCTCTCGCTCTCCCTCAACATCCACTCCGAAAACAGAAACTCCAGTTCGAGTGTGGATCGTGATCGAGTTCGAACACTCATGTGGATCGTGCGCTTTCTCCACCACCTTACCATCAAACTACATTAAAACAAAATTATATTAAAAACAATCTAATGATGGAGGTGGCGGAACCCGCACGTAACAAGAGTAGGTTATTTGCAATTCAGGCAAAATTGCTTCTTATGGATCATATAACTATAGGACTTGGAATATTTTGTGAGTTAGGCAAATATTTCTTATGGATGTTAAAGGTTTTTCTTATAACAATTGATATAGGTTTTTATTTCATACAAAACTTACCCCTGCTCAGTCTTGAATGTTGAGACGTGGGTTTTCTAAATGTAAAACTCTGTTTTTCCTTTTCTTTTATTTATTGTCAGGTATTGTTTTTATTGTATGTGTCAATTTAAATTTAACAATTGTTTATTAACTTTTTGTATTTAATTTCTTTGTAACTTATATGTATTAAACTGTATTAACTTCTTTAAATTGTTAATGATAATTTACTGCACATTTAAATATTTTCTTTGGCAAACGGTATGCAAATTTGTGTGAATCCATGAAACATTTATTTATTAAACTTTACTAGTTTCTTTGAATTGTTAATTATAATTTACTGCACAATTAAATATATTCTTTGGCAAACGGTATGCAAATTTGTGTTGAATCCATAAAATATATATTTATTAAACCATTACTAATTTCTTTGTGAACCGCACGCGCACACCGATTGACTACTTATTTTCAACTTCTTCGGTTGGCGGTTAATTTTCAACTTTTACTAACTTCTTTGTTCGTGGCCACCACACTCGCACACGACTCGATTAACTATCTAATCCTGATTTTTTCTATTTTATTTTATTATTTTCCGCTAATCACGAACCACACGCGTACACGAATTGATTCAGAAGAAGGAACTCAATCTCGTGTCTTTCGACACATATCCTTTTTCGTTCCGCTTCCACGATAGGAAGCGGAATTGGCTAATAAAAGGAAGATGCAATGTGAGCGCGGTTTTAAATGGGTGTTTTATTTTTAATTAAATTATCTACTATTGTGTTTGGGGATATTCTATTGTAAAGGGAAATTAGTGATTTGGAGGGAAGGGAAGGATATGTATGTGAAGACACGAGATGTTAATAATTCAAAGGGGGAGTGATAATTAATTGAACTTTAATTATATAACATGGATGGATATCATATTATGGGACTTGGAACATTTTGTGGATTAGGCAGATATCTCTTATGGATGGATATTGTTGTAGCAGTATTTTGGCGGAAGTGTTGTCGCCACTTAGGTGATGTGATGATTTGTCTATTCGAATGCCGTCACAAATAAAACACGGAAATCTCCTTTGGAATTTGTCTTTAATTTTTTTTATTATAATATACACTATTTGTTTCGATGTTTCACAATGCCATGTTTTATTATTATGTAGCACAAATCGATTCGAGGTCTAGCAATACAAGTATTTATTATAATATACACGATCGTTCTGGAGTTTCTCACTATATAATGTTCCCGTGATTAGTGCATGTGTAACCAAGTAATTCCATAGACACTTGCAGACACACGATAGACACTTGCAGACACAAAAACAAGTTACGACGCTAACGTTTTGGAACACACGCTTAAAGTTCAACGGAAAACAAAACATAAGTTACGGCACTAACGCTTTGGAATACACAAAGCGCGACCTCCTCGGTTAACACTTCCTGCATCTCCTCCTTCGTACGGAATCTCTGTTTCGACTGTTCGATACGGACCTCTCGTCGCGTTGACGATCACAATTCGACTCCGGTCTGCCCACTCAGATACCCAAATACAGATTGGCCATCTGTATCTGTGCAGACAACTTTTTTCCTTAGATCTGCTAACAGAATATCCGAATCTCTGTTAGCAGCATGTTATTTATTCCCCAAGGGTAATATGAATGCCTGAAAAGGGAAAAGTCAATCGACGCATACATCCTTATTATCATTATCACCCTCGGTGGTGGTGATAGAATTTCATTTCGACGGCCATCGATCGAATGCCGCCTCTATTTGCATAAGGCATCCGGCACACAGGCGAAGGGTATCCTGCAATTTGTATAGACGTAAAGTCCGTGAGTTGTTTAACTTCTGTAGGGTAATATCAACAATCCATTAGATCTTTCGAATGGTGTGAAAATATGGTAAGGACCGTGGAACTGAAGTAGTTCCTTTTGTTATTTTTACCCTCGTACATTTTGAATTATCTCGTTGAGATAATTACGGTTGCCGTTTCTTTTGTTGGGTGATAGATTTGGTGGTCTTGTGGTAGACCGCCCGCACGTGCGTCCGTTATTCGGAGAATTTGCTGGTGATGGCGAATCCTTGTAACATCGTGTTAGATGTACAGGATTTTCGATTGTGCAGTGTTGGAGTGCGGCGCATTTCGATCTTTATGGATAAGATGAATGAATGCTTTTACCTTTGTTTCAGGTATGCTACCCTCGACTTGTTGCTTGATATTGAAAGCTTTCGGACGTTCAGTTCCTTGCTTCTTTTTATATCGGTTCGCATTTTGCAGCCTCCTATGACCTTTGCTACAGGTATTGTAATGACTATTGGCCGCGTGTCTGTGGCCACGTGCGCTGCGTTATCAGGTAAGTGAGTTCTTTGAAGGTAGGAACCTTACCTGCGCGGAATTGTGCGTTCGTAGAACGCTATAGTATCATAAACAAAGCGGCGGATCCTCGCCTGAAATGGATTATTTATTAGAGTAATGCAAATGTACAATACAGTTATAGAGCGGTAAAAACAATATTAAGCACCGTCCCACGTTGTTGCTTCTTTTCTTCTGTCAGAAGTACTTGTGCGTTTGTTCTCCTATCGCTCGGTCCGGCGCTGCAATCGCATAGAGTACGCAGCTGAGGGCCATTCCACAACACTCTCCCTCGACTGCAGCGTCGGGTCGATCCCCTGCGGAACCACCGAGGCCGATCAGATCCAGGCACCTCTGATGTTTGTCTTTCGTCAGTCCCTTCGTGAGGAAGTCCGCAGGCATCTCATCCGAGGGAAGTTGTTTGATGTCCAGTCGACCTTCGCGCAAAACGTCCCTGACGAAATGATGTCTGATGTCGATGTGTTTCGACCTCGCGTGAAACGTGTGGTTCCGGGCCAGCAGCTGTGCCCCTCGGTTGTCGTTCATCACCGGAACTCTCTCACACTCGCACAGCTTGAGCTCCGACAGGAATCCCCGTATGTATAGGACCTCTCTCGCGGCCTCAGTTAGCGCCATGTACTCTGCCTCAGTGGACGAGAGCGCGACGGCGCGCTGTTTCCTTGACTCCCAGCTGATGGCGGCGCCGCTCAGTGTGAAGGCGTATCCGGTGTACGATCTCCGGTCCACCGGGCACCCAGTCCAATCGGCATCAGCGAATCCTTCCAAGCCTTTCATGCCCCTCGTGTACGTAATTCCGAAGTCGGCGGTCCTACTTAGATATCTCAGTACGCGCTTTGCCGCCTTCCAGTGTGCCTCGACGTGGCAAGTGTTGAACTGACTGAGACAACTGACGACGTGTGAGACATCCGGTCTTGTGGCGATCGCCAAATAATTCAGAGCTCCGACGAGCTCGCGATAGGGCCGGTCTCCTGGTGATCCTGTGATGAGTTTTTGTTTATATAGTCTGCTGTTGTTATAAGCACTGTTCCTATTTCCGACCACCAGCAAAAACCACTCACAAATAGTCACTAATTATGGGGTTTGTTTAAATAATAACAAAAAAAGGAAAAAAAAACGAAACACTCTCCACATTAACTGAATGCTCTTTATTTCGTATTTATTAACTTAAAGGCGGTACTTCGTTTCACAAGATTATTGTTTGACAGTTAAAATAATTGAATTCCAGTATTCGTTCGGAATATGATTGGTTCTGTGGGATTATGAGTGTCTTGGTAGGGTGCCGGTCCGACACAGGTTCACCACGACGCCCCAATCTCTAATATCGTCAGTGTAAACGGTTTACCCTGTCTTGCAGCTCCGGGAAACAATCGGTCTCGTGGTTAGATTGTGGTGTGTCTAATAAACAACGAGGGTATTTCTACGGCCAGTTTCTTTATTGATCCAATGGCTTATATTTAAAATCTAGGTACTAAGATATATACACCAAAAAAAAATTGAATTCCAGTATAATTGGTATGTACAAATGATTGAATGAATTAATAAACATTAGGTGTATAACAAATACTTGAATTCATAAACACTAGGTATAATTGATTGAATTAATAAACACTAGGTGTGTACAAATAATTGATTGACTTACATACTAGGTAAGTAACAAATAATGGTTTGAATGAATACACGAGGTATGATTGATTGAATTAATACACACTAGGTATAATAGATTGAATTAATAAACACTAGGTGTGTACAAATAATTGATTGACTTACATACTAGGTAAGTAACAAATAATGGTTTGAATGAATACACGAGGTATGATTGATTGAATTAATAAACACTAGGTATAATAGATTGAATTAATAAACGCTAGGTGTGTACAAATATGTTTCACGAACGTTTAATTGTTCGCGGTGCAAACAAAAATGTTCTGCGCAAACGCGGTGCACTGTAAAAACTATATGATGATTTTCAAAAGGTGTTTCACGAACGTTTAATAGCTCGCGGTGAAAACGAAAAAGTTCTGCTATAATGCGGTGCAATGTAATAACTATATGATGGTTTTCAAAAAATGTTTCACGAACGTTTAATTGCTCGCGGTGGAAACGAAAACGTTCTGTTATAATGCGGAGCACTGTAAAAACTCGTTCATCGTCTTTTTCAAACTGCCTGCTTAATCTCCTCCGGGTTGACTCTCGCCACCAAAACACATCAACATACATTCGTGTTGCTCACCACATCGTACCCCTGCTTGTGTGCACTTTTCGATATGTGCACTGGTGGGCGTTATTGGTGTGTGTCGATCGTTGTACATAATTATGTGGAGGGTCGCTCGTATTGCTCATACGTGCGACGTGATGCAGCTACATGGGCATGCGTTGTATCTCTCGTAGTTGTATTGGTTGAGATGTGTCCTTTTAAGGGCATGCGTTGTAGGTTTCATCTGTTTGCGCGCCTGCTTGGTAATTCTGGGAATTAGTCGCAGGCTTGCGCAACCGCATAATGTTTTGGATGGTTGTTCTGCTATATCAGATCGTTGGTTGATGTTTTTACCAGATCGAAGTGCAGATGTCCCATGCTTGCTTAGGCCATGTAGTTTCATACCATTGCAACTACGTTGCGCTTGGTCTTCATGTCATGGTTTCAGATATTTTAAGCATTTCTAATTTTGGGAAGATGTCTGTTATTGCTGATACACTTTGTATCAGCGGACATTGTAGTTTTTAGACATGCTAATGCAGGTAAGTACACGGTTTATTGGCGCCGAAGGCTTATAAAAAAAAGGTTACCTGGTGGTAGGTAGGTAGGTGAGTAGTGGCGTTCGCTAGAGCCGTCACAGTTCATCTACTAGTTAAACTTAAGTAATATAGGATATGTGTTCCATTAAACTTTACGCTAATCACTTAAAGATTGTAAGTACAATATATACAAGGCGTTTGGTACACTACAATTCATCAAACGGTTAACAGTGCGAAGATATATTTATTCGTCCACTGGTTAAACTTAAGTATATAGGATATATGTGCCATTAAACTTTACACTAATCACTTAAAGATTGTAAGTACAATATATACAAGGCGTTTGGTACACTACCGCTATTGGTTTTTATTTCGATTTTGATTTTGCTTTTGACCTTAAACCTCCGAACGATGCAGCGACTTCACTCATAGAAAACTCAAACACGACTCTCTATATCTCCGTCGACACAATCGCTTGCTGAGGGTGTTTGGCGGATTTAGCCTTAGTCGAAGTGTTCCACCGAACACTGTTCACAAACAGAAGGAACAACCTGTTCACCAACCGACACGGAAAGAACACAACCACCAAATAAAAACACTGCGAACATTTCCTTTTTATTATAATTTTATTGTTAGGTATGTTTTAAAATTTTAGCTTCTAAGTACACATTCGATTCATTCGACCACTTTATTAATTAACTTATTGTTTAACATGTACAGTTGATAACTCTTAGTTTAAGCTGCCTTTAGTAAACCAGCGCATGTATTTCTCACACAAATGTTTCGTTTCGTTGGATTTCTTTTGGTCTAATTTATTTGAGTTCGCCACGATTACAATAAGATATTTTTATCCGTATATACTGTCTATTTCTTTTCGAAAAACATCCGATTTTAAAAGTATATATCATTCGTTCGGTTGTAACAACAGAAAATTCAAGGACTTAATACACTTGAACGCGTCTTAAAACCACTGTACGTAAAATCAAACCTTCTCGTCCTGTTTCTGTAGCGAAGTATTGCGCGGCGCGGACCGACCTCCTCGTAGGGTTTCTCTGTGTAGACCTTTCTGGACCGATGCTCGATATCAACTCACCCTCTTTCAACCTATCGGATACTGTTTTTCCAGTATCTGTATGTTTTGTATCTGCAGTTGTGCAGACACAATTTCCTGTAAGGAGAAAATTCTCACGCATACATATGGAAGCTTCACCGTCTTTGTTGACGGTGGATTCTATTCCCACGCTGCTTAGTTAGGTCGACCATCTGGTGTTGACGATCGCCTGGACGTCTAGTCCGCTGGTATCTATTGGATTTGAAATCCAAGAGAGTTTTTCACATGGTGTGAAAAACAAACATTCCGCTGATGCATTTCTGCTTGGCGGACAGTGGCAACGGCGCAATGCTGTGCCGTATTTATTTATTGCAGCTGGCCTTCGTAAAACTCCAAACAAAGTATTGTTTGGAGTTACGTGGTGCTTGGTTTTTCGCGCCATCTGGGTGTTTACGAGGCTAAGGAATGCGCTCCTTTGTTTGCGGTGAATATTTGGGTGATCTAATGTTTAGATCAACCGCACCACGTCCGTTGGTCGGTTAATTGTTTTAATTGTAATTCCCTGCATCTCGTGCAGATGTTCAGGGTTGCCGACTTGTGGTGCTGGCATTCACTTAGCTTGCGATTGCACACGTCGAAGGATGCATGGATGTTTCTCCTTGTTTCAGGTCGTAGGTTTTAGGTATGGAGCGTTTAGCTCGGTATTAGAGGCTTTGGGGACGTTAAGTTCCTTGCCTTCTGGTGTCGACTCAACGTTGGGTTACTGGCGGCCCACGCTGGGCTTGGGACCGCGTCTGTGGACGTGATGTTGTCCAGGTAAGTGCGTTACCTCAAGTTGGTCTGGACTTTTTCCTGTGGGGAATTTGTACGTTCGCCACAGGTGGACCTTTGTTCGCATACACCTAAAGAAATCGTTTCGCGCCACGATCAACCGGCGCGGGGTTTTCTTATTTTCTTGTTATGTTCGATCCAATACTGTGGCAAGTCAAGGGTGTGTAACACAGCTGCCTTGTTTCTTGTTCTGGACTTTCGGAACTCATACCCACCGGTGATGATGTTAGTTCTATGTGTTATATCGAAGTTTGACCTCCGATATAAACATTTAAATAATTAGTTATCGGAATTTCTATTGGGTTAATTGGATTTTGTTGTTTATTATGAGTCCCTGTTCGGGCGCAAAATGTAATTGTAATGTAATATCTGAGCGTAACCCCAGATATTATTATTTATTAATTATTTATCAAAATGTAACACCTGAGCGTAACCCCGAGTTATTTTGTTATTTAATTATTGGGCGGCTAATGGCCAAAATGTCGTATTGTTGTTGTTGTTAGTATTTTGTTATAGCCCCACGTTGGGCGCCAACATGTATAATTTTTTATTGGACATACAACTTCTAATTTTAATATTTATTCATGATATTTGAGGGTTGCTTTCTTGCGTCTTTGGTCAGCGGGCGTCTTTCTCAACCGGGGGCTTTTCTTCCTTTGTTGTGACTTCTTTGATTGTCTTCTTGCGCCTTAGGTCAGCGTGCTTCCTTCTGGGTGGGGTTGTTTGTAGCAATTAAAACAGAACCTTTTCTTTTACTTGCACTTAAATTTTATTGTTTAAAATCACCACTATTTAATTCTAGACTTTACAACAACTACATTACTTAATTCACTAGTCAAAACAAGAGTGATTAACTTTTATTCCATTTGCAGGAGGACAAGTCCTTTTGCTTGGATTATTACTTTAACTGCCCTATAATAACTTACTCGCAAGAAGACCGGCCCTGCTTATGGTTGGCTGCAGTCTTCTTGCTTTCGTTATTGTGCGACTTTCAACTCACCTGCAGCCACTTTATATACCATTTCGATTGTCCATAATTGTAGATGGAGCATTTTTCCTACCCAGCGCGTGTAACCTATTTGGGGGTTAATTGCCTGTCATTCTTAATTGGCAATTTTCAATAATCGCTTAATTGTTCTGCAAAAATTGCAACAGAAGCGATTCATATATTTACTCGATTTGCAGCAGCAATGACCGAACCAATTTCAGTGCATTGCCCTACGTGCAAATCGTTTGCGACTTCTCGTTGCGTCCGCCATTTTCGCTGCGATCAGCATTTCGTTGCCGCTGCGCTAACGTCTTTGATGAGTACCGCTCGTGTCCCATATCATGTAAAACATCGTGTTAACATGTGTACCTGTAATATAAAACCGTTTAGGTCTGGTTTTGCTTTTCGTAATGCGAAACGAAAGGCAAGGTCAAGTGCGCGATGGATATGCTTTGGACGATTTTCGCAAGGTATGCGATATGTTTTTATTTGGGGAAGTCTTTACTTCTGAATGAACGCGGGTTTGTATATTTTGCATGGTATGTGGAATACGAATTGCGATTGCTGGGGAGGAGAGTATTGCATTATATGCAGAATAGATGGAATCATAAGAATATATGATGGAACTGTTTTGATATTATGAGATCATAGAAATTGATGATGGAATTGTAGGAATTGGTGATTTTAAGATGATGGCATCTTAATTGTGTTATGTGTGTTGGGAGGGGGTGTAAAGTGAGGTGTAACATATGCCATGATGCACATACATTGTGCTTCCTGTTGTTTACCCCTTTGAACATCTCAGCACTCCTTTTATGGACATAATTTGTGCTTCATCGATGGCTTGGGTAAACCACTGTACGTTTTGGATTGTTGCAGGCTTGTGCGACCGTTGCATGTTCTTGTACTGTATCTTTACATGGAAATACGTGATTCGACGCTACTTGTATGGTACCATTTCTCAAGGCAGTTTTTAGGCGCCCAGTGATGGTTTGTATGAAGTTAGTTTCATAATCATGGAACCAATTTGTCCTGGGGAAATGTGATGCCCTATTCGGAAATGATTTCGTACTTTGGTCGCGTGTATGCCGTGCTATTTACTTTCAGGGGATTTTAGGAAAGCTTTGCGTAATTGCAACTGTCTGCATTGGGCAAGCTGTATGATTGGAATTTATACGACCTTTTTTTCCTATAAACTATTCCTCCCGGCTATTTTTAGGTATGACACCTGTAGTGCAGGATTGTTATGGGCCTTTTTGGCCAAATTGCGTGTATTATAAGGAAGGGTAAGTAGTGGGGTTTATGTAAACCGCCACAATCCTTCACCTTCGACGTCCTTCCTGAGCCACGAACCCGGTTCGACGGGGGTACAAACGGTGTTGCAGTCCTCCATCCGAAATCGAGAGAGTAGTTCCCGGATGTAATTTGGTTGAGAAATGGTAATCTGTTTTCCGTTTCTGGCGATTTCGATCCCCAGGCAATAGCGAGCTATTCCCATATCTCTTGCCTCGAATACCTGCGACAAACCTCGTCGGATGAAGTCGAGTCCTCCTGATCCCGATAAAATATCAAGATGTCGTCGACGTAGACCAGTATTATCAGCGGTTCTCCCCATCGCCGGAGGCGATAAACGCACGGGTCCGCGCTCGTTGGCGTCATATTCAATTCTTCAATCAATCAGTTTCTTATGCCATTGTCGACCGGCCTGTTTGAGACCGTACAAGGCCCTCCTCAAACGGCAAACCGTCTCGCCGCCCTGAAGTTGCTTCAGTATTTCCTTGGCGCGGCTCCCGACACCGGTTTTGTTTTGTGTCGCGACGATTTTCCTCAAATATTCCGCGAGTGAATCGGGCAGTTCCATGTACGTCTCCTCCTCGATCGTGCCGTTCAGGTATGGGGTCGTGATGTCCGTCTGATGCACCTTGAGGTCGTGCTTGACCGCCAGCGCGAGCAGCAGGCGCATGGATCCCAGGCGAGCGACGGGAGCGTAGGTATCGTGAAAGTCGATCCCGGGTCGCTGCGCGAATCCCCTTGCCACGAGTCGTGCCTTCCTTCTCTCGACACTGCCGCCCGAGTCGTACTTGTTCCTGAGAACCATTCGACATCCGACCACGCTTCGATTCTTGGGTCGATTCACGATCAGCCATGTGTCGTTCTTGATTAGGCATTTGACTTCCTCGACGATGGCGTCCAGCCATTCTTCTTTGTCCGGTCCGTTCAATGCTTGCCGCTACGGGAGCTCCGAGTGAAGGCTGGCTAGATTTGCCCCCAGGGCGTCCGGGATGTTCGACTCCCCGTCGTCGACAATCCGGTGTACCGAGTCCCTGCTCGTCCGTGAGGGCCCCCGTCCTCCTGCGTGATCTGGTACAGCTTTCGCGGGCGACCGGGTCGTCCGGTGAGAATCCTTCTAGGCCTGCCCGGAGCTCTCCTGACCGCTTCGGTGGGCTCGTCTCCTTCCCCCGTCAGGTCGTCCTGTTCCTACGACTCATTTCTCAATTCCTCGTCGTGGTCCCCACCTAGGTGTACGCCGTCGTGAGCTTTCGCGCAATTCCCCCTCGCTTCAAAACCTTGTCGAATTCTTCGTTACAGAACTCTCGTCCGTTGTCGGATTGCACGCATTTAATCTTTCGTCTTGTTTGATTTTCGATGAGAGCCTTGAATTCCTTGAAGAACTTCAAGGCGTCGCTTTTCCTTTGCAGGAACCTTACTTCTGTCCAACGAGAGTAGACGTCGGTTAGCGTGAGGAAGTATATGGCCTTGCCCCTTGATTCGTCTCTCATCGGTCCGCATACATCGACATGGACGATATCCAGTAAATTTTCGCTTCGGTGCGACTTCTTTCCGAAGGGCAGCGTCGTCAAACAGATCTCGCACGCATTCCTGGTTCCGTCGTCTTCAAGGTTGAGTCCGGACACTATCCTCTTTTTGCTCATTTCCAAGAGATCGTGCCAGTTCAGGTGGCCGAATTTCTCGTGCCAAACGGTTATTGGGGACAAGTGTCCCCGTCGACAGGGCGTAAACCGATTCTTTTCCGGGCCCGCGGAGGAAGTAGAGATCTTTTCGATCCACCACAGCGATCGCAGATCCGTGGCTGTTTTCGATTTTGGCTCCCTCGCGCGTGAACGTCACGCTGTTTCCGGCCTCCGTGATCTTTGCGACCGAGATGAGGTTGTTTCGCAGGTCGGGTACGTGCAGTGCGTCTCCGTCAGATGCTGCGATTTTAACGGTTCCTTTTGCCTTAACGTCGGTGGAGCCACGATTTGCCAGATTAATTCTTAGGTTTCCAGCACTTGCGGTTTGCTCGAATGCGTCCTTGTCGTGGCACAGATGTGAAGTGCATCCACTGTCGAGACACCACGTGTCGTTTTTCTGAGCGTTCCCTGCGAAGTGAGAGTCCGCATTTGTGTGGGAGATCATAAAGGAGATGTCTTCGCCGATGGTGGCTTTTTCTTTGTTAACGGGATGTTTCGCACTTCGTTCGGCCTTCTCCGGGCAATTTATGCCCCTGTGACCGATTTGGCGACATCTGTGGCATTTGTACCTGAATGTTCCACCGGTACGTTGGTCGTCCGATTGTATTTGGGTAATAAGCCCCGAAAATAAGATCTTTGGCGAGTTCATTGATCTGGCGGCGTGTCCTCGGATCAATTTGATCATGAAGTTATCTACTCTGTTTATATTGGCTCCATTGTACAGAGCTTCATTGGGATAGTACTTTCTGTAGTCAGATTCGGGTGTTCGATACAAACCAAGACAAGTTCTAAGACATTGTCTCTCGAAGACCCGAATCTTTTCCATTCGATTTGGACCTACGTTGAACCAGACCGGGCATCCATAGATGATCATTGGCCTAATGAGGGCCTTGTAGCAAATAACTTTTACTCTTTTATCTAGCTGGCTGTTGTGAAATAGCCTTCTTGTAATGGCAAAAGTTCTTTTTGCTTTGGCTAGTGCCGCATCTACGTGCTTATTGAAGTATAAGTAGTGATCTAGCCAAATGCCGAGGTATTTGACTAGGTTTTTAGTCTCTATTGGTTGTCCATTCGGTCCTAGATTTCTCCAGTTTCGCCTCGTGTCCCCATTTAAAGGTGTTCTGAACAATATAGCTTCGCATTTCATGATATTGGTTTTAAGTTTCCAGTCATCGCAATAGCGCTGAACTGTATGAAAGTCCTGCTGTAATAGGCTGTTGATACTCTCAATATTCGGGGCTGTTCTATAGAGAATGATGTCGTCTGCATACGCAATGTCATGGTGCAGAGTGCCGATTAAGTCACTTGTGTAGATGTTGAAAAGAATCGGAGATAGTACCGCTCCCTGTTGTAGCCCATTCTTTATTATATAACTCCTACTGGAGGTTACATTCCCACTTTTGACAATGAATTGTCGCCCATTTAACATGTCATAAAGCATATACAGCAGAGGTTTATGGATGTCTAGTCTAACTAACTTATAGTACAGTCCCTCGAGCCATACGGTATCGAAGGCCTTCTCCAAGTCAATTAGACATGCCCCTGTACACTGGTTCTTGCATTTATTCCATTGTATGTCTGAAACCAGTTTGGTTGCGACATGGGTAGTTTCGTGACCCGTCTTAAACCCAAACTGGTTATTTGGTATAATGTTGCGCTCCTCAACCCATTCACGCAACGCTTTGCTTACTACCTTCTCGAAGACTTTACTAATACTTGGCGATATACCAATGGACCGTAGGTTCATGGGATTTGTGCTATCTTTTCCCTTTTTGGAGATAGGATGTATAATGGCCGTTTTCCAACGCGTTGGATAATATGCATTATTTAGCGCGTTGTTAAACAAGATCGTGTATATTTCCATGGCCAATGGAGGCAGTTGTTTGAGTACAATGTTGGGTACTCCGTCGATTCCTACTGATTTTTTGTTCTTCAGTGATTCGAAGATACCTTGGATTTCTTCTTTTGTTATCAGAAGATTGTTCGCTCTGTCTGTGGCTGTGACGGCATCTGCCCTGTTTTGACTGCTAAATGCGGTAGAACCGCCATTATCCGACCGCCATTGCAAAATACTGTTTTGAATCTGTTGACAGTTTCGTAAAGCTCTATTTTCCAGGTCGTGGTTATGGTGAAGTGTTTCATTCACCTTGTAAATATCCTGGAAGACAGCTCCCATAGTATTAACTTTTTCCAAGGGATCTTCGATCACAAATTCTTCATCGTTTAGGATCGCGTTTTCCGCATCGATGTCTATATTTTCCAGCATTTGCTTGTTTTTGTCCGTGCGTCTTATATGGAGACACTGAATATCGTTTTGATTATTCCTCCTGAATATTTTATTTATCTGTGGGAACATACTCGGGTTATTGGGTTTTGCAGCCCGAATTCTGTTCTCCCAATATGAATTTATTGCTAACCTATAGTTAGCTTTTATTAGCTGTTGGAGGTTTTTTAATCTAGACTTCAGTGATATTATCTCCTGGTCGTGTCTGTCTGTGAAACGTCTGTACAGTAGTTTTAGTTTAGAAAGAAGCCTGCTTTTTTTCTTATGCAGCGCGTCTATTGTTGCGTTTCGGTGTATGCTAACGTAATCGGTAGGTGCGGTTTTTGGTATCGTTTTGTCCATTGTCCGTTTTATTGTTTCGTCCATTAGTTGTGTGTAGTGGTCGATTTCATTGTTAGACAGGTTCCTATTTGCGGGCGGTGTGATGATGTTAGAGCTTATTTCTCGGGTTAGAGTTCTGGTGAAGCGCTGCCACCGTACCCCCCTGTAGTTGTAGGGTTGCGGAATCATGCATTCATCCAGTTCCGTAACCTCGCTCGGGAGATTTACCACAGCGCTGAGCGCACGATGGTCACTGTCATACTCAATCGTTCGGAGGCAGTTTTTGTTTTGTGTGTTCGTATCGTGAGTCGATAAGCAATATGTCTAAAAAAGATCCACCTCTGGGAAATGATGGATACTCCGTGGCCCACAAGTCGGTTTTATACTCAACGTGATGTTGGTCTAACCAGCTAGCTAGTTGGTTTCCCCTGGTGTTGGGTCTATTATTTCCCCAATCCCTATGTTTGGCGTTCAAATCTCCACCTATGATGTAATAGTTCCCCGCCAGGTGAAGTTGCAAGCAGCGGAAAAGACTCGAGCTCCGCAATGAAGGTATTTTGTTGGTGCGCTTCAGGTGCATAGACTGATATCACGTACATTCCCCTTCCTTGCTGAAGGGGTATATGTACGACACATGCCTCAAGCAGTTGGAACCTGCGTACTTCTCCGCTGTATAAGACTTTATGTTTCATTCCTTTCCTTATAAATAATGCGACCCCACCCCCTAGGGTTGAGTTTGGTCTATCCCTGCGAATGATATTATAATTCATGTGCCGTAATTTATGCTTCTGGTTTAGCTTGGTTTCGCTGGGCAAAAGCACGTCAGGGTTCTCGTCTTGCAACAGTTTGTATAGAGTGGCTCTTCTCTTTATTCTGATCAATGAATTTACATTTACCGTGAGCACCTTAATCTTTTCGGTCATTATGGTGTTTATATTGACTGAAATTGATTGATGATGGAAGGATTCGAATAGATCCAGTCTAGTCGTCTTCCGTGCTCGTTTGTTTGCTTCTGTATCTCTATCAACTGCTTTTGTAGGGAAAGCAAGAGTGAGAACACATCATTAAGTGAAACAGGAGATTCGGGCTCCATACGAGTCTGTGTCGATGGTGCTGTCTTTGGAAGGGCAATCTTCTCTGTTCCAGAAGTTATTTGAGCGTACGACATCTGAGGTATTACGGTCCGTGTAGGTTGTCCACCAGTTGTCGGGCGCTCCAATTTGCTTTGCCGTGACTCGGCTTTCGTTCGTATTTCGCGGAATTTAGGACACCCTCTATAGTTAGTAGGGTGACCTTCGCCCCTACATACTACACATTTCAAGAGGGTTAAATCTTCCACCCTTTCCTTTCCCAATGGGCACTCAGCTGAACCGTGGTCTTTCCCACATTTGACGCAACGTGGTTCCATTTCACAGTTCGCCGCTGCATGACCGAATCTTTGGCATCGTACACATTGTAGAACGTCTCTCCCTTTTCTTAGTTTGTCCCAAGTAATAATTTGGTGGTTCACTACGGTAATCTTTCGTAGCCCTCCAAACTTACTATTGGGAGTTAGCTGGACCAAAAAGAAGGGTAGTTTCCTATTTTCCCTTTTTGATTTACGTGTAGTAAACGCTTTTACCGAGGCGAACTGTAGGTCGACAGTATTGAACTTCTGCAATTTTTGCAGTAAAAGTCCTGGTTCTGTTTCCGGGTCAACGCCTTTTAACAGAACTGTCTGATTTTTGATAGATTTCGGGGTGAACGAGAAAAATTCCACGGAGGTTTTCTTCAGCGCTGTTTTGATTTTCTCAAAATCGGTATCAGCTTCCGATTCAATGGCATGCCTATTCCCCGATAATCTTTTTATGAAAAAATTATTCTTACCTACAGCTGCTTTGCAAAGACTTACCAAATCATTCGTTTTAACATCAGTGGTGTTGATAGGAGGCATCCGTGTGTTTTTGTTGTTTTTTTTTTTTTGTTGCTGCTGGTTGGCGCTTGCTGGTTGTGCTGCTGGCTGTGCTGCTAGCTGTTTCACGTTTTGTTCTGTCTTTTCCTGTTGTTGTCGTTGTTGTGAATGCAACTCGTAATTAATTTTCCGCTGCTTTCTTCGTTCCATTATCTGCTCTTTCAGAGACGCTAGTGTTGCTTCTGCGTCTCTGATTTGCTCTTCTTTGTCTTCCGATTCGGTCGAGGCGAGCTGGGCGAAAGAGTTGTGTAGAATTTTTACCTGTGGAGCAGGCGGAAATTCTTCAGCTTCTTTTTTATTTTCGTTCCAGACACGTTTGGCGCCTTTGTTGCGTGCCAAGTGTGTTGTTGGCCGCTTCGTTATAGCTGCCTTTGTTTTCAATGTCGCCGTTTTTGTATGTTTACCCATTATTTGAGCTTCTGCAACCAACGGTGATTTGTTGCTTGTTGATATTGTACTCTATTTGTTTTTACTTTTTCTTTCTTTTGTATCCTAGATCTTCAAAAGTGATTCGAAAAGAATAAAAATGCTCTGATCCGGGCCTTTTACAAGTTCTTTTATTTGGCACAGTTAATGTTCACAAACTAAACATGGGTTCACTCAGAATTAAGCTCACAAATTGATTATATGTGGTATTAGTCTTAGTAATCACAAAATTGATTATATATTGTATTGAAATTATAGTCACAAAATTAAGTATTGGTTCATTTAATATTAAGGTCACAAATTAATAATTAATAGTCACAAAATTAAGTGATGGTTCATTTAGAATTAAAGTCAGAACTGATTATATGCTGTATTATACTTGATAGTCGCAAGATTAACTATATACGGTATTGGTTCAATTGCAGAAACTGAATAGTTCATCTTTATCTGACTCCATATAAACGTCGCTATTACAGTTATAGTTGATACTTGATGTAAAAAGAAAAAAAGGAAAATAATGAGTACTTAATACGCGAACGACAAAGAACATTGCTCGCGGACGATATGCTAATAGGTTCGGTAACACTACTCCCGTCTTGTGTATTGTAAAGTTAAAATCGTCTGTTATTATATAAGTTTAAAGCGGAGGAAGTTAGAGTCGCCAATACAGACTAATTTTGTTTTTATTTTTGTTTTTAATGTAATTTAATTTTCTCACATTATATTAAAAAAACGACGTTTCGATCATTGTATTTGATCGTCATCAGGTCTAAAAAAGTTAAAAATGATGTTAAAACTTAATATTTAACCATAAGATACACATTAATTAATTTAAACCAAGCTTACCAACAAAATGGAAACAGGGAAATTACAATATAAATTAGTTTCACAACAATATTGAAAATAAATTGAACTAAATAAATTAAATAAATAGAATTTACTCTGGACCACTAGCGATTCGATCGCTGAAGGATTGGATCCATGATTCCCGAAGTCTCACAACATCTATTAGACGTCGGACATTTCTTCTTACTTGTCGCACCGAAGATCTGTTGCCTGACTTTATCACCAACTCCAGGACAACCAGGGATCTTCACTTTTGTAGTAGAACATCTAACAGCCGCTTTGTGAATTGTCTTCAAAGATTCCATCACGCACTTCTGAATTGTTCGATTCAGGATGTTAACATCCACATCAGGTACTTGTCAACACAGATAAAAAAACACGAAGAAATTATAAAGACGCTGTTGCCGTGTTATATTTACAATGATTTTTTCGATAGCCAAAAGGTCAAACTAAGGTCCTTGAATGATCATATGTTTTGCAAGCTTGAATCTAAATTACACAAAATTCGATCAAATACAAATGATGGTGGAAAAATCAAATTTGAAGAAAAATGGCTATTTAATCTTACAGATGTACAAATTCCATCACATGTGAGAAAAGTTGTAGCACTCGGTCCAATATTCAACTTGGAAAAATCAAGCTTAACATTATCGGATAAGGTAGATCTGATAAAAAACACAGAAAACATTTTATATCGAGTTCCAGTTTTGTCTCGTGATTCGATACGTAGGACCATTGTTGAACATTGTATTTTGGACAAAAATAAAAAACAAATTCATATTGAAAAAGACAAAAAATTACTACACCAACACATTATAGAAACGAAAAAATTCGCTAAACGACACCTCATCATGTTCACATTGGCTGACAAGGGCAACGTAACAGTAGCGTTAAAAAGAACAGACTATGTCCAAAAAGTAAATGCCATGTTATCAGACAACAAAACATATGAATTGATAAACAAAAATCCCTTAAATCAAATGATCGACAAACTTAAAATTTTGCTCAAACGCTGGTGGAGTGAAGGGTTTATTGATGATACTCTTAACCCTGAAGGAAAACGTGGTAAGAAACTCTATAATCAATTACTTACTATTGACTCGAATTACCTCGATGTTACGCGTTACCGAAGATCCATAAAGTCGGATATCCCCTACGTGTGATTGTTTCCAATGTGGATACACAATATTATTTCTTTTCAAAGTTTTTAGCGAAATTGATATCAGAGAATGTACCAGCATCTCCTTTTAATATCAACAATAGTATGGAATTTATTGATAAAATCAAAAATTTTCAAATTCCGAACATAGTATGGTTTCCTTTGATGTGACTTCTCTTTTCACGAACGTACCTGAGGATTGTATTATACGAAGCATAAAAAACAGATGGGATTTTATCAAGGACAAGTGTAGGATCCCATGGCGTGAATTTCAGATCGGCCTCCGACTTCTATTAGGTTCAACCTATTTCACGTTCAATAACTCAATTTATAGACAAAAGTTTGGTACACCTATGGGCTTTCCATCTTCACCCATTTTTTGTGACTTAGCCTTAAGAGATTTGGAAGTTTCTTGTTTTGAGAAACTCGATTTCGAGGTTATTCACTATTATAGATATGTTGACGATTTGTTCTTGATTTTACCGACCAACAAAATTGAACACACTTTAAATGTGTTTAACTCATATAATCCCAATCTCCAGTTTACATATGAGATGGAAACTAATAATAGAATTAGTTTTCTTGATGTACAGGTCATCAGAAGTTTAGATAACCGATTGATTTACAATTGGTACCAAAAACTGACGTTCTCAGGGCGAGTGTTACATTACCATTCATTCCACCCAACACACCAGAAGATTGCGATGGTGTCTTGTTTGACAGATAAGGCGATCAAGTCGTCTGACCAACAGTTTCATGGTGAAAATTTGAAATTAGTTACTGATATCCTTCAAAGGAATTCCTACCCCAACACCTTCATCAAGAAACATATCAGAAAAAGATTAGCAATTTTAAATAATAATGATAATAGTCCAAGGCAAACAAGAGTGGAACCTGATGCCACTCTTACGATTCCTTACGTTAATCGTCTTACTGAACAGTTGAACAGAAAACTAAAGAATTATAATATACGTGTTATTAACTCTATTAACAACAGATTGGACCATATTGTTACACGGGGAAAAGACAAATTACAGCAACAAAATAACACAAATGTTGTTTATCAAATAGATTGTTTGACCTGTCCTGCCACCTATATAGGCCAAACCAAGAGAAAACTCAGTACCCGCATTAAAGAGCATCGAAATAACATTAATTGTCATCCCAAGTACCACAATGTCATAACAAAACATCGACTGGACCATCCTTCTCATATCATTAATTGGGAGAGGATCAAAATTTAAGATAAGGAAGTGCTTTTGTCTAAACGTCTTGTGTCTGAGATGTCTTACATCAAGGCCAACTTACACACCTTGAATCTACAGACAGACACAGTTAAATTCCATGATGTGTATATGCCGGCGCTCACTTAGTGGTTTCTTTTAAGTGTTATTGAGTAACATTGATGTTTAATGTTGTTTTTAGTAATTGACTTCTCTTTCAAATTTATTGTCAGAGTAAATTCTATTTGTTTAATTTATTTAGTTCAATTTATTTTCAATATTGTTGTGAAACTAATTTATATTGTAATTTCCCTGTTTCCATTTTGTTGGTAAGCTTGGTTTAAATTAATTAATGTGTGTCTTATGGTTAAATATTAAGTTTTAACATCATTTTTAACTTTTTTAGACCTGTGAACGATCAAATACAATAATCGAAACGTCGTTTTTTAATATAATGTGAGAAAATTAAATTACATTAAAAACAAAAATAAAAAGAAAATTAATCTGTATTGGCGACTCTAACTTCCTCCGTTTTAAACTACTCCCGTCTAGTGTGTGTGCTGCCACTCGGGCTGCGATGAAACTCCGATCCGCTCAGTTAATGATTAAACGATGCGCACTCGACGGTGGTTGGCAAGCGACTCTCTGGTTTCGGTCTTTCACCGTTTGCGTGAGCCCACGTTTTGTTCTTAGTCATAAGGGCCTGCATTCTGAGTTTCCAGGTGTCGTAGTTCTCCCTTGTTAGCATTTGTATGCGCATTGCACTTGAACTTTGGCCGTCCATTTTGTCTGTTGTGTGTTTTTCCCGTTGTCTTGTCCTGGCCCCATAACCTGTTGTAGCAGTATGATAAACAAAGTGGCGGCTCCTCGCCTGAAATGGATTATTTATTAGAGTAATGCAAATGTACAATACAGTTATAGAGCGGTAAAAACAATATTAAGCGTCGCCCTGTTATAATTTTTTTTTGTTTATTAACAATTAATATATTTCACTTATTTTTTGTGTGTACTCACGGTTTCCTACTTGGTTTGATGAAGTTTTCCGTTCGCCTTGATATGAGTGGAGATTTCTGTTCGTTTTCCACTTTGGAGTTAAGGAACAAATCCTTTCAGCAACACATCCTGTGAATTACAGATGCCCCACAATAAATAGTCACTGAGGAACAGTCTGAGTCGTCGACTGAGTAACGAGTAGTTCAATAACGGCACTAGCTTTACTTTTCGTTATATATATTTTTAATTGTTAAATCTTACTAGCACTAGGTCTACTGTTATTTGCTATAACAAATTATTCAAAACTAAACAATGTTCATGACTAACTTTATCAATGAAATTCTATTTTAATTCCACACGCGCACATGGCTTCTCAACTGCGTTTTATTTGGTTTTTCTTTTATATTTAAATTAGCCGGATAGCACAACCAAGCACTACCAGTCGTAACCGCGTCACAATTCAGAAGAAGGACATCGTGTCTTCCCATCCATATCCTTGCTTTTTTTTCTCTGGTTTCACTTCCTTTATACCGGAAGTACATACATGAAGAGAGATTTGAGAGAAACTATTGTCTGTGTTCAGTATATAACATTCGTGACTCTAATGGTCGAAACAAATGTTATACACTGGGATTGGAATTTGTAAAAAGGGGTGATAATTTAATTTACATGGGGCGAGTCATCCTGAAAAGGGTTGGAAGTGCATACGCGATCAGCGACTACGTGTAGCATGATTAATGATCGTGCGCATGTTGTTGTTGGCATCAACAAAGGTTGAACCGTCGTGTGTGTATTTACACTGGCGAGTTCTCGATGCCTTTTTGCTGCCAGGTGCTAGTTTCCCATTCCTGTGGCTTGATTTAGCGACCGATGTGGGCATTGCATGAAAGAACCAAAAGAAGAAATATCTTTTGTGGCATTGTAGCCGACTTCTTAGGAGACATTTCGTTGGTAGGGACTAATGCAATGTTGGTTGCTAGATATGCGACCAATTTGCCTTTCCTATAGAAACGCTTGTGTTGCCGATGGTGTTTTACTTCAGCGCAGTTAATCATTGCAGCGGGTGGTTGGTCGTTATGGGCAGGTAAGTCATGCTTTTCGGTTTCTATTAGCCCATGTAGGGAATGTCTGTTACTGCTGATATAAATTTCGTATCAGCAGACATTGTGCTTTACATGTTTTTCGTGCTTATAGGAATAACCAATGCAGGTAAGTACACGCTTTATTGAAACAGGACCCTTATGAAAAGGGGTTACCTGGTGGTAGATGAGCAGGTAAGTAGTGGCGTTCGCAAGAACCGCCACAGATCAGCCATGATTGGATGTATTTTAGGGGGTAAATATTAAACGATGTTAATTATATAACAGTCCCACGTTGCTGCTTCTTTTCTTCTGTCAGAAGTACTTGTGCGTTTTTTCTCCTATCGCTCGCAACGCTCGGTCCGACGCTGCAATCGCATAGAGCACGCAGCTTAGGGCTATTCCACAACAGATATCATATTATGATTTCAGATAGGGTGCTCTCCGATGTTATGCCTTGATTTGGCTATACACTTGTTGTGTAAAGAAGTGAAAAAACTTCGCGCCTTCGGGCCGGGTTTCGCTAGTGGGGAGTTCCGGTATTTCCGTCCAGCAGTGAATTCAGTAATTTCCCCGAGAGAAATAGTCCAGTATATTTATTATTATTAATTTTTTTTGATTAACATTTCATCATCATCATCGGCACTACAACCGGGAACCGGTCGTGGCCTTATTTAGCAAGTCCTGAGGCTTGTTAAATTTGTCATAATGATTTGTTTTTTCCGGGCAAGGTCATTAGTCTTGCCCGACGGCGAATCGAACCCCGGTCTCCCACGTGACAGGCGGGTATACTAACCACTATACTATCGAGGAGCCAACCCCCGTTCATTGCCGACAATAACTCAAGGTCAATTATTTTCATTGAGTAAAAGAAACGAATTGCTCCAGTTACGATTTGAAAAAATCATATGACACCCGCTTGCGAGCTTGCCGCTAGCAGGTAATTAATCGGGTCAACTCGTGTCATTGTTCTTACACTATGCGCTAAGATGGTGATAGAAAATAGAATAGCACAATAATTTGACTTATGTTGAGTGAATTATGAATTAGGACTGAAATAGTTTGTTAAGCAAAAATTGTATGAGTGAATTAAGAAATTTGTAAATAATTGAGTGATTGATTGGAAGTATAAATACCCCAGCACTTTTGATTAACATTTATTCCTTATTAAAATAGACTTAAAAACTAGTTTTACAAAAGACAGTTCATAAAATGAGTTTTTCTTTGCTATCAAGTTTTAAATCATTTCTTACAAATTTCTTTAAAACTACTTTACACTTATACTTTATATAAAATTAATGTTAAAACTTTCTTTAAAATTATATTATACTTTACACTTGTACTTTATATAAAATGAACATCAAATCATTCTAGGAAATTACGTTTTACTTTACGCTTATATTTTAAATATAATTAACATCAAAACTTTCTCTAAAATTGTATTCTGCTTAACACCATAAAACTTTCTTTGTAATTTTGTTCTTTCTTCACACTAAAACTTTACTTTAAAAGGATCTCTTATCTACGTTAAACTGTTACTTTACCCAAAATCTTTTATTTTACTTTACACATGTTTTAAATATAATTAACACCAAAACTTTCTTTAAAATTGTATTCTACTTAACACATGTTGTTGAATCCCGGTGCGTTCACCGGGAGCGAACGACGACGTAATAAAAACTGCAAATGCAAGAAAATGAGGACACGTTTGAGCTATATTTTCTTTAATTGGCTCGATAGTTATTTAATAGCGAATCGACGACAAATAGAACGAATTACTTTCAACGAAATAACGAAAAACGATCAAATGATATTATTTATTCGATAACGAAAACTCACATAGACTATGAACGAATAACAACTAATTTTCATATTTCAAAAATGACACTAAAAACTAGATAACAAAAATGGTAGTAATGAACACAAACAGTGCTGCCAAACATTCAGGTAATCACAAAATTATAAGGATTTAAGAGTTAACAATTAATAACAAAAACAAATTATAAATTATAACAATTAATAACAGAAAAGTAATTAAATTATTTAATGGCTTGAACTAACTAGTTCAAGCACGCTGCGACACATGTATTTTATATAAAATTAATGTTAAAACTTTCTTTAAAATTATATTAAACTTTATACTTTTACTTTCTATAAAATGAACATCAAATCATTCTAGGAAATTACGTTTTACTTTACACTTATGTTTTAAATATAATGAACACCAAAACTTTCTTTAAAATTGTATTCTGCTTAACATCTGCAATTTATATAAAATTAAGATTAAGACCTTACTTAAGTTCCGCCTTCTTTCTTTACAAGGAAATTTTCTTTATAATTTTGTTCGTCCTTCACACTAAAACTTTACTTTAAAAGGATCTCTACGTTAAAACTGCTACTTTACACACAATCTTTTATTTTACTTAAGATCCGCGACCGGTTTCTCCTGAGTTACTTTTCCAACTGATCTCTTCTGGGTTTCTGGCTCCATTGTCAACTCGGTGACGCTGATGTTCGGTTGACCATCATCCACAAATGTCGTAATTTACGATCCTGTCCCTGATCGGATAGTTCTAATATTGTGCTGGATCGGATGTCTTCGCTGTACGGTTATGATCCCTTGTTGGATCGGGTATCTTCAGTTTGTGTATATGATCCCTTGTTATATTGGGTGTCATCAATATATGAGTGTGATCCCTTGTTGGATCGGGTATCTTCAGTTTATGTATATGATCCCTTGTTATATTGGGTGTCATCAATCTATGAGTGTGATCCCTTCTTGGATAGAGTATCTTTTTGGTTTATGTGTGTGATCCCTTGTTGGATCGGGTATCTTCAGTTTGTGCATATGATCCCTTGTTATATTGGGTGTCATCAATCTATGAGTGTGATCCCTTGTTGGATAGAGTATCTTTTTGGTTTATGTGTGTGATCCCTTGTTGGATCGGGTATCTTCAGTTTATGTATATGATCCCTTGTTATATTGGGTGTCATCAATCTATGAGTGTGATCCCTTGTTGGATAGAGTATCTTTTTGGTTTATGTGTGTGATCCCTTGTTCGGGTGTCATTAAATTATGGGTGTGAGCCTGTGGGGGTTAAAGTGGAGTGTGCCGGCGTACGGCACCGGATTCACTTCGTACACACAAATTGTTCGCCGATGAAAAGGGATGGAAAAAAATTAAAACTCACTGGTGTTGTGTTAGGCGTTCTCTTTATTTTTGATGTTTGGATCCATTGATACACGACAACTCTTATGCACTTAAACTGTTTCTCTTTATTTTATTGACTATTTAACAAATCTACTTTAACCAATGCTGATGTTTGGATCCATTGATACACGAAAACTCTTATGCACTTAAACTGTTTCTCTTTATTTTATTGTCTATTTAACAAATGTACTTTAACAAATGATGATGTTTGGATCCATTGATACACGAAAACTCTTATGCACTTAAACTGTTTCTCTTTATTTTATTGTCTATTTAATAAATCTACTTTAACAAATGATGATGTTTGGATCCATTGATACACGAAAACTCTTATGCACTTAAACTGTTTCTCTTTATTTTATTGTCTATTTAACAAATCTACTTTAACAAATAATAATGTTTGGATCCATTGATACACGAAAACTCTTATGCACTTAAACTGTTTCTCTTTATTTTATTGCCACAACCGATTGGCGTTTTACTCGCAATGTCCCATCACGTAGGTATGACTCGGCGGTTACCATCTGACTCGATTTTGGTGCTCATCAACCGAGAGGAAAACTTTGATCGCACTCGCGCTTAAAACACACATGTGTTGGCTCCTCAGCGGATAAATTCTGACTGACTTCCATTCGCCACCATCAGAATGACATCGCAAAGAAAAGCCATAAAAAGGGGAGGAGCTACACGATCAACTCGAGGCAGTCAATCGTGATTGGATTGGGAAATATGGCATACGTTTCGCATGTATGTGTATGCGTCGCAAACGATCGTCCGGCGAACGAGGATAGATGCGAGCGTCGTAATTGCATCTCCTGGTAATGATCATTAATCAAGGGATAGGTCTCTGCGATCCTATGTCAACAGAGACGCTATTTCCATGATCGGGTAATGGGTATGCAAACATTGCATGGGTCTGCGGCTGTGTACACAATTGATTGTGTAATGCTTGCCGGCAACAGACCCTTCTGGTGTGAAAAACAAACCGAAGATCTGCTCGCCCTAGGAGAGGCCATAAATCAACATTCGGTTGATGGACATGCCATTTCCCAGGTCCGCTGACGGCTGGCGGCCGTTAATAGGAAATTCCGGTATACCATAAACAATCCGGCAGATATGAATGCGATGTTTAGGTATTGCAAACGAATATAGGGTGCAGCCATTGCCAGTTGTTAAAAGTAAACACTTGATGGCACATCCAATTCGTTGCTTGTTTGCGGTCCATGATCGGCGGAAACAGATAATGGAAAACCAGCTATTGCTGAAAATGCGGGAAATGTTTGCTTTGCGTCGGCCGAAACCTTGTCGACGGTGGCAAACTGGTGAGACTTGGTAGCCGCACTCTTAGAGGTGACATAGACAAACAAAAACGAGTACATTTGGAACTCTGTGTTGATTTTGTTTCCCTGGCATAACGTGGGTAGAATAAGGTAATAGGGACGTGATGCACAGGGTGCAATGCATGCCCGAGGGTGAACTTTTGATGCCACGGCTAGGTGATAATCCTTGCCGTGGACTTAATGTTTTCAGGCATGATCGTGGAGAAAGGGGTTTGGAAAAACCCCCCAAAGAAAGGTAAGCTGCCTATAAGGTATTTATGTCAGTTATCCTTTGGGATAACCGAATTAATTCCAGCAAATTGGTTGGCGGTTAAGGCCGTAGCAAGGTGGTATTATCTTGCTGAAGATTCGACTTCCAGGTAAGTCGCAATGCTGGGAATGGTGGGGATCGAGCGATGCATGGCTCTTCGGGCCCTGAAAAGCCCCACAAGCCCTTGTTGGATCGGGTGTCATTAATTTATGGGTGTGATCCCTTGTTGGATCGAGTATCTTTTGGTTTTTGTGTATGATCTATTGATATGAGCAGTTTCTTTGTTGGGAGACGAAACTCTGCTCGATTTAGCCAATTTTTGTTTACATACATAAAAAAAAAAAATATATATATATATATATATATACATATATATATATATTTTTATATATATATATATATATATATATATATATATATATATATATATATATTTCTAATACATGTATTCTATAATTTACATTTACTGATTCTTAAATTTCAATTTTATTATTGATCGTTCCGATCCATCAAAAAGAAACAATTAGTAAACGTTATAAATCTTGTAATTTTATTATGGTGGACAATGATTATCTCACCTGAGTTGGTTCTAATTCTCAACAATAATGATTTTTTTAAAGACAATTCAAGTGGTTCTTTTTATAATTTTAAAATCCTTAAGATCCGTTTCTTTTGCGGCAGCTTCACCGTCACAACCGTGTCGTCCGTTGAAATCCGACTTCTTTTGGGGGCAACGGTCCCTCCTGACCTCTTCTTGCTGTATTCCCCGTTGCCTGAGATTGCTGTTGAGTCTCACACAGATAACTGGTATGAAAAGCTCAGCTCTAATCGCAACTTTACCAGAGCGAGCTTTCCATAGCATACCCTTGGGCGCGGGAGAACACGTGCGCCGTTAACTGATCTATTTAATTTCTGTCGTTGACGATGTTATCGATTATTGTTATCGTTTACTTGGGTTATGTCGTTGCCTGTGTTATGTATTATTTGGTTTCTCATGTTGCATTTGCAACAATTATTGTCCTTTTAATATACCACAGACAGGTTAAGTTAATGAATTTGGAAGTCTTTTAATGTTACATTCATCTGATCCCCAAACCCTCAACCGCAACTTTTCCTTTCTTTTCTTCAACACACTACTGTAAAAACGACTGTCGACTAACGTAAACAGTCGTCAAAAACTCACACCATCTTCTCCCGTTACCTCCTTGGTTTCCTTTATTTTTTTTATTTTATTTATTTTTTATTTTTAACTTTTTTGGCCGTTGCTTTGGCTCCGGATTCGAACTGATCTCGAATCCAAAAAAAAAATGGGGCGGCGAGAGGCCGACTTTAGGGAGACAAGGATAATTGTGTCCTTCATCTTGTCTCTGGCTTCTGGTCGTCTTGCAATAACCAGAATCACCCACATCCGTGAAGATGTTGGGCTCGGTCTCAACATATGTGAGAGGAGAGGGGATGGAGGTATCTAAGGATAGTGTGGACAGGGTTAGTTCAATTGTTCTCTAACTACTTGGATGTGGGGATGGTGGGAAAAAAATCGTACAAGACCGGTAGGTCTTGAGTGCGGTAGTAAACGCAGATCACGTCTTTGGCGTCTGATAATCTGCGCTTTGGTCGGTGTGTATGTGTGACTGATCTCGAATCCAAAATGTGCAAATCCAAAATGTGCCGCCCTTTTATACTCTGTGGAGACAGAGATTTGTCGAAAATTTCACTTAAAAATTCCAAGAAGCACAAACATGATTTTGTGTTCTTCAATTGGAATTTGATTCTGGGAAGTCAAAAGAATTTGTTTAAACAAATTCCCGGAAGGTAAGATCATGATATGCATTCGGAGTTAGGCATTTCATGATGTTAGAATTAATAGGAATTAAATCAATGTGCGACCAATGAACTTTCGCTTAATTTTGTCGTGCATATGATTCAATTCCGGAACATGATTTGGATTATGGGTAAGGGTTTAGATAATTGGGAATTGAATCAATGTGCGACAAATTAACTTTTGGTTTAATTTGTCGCTCATATGATTCACTATGGGAATAAGGTTGAGATTATAGGTTATAATGGGGATTGGATTGGGAGTAGTGATTTAGGATCACTACACTCCCAAAAACACCGCGCAAGTTATTGCTGTGGTCCACTTATAACTCGAAAACATTTTTTTTTCTGCTCGAGGAACACGAATTTTATTCACTTGAGATTTTTACAATAATAAGACATGCTGCAATTTTCTACGTCTATTTATACTACTTGTTTGGGCTCATGACGCATACTTTTATGATTAAGATATTTCTTTGTTATCGAGTAGTGAAATATATTAATATCTTATGTATGAGTTAGGCGTTAACTCCCTCCTTGCTTAAATTACGACGTCGCCGTCGGCCATCCACTACTTTGTAATTCTAACTTTTCTTCGTAAATTTTTTCCGACCTAAAACTAATTTTATTTTTCTTAAAGTCATTATATCTTTAACAAATTATGTTTATTAAGAGTATTGTTTGTTCAGGCCTCCTTTGACCTGGTTTTGGAGCCGAACCTAAGCCCTACAGCTCCTAACAGACACCAGGGTGCAACTGTGGTGTTTATGTGGTCTATTGATACCGACTAGAGCACATGTTCACCAACTTTCCCAGCTCAACGGTCATTTAATGCGGGCTTGAAAAATGAAGCGCCGCGGTTGGTGCTCGGACGTCACACCTATATTAGACAAAACAACTCACTTTCCTATTCTCCGTTTTATTTTGCATTAATTGTTTTACAGAGTTCGAATGATATATTTTACAAAGGAGCACTCAATTTCGATTCGATTATTACAAGTAATCACTGTACTACGATTAGCTTATTTCTAGTTTAAATAGTCAATATATTTTACACATGAGCACTGTATTTCAATTCAAGTGTTAAAAGTAATTGCTGTACTCCTATTAGCTTATTTCTAGTTTAAAGTAGTCTATATAGGGGAAGATCTTCCATACTTTGGTCATGGTGAGGATGTACACGCACGCAGATGCGGTTACCTCGCACGCTCATGCTGTGTCCATGAGCATGCGAACCGTGGATATTGGAATTCCATAAAAGGAAATGTTAAAGGAAGAGTTTGCAACTGGGCAAGCTATCGTGACATAGGGACATGGGATGTTTACCCGATCGGCACTGCGCAAGGCCTCTATGCTGATCGGGCGCACGTTGCTAGCGGCTTCGGAGGGTCGAACTCTCCTGTGTGTATTTACACTAACGAGAACTCGATTCCCTTCTGCAGCCAGGTGGGAGTTAACCATTTCTTGTCGATCGGTTTAGCGACCGGTATGGTTGCAGCAAGGAAGTAAAGCAAGAGTATCTCCTGCTTGTGTGCTGTAAGTTCGATGGGGGATATGTGCACCGCGGTGGTCGAGTTATGTTGTTTGCTTATTGGTGCAACCGAATTACTTGTTAGGATAATGGTGCGTTTGGTGTAATTATGCTTTCTAGGTAATATTGATGGCGCCCCGCGGTGGTTCGTAAATCCATGAATACGATTTCTCTTCTTAGGAGGTTTCGAAGATGCGTTGAATGCATTGTGGCGGGCGAAGTCGCGGTGCCGGCGTACGGCACATGGTTCTACTTCGTCCTCACAAATTACTATAAGAAAGTTCCGCCGCAATCAACCACGAACAAAATAACGAAACGCCGCTACGTTTCTCCACAACCAGGAGTAAAGCCAAAAAGGATAAGCACACATGGTCGTCACCAAAAAAATAGTACAAATGAAACACACTGATTTGTTTAAGTTAAGTTTATTTCGAAATCAAGGAAAAACACTACTATTGGAATTTGAATTATTAGATTATTGTTCCGTTTCGTTTTTCTTATTGATACTAAAATTTTACGTCAGCCCTGCGTGAAAGTTACATTATAAAAAAAAAATAATACAATCTTCGCCACGACTCGGGGGTATATTATCGTCACCGTGCGCACCGGTGAGCGGGAGATCGCGTAACCCTGGCGGTCAGTGGATGGAAAACGACTCTTTCGAAGCAAATATAAAAACTTTTAAGCGTAAGATGAAATTTCCTGTGATTGAATCTTGAATGTAATTTGACGAATAATTAAATTAAAATTTTGCGCGGCGGCGTGACTGATCACTGCGACGGTTGAGATGCGACTGACTAATTAGGGGAGAAATTCTGTATGCTAGTTTTGCACACAGGACAACCAATAGAGATTGCGCCTCTGCTCTCTCATTGTCACGCCCGTCAAAGTGTGGTGGATAATCGGTTAATTGATAATCGACGAACATGGGAGAATGAGAGAACAAAAACACGATGTACGATGATCTCGGGGTTTTTTTTTTCTTTTTTTTTTTGATACGTCAACGGATGTGGAATCTTCATAGAGACTAGCAGCCCGTGCTACTAGCATGCACGATTCGTGTACCTGGAACAACGGTTCCAAGTCGCACGCCTGCGTACTAAACCACACCCTTGCTCCCGTCAACCACTCTCCCCGCGGGACTGGTTAGCTTTATGCTTTTTTAAGCTGCTCTCTCGATGTCGCCTATTTGTACTTGCCTTACTTTCTCGCGCAAAATATTTAATTCATTATCTTCGCATCGTACAATCTCCTGTTCTAATTCCTGAACTCGTTTCTGGGTCGCTTCCCATTCCTTCTTGCTGTCTTCTTCACGTTTGCGTAGTTCTTGACGTAACAATTTGGTCGTGCGTACATGTTTTAACCAAGCCTCCTGTTCGTCTCCGGACAGCTTGAGGATCCGATCATGAGCGTCATTTTTTTTAACATGTTTTATCTCTTGCTTCCACCTGGTACAACATTCGTGTTCATACGAATCCAATTCAGCAAAACGTGGACCGACGCTGCGCTCGTCATTGAACTCTTGTGTCGCGTTGTTTAGTGCCTTATCTGGCAAACCAACGGCATTGTGGATTATGCCATTTGGTTCTACGACACAGGGTCGTTCGGAACCTGTCAAAAAGAAGCACCTATCGTTACAAAGACGAAGAGCGGTATTGGCCGATGATTTGTTGGCAAACTCGACAGCGCCTTCACCCGTAGGTTTACCACGATCATCGACAGTGATGACGGCCCTTTCTACCGGTCCAAAAATTTTACTTCCGTAGTAAAACAGCTCGTTTGAAACGAGAGCTGTTAAATTCTTCACACGGAGTATGGTGGCATTTGAACCGTCCGATTCTTTTTCTTTGGCTGTTGGCAAATTATATGTGGGGTGGGTTTGGTTATGTGTGCATGAATCCATGTACTTTGAGGATAACCCATTGACCCAATTCGGTGAATATGGTGATCCCATAGTACATTGAACTGTAGGAAGACAGAACTGTGAAGGAGAGGAAAATGTATCGGGTGCTATTCACCTGCGAAAAGAGATCATTGATCCCAAGCGAATGGATGATCTGCGTAAAATCGATAGGACGGTACATCGGCTAGGGAAATATTACCGTGGAAAAAACGCTAAGGAATGCGGTAATTACCAACGCCATTGGATGATGATGCAACCGCGTCGTTTGATTCGACTTGGTTGTTGCTAACCAACATGAATGGAATTTCCGGTGGAAATCTCATGGGTTAGAGGAATGGAGTTGCCGTATGGCAAAAAGGGTAGCTAAACTCAATTATGCATTATCTGCATAAGATAATGAGTTTAGCTATGCGTCCTTGGGGAAAACATGATATTTCAGCTGAATAGCATGAACGGTGGAATAGGCGATAATATGACACGCTGAAAGCGGTCGAAATAAAGCGGAAATTGTGGTTGGAATTGTGGGTTGGTTCTCCATGTAATACAAGGAACCCCCACAGCATCTTATGGGGGAAACTTGTAAAGGGAGAAATGTCTGCAGGTAATTGCAGATGATGGAAGATTTGGTATGCTTACTTGCAAGGTAAGTAATGGTGTTTTAATGGAACTGCTGTTATACTTGTTTTTATAGGTTTTTAGGATGCCCTAAATGGAAGTTTGGTGTCGTACCTGGAAAAGGCGAGCAGTGGCGTTAGTTGAAACCGCCATACAACACCTTAGTGTGATAATTGAGGTTGATAGTCGGGCGCAATGCCACTGAATATCTCAAAAATGTTAAAGCCGTTTGCTTAATGTGCAAGCCCTATGTTTGTCTCGTTGTTTTATATCCCTTACCGCTGGCGGGGGGGAGATGCTAAATCTGAAAATGAGAACACGTCGGGGTTAAGGTCGGTTGTATTCTAACTTTATTTTTTCCTTACAAGCCTCTGGTAAATTTCGTAGATTTACTTCTTCACTGAGTGTGGTAAATGGGTTCTTCAATGTCTTTTGTCACGTACCGTCACGGGTACTGGTTCACAAATCTGACTCCGAGTATCGATTTACAGTCAATACCGAGCACAATTGTACCACCCGCGGTTAACCAGTAGCCAATGCCTTTTTTTAAATTATCTTTTCTGCCAAGTAGAATTAGCATAAAGTAGTTTATGCAAATTAGCTACTCGAGTTTTTTTTTTTTTTGTTTTTTATTTATTTATTTATATTTTTTTATTCTGTTGCATTTGCAACAACATGACATAAACAAAATGAAAATGCTGGCAGTAACGAAAACAAAAAGTGCTGCCAAACATGCAGGTAATTATAAACTATAAGGAATTACTAGATGACAATTATAACAATTAATAACAAAACACTATGGGAATTAGGTTAGGATTATAGGTAATTGGGTAAGAGTAGTGATTTAGGATCACTACACTAGGAAGTGCATGGGAATTTGGTTGAACAAATTCCCGGAAGGAGAAATCATAAAATGCGTTTGGAATTAGGCATTGAATCAATGTGCGGCAAATGGATACTTGGTTTAATTGGTCTGTGGGGAGGAAGTATGTACCAGCATAGGTACTTAATTCACTTCCTCCTCCATCATATTCATAATTGGCCCGTCGTCGCAACAAGAGAAAACACGAAACGAACACCAGCCGGGGATGAAAACATAAACACAGGATTTATCTCAGTTTATTTTTACTCGATTTACTTACACGGAACACGGTTGCAAAGTAAAAGCTATAATATAATTGAATATTATAATATGTATTTAATTAAGGAAACAATTTTTACACGCACGAATACGACTCCGAGGTATATTATTATATATATTACGCATCTCCGCGGTTTGCGGAGTGCGGGAGAGGAACCTACCGTCGCGAACGGTGGTTGTAATAGGACTCAACGATAATCATCTTGTGCAGAGTTCACTCACATCTTGATGATGGTGGTATGTGTGCCTAGAACAAAGAAAGACATAACGTGCATTCCTAGGATACAATTTCGGTAAAGCAAATAAAACCGAAATCGTCGGATGCATGTGCGTAGCAGCTAAACAAAGAGACCACGATGCGATGTGGAAATGTGCTAATTGGTTTTAGCTAGGTTACTGGGAAATAGTGTTTATGGCATCGCTAGTAAGGGTACGTATTGAATACCCATTTGCATTTGTTTATGCTGCAGGATTTAATTGATGCCCAGAGACGCGGAATGCGTATCTGCTTTGATTTGCACATTGTGCGAGTCAGAGAATTTTATTGCTGGGAGAAAAACGTCGCCAGCTAAATGTATACATATAGAAATTTATCGTATACATGAATGAAGCTGGGAAAAGGCGACGCAATGATAATTATCCCTGGCTGGAATGGTTACATGATATGCGAACCGAGGGTTTTTCTTTTCAGGAAATTTATGATGAGGAAAGTAAGAACTCTTACAGGGGATTTGTAAGCGAAGGAATGCTTGAAAAGGTAAGAATTCTTTTGCAGGTACTTTTGGGTTATACGAATTGGATCTATTTGATGCGTGAAGCATTTAAGATGCTAATGCGAATTGCATTAGCGAAAGCTTATGCAGACTGGGTTGTGGTTATGGGGGTTTTTTCAGGAAGGCGAGCCGTGGGATCTGGCGCAACCGCCACAGGCCCCTCGTATGATTCACTTGGGGAAGATGATTGGGATTATAGATAATAATGGGGATTGCATGGGAGTAGTGGATCTTATGGGTTTTCGATTTTATTCCTTATCTGTACTTATGGCTTATCCTGGTTCTTAATCGTTTTTACTTTTGTTTATTCCTGATCTTCATTCCTTTGTCTAGCACTTATCTGGTTAACGCCTATGTGTACGTCGATTTTATTTTTAGTAGTGACTCAACTGTGAGACCTTAAGTGGCGCGTGTAACGTTTTTAACGTTTGTGCGGTTCGCGCTGCCATGCCACAGTCTGTCTATCACTATCTAGAATTACAATTATGTAACACCCCCAAATCTATCAACGTACTTTAATAAATGGAAAATTCACCCAAATCCTGATAAAACCCAACTTATAGTGTTTAAGGGTAAAAATAAGCCATGCACAAACAACACCAGCCGCATCCACAACAAAATTAGATTCAACCTAATTAACTCCCAGATAAAATCTTCCAAAACTTTAAAATATCTGGGAATAACCTTTTCCAATGACCTTATGGGGGTAAGACGTGTGTGTGCCTTCCTTGGCACTGATTCCACTCCTATCCCCATTGATCAGACAATCCACCAAACACTGGAATTACCGCACTGCACCATTAATTCCGGCTACTGTCCGCTCAGCTCACTGCTCGTAAAAGATACACTATAATTGGTTGGTGATCACCACTTTTTCTATTTAACTTTATTGTTTGTATTTTGGTTAAATGAACAATCTACATATTTTTTAGTTTTGAGTTTGTTTTAATATTTAAGTGCTATACAAATTTGTTTACAAGACGGACGTATTTAGCGACACAGTGGGTTACTGTTTTATTCATAGGTTCACTTTATGCACTGATTTACATGAGGATAAATTTGGAATTACAGATTAAACCAGTAGGCAGACTCTTTAGCACTCGCGCAGCGACTTAATGTAGACGCACCGACAGACGATTCTGTATTTATGTGACGTTTAACGTGGAGGGCACGACTTGCCTCCACGGAATCTGTGTTGAGATTAATTAAGTTCATCGAAGCGACAGAATACCAAAATTCTATCCATCGCCTCGATGACCATATTTGGTAATTTACCCTTTTGCATTTGTTCAACACAAAAGGGGTTGAAATGCACACACGGTGGTTGCTTTTGCTGTTCATCGTGTGTGTCCACAAGTACACAGACACAGCATTGATACCATTCAAAGCTCGCAGTAGGTGCGAGTAACTCAGCTAAAACAGGGGTTGAAATATTTACACGATCGACGTGTGCGTAAAGCATTATTGCCGATCGTGTACATCACTCTTCCATAAAAGGATATGTTCCTTCGACCATCATGGTGTGGAACTTTACGCTGCTTGGGCGCGCTTGCTGGCGTCCTCTGGTATAACTCGCCATGCGCATGTGTGCGAAAATGTTTTCGTCTTATGCGCATGGATTATGTCAGGGAATTATGTCGACCACGTGATGCTGTATCGAGCCATGTTTCAGGGGCATTTCGTTGGTGCCAACAAATTCGCTTGTTGGTCGGGTGGTCGATCGATAGACGACCACGAAAAGGAAGAAATATCTCCTGTGGTATGCGGTAGACACATTAGGAGGTATTTTTTTGATACTTGTTGGGCAATGTTGATTGCTGTATGTGCAACCGTATTGCCTATTAGCAACGTGGTGTGTCTCGCACGGCTATGCCTTGCGGCGAATGTTCGCTGTTGCTGATGTATTTCACATATCAGCAGACATTATGCTTTACAGGTTTTCCTGTGGTTATGGTCTGAACACGGCAGGCAAGTACATGCTTTTTATAGAATACGACACGCGTGGAAATGGTTACCTGGTGGTAGATGAGCAGGTAAGCAGTGGCGTTTGCAAGAACCGCCACAACCTCTTATTCTCCACCCACATTAAAAATACTTTACGTAAAGCCACAATACAACTGAATCTCTGTAGAAGAGTGATGGGGAAACCTAACGGTCTCTCCCACAAAGTCAAACTGGTCATCGATAAACAAATCAACCCACACTCAAATATGCTTGCTCACTGTGGTATCATATAACAACCACTCAAATGGAAAAGCTACGCACTTTCGAAAGGAAATGGTTTAGGTTGGTCACTGGCCTCACCCGACAACCCAACTGTTACAAATATTACAATAACAGCTTGCTATACAATGCCCCTGATATTGACCGTCTCGATAGAAACTTCCGAAATAATTCCAACCCCATAATAACTTCACTCCTATTAAATTATATAGATGACAAGGCTCACTACCTGAACTGTTTCCACTCCAGAATTCTCTTCACCTCTGGAAGATTGGTCAATGACTACCAACCAGGTAGTCAATCAGTTTAATTATGTAACATACGTGAGAGATTGGTGATCCGTGTATATTGTTAAGTCGGACACCTTGTATATATAATCTTGGGTTGTTTACCACAAAAATTATTGCTAAGAGTTCTTTTTCGTCTGTGGCAACATTTTGTTTAATTGTTATGAGTATTTAAGTAAGATATATAAATTTAAATATTATTTTAATGGTAATATGTATTTATTTTTATATATTTATGATAGACATAATGCACGCAGAGTATTATAAGCAAAACATTTTATTGTAAATAATAAAGTATAAGGTGGAAATACAAAGGAGCTTGATGAGTAGGCGAGCAAACTTTACCGTGCGACTGCTTGGAAGCGACTGACTGGAGACCGGCGAGCATGGCTACATGTATGTAGCATAGTTATATGGAGTTGACTATAGGGCGCGTCGCTGTACGTGTGGGGTTTCACGCATACGTTGTACATTGTACATTCCATACAAAGGTTTACAAATTCGATATTCTTAACACCACAAAGGTTTACAAATTCGATATTCTTAACAAGTTAATTTATATTTAAATATTATTTTAGTGATCGGTAAGTGAAAAGCGAATACTAGTTTGATCTTGTGCGTCTGTGGAGCGACGCTGTAGCTACTGTTGATGCTGCTGTCCAGTTGCAGGGCGCGTTGAGGTGGTTTGTGGAATGTTTTTACCTTACGTCTGCACGGACGTGGGTTCGTAGAAACACCCACGGATTGCTCACTGGTAATTGTCCACCGACCGAGCGGTGGCAAAACTTAAAAACGAAGATCGATGCGACACACTGAAATCCCCAGCGGTAATAAAACACACGGTAGTTTTAGGTTAGATTATTACACTTCTTTATTTATGGACGATAAGTTAGTTTGGGTCTACAAATGAAATTTATTCACATTGTCTGAACACTTAAAATCACCATCAACGATCTTTAACTATTGACATTAGAGTTATTAAGGCCGACTTTCACAAAGAGTTGTTATAGATAAGCGACGACCGTACCGACAAGAAAACCTCCGACTCGTATTAAGCCTTTAAATGGCAACTCACTACAAAACTCAAACTACGACAAGCGACTCGACCGGAAACGGTGGTAATTGATAAATTAACCGGCAGCGTGTGTACGTACTCCTCTGGCGATGAAATTTGACTCCGACACAAGGAACTCCTTCGATCTTTCAATTCTGACTGAAGTCCATCCGCCAACATAAGAATGACCTGGCAGCGAATAGCCTCAAAAGGGGAGGGGCGAAACGATCAACCAGTGGCAGTCAATCGTGGTTGGGTTAGATGACATGGGGTGGATTTTCCCTGTATGGGTATCCGCTACAGAAAACCAACAACGAACGAAAATAGGTGGATGCGGGCGTTGTTATTGTAACCCATCGTAATGATCATTAGGTGAGGGAATAGGTTTCTGCGATCTTATGTCAACTGAAGCGCTATTTCCATGATCGAACGATGGGATATGGGTTGTTTGAGTTCGCCAACATTGCATGGGGTCAACGGCTGGGTACACAATTGATTTGTGTAACGCTTGCCGGCAGCAGACCTTTCTGGTGTGAAAAACGCACCGAAGATCCGCTCGCACTAGGAGAAGCCATAAATCAACATTTAGTTGATGAACATGCTGTTTTCTAGGTCCGCGGGCGGTTGGCGGCCGTTAATAGAAAATCTCGATGTAGGTAAACAATCTTAAAGACATGGATGCAACGTTTGGCTCTGCAAACGAATACAGGATACAACCGTTGCCAGTTGTTTAAAATAAACACTCGACTGCCACATGCAAATTGATGCATGGGGTGCACGTTGTTTTAGGGATATGTTAATCCCGTTGGTGGTACCGTCAGGCGAAAGTATCCGCTTGGGTGTTCACTTTATGTAAGCGAAAACAGCTTCGATAGCCAGCGTGAGAATCGTGGCTACTCGTTGGGTAAGTAAATATTGGTGGTCATGACCGATGCTGGTGATCGTTCCAAGATACAGCAACGGATCATAAAATCGATCATGCTGATAGCCAAGCATATATGCGCGCCTGCAAGGCCAATGTTTAATTTGATCATCTCCTCCTTGGGAAAGATAGATCATAGAACATGCCGATGAAAATCGGTTGATGCTGGATTGATGTCATGGCAAGATGATAATCTTGCCATGAATTATGCTTCCAGGTATGACCGCTTGAAGAGGTTCATGGTTTATACTTTGGTTTTTTGTAACTAATGTATCTGCCCTCACTAATTCAGTGAGGGGTTTCTCAAGGATTGCATAAATCTATAAACAATCCTAAAAATGCACGAAGTTCCTTCAGATTACGTAGCTCTGGATCGTTTTTTATAGTCTCTATTTTTTGTTGAGTCTATCTTTATAGATTTATGTGCGATTATATATCGTAAAAATTTCACATATGCTTTAAAGAAATGGGATTTCTCTTCCGACATTATCAAATTGTTTTTATATAAAGCGTCGAAGACTTGACGTAAGTGCTGCATGTGTTTTTATTTGTTTTTTGAAAATACGGTTATATGTGGTTTTCTTTATGGTTTTTGTTATCACTTTTGGTGAAGAGGTTTCCGAAAGGCAATACTAGTGAGCATCGCAAATTAATGAAATTACACGTATGAAGTCAGCACAATACACATTCAAATGCGGCAACCAGACTGTACAAAAAAAAACTGTATCTTTAAATTTGTCTTATTAGCGAGGATCGCAAATTAATGAAATTACAAGTATGAAAGTCAGCACAATACACATTCACATGCGGCAACCAGAAGGTACTTAAAAAAAACCGTATTAACATCAAACTCGACTCTCTACAATTGCTGCTTGATCTCGACTCTATTCAATGACTGCTCGACCTCGACTGACTATTCAACCCTCAGTTCGGGACAAGTCTCGTGATGTGGTGAGAAAGAGAAATGAATTTTTCCCTCGTCCAGCGGCCAATAGGAGAAGATCTCCGGCGCGCAGATCCCAGCGAGGGTGTGGCTCTACGCGCGACGATCACTTTGGCTGCTCGTGCTGTGTGTCCACGAGTACACGAACCGCAGATAATAAATTCAACAAGGGCAAACTGAGAGAAGTGCCTGCAGCTGGACAAATAGTTGCAAGTCATCGGAAAGACGGCGCCCATAATAATTCAGATGTTCACACATCGCAACTGCGTACAGCATTCATGCCGATTATGTGTAACATCCATGACGACGCAAAGGGTCGAACTCTCGTGTGTATGTTTGCACTAAAGAGGAATCGGTTTTGGGCGGCCAGTCGGACAACCGACCGACAGGTATATCGCACATAAACACCAATATTTAATTTTAATGTAATCAACACAAAACAGACAGACACAAAACGTCCGCACCGTCCTGTGGTTTTAATTCTACTCTTTGTAGAAAATGTTTAATGTTTAACTGGATATTCACAAAACTTAATGTTATTGTAACTCTTTATTACGAGTCTTAATTAATTATATTAAGACTCGCTGTTACTAGCACACTTTGTGCGCACTTCAAACGACGCGACCGACTCCAATTCGAGATACATTCAGACTGTGGATGTTTTACGTGGACGGCACGACTCGCCTCCACGGAATCTGTATTTGAGACAAAAGACTTCTCTCGAAAAGACAAAATACCAAATTTCATCTATCGTTTCGGTGACCAATAGGGGATGATCTTCCATACATTGGTCCCGGTGAGGATGTGCACGCACACAGACGTGGTTACTTCGCACACTCATGCTGTGTCCATGAGCATGCGAACCGTGGATATACAAATTCAACCTAAGGGAAAATTAACAGAAGTGTGTTCAAATTCACCGCCGTGCTTCCTCGCCACGACCGGGGGAAGACCGTGAACGATATTTTAATTTAATTAAATTGATTTAATGGTCGATAAACCGTATCGTTAATATTTTATTTAATGATACTAACATAATCAATATTTAAATGTTAACACAAAAACAGATAGTTAGTATTTTATTAAATAACATAAACAACAATATTTAAATTTTAAGTAATAACAAATAGCTATGGGGGAGATATGGGTGCAGACGTACTGCACTGGTTCCACTCCCATCCATCATGATACCCCATTGGATTATCGTCAATGTGTGGTATGGTATGGTGTGCGGCGTTGCACGGTCGTTGTCGGTGGATCTGTGGGGAGGAAGTATCGGCACCGGCATGGGTGCGAGTTATACCTCCTCCTCCATCATCATTAATAATGCCGCCGAACACTAAACTGTTACTAAGATTTCGCGGAAAGAAAGTCACGAGCACCAAGGGGAACAACGATGGCGAAAACATAAACACCGGGCACCAACTTGTGCAAAACTGCACGACAAACCGTCCACCAGATAGTAATTAAAACACACTGTTTCTTTTATTTAGTTTTATTGTTATATTAAACCACTACTTTTGTTAACACTATTGGATCCAATGCAAATTAATATTAACTATGATTTAAATAATCTCTTTCTTTTGGTCCGGACAATGATATGTAATTTTTATCCGCACAGACGACTCGCACCATTTAATAATACACTCGAGGGGGTGTTACTTTCGCGACTCCGGGTATATTCGGGTAAGTAATTACTCGTCTCCGCTTCTCCGCTGGTGGCGCGGAGAGCGGGAGTTTCACCGTGCGACCAGCGTGGTCGGAGGATGGAATAAGACTCAAACGATATCCTCACCAATAAGGATATCGTTTTTTACCTACCACCAGCGAAACGTAAAGTCTCTCTTGGTGGTATAGGAAACCAGTACTTGTAATACAGGTCATGGTGGTATGTGTGGGATCGTTGAGATCAATGCTATTCACACGTGCAGTGGAACAGCGAAACAGGCAAGGACAAAAGAAAAGGCGACCAAATGGTTCGCTCTTTAATGAGGGTCATGTTTATACGATGCCTCGTCGCTATTTTCGAGGTTAGGAGAAAAAGGTGCTAAAAGCAATATGGATGTTTATGGCATCTCTGGCTGCAATAGAAACCGGGTTCATATTTGCATTAGAAAATGCTGGACAATTTGGTTTCAGCGTCTATTGCGCTAATTATATGCAGCTGCTTGGGTTGTTTGTTGGTAAGACAAACAAAAAAGGTTGCCGGGCAATGTGTATGTATGGTATATGACGCGGCTGGGAAAATAGACGGAGCGATATTTATGGTCCCTGTCATGACGGTTACATTGATTGCAATCCGAATTATTTTGTTTACAGGAATTTGTCTGGTGCCGAATTGGTTCAGAATACCAAATAGGAAAACAAAGAAATCTTATGAAAAATTGTATGCGAAGGGATGCATGAAGGTAAGTTTTCTTTATAGGGATTTTAGGGTTATAATAATTGGGTCTGTTTGATGCGTGAAGCATCTAAGATGCTAATGCGAATTGCATTAGCGAAAGCTGGTGCAGACCCGGGTTATGGTTATGGGGGTTTTTTCAGGAAGGCGAGCCGTGGGATCTGGCGGAATCGCCACAGTACTCCCCTCCCAGTGACGTAGTCACGAAAGAAAAGGTAGGGGTGAGGGAATGCTCGATGGTGGGTGCTGTGATGATAGGGAGGTTGCTTCGGAAATGCGCTGTGGTAATGTTAAGGGACTGTCGTGGTGACCAGTTCCTGGTTATTGTTTGGGCCTTTATCGATAAGATGGACACAGTTGTTACCGCTTGATGCCATCAAGGGCAAATGTGTGCGGCGTGGTCCATCGGCCTGTTATGGGTCTCGTGGACCAACAGGCTTATCGCCCGAATCGGTCGGAACCTATCGGAAATCCGCTCACATCCGCAGTGGCGAAATAGTGTGTGCGAGATGGAGGGGGATTTATCCCAGGGTAATTCCCATCCGCAGTGACGGGTTGCCGTGTGCGGAATGGAAAGGGACCAAGTCCAGAGCGGGTGTCTTTTGTCCATACGTTTGTATGGCGATTTGTTTGCCGCTGGGACTGGTAAAGGAGGGCGGGCCCTCAATTGCACGTTTTACCTATCGAGGGAGGACCGGTACATTGGTGCCAATGTAGCGGTAGCTGCGACCTCGACCGAATGGAAACTTGCTGTGAGGTGCCGGCCGTCGCTCTTGTTTAAAAAAAAAAGAAAAATAGGGGATTTTGGTTAGGGGGCTCCTGGTGGGTGGTTGATTGTGTCCAACCCCAGGGCGCCCTAGGGTTATTAGAAGTGCGCTCCGAAGTATTATGCACCTAGGTATTTGAGGCGGCGTAGAGGGGCGTGTATAGCCTTTAGTTGCCGCTAAAGGGGAGCCATGGTGGCTAAAGATTGGGGAAACAGGTATGTTGTCTCAGCCCAATGGTATCGGTTTGATTTGTGGGCCGGTGTTGCTGAGACATTTGGGAGACGTAGGAGATCTAAGGACGAATGTCCTGAAATTTAAATAAAGGGGCAAAACCAGGTGCCCTGATAGATGCTACGCGTAGTAGCTGTGGTAACGAGGGAAGCTGGCTTGCTGAAATCGGGTGTGAGGTGGCGTGAAGCCGAAGGACGTTGAAAATTAGTCGAATGAGTTTGATGACGTCGAATAGGAGGAGTCGAGTGAAACCAAAAGGTTGAAAATGATGCCAATGGGGTTGGTGGGGTGAAAAATGTCGAAACAGTTATATGGAGTCTAAGGTGAAGTCGGGGGTGTGTGACGGCATTATGCGCCAATATCTTGGGAAGAGGTGGATAGATTGAATGTAGTCGAAATGGAGTCCAAAAAGGTTGAGTAGTCGGGTGAAGTCGCGTGGATGAGTGTTGTCGAAGGAATGAAAGGAGTCGAGAGACGACGAAAAAGAGTCGAGCAAAGTCGAAAAAAAAAATGAAATGGAGTCGAATAGTCGAATGTGTGAGCGCGGAGTCAAAAGACGCCAAATGGAGTTGAGCGAGTCGTGTGAAATTGTGCGGAGTTACAAGCGAGGCGAACGCGGTTGTACACCGGTTTGTACCCAGAGGGGGTTTACAATAATTATTATGATTTTTTTTTTTTTTTTTTTTTTTTTTTTTTTTTTTTTGCCATATAGGGGTACATTGTTTATTTTTGTTTTATTTCATTGTTAATGCTTGGTTTAGTTGTCCCAGAATTGATTGTATGTATGTAATTTTTGTTTTGATACTATTATTTATATTTACTATCTTAACATATTTTTGAATTTGATTTTGTGATTTACTATTTTGATTACGTTTGTTTGCTCCTTTTTTGTTTATTTGACAATTTAAGAAAATAGGAATTCCCTTTTGCAATAAGTGCTACATGTGACAGGGATTAAGAGCAAGTACGTTACAATTGGGATAATTATTAGAGTAAAATGGTACCAATTTCGGGTATGATACATTTAGGACGGTTATTAAAAATATACTTGAAGTTGTTTCTTCTTAAAATCGTTAGTTTAATTGACCTCTTAATAATAAAAACTGCTTTAATTAAATTTCTGGGTTACTGAAGAGAAACCCGTAAATATACCCTTATTTATTATTTTAATTATATAGTTTTTTAATTTATTATTGTATGAATATCGTCTACAGCTGTGTCGACAATTACGCTGGCCAGCGAGTGTTTATCGATTATAATTGCTGACGAGCCGAGCCGATATGGGGTATAGTGGTTATTTTATTTATTAAATTGTTTTTTTTTCGTTTTGTTGGATTTAATTAACTCCATTAAGTTTGTTGTTGAAATAGGTTTATTGTATTTAGTTTGGTTGTGCTAATGCTATGGCAAGTAATTTGTTTATTTGCAATTGCTGAGGTTTTAAGGCGATGCACTCTAATGACAATTAAAGTCAACACTTAACTTTCTAGGAATATATGGTATAACTTTCTGTTTTTGTCGTTAATTCCATTATACAATTTTCCTACACTGGTAGAATTACTGCCACACAATTAATTTTGGTATTTGTCTAATATGCAATTTGTTTGTTTGGGTAAAACTTTTTATTTATTTATATTAAACGTAATATAGAGACAAGATAATATTGTCCTTGCGAGTGTATGTCTTTTCAATCTGTATACAAAATAATGGGTCAATCAGTGTTGATAAAATGTATATATGAAAATGCTGTCTTTTTAATATTAGGATTATGATTGTTTTAACTACATTAAAGAACAAAAGAAAATAAAATATAAATTTAAAAATAGAAGGAACAAAAATATATATATAATTGGGGTATCTACAGAGCTTTCACTTCTATTCCTTTAATCGTATAGCTATTTTTAACATTTGGTATTCTGTTCGCTCGTTTTGTTTTTGATTAAGTTTTAGTATAAACAAAAAAAAATAATAACGTGATTTGTGCCAACTGAACAAGGACTGTATTTGGTGGGGTCACATGGAACTCTGTTACTTTTCATTCATAATATATCTGAGAAAACTGAATATGTTGCAAATATTTTGTTTAGAATTTACTTGAGTGTATATATTTATATAAAGGAGAGGAGAAGCAATTGAAATAATATGTAAAAGCAAAAAAAAAAAGTAGGGAAAACAATGGAAATATTTTTTACGCATTTCTCATAAATAAAATTTATGAGAATATTCAAAATAGCTCATACAGTAATGAAACAACTTAATAACAACACAAATAATTATTTATCGATACTAATTTAAAAGGAATAAACAACAAATATTAATTCAAAATTAATTTTCAAATGTTCTCTTTAAAAACTCTGTTCGTCATTTTCGACAAACGGTGGTGGCTCTAACAAGGACATTCTAGCCACGACATTGACATCATCAAGATCATCCTTTCCACAATGTTGCTCTTGCAGTTCGATGGCTTTGGAACCATGCTGACGTTGAAATGTTGTAAGGCACATAAATGTTTTTTAGGAAACAAATTTTAAGTTTCGCTCAGAAGGAGCTTACATGAAGACAATACAAAAAGGAAAGGAGAGAAAAAAAATTACAAAGTTTTAAAGAATACCTGATGTTCTATTGTGGATCGGTGGCATGGTGCTGGTGTTTGCATTTCCTGGTGACGTTGTCCGGAGATGGTGTTGTTCCTCGTGCTGCCATCCATTCGGATGCTCTCGGTGATGTTTCGCCAGGTGCTGTTGTTAGGCTGGCGTTGGGGCGATGTTTTTGCCCATAGATTGTGTTTTTGGCAATTGCCGCCACAATTGCTCACCGGAAAAGTCACTGACACAGTTGCCGCACCGAATAGTCACTGTTGGAAGTTCAAAATTCGAAATCATGAAGTTGCGCGTTGACTCACTGGTAGGTCACCAATGTGGGGGGGACGAAGTCACGACGCCAGCATGGGCGAGAGTTCTACCTGGTCTCCACCGACACTATCATTAGTGATGCCGCCGAACACTAAACTGTTACTAAGATTTCGCGGAAAGAAAGTCACGAGCACCAAGGGGAACAACGATGGCGAAAACATAAACACCGGGCACCAACTTGTGCAAAACTGCACGACAAACCGTCCACCAGATAGTAATTAAAACACACTGTTTCTTTTATTTAGTTTTATTGTTATATTAAACCACTACTTTTGTTAACACTATTGGATCCAATGCAAATTAATATTAACTATGATTTAAATAATCTCTTTCTTTTGGTCCGGACAATGATATGTAATTTTTATCCGCACAGACGACTCGCACCATTTAATAATACACTCGAGGGGGTGTTACTTTCACGACTCCGGGTATATTCGGGTAAGTAATTACTCGTCTCCGCTTCTCCGCTGGTGGCGCGGAGAGCGGGAGTTTCACCGTGCGACCAGCGTGGTCGGAGGATGGAATAAGACTCAAACGATATCCTCACCAATAAGGATATCGTTTTTTACCTACCACCAGCGAAACGTAAAGTCTCTCTTGGTGGTATAGGAAACCAGTACTTGTAATACAGGTCATGGTGGTATGTGTGGGATCGTTGAGATCAATGCTATTCACACGTGCAGTGGAACAGCGAAACAGGCAAGGACAAAAGAAAAGGCGACCAAATGGTTCGCTCTTTAATGAGGGTCATGTTTATACGATGCCTCGTCGCTATTTTCGAGGTTAGGAGAAAAAGGTGCTAAAAGCAATATGGATGTTTATGGCATCTCTGGCTGCAATAGAAACCGGGTTCATATTTGCATTAGAAAATGCTGGAGAATTTGGTTTCAGCGTCTATTGCGCTAATTATATGCAGCTGCTTGGGTTGTTTGTTGGTAAGACAAACAAAAAAGGTTGCCGGGCAATGTGTATGTATGGTATATGACGAGGCTGGGAAAATAGACGGCGCGATATTTATGGTCCCTGTCATGACGGTTACATTGATTGCAATCCGAATTATTTTGTTTACAGGAATTTGTCTGGTGCCGAATTGGTTCAGAATACCAAATAGGAAAACAAAGAAATCTTATGAAAAATTGTATGCGAAGGGATGCATGAAGGTAAGTTTTCTTTATAGGGATTTTAGGGTTATAATAATTGGGTCTGTTTGATGCGTGAAGCATCTAAGATGCTAATGCGAATTGCATTAGCGAAAGCTGGTGCAGACCCGGGTTATGGTTATGGGGGTTTTTTCAGGAAGGCGAGCCGTGGGATCTGGCGGAATCGCCACAGATCTGTAGGAACATCACTTGATTATATGCCGGTCTTGGCAAGGTTCATCAAGTGTCCTAACATAATAGTTCGATAGAATTCCGAAGAAATTGGTTCACTCGCACGCTGTTCGACAGTGGAATGGGAAAAACAAAATGCACTATTGAGGTTTGTGTTTTAAAGTTCCTTTTATTCGAATTAATTGTTCCTTTATCTTTATTATAGGTCTTTATTGTTTTACAGCGATTTTTATCGAATTGAATTTTCTGGGATAACTATTTAGTACACTATCGAATTAGTTTCTAAACCATAGGTCTTTTGTTAAAACACCAACACAAAGAGTCAAATTAACATGCTTTAACAATTGGAACGCGACAGACACCAACGATACACTACTGACTCGAACTGAAGAAAGAGGCGCACACGTGCTTGAAACGTGGCTGCACCCTCTGGGGGTTATTACTCGACTCGCTGGACATCCGACTCCTTTGCAACTAGTTTATCGACTCAACTACTTTTGCGCGCGGATCACGTTGTTGGCTCGTGATGCGAGCTCATGGGTGGTCGAACCGTGGGGATGAAAAAGCATCTTTGGGATAAGTATTTGCAGTTGTCCAAATACTACGCTAGGGATTAAGGTCCATTTGGAATAAGTACACAATGATGGTTGTGTTTACAACCATGTTAATTGCGTATTGCATTCCTAGGGAGTCATGAGTCGAATTCCAGTGTGAGTATTTACACTGGCATTGAATTCGGCTCTTGGCAGCTAGGCGCGAATTGCGCCGGCGCTTTGAAGATTGCATAAAAGCCGCCGTGAGTACTGATGCACATGAAAATCTATTGCGCACGTGTGGGACAGTAAATGCAGGCAGACAGGGGTTCTGTAGTTGTTCCTAGATGTCAGTGCGTCGACATGGACGCTGGTTCTACCTCCGGTCCACGTCTCGGTTCGATGGAGAAAACTGGTCGTCGGTGAGGGGAGATTAAAAGCGCGGATGTTGTTATTCGCAAGGAATAGAGCACAAAAGATGACACAATAGCTCTCCAAATAAAACACGGAGATGTAATTTTAATGTTAATACTTTTATTTCAGTACTTATCGATCTTTTATATTTAACATTCTTTAAGATTCTTTATTAGTTACGAAGCGCTTATTAATACTGTCTGGACATCACTCAGGATATTTACGTTATCGATAATTAATTTCACCAATTCAAAACCATATTTACGTTATCGATAATTAATTCCACCAATTCAAAACCATATTTACGTTATCGATAATTAATTCCACCAAATCAAAACCATATTTACGCTATCGATAATTAATTTCACCAATTCAAAACCGTCCCACTGGCTCGGTAGCTAAAATCTGACTGCTTCATTCGCTGCCGACGGAAAAAGACATCGCAAAGAAAACCGCAAAAAGAGGAGGAGCTGCACGATCGACTCGAGGCAGTCAATCGTGATTGGACCGGGGAATACGGCATACATTTCGTATGTATGTGTATGCATGGCATACAATCGTCCGGTGATCGAGGATGGTTGCGAGCGTCGCAACTGCATCTCCTGCGTATACAAACAATGCATGGCCTGCGGCTGTGTACACAATTGATTGTGTAATACTTGCCGGCAACCGAACCATCTGGGGTAAAAGCAACACGAGCCGAAGATCTGGTCACCCTAGGAGAGGCCATAAATCAACATTTGGGTTGATGGATGTGAAATTTCCCAGGTCCGCCGACGGTTGGCGGCCGTTAATAGGGAATTGTATATACCATAAACAATCTGTGGTGCAAATGCTATGTTTTGGTATTGCAACGAATATAGGGTGCAGCCATTGACAGATGTTAAACGTAAACACTTGATGGCTGCATCCAATTCGTTGCTTGTTTGCGGTCCCTGATCGGTGGAGACCGATAATAGGAAACCAGCTATTGCTGGTAATTAGTGAAATGTTTGTTTTTGCATCAGCCGAAACCTTGTCGGCGGTGGCAAACTGATGGGACCTGGTAGCCGCATGCTAGGGGTGCCATGGACAAACAAAAAAAACGAGTAATCAAGGAACTCCGTGTTGATTTTGTTTCCATGGCATAAGGCAATGGGAACGGGTGCACTGCATGCCCGAGGGTAAAATTTTCGATGCCACGGCTAGGTGATAATCTTTGCCGTGGACTTAATGTTTTCAGGTATGGTGGTGAAGAGAAAAAAAAGGGTTTGGAGAAAAACCCCCAAAGAAAGGTAAGCTGCCTAAAGATATTTATGTCAGTTATCCTTTGGGGTAACTGAATTAATTCCAGCAATCTGGCTGGCGGTTAATGCCGTAGCAAGGTTACGTAACCTTGCTGAAGGTTCGACTTCGAGGTAAGTCGCATCGCTTGGAATAGTGGGGATCGAGCGATGTATGGCTCTTCGGGCCCTGAAAAGCCCCACAGTTCTGCTGATTGTTTTCATAATCCACTTCCGTTATCTAGTATGGCAACCGAAATGTTTTCTTTTTAGAACAATGCTGAGATGCATTGATGTATGCGGTACTGGCGTACCGAATTTCTTCTAAGGAAAATTGATATAACGCGTTAATTGCGTGAATGTCCTTGATGCTTGATGTTTGGATGCGATTTGCATAATCGAAAGGTAATGCGATCGGTGGGAGAATTTTTGGAGGTAGGTTGAAAAGGTAGCAGTGGCGTTAGTAGAAACGCCACAGATCCGTATGGAATTGCATTATTCGACTGCGTTGTGGTTCATTTTGCAGGAGCTCATGCAACACGGGAAGTTTATTCTAACACGCCAGTGTATCAGTCTGGTTTGGTTTGTAATATGTTGGTTACTTAATGTGCAACCAAACGCTTTGCGAGAGCGTGAAGTGTTTATGGTAAAACCATGCCTTTTGGGGAAATGTCTCTTGTATGTGTGCCAACAGAATCTCTTAGGAGACATGTGTAATGTATTATTTAAGATCGTGTTGGTTATTTGGTCGTACAACCAATTTGCTTATAGCACCTGTCTGTTGGTTGTTGCCGGCTTTTGCGTCATCGATGTTATGAAACTTTATTTATAGGATGCGCGATGAAACCGTCACCTGGCGATGATAGGGAGGTAAGTAGGTGGCGTTGGAATAAACCGCCACATAGCCACCAGACGTCCGCACACGTCTGTGGTTTTTATTCTTCTCTCACTAAGCAACATATGCTTCCTCTTCGAAATTGTAATTGCTTTACGAAAGTACAAAACTTTCCTATTACATTTCCTTCTATTTGCATGAACGAAATTACCGTTAGTTTTCTTATGTCGTTTTCGCTTGTGCGATTATATTTATTTACCCTATGTACATGGGGATGATTCAGGGTTCATCATGTTAAGCAAAAACTATTGCAGCTGCTTATGTATTTAGGATAACGATTTTTGGAAATCGTTTAGGGAAATGTGATGAATGGTTGGATTAGGTACTATGTATTTATTATATAAGGAATCGTTTGAATTAATTTGGTATGTGTATGTTATATGAAGATATGGAATTTTGTACATTGTTATGTAAAGATGAAATATATTTATGATATGGGAAATATGTTTATTATATGAGAAATGGGTTTAGATTAATATGTGTTTATTATATGGAAAATGTATATATTGGGATTGTGGGAGTATGATATAGCTCCCGGTATTGGTGATTGATTTAGTATTTACTATAATTTTATCCCTTCTAGGCACTTTTGTGGATATACGTATTTTTGGTGATTTATTCTCATTAGGGGAGGAAAAAAATAAAAAAAGAATACAAAATCATTTTTTATTTAATGCAACAAATTTAGTATCTCAAATTTTAGGGGTTTTTCTTTATTCCCATGTAAAAAGAAAATTCATATTTCCTGTATAAGGAAATATATTTAAATTAAAAGAAAGAAAAAGAACAAAATTTAGCTCGTTGGCATTCCCTTTTAATTTACAATTGTCAAAAATTAAAAGGAATTTTATTTATTTTTGGGGAGCCAATCGCTATCACCAGAATCTTATGATTTGAATTTTAGAATTTCACTTTTTCACTTTTAAATAATAAAAATGTACATAAGTACCTATGATCTCTGGATCTAGCTGCAATTTGCTGGGTGTCCCGTTGATTGTCGTTACTGGATCTAGCTGCTTGGTGTCCTGGTAGAAGGTGTTGTGCTCTTGGTGTTATGCAGGACAGATTTTCCTTCTTCTCCACAGGACTCGTGGCAGTCATCGACGTAGCACTTTGTTGTTGTGTTTTTTTCACAGCTATTTCCTGAATTCTTATGAAACTATTGTGCAGATGTGGATGTGTAAAGGGATTCGGGTTTTTCAATTTATTAGGGATTTTTCCAGATTGAGATAACGTATCTCTGGATTTTGAATTTTGATGATACTGTGGGATGTTAGGTACTTGCGTCGACAAGGACGCGGGTTCAATACCAACACCCACGGATTGTTCACAGGAGGATTCAGTCACGAAAGAGTGGAGCACAGCAGCGGCCTCGGTGATCGCCAATAAAACACACTGATGTTGATTGGTTCTTATATACAGTTTCTTTATTAGTAACGAAGCACAATATTACTTTATTAACACTGTTTCTTTTGATATAAATTTAGGATATACAGTCTTGAGTAGTATTAACATTAATTACAGACTATCGTCGGTACACTTTTATTTTCATAAGAAATGGCATTAAACTTTTGATATAAATTTAGGAAATACAGTCTTAGGTAGAATGTATGCCTAAGGATAGGATTTCAAATGCCACGGCAATGTGATAATCTTTGCCGTGGACTTATGTTTTTCTTAGGAATCAATGGCCGGTCGAGGGTGAATTTTCGATGCCACGGCAAGGTGATAAGCTTTGCCGTGGACTTAATGTTTTTCAGGGGTGGTGTTGGAGAAAAAGGGGTTTGGAAGGAAAACCCCCCACAGAATAGGTAAGCTGCCTAACGGATATTCAAAACAGTTATCCGATTGGGTAACCGTATTAATTCCAGCGATTCGGCTGGGGGTAAATGCCGTAGCAAGGTTACGCAACCTTGCTGAAGTTCGACCGAGAGGTAATTCGTTCGCCTGGAATAGTGGGGATCGAGCGATGCATAGCTCTTCGGGCCCTGAAAAGCCCCACAATACCGTGGGGCAAATGTAAAACGATAAACGGATGTTTATTTCGTTTATTGCGAATTTTGGATTTGGTTCAGGTTTTTTTAGGGTTTTGATTAGTTTTTAGGTTTTATTGTAATATTGCAGGGATTTAGATGTAGGGATGGGGGAAAAATATGGTAGGGATTTTTAGCACTACATCCTTCCCTCCTTGAAAAAAAAGAAAATTGATCTTTATGAGATTAAAAATTTCAAATGACCGCCTCGGTCAAATATTAAAAACCAACTTGTGGGTTAAGTTTTGGGGGATTGGTGTTCACTATTGTGTAGTGGTCCTTCTCTCAGGTAGCGTGTCTTCTTATCCTGAAAAGGACGTAAGATCTCTTAAAGACCGCTCCCGAGGCGACCCGTTGCGGTTGCCGCCGTGCTTTCTCGAACCTCGAGGGAAGAGCAGCTTCCGATTGTTCTACGGACGTCGTTTTGGAATTGCGTCCCTGTGCCGTGGAACCAGGTGGCTTTGGGTGATGTCCGAAATCGTGGACGCTGCAAGGGTTTAGTTTGTGGGCTTGCCACCACTTTACTCACCGGTTCTTTTTTGCTGGTTGGAAGTCTCCTCCTGTCCTAAAGCCGCCAACGTTCCTCAGTGAATGCATAAAGCCCGTCAATGAAAAATACCTTTTATTTTGTCATAATAGGTGCATTTTTTATTTAATAAGATAGGGAAACAATTGATTATCTTGGGGACACCACCTCCAAGATCCTAGCTTTATCTTCTGATCGTGGTCCTTCAGCACTTCCGCCGAGGACTAGGTACATGACCAGAATGCTTCCTCGAGATCGCGATACATCACCTTTTAAACGAAATCAAATCGAGATTTCTATCTCAAAAATGTACATTTTCATGCAACAATCTCGATTTTCGCTACATTTCGTGCGATGCTCAATGTTTGTTTTAGATAAGATTCAGTTTTCTGAATCTTCATCAATCTATTTGCATATGAGAATTGGAAATGGTATTTGGGTATTGTTTGCTTGTGGCAAATTCGGACATCTGGTGCGATTTGCCATGGATATGGTTTATTTAATTTTCTAGGGAAATTACCAGATTGAAATGTATTTCTGGATTTTGAATTGAGATTATGCCGTGGGGCAAATGCAAAGCTATAAACGAATATTTGATTCGTTTATTGCGAATTTTGATTTTAGTTTAGGTTTTTTGATTAAATTATGCCGTGGAGGCAAATGCAAAGCGATAAACGAATATTTTAATTCGTTTATTGCGAATTTTGGATTTAGTTTTGGTTCTTCAGGATTTTGATAGGATTTAATGTCTTAGCGTATTATAGCTAGGATTTGGATGTAGGAATGGGGCAAAAAGGTAGTAGGGCTTTTTGGAGCACTACAATTGTTCCCGAAAGTGTTGTTAGTTCAATAATGAAAACACTTACCATCCATCTTTAATCACTTCTTTATTTATTTATTTAAACAAAAATGTCATAAACTAAACAAACAATAAAATTTACAAAACTTCTGTGGGGGTTTTGTAGCGTTTTTTACTAGTGTCTTTATCTGGTATCTTTCCTCGAATTGTTGATAAAAACACACTTCTCACCAGCTATTAGTTTATTTTTCGTATTATACTTAATTTATTTATATACACTTATTGATATTTAAATTATACTATATTTAATATGTTTAACGCACAAGTTTAAATTTCCAAACAAGACTCCAAATCAGTATAGTTCATTTTGTATATGAAATTAACGCACAAGTTTAAGTTTCTAAACAAGGTTCCAAATCAGTACAATTCGTTTTGTATATTAAATTAACGCACAAGTTTAAGTTTCTAAACAAGGTTCCAAATCAGTACAATTCGTTTTGTATATTAAATTAACGCACAAGTTTAAGTTTCTAAACAAGGTTCCAAATCAGTACAATTCGTTTTGTATATTAAATTAACGCACAAGTTTAAGTTTCTACACAAGGTTGCAAATCAGTACAGCTCGTTTCGTGTTCGTAATGTTAAATGCTCCTTCCGGGCTCGACCAAACGCTATTTCAGACTGGTCACCTGACTGAAATTTTTGCCCAACCAAATCCATGGCCCCACACCACGGACACCAGAAACACTCACACCATCGTTTATCCGTACATGAAAAAAAGGAAGACAAGATACATGGCACTCAACTGCGTCGTCTGCAATTTTTAGCAGATCACCATGCCCGAGGGTGTTTACTTTACTTTTTATTTCGTACCTATCGCTGAAAAGGGTTGCAGCCAGGCCATACGGAGTAAGTGGATGATGTATATCCATGCGATCGTCGACCGCACACAGCATCACCGCCGATCGCATATCGTTCGTAGGGTAACTTGGTGCAGGTGGTGTTGCTTTGGTCTGCTTCATTGAGTAGTCAAGCTTTGTTCCTACATTGTATGTAGTTAATCCTGCTACCGAGATACTCGTTGTACACTATGGTAAGCGGGCGCAGCTTGCCCGTGTGCTATGGCATCGAACCGGAGATAGGGGTGTGCGATGTATCTCGCTTTGATCGGTCGGTTACAGATGCGACCGTTTCTTCCACTCGAGCAGATGGCATATGGTAGTAGGAACCCAATGGTTGGGGTGCTTTCCTTGTCTTTTGGCGCCTGGTGACATTCCTTGGTGTGCGTTGCAAGCTATGAGATCTCTATCGAGAATTAATGTTATGCAACGCACAGACAAGCGATTCGTCGTTGTAGGAAAATCTTTATTCTTGCTCGAAAGGAAATGCGACGTAATGCCAAAAGCCAGATTTCTGCATGTTTTGTTGCCATGGCGATGGCGTGAAATTAGGTGGCCCTTTCGCGTGCTTAATGAATTCGGACAATGCCTGTTACCCTGGTTATTGTCTCTTTTTGGGGTATTTCCCGCTACATGAAACCGCCACAGTTTCGTATATCTTAGGTGATCTCTTCACGAAACTGTCGCCGACTCCAAGTTCACCGTCCGTCAACTGCGCAACTACGCCACTCGTGATGGTCAACCAAAGGGGAGTAAAACTCACTATCCAACTTAGGCAATAACTCTTTATTGTTCTTACATAACTTAAACACGCACAAATTGAACGACCTATTGTAATTCTCTAACCATGTAAAATTAATATAACTAAAACTGATTACAATGTGTACTTATAATTAATATAAACAGAAATGGTTTAAAATGTCGCTTATTTAGCTTTAATTTAAAAACCGTGTATGAACAATATAAACAAAAGTGGCTTAAAATATCACTTATTTAGCTTTGTTTCTGTGTCGAGATTCCTCTGTAATGATACGATTCTTTCACCGCACACACTGCACACCTTTAAAACAAACACTTGTCAGCTAATATAACATATATTCGAACTTTTTCATTCGTATAATAGTTTTTTGCAATGCGTATTCTTGTGCTTCCGTCGCGTTGTCACTTATTAAAATATTGTATTTTTTCAATAACTATGGTAACTGTATTTTATTTCATTTAACTCGTATTTGTATTTGAACATGTCTTGTTTTAAAAACTATGGTAATTATATTTAATGTAATTTAACTGGCTTACACTTATTTAAACATGTATGGTTTTAAAAGCTATGTTAATTATTTTTAAAGTCATTTAACTCGTAGTAACACTTATTGAAACATATATTATTTCGGGAACTATTTTAACTCTATTTTATTTCATTTAAGTCGTTCACACTTATTGAAACACGGCGAATACAACACCAACAATCCTTCTCAGGTTGACCGTCTTGGTCAATCGTCCCGAACCAACTCTCAACCAACAACTCTTGAACGCACCGTCCCGGTCGTAATTCCAAACACAACTCTTATATCTCACCGTCTCGGTTGAGATTCAAAAACCAACTTCAATTTTCGTTTTTTCATCGGACGAAAACTTTTCTTATCCTGCAGATAAAAGGATTTTCCTTTCTTTGTCTTTCCGAAATTTGTATAAGTTTTCTATTGTTGTATTGCTGGTTATCCATATTTTTTTCGTTATAAATTCTTCATATCCTCCTTTTATGGGAACTTTGTAGGGATATCTGTCAGTTATTTTGAGTAGTTCGTCATATTTCAACCATCCATAGAAATCGTCGATGATGACGTTGGGATGTTGTTTGTATCCGTCCCACCAGTCTCCTCGTGGCTTATAGTAAATGGGATCTCCAGTTTCTTGCGCTTCTGCGAGGGCTCGTCGAGACTTTCCAGTCCCGGGGGGGCCATGAAAAAACCGAAGTTCGGTTTTAAAGTTTCGTTCTGGTATAGGGTGGATCGTGCTAATATATTTTTCAATTCCGCGAGAATATAAGATAAACGTCTTGGGATATTGCTCGGCGATGGTCTTGGTAGAAGTTGTTCCTCCTTGAATAAGTTGTACAACTCCGTCAAGGTCTGTTCTAGCTCCTTGTCCAATTGGCTGTCCATGTTCCCAATAAGAGCCTCCTTTGCTACAATAAGCTTGATTTTGAACGTCATTACCCTTAGCTGGCTCAATGTGTCCTCGTTGTCCCACACTTCTATGTAGCGCAAGAAATCGCCACGGTTTTTTGAGGTTACCAAACCCCTGTATATGTTGTGTGCCAGTTGTTGGACATGTTTCTCGGCCTGCAATAGCATACTTACAATTGTTGACAGCGAATGTTGTGAATATATTCCAGTCATCTTCGGTGTAATTCTAAAATTGTAATTGTTAGTATTTATTTATTTAATATGTTTACTTACATTTAGTGTAAAACAGAAGCGTCTCAGTGTCGTATTTGTCATGGACTAATTATTGTGCGCGTTAGCGTAGTCTTTTATAGTTGTTTCTTATCAACGAACGAAGTGCTGGGTATAGTATTACCCCAGCACTTCGTAACAGTAACACTTTGTTTCGCGTTATCTTTTTGTGTGGCCGGACGCGTTCGTTGATAAGAGTTTATTTTAATTTGCGGGCGAGAAAATTTTTGTTGATAAGGGTGGGTTGGTGGGATAGAAATTTTTTTTCCTTTTTTAATTTTTTTTTAATTTTTTTTAATTTTTTTTCTTTTTTTTTTTGGCTCATGGATCGAAAGAGGAAACACAAAAGAACAATCAAGAAAGGATCTTTCCGATGAGCATTTACAATCCTTTGTGTCGGTCGACGATAAACGTACATGTAGTTCGTTTTATGGCGCGAGTTGTTTGTTTTAACTGAACACAAAACGAAAATCAATAGTGCATCGTGTTAATGCACATTTTTGATTCCCTTTTTTTTGTGTTGGTAACTGCTTGGGTGAACGTGTAGTCCGTTTTATTGCGCCTGTTATTTTCTTTAACCGCATGGGCCAGAATCTCTTCCGTGGAAATCGGTATAAAGGAAAAGATCAATAGCGCCTAGGTGAACGTGCAGTTCGTTTTATGGTACCTGTTTATTTCTTCTAGGCGAATGGGCAAGGATGTTCCTTATGGGAAATGGTTTGGGGAAACAAACCTTTGAAAGATCATAAAATTGCAGACGTGCAATTTATGATTCTCAACAACTTTACTTGAAAGTTGGTCATCTGGTCCACAGATTTGGATCCAGGTTATTCTGCGTGTTGAACATACGGTTCGTTCTTTCACGTCTTGGATTAAACTTAAATTCAATATGGGCAAATTGAACGTGCAGTTCAATTTGTTTGATATTGACTTTATATCGCGATATTTACTGTATGCGCGATTAATGATGGAGCTTAGCTCCAAAAGGGTAGGTTTTATGGGATGGGTGGTTGTGGCCGTAACACCTCGACGAGACAGCAAAATTGTTTGGCGTAGGAAGCCCAGCAAATCCAATCACATGTCGCCATGGACACAGCAAAAAACTACTGTCGCACTGGGCAGACATGAAACTCACACATTGCATCATTGAAATCACACGAAATTAAAACGATGTTTAAAAATACAAAATTAACGTTTTATTTTACGAACTAAAAAAAACAGTCACACAGCAGGTGCTTTCCACCGTATATAAATCTTAATACTTGCAAAACAAACTGTGTGAGAAACAGTACAAGGTGCCGAAGGCACTTAAATTAATTTTCTATTTGAACGAGAACGTTAAACAGTAGAAGAAGAACACAAAAACTGTATCAAAATACAAAAGAGAAAATCTTTTTTGTTTACAGAAAAGAGTACAAAACTGTCAAAGCTATTCTTCGTTCTCTTTCATACGGACGTCGTTTTGGAATTGCGTCCCTGTGCCGTGGAACCAGGTGGCTTTGGGTGATGTCCGAAATCGTGGACGCTGCAAGGGTTTAGTTTGTGGGCTTGCCACCACTTTACTCACCGGTTCTTTTTTGCTGGTTGGAAGTCTCCTCCTGTCCTAAAGCCGCCAACGTTCCTCAGTGAATGCATAAAGCCCGTCAATGAAAAATACCTTTTATTTTGTCATAATAGGTGCATTTTTTATTTAATAAGATAGGGAAACAATTGATTATCTTGGGGACACCACCTCCAAGATCCTAGCTTTATCTTCTGATCGTGGTCCTTCAGCACTTCCGCCGAGGACTAGGTACATGACCAGAATGCTTCCTCGAGATCGCGATACATCACCTTTTAAACGAAATCAAATCGAGATTTCTATCTCAAAAATGTACATTTTCATGCAACAATCTCGATTTTCGCTACATTTCGTGCGATGCTCAATGTTTGTTTTAGATAAGATTCAGTTTTCTGAATCTTCATCAATCTATTTGCATATGAGAATTGGAAATGGTATTTGGGTATTGTTTGCTTGTGGCAAATTCGGACATCTGGTGCGATTTGCCATGGATATGGTTTATTTAATTTTCTAGGGAAATTACCAGATTGAAATGTATTTCTGGATTTTGAATTGAGATTATGCCGTGGGGCAAATGCAAAGCTATAAACGAATATTTGATTCGTTTATTGCGAATTTTGATTTTAGTTTAGGTTTTTTGATTAAATTATGCCGTGGAGGCAAATGCAAAGCGATAAACGAATATTTTAATTCGTTTATTGCGAATTTTGGATTTAGTTTTGGTTTTTCAGGATTTTGATAGGATTTAATGTCTTAGCGTATTATAGCTAGGATTTGGATGTAGGAATGGGGCAAAAAGGTAGTAGGGCTTTTTGGAGCACTACAATTGTTCCCGAAAGTGTTGTTAGTTCAATAATGAAAACACTTACCATCCATCTTTAATCACTTCTTTATTTATTTATTTAAACAAAAATGTCATAAACTAAACAAACAATAAAATTTACAAAACTTCTGTGGGGGTTTTGTAGCGTTTTTTACTAGTGTCTTTATCTGGTATCTTTCCTCGAATTGTTGATAAAAACACACTTCTCACCAGCTATTAGTTTATTTTTCGTATTATACTTAATTTATTTATATACACTTATTGATATTTAAATTATACTATATTTAATTAACGCACAAGTTTAAATTTCCAAACAAGACTCCAAATCAGTATAGTTCATTTTGTATATGAAATTAACGCACAAGTTTAAGTTTCTAAACAAGGTTCCAAATCAGTACAATTCGTTTTGTATATTAAATTAACGCACAAGTTTAAGTTTCTAAACAAGGTTCCAAATCAGTACAATTCGTTTTGTATATTAAATTAACGCACAAGTTTAAGTTTCTACACAAGGTTGCAAATCAGTACAGCTCGTTTCGTGTTCGTAATGTTAAATGCTCCTTCCGGGCTCGACCAAACGCTATTTCAGACTGGTCACCTGACTGAAATTTTTGCCCAACCAAATCCATGGCCCCACACCACGGACACCAGAAACACTCACACCATCGTTTATCCGTACATGAAAAAAAGGAAGACAAGATACATGGCACTCAACTGCGTCGTCTGCAATTTTTAGCAGATCACCATGCCCGAGGGTGTTTACTTTACTTTTTATTTCGTACCTATCGCTGAAAAGGGTTGCAGCCAGGCCATACGGAGTAAGTGGATGATGTATATCCATGCGATCGTCGCCCGCACACAGCATCACCGCCGATCGCATATCGTTCGTAGGGTAACTTGGTGCAGGTGGTGTTGCTTTGGTCTGCTTCATTGAGTAGTCAAGCTTTGTTCCTACATTGTATGTAGTTAATCCTGCTACCGAGATACTCGTTGTACACTATGGTAAGCGGGCGCAGCTTGCCCGTGTGCTATGGCATCGAACCGGAGATAGGGGTGTGCGATGTATCTCGCTTTGATCGGTCGGTTACAGATGCGACCGTTTCTTCCACTCGAGCAGATGGCATATGGTAGTAGGAACCCAATGGTTGGGGTGCTTTCCTTGTCTTTTGGCGCCTGGTGACATTCCTTGGTGTGCGTTGCAAGCTATGAGATCTCTATCGAGAATTAATGTTATGCAACGCACAGACAAGCGATTCGTCGTTGTAGGAAAATCTTTATTCTTGCTCGAAAGGAAATGCGACGTAATGCCAAAAGCCAGATTTCTGCATGTTTTGTTGCCATGGCGATGGCGTGAAATTAGGTGGCCCTTTCGCGTGCTTAATGAATTCGGACAATGCCTGTTACCCTGGTTATTGTCTCTTTTTGGGGTATTTCCCAACAATAGGTGCGACGGGGCAGTGGCGCTACATGAAACCGCCACAGTTTCGTATATCTTAGGTGATCTCTTCACGAAACTGTCGCCGACTCCAAGTTCACCGTCCGTCAACTGCGCAACTACGCCACTCGTGATGGTCAACCAAAGGGGAGTAAAACTCACTATCCAACTTAGGCAATAACTCTTTATTGTTCTTACATAACTTAAACACGCACAAATTGAACGACCTATTGTAATTCTCTAACCATGTAAAATTAATATAACTAAAACTGATTACAATGTGTACTTATAATTAATATAAACAGAAATGGTTTAAAATGTCGCTTATTTAGCTTTAATTTAAAAACCGTGTACGAACAATATAAACAAAAGTGGCTTAAAATATCACTTATTTAGCTTTGTTTCTGTGTCGAGATTCCTCTGTAATGATACGATTCTTTCACCGCACACACTGCACACCTTTAAAACAAACACTTGTCAGCTAATATAACATATATTCGAACTTTTTCATTCGTATAATAGTTTTTTGCAATGCGTATTCTTGTGCTTCCGTCGCGTTGTCACTTATTAAAATATTGTATTTTTTCAATAACTATGGTAACTGTATTTTATTTCATTTAACTCGTATTTGTATTTGAACATGTCTTGTTTTAAAAACTATGGTAATTATATTTAATGTAATTTAACTGGCTTACACTTATTTAAACATGTATGGTTTTAAAAGCTATGTTAATTATTTTTAAAGTCATTTAACTCGTAGTAACACTTATTGAAACATATATTATTTCGGGAACTATTTTAACTCTATTTTATTTCATTTAAGTCGTTCACACTTATTGAAACACGGCGAATACAACACAAACAATCCTTCTCAGGTTGACCGTCTTGGTCAATCGTCCCGAACCAACTCTCAACCAACAACTCTTGAACGCACCGTCCCGGTCGTAATTCCAAACACAACTCTTATATCTCACCGTCTCGGTTGAGATTCAAAAACCAACTTCAATTTTCGTTTTTTCATCGGACGAAAACTTTTCTTATCCTGCAGATAAAAGGATTTTCCTTTCTTTGTCTTTCCGAAATTTGTATAAGTTTTCTATTGTTGTATTGCTGGTTATCCATATTTTTTTCGTTATAAATTCTTCATATCCTCCTTTTATGGGAACTTTGTAGGGATATCTGTCAGTTATTTTGAGTAGTTCGTCATATTTCAACCATCCATAGAAATCGTCGATGATGACGTTGGGATGTTGTTTGTATCCGTCCCACCAGTCTCCTCGTGGCTTATAGTAAATGGGATCTCCAGTTTCTTGCGCTTCTGCGAGGGCTCGTCGAGACTTTCCAGTTCCGGGGGGGCCATGAAAAAACCGAAGTTCGGTTTTAAAGTTTCGTTCTGGTATAGGGTGGATCGTGCTAATATATTTTTCAATTCCGCGAGAATATAAGATAAACGTCTTGGGATATTGCTCGGCGATGGTCTTGGTAGAAGTTGTTCCTCCTTGAATAAGTTGTACAACTCCGTCAAGGTCTGTTCTAGCTCCTTGTCCAATTGGCTGTCCATGTTCCCATTAAGAGCCTCCTTTGCTACAATAAGCTTGATTTTGAACGTCATTACCCTTAGCTGGCTCAATGTGTCCTCGTTGTCCCACACTTCTATGTAGCGCAAGAAATCGCCACGGTTTTTTGAGGTTACCAAACCCCTGTATATGTTGTGTGCCAGTTGTTGGACATGTTTCTCGGCCTGCAATAGCATACTTACAATTGTTGACAGCGAATGTTGTGAATATATTCCAGTCATCTTCGGTGTAATTCTAAAATTGTAATTGTTAGTATTTATTTATTTAATATGTTTACTTACATTTAGTGTAAAACAGAAGCGTCTCAGTGTCGTATTTGTCATGGACTAATTATTGTGCGCGTTAGCGTAGTCTTTTATAGTTGTTTCTTATCAACGAACGAAGTGCTGGGTATAGTATTACCCCAGCACTTCGTAACAGTAACACTTTGTTTCGCGTTATCTTTTTGTGTGGCCGGACGCGTTCGTTGATAAGAGTTTATTTTAATTTGCGGGCGAGAAAATTTTTGTTGATAAGGGTGGGTTGGTGGGATAGAAATTTTTTTTCCTTTTTTAATTTTTTTTTAATTTTTTTTAATTTTTTTTCTTTTTTTTTTTGGCTCATGGATCGAAAGAGGAAACACAAAAGAACAATCAAGAAAGGATCTTTCCGATGAGCATTTACAATCCTTTGTGTCGGTCGACGATAAACGTACATGTAGTTCGTTTTATGGCGCGAGTTGTTTGTTTTAACTGAACACAAAACGAAAATCAATAGTGCATCGTGTTAATGCACATTTTTGATTCCCTTTTTTTTGTGTTGGTAACTGCTTGGGTGAACGTGTAGTCCGTTTTATTGCGCCTGTTATTTTCTTTAACCGCATGGGCCAGAATCTCTTCCGTGGAAATCGGTATAAAGGAAAAGATCAATAGCGCCTAGGTGAACGTGCAGTTCGTTTTATGGTACCTGTTTATTTCTTCTAGGCGAATGGGCAAGGATGTTCCTTATGGGAAATGGTTTGGGGAAACAAACCTTTGAAAGATCATAAAATTGCAGACGTGCAATTTATGATTCTCAACAACTTTACTTGAAAGTTGGTCATCTGGTCCACAGATTTGGATCCAGGTTATTCTGCGTGTTGAACATACGGTTCGTTCTTTCACGTCTTGGATTAAACTTAAATTCAATATGGGCAAATTGAACGTGCAGTTCAATTTGTTTGATATTGACTTTATATCGCGATATTTACTGTATGCGCGATTAATGATGGAGCTTAGCTCCAAAAGGGTAGGTTTTATGGGATGGGTGGTTGTGGCCGTAACACCTCGACGAGACAGCAACATTGTTTGGCGTAGGAAGCCCAGCAAATCCAATCACATGTCGCCATGGACACAGCAAAAAACTACTGTCGCACTGGGCAGACATGAAACTCACACATTGCATCATTGAAATCACACGAAATTAAAACGATGTTTAAAAATACAAAATTAACGTTTTATTTTACGAACTAAAAAAAACAGTCACACAGCAGGTGCTTTCCACCGTATATAAATCTTAATACTTGCAAAACAAACTGTGTGAGAAACAGTACAAGGTGCCGAAGGCACTTAAATTAATTTTCTATTTGAACGAGAACGTTAAACAGTAGAAGAAGAACACAAAAACTGTATCAAAATACAAAAGAGAAAATCTTTTTTGTTTACAGAAAAGAGTACAAAACTGTCAAAGCTATTCTTCGTTCTCTTTCATACGGACGTCGTTTTGGAATTGCGTCCCTGTGCCGTGGAACCAGGTGGCTTTGGGTGATGTCCGAAATCGTGGACGCTGCAAGGGTTTAGTTTGTGGGCTTGCCACCACTTTACTCACCGGTTCTTTTTTGCTGGTTGGAAGTCTCCTCCTGTCCTAAAGCCGCCAACGTTCCTCAGTGAATGCATAAAGCCCGTCAATGAAAAATACCTTTTATTTTGTCATAATAGGTGCATTTTTTATTTAATAAGATAGGGAAACAATTGATTATCTTGGGGACACCACCTCCAAGATCCTAGCTTTATCTTCTGATCGTGGTCCTTCAGCACTTCCGCCGAGGACTAGGTACATGACCAGAATGCTTCCTCGAGATCGCGATACATCACCTTTTAAACGAAATCAAATCGAGATTTCTATCTCAAAAATGTACATTTTCATGCAACAATCTCGATTTTCGCTACATTTCGTGCGATGCTCAATGTTTGTTTTAGATAAGATTCAGTTTTCTGAATCTTCATCAATCTATTTGCATATGAGAATTGGAAATGGTATTTGGGTATTGTTTGCTTGTGGCAAATTCGGACATCTGGTGCGATTTGCCATGGATATGGTTTATTTAATTTTCTAGGGAAATTACCAGATTGAAATGTATTTCTGGATTTTGAATTGAGATTATGCCGTGGGGCAAATGCAAAGCTATAAACGAATATTTGATTCGTTTATTGCGAATTTTGATTTTAGTTTAGGTTTTTTGATTAAATTATGCCGTGGAGGCAAATGCAAAGCGATAAACGAATATTTTAATTCGTTTATTGCGAATTTTGGATTTAGTTTTGGTTTTTCAGGATTTTGATAGGATTTAATGTCTTAGCGTATTATAGCTAGGATTTGGATGTAGGAATGGGGCAAAAAGGTAGTAGGGCTTTTTGGAGCACTACAATTGTTCCCGAAAGTGTTGTTAGTTCAATAATGAAAACACTTACCATCCATCTTTAATCACTTCTTTATTTATTTATTTAAACAAAAATGTCATAAACTAAACAAACAATAAAATTTACAAAACTTCTGTGGGGGTTTTGTAGCGTTTTTTACTAGTGTCTTTATCTGGTATCTTTCCTCGAATTGTTGATAAAAACACACTTCTCACCAGCTATTAGTTTATTTTTCGTATTATACTTAATTTATTTATATACACTTATTGATATTTAAATTATACTATATTTAATTAACGCACAAGTTTAAATTTCCAAACAAGACTCCAAATCAGTATAGTTCATTTTGTATATGAAATTAACGCACAAGTTTAAGTTTCTAAACAAGGTTCCAAATCAGTACAATTCGTTTTGTATATTAAATTAACGCACAAGTTTAAGTTTCTAAACAAGGTTCCAAATCAGTACAATTCGTTTTGTATATTAAATTAACGCACAAGTTTAAGTTTCTAAACAAGGTTCCAAATCAGTACAATTCGTTTTGTATATTAAATTAACGCACAAGTTTAAGTTTCTACACAAGGTTGCAAATCAGTACAGCTCGTTTCGTGTTCGTAATGTTAAATGCTCCTTCCGGGCTCGACCAAACGCTATTTCAGACTGGTCACCTGACTGAAATTTTTGCCCAACCAAATCCATGGCCCCACACCACGGACACCAGAAACACTCACACCATCGTTTATCCGTACATGAAAAAAAGGAAGACAAGATACATGGCACTCAACTGCGTCGTCTGCAATTTTTAGCAGATCACCATGCCCGAGGGTGTTTACTTTACTTTTTATTTCGTACCTATCGCTGAAAAGGGTTGCAGCCAGGCCATACGGAGTAAGTGGATGATGTATATCCATGCGATCGTCGACCGCACACAGCATCACCGCCGATCGCATATCGTTCGTAGGGTAACTTGGTGCAGGTGGTGTTGCTTTGGTCTGCTTCATTGAGTAGTCAAGCTTTGTTCCTACATTGTATGTAGTTAATCCTGCTACCGAGATACTCGTTGTACACTATGGTAAGCGGGCGCAGCTTGCCCGTGTGCTATGGCATCGAACCGGAGATAGGGGTGTGCGATGTATCTCGCTTTGATCGGTCGGTTACAGATGCGACCGTTTCTTCCACTCGAGCAGATGGCATATGGTAGTAGGAACCCAATGGTTGGGGTGCTTTCCTTGTCTTTTGGCGCCTGGTGACATTCCTTGGTGTGCGTTGCAAGCTATGAGATCTCTATCGAGAATTAATGTTATGCAACGCACAGACAAGCGATTCGTCGTTGTAGGAAAATCTTTATTCTTGCTCGAAAGGAAATGCGACGTAATGCCAAAAGCCAGATTTCTGCATGTTTTGTTGCCATGGCGATGGCGTGAAATTAGGTGGCCCTTTCGCGTGCTTAATGAATTCGGACAATGCCTGTTACCCTGGTTATTGTCTCTTTTTGGGGTATTTCCCAACAATAGGTGCGACGGGGCAGTGGCGCTACATGAAACCGCCACAGTTTCGTATATCTTAGGTGATCTCTTCACGAAACTGTCGCCGACTCCAAGTTCACCGTCCGTCAACTGCGCAACTACGCCACTCGTGATGGTCAACCAAAGGGGAGTAAAACTCACTATCCAACTTAGGCAATAACTCTTTATTGTTCTTACATAACTTAAACACGCACAAATTGAACGACCTATTGTAATTCTCTAACCATGTAAAATTAATATAACTAAAACTGATTACAATGTGTACTTATAATTAATATAAACAGAAATGGTTTAAAATGTCGCTTATTTAGCTTTAATTTAAAAACCGTGTACGAACAATATAAACAAAAGTGGCTTAAAATATCACTTATTTAGCTTTGTTTCTGTGTCGAGATTCCTCTGTAATGATACGATTCTTTCACCGCACACACTGCACACCTTTAAAACAAACACTTGTCAGCTAATATAACATATATTCGAACTTTTTCATTCGTATAATAGTTTTTTGCAATGCGTATTCTTGTGCTTCCGTCGCGTTGTCACTTATTAAAATATTGTATTTTTTCAATAACTATGGTAACTGTATTTTATTTCATTTAACTCGTATTTGTATTTGAACATGTCTTGTTTTAAAAACTATGGTAATTATATTTAATGTAATTTAACTGGCTTACACTTATTTAAACATGTATGGTTTTAAAAGCTATGTTAATTATTTTTAAAGTCATTTAACTCGTAGTAACACTTATTGAAACATATATTATTTCGGGAACTATTTTAACTCTATTTTATTTCATTTAAGTCGTTCACACTTATTGAAACACGGCGAATACAACACCAACAATCCTTCTCAGGTTGACCGTCTTGGTCAATCGTCCCGAACCAACTCTCAACCAACAACTCTTGAACGCACCGTCCCGGTCGTAATTCCAAACACAACTCTTATATCTCACCGTCTCGGTTGAGATTCAAAAACCAACTTCAATTTTCGTTTTTTCATCGGACGAAAACTTTTCTTATCCTGCAGATAAAAGGATTTTCCTTTCTTTGTCTTTCCGAAATTTGTATAAGTTTTCTATTGTTGTATTGCTGGTTATCCATATTTTTTTCGTTATAAATTCTTCATATCCTCCTTTTATGGGAACTTTGTAGGGATATCTGTCAGTTATTTTGAGTAGTTCGTCATATTTCAACCATCCATAGAAATCGTCGATGATGACGTTGGGATGTTGTTTGTATCCGTCCCACCAGTCTCCTCGTGGCTTATAGTAAATGGGATCTCCAGTTTCTTGCGCTTCTGCGAGGGCTCGTCGAGACTTTCCAGTCCCGGGGGGGCCATGAAAAAACCGAAGTTCGGTTTTAAAGTTTCGTTCTGGTATAGGGTGGATCGTGCTAATATATTTTTCAATTCCGCGAGAATATAAGATAAACGTCTTGGGATATTGCTCGGCGATGGTCTTGGTAGAAGTTGTTCCTCCTTGAATAAGTTGTACAACTCCGTCAAGGTCTGTTCTAGCTCCTTGTCCAATTGGCTGTCCATGTTCCCAATAAGAGCCTCCTTTGCTACAATAAGCTTGATTTTGAACGTCATTACCCTTAGCTGGCTCAATGTGTCCTCGTTGTCCCACACTTCTATGTAGCGCAAGAAATCGCCACGGTTTTTTGAGGTTACCAAACCCCTGTATATGTTGTGTGCCAGTTGTTGGACATGTTTCTCGGCCTGCAATAGCATACTTACAATTGTTGACAGCGAATGTTGTGAATATATTCCAGTCATCTTCGGTGTAATTCTAAAATTGTAATTGTTAGTATTTATTTATTTAATATGTTTACTTACATTTAGTGTAAAACAGAAGCGTCTCAGTGTCGTATTTGTCATGGACTAATTATTGTGCGCGTTAGCGTAGTCTTTTATAGTTGTTTCTTATCAACGAACGAAGTGCTGGGTATAGTATTACCCCAGCACTTCGTAACAGTAACACTTTGTTTCGCGTTATCTTTTTGTGTGGCCGGACGCGTTCGTTGATAAGAGTTTATTTTAATTTGCGGGCGAGAAAATTTTTGTTGATAAGGGTGGGTTGGTGGGATAGAAATTTTTTTTCCTTTTTTAATTTTTTTTTAATTTTTTTTCTTTTTTTTTTTTTGGCTCATGGATCGAAAGAGGAAACACAAAAGAACAATCAAGAAAGGATCTTTCCGATGAGCATTTACAATCCTTTGTGTCGGTCGACGATAAACGTACATGTAGTTCGTTTTATGGCGCGAGTTGTTTGTTTTAACTGAACACAAAACGAAAATCAATAGTGCATCGTGTTAATGCACATTTTTGATTCGCTTTTTTTTGTGTTGGTAACTGCTTGGGTGAACGTGTAGTCCGTTTTATTGCGCCTGTTATTTTCTTTAACCGCATGGGCCAGAATCTCTTCCGTGGAAATCGGTATAAAGGAAAAGATCAATAGCGCCTAGGTGAACGTGCAGTTCGTTTTATGGTACCTGTTTATTTCTTCTAGGCGAATGGGCAAGGATGTTCCTTATGGGAAATGGTTTGGGGAAACAAACCTTTGAAAGATCATAAAATTGCAGACGTGCAATTTATGATTCTCAACAACTTTACTTGAAAGTTGGTCATCTGGTCCACAGATTTGGATCCAGGTTATTCTGCGTGTTGAACATACGGTTCGTTCTTTCACGTCTTGGATTAAACTTAAATTCAATATGGGCAAATTGAACGTGCAGTTCAATTTGTTTGATATTGACTTTATATCGCGATATTTACTGTATGCGCGATTAATGATGGAGCTTAGCTCCAAAAGGGTAGGTTTTATGGGATGGGTGGTTGTGGCCGTAACACCTCGACGAGACAGCAAAATTGTTTGGCGTAGGAAGCCCAGCAAATCCAATCACATGTCGCCATGGACACAGCAAAAAACTACTGTCGCACTGGGCAGACATGAAACTCACACATTGCATCATTGAAATCACACGAAATTAAAACGATGTTTAAAAATACAAAATTAACGTTTTATTTTACGAACTAAAAAAAACAGTCACACAACAGGTGCTTTCCACCGTATATAAATCTTAATACTTGCAAAACAAACTGTGTGAGAAACAGTACAAGGTGCCGAAGGCACTTACATTAATTTTCTATTTGAACGAGAACGTTAAACAGTAGAAGAAGAACACAAAAACTGTATCAAAATACAAAAGAGAAAATCTTTTTTGTTTACAGAAAAGAGTACAAAACTGTCAAAGCTATTCTTCGTTCTCTTTCATTTCATGTTTCTAATAACGGGCTCCTTATCAGTCCGATAAATCTGGTAATTGGTCATTGGCAGCGTTCAGTGCCAATAGTGTTTTACCGTAATGGTATAATTGGAATTTATACATGTTGCGAAACTGCAACAAGCTTTAATTATAAAATGATGTACAATTAATATAAACAGAAATGGTTTAAAATGTCACTTATTTAGATTTCCTTTTAAAACCGTGTACACTAAATATAAACGAAAATGACTTATTAAGATTTAATTTTAAAACCGTGTACCAAACATTTAACGACAATTTGATACAATCATTAATTTAACTTTGACGGCACGAAAGATCGCTTTGACTACCATTACCAGACTCTTCACTTATGTATTTCTCTAACGTGGATGCCCGACTTGCCTCCACGGAATCCAGAACGCGATTGATTATAGCCACCGAAGCGACAGAACACCAAAATTCCATACATCGCTTCAGTGACCATAAAAGGGATGATATTCAAAGATGATGTGGATTTGCACACACACAGATGAGGTTCCATCGCACCCTCATGCTGTACATGACCAAGCGGACAGTGGATACAATAATTTCCTAAAGGGAACATAAGCTGACATGGTTGCAGCTGGTGCTATTATCTCGATATAGAGATTTTGTTGCATACAGGATCAGCGACTGCGTAAAGCATTTATGCTGATCGTGCACATGTTGGCGGCATCTCCACGTAATCGAATTCTCGATGGTAATTTTCCATTTTGAGAACTCAGTTTGTTTGGGCAATCAGCCAGATACCCTCATGTATTTGTCGGTCGGATGACCGATCGATGTGGGTATGTATCCAAAGGGAAAGATAAAATATTTTTTGCATGTGTGCGGCTGGCGCGTAAAAGTATATCTCGTTGATATAGTTCAAGCTATGTTGGTTGCTAGGTGATGCAACCAAATTATCCATAAAGAACATGCCTGTTTGGTGCAGATGTATTTAGAATAAGAAAATATTGCGATTTAATGCATTTCAAGGTTTTATGGTACAACTATGAACAGGTAAGTACTTGCTTTCCAGGTTTCTGTATGCCCTAGGTGGGAGTTTCTACGTGTTAATGGGAAGATGATTGGTGGCATTCAAAGGAATCGCCACACTTCTTTTCCGCTTAATAAACTACGCTGACTCCAATGTTCAACTGGTTCACTACCAAATACTTCAGCAATTACAGTGCCTGGCTAATCGTTATGAATTACAACAAGATTTTACAATAAAATATCAATGAGGTACGGATTAAAGTTTAAAGAATAGTAATCAATAACAATGACTTAAGGGTACATTCTCATCAGTAAGGCCGAAAAATAGGCTATTTTCATGTTTTTTTTTTGTTGAGGAAAGTAATAAATCTAGACACGCGATTTTTCAGGCACATTTATTGTACTTTTAAGTAGCTTTTAAAAAATTTTCAATTAATTTCATGATAACCCCGAGGTAGCGGCACGTTGCGCCGTAGACCGCTGCGAAATAAAGGACCTCGATGGCGACTGTCTAGGATTAACTGTCCAGGATCACTGTGGCGTGTACGTAGTTTAAACGATAGTAATTAATAAAAGCTTTAAACTGTGTAGAATTAACTGTCTAGGATCACTGTGGTGTGTATGTATTTTAAACGATAATAATTAATAAAAATAGGTAGCAAACGGCAAAGACTTCACAATCGTTTGGGTTATCAGACATACTTTAAAATGACACTGGTTGGCTTATGAATTGTAACGATTTTAACAAAACGGAACTGCAGGCACACTTCCACCGACGGTAGCTGTTCTCTGACTTGAGATATATTACATTGACGTTTTACGTGGAGGAACGACTTTCCTCCACGGAATCTGTTGAAAGACTCATTAATTCATTCTGTTGTGTGTTCAACCAAGCGATGAACACACCTTCCACACACCAAGGGTTGTTGATTTGTTGTGGGCTGAGTGCTAGCGTCAGGAACACTATGGTATCTCCTGGCGTGTAGTGATGGCTCTAAAATAATTTGGAAATTAATGGGCAAATAGCAACGAATAACTCTAAAGTGGGAAGCAATCAACAATATAGCAGGACTTCTTGTGATCACTTTTCTGCAACTCGAACACCCACAATTGTGCAAATAAATTAAAAGCAAGCTATTTATTTAACATTTAGAGACTCAACTTTGAGTCACAATTTTTACTTTATTTAATACGATTGCTTTGATTTTGTAGGATGAATTATTGCGAACCGTTGTCGCCAAAGGTTTTACGAAGAAAGAAACAGTAAGAATAAAATGGTTGTCGTTTGACAACCAACCGAATTTAATTTTCAAAATGTCAGCTGAATGTTAGGGTGGTGCCACAGGTAGCATTCAATTGCGAATTCGCCGGTTGTGTCCAGGGCGAATCCGCAACACATTGGAAACGACAGAATACCAAATTCCATCGTTTCGGTGACCAATACGGGATAATTCTACAACTTGGTCACAGGAAAGGGGAGCGAAACACACACGATGACCAAATCGTTGTTCATGCAGTGTCGCCCAGCGTGAGTTATTCTTTCTGTCGCCACGGAAAGGAAAAAAGATATTTTTTCTTTGTCAAGAAGAAGTTTAATTCTCTCTTGACGATACTTTATTTTTCTTTCACTTATGTGACTATTAACAGGGAAGACTTAAAAACAATGTCCGAACCTATGGTCGTGACTTAGAGTAATCTTGTTCTAGGTGTGAATATTTCATTTATATACATTTTCAGTTGTATAGATAAGGATGCTAGTGTAGATAAGAAATGAGTATTCTGTAGCTAATAAATGTTAGTGAGTCATCTGTAATATTTTCATTTTATAGATTGTAAGTTGAGTCATCCGTAATGTTTCATTTTGTAGATTGTGGGTTGAGTCATCCGTAATGTATATTGTGGATTGACTTGTGGGGGTTGTAGTTTGTGTGCCAAAACACGGGCACTAATTTCACTAAAATCTCCGACGATTGCTTAAAGAGAATAGTTCGCCAAAAATCCAGGAGAAAATAAAAATGCACTGTGCTGATTTTTGTTGTTCTTTATTATTTTTTTACACATATCCTGAGGGAATAGTTTATAATTTAGGTTTGTTGGTAAATGTTCTTACTTTAACTGGGTTTATTTAAATTATCACAACTTCTGGTATTTTTCTTTTGTTCGAAGGTTCTTTCTTTAATTAGGTTTATTTAAGTGTTCTTACCTTAACCGGGTTTATTTAAATTATCTTTCCCTTCGCCTCGAAATGAGACGACGAATTGTACAATAATCGGCACTTATTCACAATGCAACAGGCGAATTTGATGTTACATTTATAATACGGATTTTAACGAAAGCCATGAGAAACAATTATAGTTTACTAAACTTTGGTACTCGCGCAGAGACGTACTCCGATGTGGCTTGTGCGAACTTCAATGATTAAAAACTCGACTCTTTAACGGATGCACGCGATGGTGATTAACAGACGACTCGCGACACGCGTGTGGCCACGACAGTAGTTGAATATCGACTGACTCTATTTAGGGTGGAAATCGTAATTTCTGCTTTTTACACATTGATCTGCCAATGGTAATCATGCTCTCTTGTGTGTTCCCCAACTCACCACACTCACCCAGGTCGAAACGTACTTGTGTATTCGTTCGACGTCGATGGGCGTAGCCAGAATGGAGAAATCAAAAGGGAAAGCACAATAACCCAGGGTGGATCTGTCTAGGTGTGTGTGCGTCAATGCCGTGTATACGGCTGGTCTACTGACCTAGTGACAATCTCTTAGGTCAACGCACTATAGCAAGACAGAAATACGAGAGAGAGGGCAAACATAGCTAAGGTTATTCACCAGCAAAAAGAGATCATTGATCCCAAGCGAATGGGTGATCTGGGAAAAGTCAATAGGACGCCGCATCGGCTGGGGATATAATTCCATTCTGTGGAATGTTCAATAATACCCAAGCCTATGGACTATGACGCAACCGCGTCGCTTGGTTTGACTTGGTTGTTGCTAACCAATACGAATGGAATTTCCGGTGGAAATCCCATGGTTAGCGCAATAGTGTTGCCGTATGTTGTTGATTGTAGCTAAACTCAATTATGCATTATCTGCATAGAATAATGAGTTTAGCTATGTGTCCCTTTGACATGTTTTACAGGTATCTATCCTATAGGATAGAGAAACCCCTATAGTACTCCCCCGCCAGTGACATAGTCACGAAATAATGGTAGGTCGAAAGGAGTAGTTTGATGGTTGTCGGAAGGAAATTAGATTGGAGGTGGATTGGGAGGATTTTTTTATTGCCCAAGGAGACGTGCTCGGCTTCGGGTGAGTGGAGGTTGAGGTGGTTGGCGAATGTTGGCAGAGTCGGTTGCTGACTGAGGATCTGGAGCTGACGCCTCGAAGAAACAAGGTTTGAGTCTCTCAACACTGACCGTGGATCGTTTTCCTCGAATATCAATCTCGAAGACACGATCGCTGATGCGGTTGGAGACTCTGAGGGGACCGTCATACGGAGGGTCCAAAGGTTTTTTAACCTTATCCACCCTGACAAAGACGTGCGTGCAGCTGTGCAGTTCAGGGTGAACGAAAAGTTTTTTAGAACCATGCCTGGTCACGGGCGATGCTCTAACCTTACGAAGAAGGTCGCGGAGGTGGCCCACATCCTGCAACTGGTTGTGTGGCGTATCACCATCCACGAACAGTTCGCCTGGTAGTAGGAGGTTGGTGCCATAGGTGAGTTCCGCAGCGGAAGCACCTAGGTCCTCCATAAAACTAGTCCTCAGGCCGAGGAGTACGGTAGGTAGAGCGTCAAACCATTTAGTGTCGTTATGACACATGAGGGAAGCCTTGAGAGACCGATGCCAGCGTTCGATCATGCCGTTGGATTCGGGGTGATAGGCGGTCGTGCGACTTCGTTGGCAGCCGAGGAGATCCGTCAGCTGCCCGAAGATCGTTGCCTCGAATTGCGGCCCTCGAACTGTACTAATGGTGGCAGGTACGCCGAAACGTGTGACCCAGGTCGAATAGAAGGCTTTGGCGACTGCTTCAGCAGTTACTGCTCTGAGAGGAGTCGCCTCTGGCCATCGCGTGTAGCGATCCATCATAGTGAGGATGTACGAAAATCCTCTTGATGGAGTAAGCGGTCCCACTATGTCAATATGGACATGGGCGAAGCGTGCCGTGGGTAGCTTAAATTGTGCAGGTTCTAATACATTATGCCGCGCTACTTTGCAGCGCTGGCATTGGAGGCAAGCGCGGGCCCAGGTGGTGAGGTCATTGCTCATTCGGGGCCAAATGAATTTCTTACGGACGGCTGCAGCGGTTGCGCGGCCGCTGGGGTGGGCTGGATCATGGTAAACCTGGAACACGCCCCTACGAAGCTTCTCGGGAATATAGGGCCTGGCGGTTCCAGTTGAAACATCGCACCAGATTTCGCCCAAAGGATCGCGGAGGGTGATTTTGCGTAGCTCGAGTACTGTATCAGCAGTTAGAAGAGATTCGAGCTGGCTGTCCTCCTGTTGGGCCAGGGCTAGGTCGACGTTGTTCAGAGTGGCGCGCAAGTGAATCGTATCGATTCGAGAAAAGGCGTCCGCCGAGATGTTTTGTGGACCAGAGATATGTTTAATCTCGGTAGTGTATTGGCCGATGAGGTCGAGTTGACGTTCTTGTCGTGGAGCATTTCCCGACTTTTTCCGGAACGCAAAGACCAGAGGTTTGTGGTCTGTATACACGGAGAGCGAGCGACCCCCTACCATATGACGGAAATATTTAATGGCGCTATAGATCGCCAGTAATTCCCGGTCATAGGCGCTGTATCGCCGCTCTGTGGGACTCAGTTTCCTGGAAAAGAAACCAAGCGGTTCCGGTTGGCCTTCGAAATCTTGTTGTAGAACTGCTCCGATTGCGGAATCCGATGCATCGCATTGGATAGACAAAACCGCTCCCTCTAAGAGATAACGGAGTAGTGTGGCGTTAGCCAGTTGCTCCTTGGACAGTTGGAACGCACGGTCCGAAGCTTCTGTCCATGGAATTGGACGCTTGTCGTTGCGCTTCGCTCCTTTTAGAAATTCAGTCAGAGGATCCTGGGTTTGGGCGGCGTCTTTAAGGGTGGGTCTGTAAAAATTGAGCATGCCGAGGAAACGTCGGAGCTCGCTTATGTTGGTTGGGCGTGGATATTGGATGAGGGCCTCCACACGGTCTGGAAGTGGGCGAATGCCCTGATCGTCAACAATGTAGCCCAGATATGTGATTTGCTCTTTGGCATATTGACACTTATCTGGCTTGATGACAAGACCAAATTCGCGGAGGCGCTCGAGGACCTGTCGTAAATGGCGCTTGTGTTCAACGTGGTCTCGTGAGGCGATGAGAATGTCATCGAGATACGCATGACAGCAATTGAGACCACGTAAAGCCGAGTCGATGTATCTCTGGAATGTCTGCGCGGCATTCCTGAGACCGAAAGTCATTACTTTGAACTCGAAGAGTCCGAAAGGAGTAATGACTGCCGTTTTTGGGATGTCTTCAGGTGCCACCGGGATTTGGTGGTAAGCCCTGGTGAGATCCAGGGTGGTGAAGACTTTGCACCCTCGTAATTTATATGAAAAATCATATAGGTGTGCAATGGGGTATCTGTTGGGGACTGTTGCTGCATTCAGCAGTCTGTAATCCCCACATGGGCACCACTCCCCGGAACGTTTCTTAACTAAATGGAGTGGGCTTGCCCAAGGACTGTCTGATGGTTGACAGATACCTTGTGCTATCATTTCATCGAACTCGGCGCGTGCCGCGCGTAGTTTTTCTGGAGCCAGGCGACGTGCGCGTTGGCTTACTGGAGGGCCCCGTGTCTCGATGTGATGAAACACATTCGCCTTATGTCGTCGCTGGTTAGGTAGAGGAATTGTCGTATTGACAAATTCCTGTACCATAGCTTGGATAGGGTCTGTACACGGTGTGGCCCTGGGTATTACCGCTGGAGATGCCGACAAGGGCAAGGAAGGTGCGGTGTGGGCTACTAGCCTGTTGCGTGTCGAATCGACCAACAGATTGTGTTTTCATAATAAGTCGGAACCTATTAGGGGTTTGTGGGTAATTAGTACTTGCTGTCAACAAGGACGCGGATTCAGTACTAACACCACGTACAATGCGCCGCGGAAAGGAAACAAAGTTAAACAGAGAAACACATTTGGTTTGTTTTAACGAAACTGTTTTTATTAATATCTGCTGTCACGATTAGTTTAACAATATGAATTATGTATTTACTATTGTTCTCACTACTTTAATATACAGAAACAACACAATTAATATCTGCTATCACGATTAGTTTTACAATATGAAGTATGTATTTACTATTGTTCTCACTACTTTAATATACCGAAACAACACAATTAATATCTGCCATCACGATTAGTTTTACAATATGAAGTATGTATTTACTATTGTTCTCACTACTTTAATATACAGAAACAACACAATTAATATCTGCTATCACGATTAGTTTTACAATATGAAGTATGTATTTACTATTGTTCTCACTACTTTAATATACCGAAACAACACAATTAATATCTGCCATCACGATTAGTTTTACAATATGAATTATGTATTTGGTAGTATGTTTTTATTGAAGTCGATCCTGACTGCACTTCGACCCGGTGTGTGTACTACCGTTTTGCAGGCTGTACGTATCGTACTCTTTAACCAAAGGTTGGTGCTAGACTCCAGTTTCCGCGACGACTCCTCTGATGAGACCACTCTGGTGTGTAATATCTGACTGACTAATTGGAAGTCATCAAAAGGAAAGGAACCCCGAAAGAAACTGGAAAGGGGGCGGAGTTACACGATTAACTTGAAGTAGTTAATCGTGATTGGACCGGACGGGGTAGTCATACATTATGCATGTGTGGGTGTGCCATGCATACGATCGTTCGGCGACCGTGTGGATGGCGGCACATCGCTAGTGCATTTTCTAAGAATGCAAACACTAGCATGTGGGGTGTGAAAAACCGAAACCGATAATTTGGTCATCCTAATGGAAGGCCATAAATCATCGTTTCGGATGCCGATGATTAAACATTGCAACGAACATAGGGTGCAGCCGTTGCCAGATGTTGAAAGTAAACATTTTCTGGCTGCATCCTGGTCGTTGCGCGATTACGGTCTCTGAACATGGGGACCGATAATTGGAAGCCAGCGATTGCTGGTAAACAGGGACATGTTTGGTTTGCGTCAGCAGAAACCTTGTCGGCGGTAGTAAATCAATAGGGGCAAATAGCCGCATGCATGTTATGCCGGGGGTAAACAAATACAACGAGTCACAAGGAACTCTTGTTGATTGTTGTTTCCATAGCTTAAGGCTATGGAAACGAGATGCCCTGGCAGAATGTATGCCTAAAGATAAGATTTCAGATGCCATGGCAATGTGATGATTTTGCCATGGACTTATGTTCTTTTCAGGAAATGATGTACGCCTCGGGGGTAAATTTTCGATGCCACGGCAAGGTGATAAGCTTTGCCGTGGGCTTAATGTTTTTTAGGGAATATGGTCTGGCCGAGGGTGAGTTTTCGATGCCGCGGCAAGGTGATAAGCTTTGCCGTGGATTTAATGTTTTCAGTGGTGATGCTGGAGAAAAAGGGGTTGGGAAGGAAATCCCCTACAGAATAGGTAAGCTGCCTAACATAAATTCAAAACGGTTATCCGATTGGGTAACCGTATTAATTCCGGCGATTTGGCTGGGGGTAAATGCCGTAGCAAGGTTACGCAACCTTGCTGAATTTCGACCAAGAGGTAAGTCGTTCGCCTGGAAAGGTGGGGATCGAGCGATGTATGGCTCTTCGGGCCCTGAAAAGCCCCACATCACTCCCTCCCCAGTGACGTAGTCACGAAACAGGTAAGGCAGGTTAGGGGGTGGTTAGTTGGTTATGGGCGCGCGTATGAGCGCGAGTACGGGGAGGTTGTATTGGTGGAGTAGGAGTGGTGTCAGTAGTTGGAGGTGATTCTGGAGCGGAAGCTTCCAGAAAACAGGGCTTAAGCCTTTCGACGCTGACCGTGGATCGCTTGCCTCTAATGTCGATCTCGAAGACGCGGTCACTGATGCGGCGGAAGACTTTGAATGGGCCATCATAAGGTGGGTCGAGGGGTTTTTTGACCTTATCCACCCTGACAAAGACGTGCGTGCAGCTGTGCAGTTCAGGGTGGACGAAAAGTTTTTTGGAGCCGTGCCTGGTTACGGGGGTTGCCCTAACCTTACGTAGCAGGTCACGGAGATGTCCCAAATCGCGAAGTTGGTCACGCGGTGTTTCGCCATTCAGGAAAAGTTCTCCTGGAAGAAGCAGGTTGGTACCATAGGTAAGCTCTGCTGCCGAAGCACCCAGGTCCTCCTTAATACTTGTCCTCAGGCCGAGGAGGACAGTTGGAAGGGCGTCAAACCATTGGGTGTCATTATGACACATGAGTGAGGCTTTAAGAGATCTATGCCAGCGCTCTATCATCCCATTTGATTGCGGATGGTAGGCGGTGGTACGACTTCTTTGGCAGCCGAGAAGATCTGTTAGCTGCCTAAAAATTGTCGCCTCAAATTGTGGACCTCGGTCCGAAGTAATGGTGGTTGGTACACCGAAACGTGTGACCCAAGTTGAATAAAAGGCCTTGGCGACTGATTCGGCAGTAACTGCCCGGAGAGGTGTCGCCTCTGGCCATCGCGTGCAGCGATCCATCATAGTGAGGATATAAGAAAATCCTCTTGATGGAGTAAGCGGTCCCACTATGTCTATGTGGACATGGGCGAAGCGTGCCGTGGGAAGCTTGAATTGCGCTGGCTCCAGTACGTTATGTCGCGCTACCTTGCAGCGCTGGCACTGGAGACAAGCACGGGCCCAACCGGTGAGGTCTTTGTTCATCCGGGGCCAAATGAATTTGCGACGGACAGCAGCGGCTGTTGCTCGGCCGCTGGGGTGGGCAGGGTTGTGGTAAACCTGGAACACGCCCTTACGAAGTTTCTCGGGAATGTAAGGTCTAGCGGTTCCAGTGGAGACATCACACCAGATTTCGCCCAAAGGGTCGCGAAGGGTAATTTTCTTAAGCTCTAGTGCCGTATCGGCAGTTAGGAGGGACTTGAGCTGTTCGTCCTCCTCTTGAGCTAGGGCAAGGTCAGTGTCATTCAAGGCGGTACGCAAATGAATCGTATCGATTCGAGAAAGGGCGTCCGCCGTGACGTTCTGTTTACCGGAGATATGTCTGATCTCCGTAGAATATTGCCCAATGAGGTCTAATTGACGCTCTTGTCGGGGGGAGGCATTTCCCGACTTCTTCCGGAACGCATAGACCAATGGCTTATGGTCTGTTAAGATGGAGAGTGAGCGACCTTCTATCATATGACGGAAGTACTTAACAGCGCTGTAGATCGCGAGCAATTCACGGTCGTAGGCGCTGTAACGTCGCTCAGTGGGACTCAGCTTCCTTGAAAAGAAACCAAGTGGTTCCGGGCGGCCTTCAATGTCCTGTTCAAGGACGGCTCCGATTGCGGTATCCGATGCGTCGCATTGGATAGAAAGTGTCGCTCCCTCGAGAGGGTATCGGAGTAAGGTGGCATTTGCCAATTGTTCTTTGGACAGTTGGAATGCTCGATCTGAGACTTCTGTCCAATTAATGGGGCGCTTATCATTGCGCTTAGCTCCTTTCAAAAATTCATTTAAGGGAGCTTGAATCTGAGCGGCATTCTTCAGGGTTGGGCGGTAAAAGTTAAGCATGCCCAAAAATCGACGCAGCTCACTCACGTTAGTAGGCCGGGGGTACTTCATGAGGGCCTCCACACGGTCTGGTAGTGGGCGAATGCCCTGGTTGTCAACGACATAATCCAGATAGGTGATTTGCTCTTTGGCGTATTGACACTTATCTGGGTTGATGACAAGACCGAATTCGCGGAGGCGCTCTAGGACCTGACGTAAGTGGCGTTTATGTTCGGCGAGGTCTTTGGAGGCGATGAGAATGTCATCAAGGTATGCATGGCAGCAATTAAGACCTCGTAAAGCTGTGTCGATATACCGCTGGAATGTCTGTGCGGCATTCCTGAGGCCGAAAGTCATCACTTTGAACTCGAAGAGTCCGAAAGGTGTAATGACTGCGGTCTTGGGGATGTCTTCAGGTGCCACCGGGATTTGGTGGTATGCCCTGGTGAGATCCAGGGTAGTGAAGACATTGCACCCTCGTAACTTGTACGAAAAATCGTAGAGGTGTGCAATTGGGTATCTGTCCGGGACAGTTGCTGCGTTCAACAGCCTGTAATCGCCGCATGGGCGCCACTCACCAGAACGTTTCTTCACTAAGTGGAGTGGGCTTGCCCAGGGACTGTCCGACGGTTGACAGATACCTAGTTCGATCATGTGCTCGAACTCCGCGCGCGCCGCTCGTAATTTTTCCGGAGCCAGTCGCCGTGGACGCTGGCTCACCGGGGGACCACGTGTTTCTATATGATGAAACACCGTGGCTTTATGTCGGCGTTGGTTAGGTAGAGGAATTGTTGTACTCACAAATTCCTGTACCATAACCTGGAATGGGTCTAAGCACTCTGTGGCCCCTGAAGTTGCCGCTGGTGATGCCGTAATGGGCAAGGGGGGTGCGGTTGGAGCCACAAGTCTGTTATGGGTCGAATCGACCAACAGCTTATGTGCACCTAATAGGTCGGAACCTATCAGGGGTTCATTCACGTCCGCAATGACGAAACGCCAAGTGATCGGACGACAAAGACCCAATTGCAGTGTCAGCTTTTTACGTCCGTACGTAAGTATCGGCGTATTATTTGCTGCTGACAATTTGAGTGCGGCTGGCACGCGGTTACGCGGAGCAAACGATCGCGGGAGGACTGAAATATCGGCGCCGGTGTCGACAGTAAAAGCGATATTCAGTTTCGAATCCCGGATGGTTAAGCGACTTATCGTAGGGGTGCCGACCGATTGCGCGAGGGTGTCGGTCGGCAAAATTAGTTTAAAGAGCGCCTTTGGTTGGTGGAAGGTTGCGTCCAACCACAAGGCGCTTTGCAATTGAATGCGCGATCACCATATCGCTGGTGATTGGCGCACCAAGGCAGAGTAACGGCATTATCAGGTATGTTCTGCCTATTAGTATTGCCGTTACGGGGAGGTCGAGCCGGAGCTCGTTGGGAATTGGCCCGGTGAGGGCCATTTTGAGAGGAATTGGCCCTCTGTGGGGCGTTTTGAGGCATATAGGCCCTCTGAGGGGCAGTCTGGTAGGAATTCTGCCGATTGAGAGGACGGCTCGGCATGGCTCGGTTCTGGGCGCTTCGAGGATTGTTCCTCACCTCCGCGCGCAATTGCGTTATCTCGCGGAGGAGTGAGGTTTGGAGCGCCCGGAGGTCAGCAGGAGTTAGTTGAGGTGGCGAATTTCTTTGGTTAAGGTTGAGGCCTGCCTCTGGATTCCCCTGAGGGAAATTGGTTGAGGCGGGCCTTCTAAGAGGTAATTGAGCTTGAGGAGAATTGGGAGTTGAGACCAATTGATGGGCTGAGAAAGGCAGACGAGGGTGCCGTGCAGGCTGGGCGGCGTGTTGAGAAACCGCCGCTACCTGGTACGCTGGAGGCTCAGAATACTGATCTGAGCTTTCCATAATTGCGTCCGCAATTTTGGATAAATAGCCCAAACTCTGGTTGGGTTGGGCTATAAGTGCCGAACGGGCATGCTGGGGAAGACACCTCAAAAAGTGAGGCTTTATTAGGTCGTCCCCAATCCTGGTCCCCGCTATAGAGCGTAAATGGGTCAGGAAAAGAGATGGTCTCATCCCAGAAAGGTTGGTTACGGCGGCTAAACGTTGTTGCCGCGCGCTTCCAGGCTCGTCCAATGCGTCGAGCAGAGCTTCACGCATGTTGCTATATGGGTTGCGGCCGGCCGACCTTATTATGTGGGCAACATGCGGTCGTTGAGTGCGGTCAAGCACTTTCAACAGCTCGACTGCACGAAGTTGTTCGTCGTGCAAAGCTGAGGCCTGGAAGATGCGGTCTGCCACTGCAAACCAAAGGTCTGGGTCCTCCTCATCGAAGGGGGGAAGTCCTATATTTAAATGACGAGTCCCGTTCCCGAGGCTGGAAGCATCGCGGAATTCTTGGGACTCTGGGTGCCTATGAGCTTGTTGTGAGGTACCGGCACTAGTTGTGGGCATAAAAATGCCGGAATCTACCAAAGAGCCGGTACCAGGGGCGTTGGAAGAGGTTGGGAGAGCGTTAGGAGATTGGGGTCGGTTCACGACGCTGGTGGCAACCGGGGGTGCCAGGGGGGTAGATGGTACGGGCAAGTCTAGGTCGTCACCGACTTGCTCAGTGGGGAAATCGACGCTGGAGGCGTCGTGGAATTCGAGGGGCTCGGATTGTTCCTGAGCCTTTCTGGCCATGGTGTTTCGGGTGTTGACCATTGTAGGTTATATGACGCGAAACTGGAGCTAAAGGCGTAAGAGGACGCGAAGAAGGGTGTAAGGAGGCCAATCAGTCAAAAGAAGTCGCAGCAAGTTGATAGTGGTTGGTTGGTCGCGAATAAACAGAAGGCACTGTATTGATATACCGCTTAATCCTGCAATATTTATCCTTTCTCTATATCTTTGAAACCTAAGGAGCAGAGTTGAGTCGTGGTTTCTACGAAGGAAATAGTAGTCGATCGCCAGAGGACACGAGGCGTGAGGAAAAGGCCAACGAGTTAAAAGGAGTCGCAGGGAGTCGAGAGTGGAGTTAAAAGGGGTTCGTGCAGAACCGTGGTTTGCTTCGAGACGCGAATAGGTGGTCGTGTGGAGTCGTGATATGAGGATGGGCAGGGATGTTGAATTGCCCGTTTTGACTTTAAAAATTATTAAATTACAATTTGAATAGCTAAAGTTCAAAAGCAAAAAGTAAACAACGGTTTAAGGAGTGCTGATGTCTGTGTGTTTTTACCGGGAGTTGCGTGTTATCTATACCCTGAAGGGGCTTACAAAATTTATTTTAATTTTGCCTTTATTTCTTGCTGTTAGAGAATACCTATATGTTTTCGTTTGTAATTTTTTAATCGATATAGTTCTTTCGATTGGGTTCTTTGCTCAAGTTTTTAAACGGGCAGATATTTTTATTTAGGGTGTATTCAATTTTATTAACAATACAAGTTCACTTAATTGAAGGATATGTATGTAAATGTAAATATTATGTGAAGAAATTAGGTACATATACTTATTTGCACAAATCTTAAGGATACGATAAAATGAAGACAGAAATAATATGCAAAATATGAGGTTATAAAAATAAAAACTGACATGGATTACAATTAAATGCTGGTGTATTGCCGCGGTTTAAATGTTAATTAGGTCTGTATCTTTTTAATGGACAACTAAGAAAATTCAAAAGGGAACCATAAGTTGGTTTGTTAGTTGATTTCTTTGGCGGCTTGGTTGTGTACTTTAATTTCTTACTTTCTGTTGTTGTAGTCCGCTTATTTAAATTTAATACTATTGTTGTACAGTTTGGGTTTTTTTTTCTTTTAAGTTAATTATTCTAAGACGGTTCTCTTAGCTATGGTTGGTACTCAGAAGGGGCTTACAAAAGTTATTATTCTTAATTACAAAACAAAGAAAAACGAAAATAACAGCAAAAGTTCCTTTGATATTTACTATGAGTAAGATCTATGTGGAATACATGCTTTGTAGACCACTTTTAACCATGCCACTGTACAACGACAAAAAAAAAGTTGCTTCTTTTTTTCTATATATAAAAAAAAAAAATCCACCTTCAGTTTAAGTAATTAAAATTAAAATTAAAATTCAACAAACAAAGGAAACAAATTTTAAGTCACTCGTTAAAATAGTGCGTTTAGCGGCTCAGAAGGGGCTCGCATATCAACAACTAACCACTTTTACAAAAAACAAAAATTAAAAAAAATTAAGAACAAACCATGAGTCCAGCGACGTCTGCGTAGCTGCTGCTTGATGAACTTCTGGAAGGTGATGTTATGCCAGGTGCTGTTGTCGGGCTGGCGTTGGGGCGTACCCTTTTATAATTTAATTTTGCACTCGGTTCCGGTGTTAAGGAGCGTGTTGATCACGTCGGGGTCACCAATGTGGGTAATTAGTACTTGCTGTCAACAAGGACGCGGATTCAGTACTAACACCACGTACAATGCGCCGCGGAAAGGAAACAAAGTTAAACAGAGAAACACATTTGGTTTGTTTTAACGAAACTGTTTTTATTAATATCTGCTGTCACGATTAGTTTAACAATATGAATTATGTATTTACTATTGTTCTCACTACTTTAATATACAGAAACAACACAATTAATATCTGCTATCACGATTAGTTTTACAATATGAAGTATGTATTTACTATTGTTCTCACTACTTTAATATACCGAAACAACACAATTAATATCTGCCATCACGATTAGTTTTACAATATGAAGTATGTATTTACTATTGTTCTCACTACTTTAATATACAGAAACAACACAATTAATATCTGCTATCACGATTAGTTTTACAATATGAAGTATGTATTTACTATTGTTCTCACTACTTTAATATACCGAAACAACACAATTAATATCTGCCATCACGATTAGTTTTACAATATGAATTATGTATTTGGTAGTATGTTTTTATTGAAGTCGATCCTGACTGCACTTCGACCCGGTGTGTGTACTACCGTTTTGCAGGCTGTACGTATCGTACTCTTTAACCAAAGGTTGGTGCTAGACTCCAGTTTCCGCGACGACTCCTCTGATGAGACCACTCTGGTGTGTAATATCTGACTGACTAATTGGAAGTCATCAAAAGGAAAGGAACCCCGAAAGAAACTGGAAAGGGGGCGGAGTTACACGATTAACTTGAAGTAGTTAATCGTGATTGGACCGGACGGGGTAGTCATACATTATGCATGTGTGGGTGTGCCATGCATACGATCGTTCGGCGACCGTGTGGATGGCGGCACATCGCTAGTGCATTTTCTAAGAATGCAAACACTAGCATGTGGGGTGTGAAAAACCGAAACCGATAATTTGGTCATCCTAATGGAAGGCCATAAATCATCGTTTCGGATGCCGATGATTAAACATTGCAACGAACATAGGGTGCAGCCGTTGCCAGATGTTGAAAGTAAACATTTTCTGGCTGCATCCTGGTCGTTGCGCGATTACGGTCTCTGAACATGGGGACCGATAATTGGAAGCCAGCGATTGCTGGTAAACAGGGACATGTTTGGTTTGCGTCAGCAGAAACCTTGTCGGCGGTAGTAAATCAATAGGGGCAAATAGCCGCATGCATGTTATGCCGGGGGTAAACAAATACAACGAGTCACAAGGAACTCTTGTTGATTGTTGTTTCCATAGCTTAAGGCTATGGAAACGAGATGCCCTGGCAGAATGTATGCCTAAAGATAAGATTTCAGATGCCATGGCAATGTGATGATTTTGCCATGGACTTATGTTCTTTTCAGGAAATGATGTACGCCTCGGGGGTAAATTTTCGATGCCACGGCAAGGTGATAAGCTTTGCCGTGGGCTTAATGTTTTTTAGGGAATATGGTCTGGCCGAGGGTGAGTTTTCGATGCCGCGGCAAGGTGATAAGCTTTGCCGTGGATTTAATGTTTTCAGTGGTGATGCTGGAGAAAAAGGGGTTGGGAAGGAAATCCCCTACAGAATAGGTAAGCTGCCTAACATAAATTCAAAACGGTTATCCGATTGGGTAACCGTATTAATTCCGGCGATTTGGCTGGGGGTAAATGCCGTAGCAAGGTTACGCAACCTTGCTGAATTTCGACCAAGAGGTAAGTCGTTCGCCTGGAAAGGTGGGGATCGAGCGATGTATGGCTCTTCGGGCCCTGAAAAGCCCCACAGGTTCATTAACATCAGCAATCACAAACTGGTGTGTGATTGGATGTCGGAGACCCAGATGGAGTGTCAGCTTTTTCCTCCCGTACGTGCGTATCGGAGAATTATTTGCTGCAGACAACTGTAAGGCGGTGGGCACGCGGTTGCGTGGGGCGAACGATCGCGGAAGGACCGAAATATCAGCGCCGGTATCGACGGTAAAATTGATATTCAGTCTCGAGTCCCTGATCGTAAGGCGTCTTATGGATGCGGTGCCGGCCGGTTGCGCAGGGGTGTCGGTCGGCAAAATTAGTTTAAAGACTGACGCCGGTTGTTGGTTGGTCGAGTCCAACCACAGGGTGCCCTACAATTAGTTGTACGGTCTCCGTACCGTTGGTGGTTGGCGCACCACGCGCGTGTGGCGGCATTGTTGGGCGGATTTTGCCTATTGGCAGGTTCGTCACGAGAAGGCCGTGGAGGTGGGCGACGAAAAGAAGTCCGCTGGGATGTATATTGTGGAGGTTGCCGCCGGTTCATTGGGCGGTTCTGCGCGCTTCATTGTGTGTTTTGGAACCTCGCACAAACTTGATCCAATTCGCAATGGGGGCTGAAGCGCGAGTAGGTCAGCCGTAGTGACCTGAGTAGGAGGGTTGTCTGGCTGAGTATCGCCGATAATACGGTCAAGGGTTTGTTGGGTTGAGTTCGGATTAAGGCCAGTGTGCCTTCTAGAGGATGAGGAGGGTAGCTGAGTCGAAGCTACCAGTGCGGTTCGAGGTGCAGTTTGAGACGACTGAGGGTGCCGTGTAGGCAGTGCGGCGTGTTGACTAACCGCCGCGACTTGATATGGTGGTAGCTCAGACTGTGGGTCCAAGGTTTCCATAATCGAATCAGCCACCTTTGATAAATAGCCCAAACGTTGATTAGGTTGGGCCAATAATGCCGAGCGGGCATGTTGAGGTAAACTCCTCAGAAAATGTGGCCTAATTAGATCATCCGAGATCCTGGTGCCCGCTATCGAGCGTAAATGGGTCAGGAAAAGGGATGGTCTAATACCTGAAAAATTTGTCTCGCTCGCCAATCGCTGTAGTCTGATGCTGGTGGGTTGGTCCAAAGCGTTAAGGAGACTCTCCCGCGTGCTGCTGTAGGGATCAGGGCCCGGTGACCTGATCGCCTGCGCAACATGCATTCGCTGTGTCCCATCCAGAACCCGCAACAATTCTACAGCACGATGTTCTTCATCGTGGATGTTAGCGAACCGGAAAAAACGGTCGGCTATGGCGAACCAAAGCTCTGGATCCTCCTCGTCGAACGGAGGGAGCTTTACGCTCTGGGTAAGGGATGGCAATTCGTCGCTAGAAGCGTCGTGGAAAGCGGGGGATTGAGGGATGTACCGGCTCGTGTGGTGGGCATTGTGATGCCGAAGGTGAAAAAAAGAAACCGGTAATTTGAAGGTTCTAGAAGAGACAAGGTGTGTCAGTGGAAGTAGAAAAAGGTCTAGTGGAAGGAGTCAAGCGGACGCGGAAGTCGAGAAGAGTCACCAGAGAGTCGCGTCGAGTCGAATAATGTCGTGTTGAGTCGTCGTGGTTTTTATATTATTAATATATATATGTACGTAAAACTAAAGTTAGGAACAATCAAGAGGAAAAATGAACTGGTCTCTGATTACGGGAGAAACGACAAAAAGGATTACACTTGTCCTTGTAAAAATTACTAATTTATCTCGGTTACTGAGTTAGTTACTATTATTTTGCTCCAAGGGATTGCTTAATTACTAATTAATAATACATTGGTTAAATATAATATAAATACCAGAACAGATTATAATTATAATTGGATAAGGATATAAGGTAAATTGATATGACGAATCAATACAAATATCTGTATAACTTATATATGGTTTTCCTACTTAATCAACTTAACATATGTCTTTTTAATTTAATCTGTTTTATAATCGAAAAAGTTGGTTTCTTTAAACGTATAGCAGAATAAGTAGATCAAATGTATGTAAAATTGATATTCCACTAATGAGAGTGACCGTTTTCGGATATAGGGTATATTTTCTTACTCGACTATTTTAAAATTTTTTAATTTTAAGTTGGTGGTTGAAACTTAACAAGTTTTTTTAAATAATCTTTAAAATTTTATGTTTGGTGGCTCGGAAGAAGCTCACCGTAAAAGAAAAATAACCACTTTTGAAATGTAAATAATAAACGAAAAACCTGTTGTCCAACGCTGAGTTTTAGAGGTGGGCGGCATTGGTTGGCGTCGTCGTGGTGTTTCCAGATGTGATGATTGGCGATGTTATAGCTGGTAATGGTACAGCTGAGGTGGGGCTCTACTTGCCCTTTCAAATAGCTTTAAATTTTTTGTTTTGGTTTTTTGAAAAAAATTTTAAATTGTCTGAATTTTTGTTGAAGAAATTCTGTTTAATTGTTTTTTGTTTGTTAAAATTTTATTGAGAAAATGAATTTTCTTATTTTAGCACTTTTTTTTTGAATTATTTCAATGTTGAATGTTATCTTTATTGTCTTTTTTTTTAAATAATTTTCCCACTTTAACTTTGATATTTTTTGTTTAAAATTTATTCTTTTTGGCACTGTCTATTGGTTAACTTTTACTTTAGTTGAATTTTGTTGAGTTTATAATCAGAAGGTTTTTTGATTTTGTTTTTTTTTTTAATTATTTAAAACTTGGTGGAAGGTTGCGTGGTTCTTTGTCGCGTCACCGCTGTGGGGGTTGGAGTTTTGATGTCAGCGTATGAATCTGGTTCATTCACACCCACCAACGTCACTGTGCGAATAAAAGTAGTTCCACCACAAACAGTTCACCAAGGAAAAAAAAAAAAAAAATGAAACGCTAAAATGTTGTTTTACTGTCAATTGGTTTTTATTGCTTTTTTTATTTTGGTAAAATTTAATTTACATTTGTTATCCCTGAAGACGCACCGGTCGTGGTGATCACTGGTTTGTATTGTTTTTTTGTTCAATAGATGGTTTTACTTTCAACTCTTCCTTTTACACTTAAATGTTAACAATTAAGGAGCTTGGTAAATTGTTCAGAATTATTGATGGATCACTAGTGAATACTAAAACATTAATTCAACCACAAAACAATTGAACTTAAACTATCTGTTCTCTCTTTTCTTTGATAAAATGTTGTTAATTTACTTGAATTTGGTAATGCATTTGGCACTAAACAAAAATTAAGCTTCACAGGCAATCCGCTTCAAATTGTTTAATTTATTTCTCCACATGAATACACTTGACAATCTTTCCGCTACGTTAATGACTTTCTGTTTCCCGTTTGACACTCGACGGTAATTGACTCACGACCCGTGTGTGCACGCGAGCGGCTGAATATCGACTGGTTCTATTTAGGGTGGAAATCGTAATTTCTGCTTTTTACACATTGATCTGCCAATGGTAATCATGCTCTCCTGTGTGTTCCCCAACTCACTACACTCATCCAGGTCGAAACGTACTTGTGTATTCGTTCGTCGTCGATGGGCGTAGCCAGAATGGAGAAATCAAAAGGGAAAGCACAATAACCCAGGGTGGATCTGGCTAGGTGTGTGTGCGTCAATGCCGTGTATACGGCTGGTCTACTGACCTAGTGACAATCTCTTAGGTCAACGCACTATAGCAAGACAGAAATACGAGAGAGAGGGCAAACATAGCTAAGGTTATTCACCAGCAAAAAGAGATCATTGATCCCAAGCGAATGGGTGATCTGGGAAAAGTCAATAGGACGCCGCATCGGCTGGGGATATAATTCCATTCTGTGGAATGTTCAATAATACCCAAGCCTATGGACTATGACGCAACCGCGTCGCTTGGTTTGACTTGGTTGTTGCTAACCAATACGAATGGAATTTCCGGTGGAAATCCCATGGTTAGCGCAATAGTGTTGCCGTATGTTGTTGATTGTAGCTAAACTCAATTATGCATTATCTGTATAGAATAATGAGTTTAGCTATGCGTCCCTTTGACATGTTTTACAGGTAAATACCTATCAAGGAAATGGGTAGGTATTGTGGTTGGAATTGTGGGCTGTTTCTCCTATAGGATAGAGAAACCCCTACAGATCCACTGATAGAGTGATTGTTCTCCAAATGATAATTATGATGATGGCCCCCATAGAAATAATGATATGTTCCTTGAATTGAGCGAATTCGCTGAACTTCCCATAAGATCAGAAGGGAATGTATTGTTCCCTTCATGGTAGTTCGTGGAAGTTGTTTCGCCGGTATTGTTGGATGCTCTGGCATTTGAACTGTAGTTAACATCAGCTGATTCGCATATCCGACGTTGAAGTCGCTGAGCGTAACTCTTAAAAGCTGAATCGGGACTGCGGTTATACGGGGCAGTCATTGTCTGTGAACCACCATCATCTTCATAATAATTGTCATCATAATGTCTATGCTGCTGCTGCAATTGTTGTTGTGGGTGCTGTGACCGCATATGATTCCTTTTTGAAACAGCATAGTTGTTCAGGTTCTGATGGTGTTGTGGTTGAACACCTTGCGGCATATTCTGTTGACTTATAACTGGCACTTGATGGAGCCAGAGAGGTTGCGCATCCGGGTTGCTATTAAGAAGATGACTCTGTTGTTCAATAGCAGCCTCTGTTTAATTGTGTCGCCGGATAAAATCGTCCCAATGCTAGGCGCTTTTCTTCATTGACTGGTGGCTGGACCTTGTGAACACCGTTCGCCCTCCGTTGGTCTCATTTCCTGAAGGGTGCCGGCATCTTTCCGGTTCTTCTCCTATCTTCCCTAATCTTGGCACCGAAAGCCTATCTTAGACACCGACTCCGTTGGAGTGGTGCCCCCGTGGCAGCTACGTGCAATGGGGGGTGTTAAGAGGGTGCCCCCAGAGCATTTCGTCCAGGCGGCAAAAGCGAAGAACCCCAGACACTTAACAGCGATGTGCCTGAGTGGCGAGAGCGGCAAATTCAGGCTGCTCGAACAATGAGTCCAGGTGACGAGAAGCGGTGAACTCCAAATCCGCGACAGCTTTCTGATGACATGCTTTTCCGAAGGGTGCCGGCATCTTTCCTTGTTCCTCGTTTTCTTGTCCCTTAGTCTTATAACCGAAAGCTTATCTTAGACACCGACTCCGTTGGAGTGGTGCCCCCGTGGCAGCTACGTGCAATGGGCGGTATTAAGAGGGTGCCCCCAGAGCATGTCGTCCAGGTGGCGAAAAGCGAAGAACCCCAGACACTTGACAGCGTGCCTGGGTGGCGAAAAACGACAAATCCTGGATGCGTAAACGATGCGCCCAGATTTCGAAGAGCGGTGACCCAGGAACGGCTGTAAATAAGATGGTAAAATTCGCAATTCCCGGTGTTCTTGGACTTATTCATCTGCAAGTTCGATGTTTGAGATGATACTTGCAGAAATAGGACCGGCTGTGTCTTTGTTGACGAACTTTGTCTTAGTACTGACCGCTTCGATTTCATTGCATTGTCCTCTTGACTATTTTGTCCGATGGGTCATCGTCCTTTTCTGTAGATTCCTTGAATGTACGTGGGGCGTATCTTAGTTATGTATCGTGGTCGTGCCAAGTACCTGAAACTTCATTAAAAGAGGAGCCGAATGATGTCCTCAACCTGGTACTGGGATCGATTTGAAATCTTCTTGATTTACCTGCGGTGACTTCTGCAGAATTAAATAAATCAAACAACCTCGGATGTCGAACAGTGGACTGTACCTTGTATTTGATTAATAATAGTAGTTTGTAGACTGTAAATTGTATTTGATTAATAAGAGTCATTTGTGGACTGTAAATTATATTTGGTAGAATTACTAGCTTTGATGTTGACCTGTGTTAAAGTTGAAATATTATTTAAATTGCTAAATAATAGTAATTTGGTAGAATTACCAGCTTTTCGTTTATTAATGATGAGATCAATATTCTTATTCAGGTTGTTGTTCGACCTTTGTTAACGTTAAAGTGTAATTTGCTTATATTGGAGGTTGTAGTATGGGAAAAAACAGGAAATGTATATTATTTTACTTTATTTTTGCCGATTACAAACGAAGAATTATTAAAATACATAAGCCGGTGTTAGTTTGTTTTGCAAACCAGTACGGCTAGTATATGTCAGTCCGAATTAAAACTCTGGAAATAGATATGTGGCAAGCATATTCCACTTGACCACGGTATCTTCGTTTTCCAGAAGCACATCTGCCAGCGTTTCAATCACATGAAGTGCTTCATCCTCTTGTTTATCATCAGCGCTTGGTGATGTAATGACCTGCTTCATGCTTCCCATTAGTTTCGGTAGAATTTCTTTCTGCGTTCTACCTGATGTTGAAATATTTGTTCTGCAGGACCTGGACAATTAAAATCTGCAAAAAATGTTAAATGTTGAAATTCGATTGAATAAATTCATGTGCGTCGCTTTCCCAGAGGTCTTGATCAGACTCCGCGAACAACATTATTTAAAATATCACATCTTAAATAATTGCGACCATGTGATGTTTAATTAACTTCCAGGAATACATGAAGCACAACATTTTAGGTATACCAGAATATGTGTTACGATTCGCGGTGCCACACAAACGGTTTCGATATTGGTTGAAAACCCCAATTGAAACATCCAAAACACCTGACATGAACGTAGGAAGATAGCTCCAACTTGTCTAACTGGTAGTTTAACATTGTTCTTCATGCAGTTCAATCAGAAACTAGTAGTCCGGAACAAATATGTCTTCTTTACTTAAAAAACAACAGTCACTATCCGGCGATAGACAATGTCGACGATAGTTAAACACTTTGATGAACACACATCACACAGCACTTTTTCAAGTTAAGATCACTTGGATCTATTAAATTAAGTTATTTGTCAAATTATATTGTAAAATAATTGCCACCTACCTTTGTTTTCGGCGATATTTTGTTCCTCGTTGAGGATGTTGGCGGACGTTATCCAATTTGTTGATGTCTTCAATGGCTTGATGGATGTCAGAATCCGGAACACTGCACACTTCGAGCCGTCCGGCTCGAAGGACCCAAGTGTTTCGCCAGCTGGGAACCGCAACTCCGTTGTTGCCGACGGTTCGCCAACTGGGAAACAGCAAAGGTTGTTTTCTGCGTCGAGTTCCTCCTCGACGAGACAGCAAACTGAAATTCATGGCGTTATAGCCCAGCAAATAATCTGTTCCATGGTCGTTGACACGTGACCAGGAAAGCAAATAACAATAAGGTGTCACCATGGACACCACAAGTAATTGCCGCATTGGGCACAAAAGAAACACATTTTGTAATACACTACACAAAATTTAACTTTATTTTTATATTAAATTAAATGGACAATGTCAGGCAAGAGGTGCTGAAAAACTTTTTCTCTAACGTATCTTCACATTAAAAAGCACAGGTACTGAAGGCACCGTATACAAAATTGCACCGAACCGCAAACTTCAAAAACAAACTGTAAGAAAAACAGTAAAAACAAGCACTGTGTGTAAACAGTAACATAGAAAACGTCACATGAATAGACAATTTTGCTTTTGTCTATTCAGCAATAAGTGGCGTTCCATGTGGTATGTTTTTTTTCCGGAATGGTATAATGTGATGCATGTTGCGGAACTGCAACACTCTTATTGGAACTAATATTTTTAGGTTTATAACATTCTTATATTATAGTTTCAAATATCTTTAGTTTAATTTTTTTTAAAATAACTTTTAAAAATAACTTACATTAGTATCCAAGTTAGCTGTATATTTAAGGCGGCTGTCAGTCTGGCTGACTCCTTTCTGTCCGTCCAACGATGATCGGCTACTCGGGGGCCTCGTTTCCTCAGGATCAAGATGTTCAATGTTTGTGTTTTCACTTTTCCGTTTTAACTTATTTATTTTTACTTTTTTAAAAAATGAAAACCCGCACTCGAATTGATTTCACGGAACAATACTTTTTAGCGGGTCCCTGCTCGGGCGCCAGTTAAAATCAAAATAAGTGTTTTGACTTTTTAAAAAGAACTTTATTTGTGGCTTATCGCCAGGCAACTAACTTACAGACTATTTTTTTTTTTTTTTTTATATATAACGCTGACTTTATTGACCATTATAAGTTTAGTTACATAAGTTTACAGCTAGCTTAACTAAGTTGTGACAATTTTACTTACAATGTCTAGAACATTTTTTCAAGTATTATTTAATTGGAGGTCTTACGTCTATAGAGATTTATTCCAGATACAATTTACTAGTGGGACTCCTGGAAAGGTCATGAAAACCAGGATGGATTACCTATGTTTAGAATAAATATTCTTAAAAACTATTCTTAAAAACTACTTACCTCTACTTAAATCTAGCTTATATCTAAGGTAGTTTAATAAATTCACATTTAGCAATGCAGAACAGTTTAGCCTAGTCTTAAGCTTAAGTCGAAATTTCATATTTTACATAACCTAAGGAGGGAAGGGAGCTGCAGAGGGAGGTCTCTCCACCGACTGCTCGTTAAAGGAAAGAACCCGAGAAAAGGGTTGAATGTTTGAGTATTTGAAGTGGTTAAGATCGGTTACCCTGTTATGGTAGATGATTTCGTTCGCATCATTTACTAATCTTTTTGCGTAGAAGAGAGCTTTTAAATGGAGTGCATGAAGATAGGAATTTGATGCATTGTGGCTGGGGAGGCTAAGGGAATTGATGAGAGGGTTTGGATTGGCTGACAGGTTTTCAATGAATCTTATCGACAATTCCAGGAACCTTCTATCCAATCTCTCCAGGCCGACGGAGTGGTATAGCGTAAGGCTTCTGATATATTTGTGGGAGTCGCGCTGTCGACGTAGCCCTGTGATTAGTCTAAAACACTTCCTTTCGAAGATACGAAGTTTTTCCATTTGAGAGGGAGAGATATGGAACCAGATGGGACAAGCGTAAGTAAGTGTGGGCCTGATGATTTGTTTATAAAGTAGAAGTTTGACTTGCTGAGAGAGACCATCTGCCTTCCACATTACTTTTCGACAAAGGTTCAGCTGTATCCCCGCTTTGCGGATGACATTGTTTATGTGAGTCGTGAAAGAGAGATTATTTTTGAAAGTAATGCCCAAGTATTTTAGTGATTTAGATGGTTTTATGAGGGTGTTGCAGAGGTTCAGTTGGATTTTTGAATGGTTACGTACCGTGTTATTGGTACAGTGAACGTTTCTACCTTTAAATACAATCAGTTGAGTTTTGTTGGGGTTTAGGCGGATCTTCCATTTAAGGAAGTAGGAGGAAAGAATTTGAAGGAATTCATTTACGCGGTTTCTGGCAGATAATACGAGCCTGCTGCTGGAGTAGACAAGGGTATCGTCTGCGTAGTTGAGGATTCGAGTATTCGGTGAGAGGGGTTGAGGAATATCAGATGTGTATAGTAAGTATAAGAGGGGACCCAGAATGGATCCTTGGGGGACTCCTGCTGTTATTGAGTACGTCTGGGAAAGGGTGGAATTTATCTTGACCATGAATTTCCTATTTGATAGGTACGAGTAGAGAAACTTGGAAATGTGATTGTTGAGACGATACGTGGAATGTAATTTGTACAGAAGACCCGCAGTCCACACGCAGTCGAAAGCCTTGGATATGTCAAGGGAGATACACACAGTGGGGCACTGGTCGTTAAGAGCCATAGTGATGTCGTGAGTAAACTTGAGGAGAGCGTGACATGTTGAGTGTTGTGCACGAAAACCGAATTGGAAATCAGGGAGTAATGAGTTAGTTTCCGCGAAGGAGAGTAGGTAATGGTGAATTTTTAATTCAAGTAATTTGCTTAAATTATTAAGTAGTGAGATGGGTCGAAAATTGGCCGCCATCAGGGATGCGCCTGATTTTTTAATGGGGATGACTATGGCAGTTTTCCAAGACTCCGGTATGTGACCAGCATTTATTATGTGGTTTAGCAGGGTCATGATGTATAGTCGATTTGAAGGGTTGGGGTTTTTGAAAAGCACATGTGGAATTTTGTCCAAGCCGGTTGAGTTTTTATTGCTACGAGAAGATATCATTTGATTAAAGTCCTGCGGTTGTAAAAAGAAGTTTGTATCGGTGGGTTTGTGGTAGTATGTTAGTTGTTGCGCCAACACGGGTGCGGGTCCACTAAAACATTCCACTGAATCCCGCCTGAAGGGTGTCTCGAAAATCACTTCCCAGTTAGCAAAACACTTCGTTTATTTTTCTCAGTTTTATTATATATAACATGGCTTATAAAGTAGACACAGTGTTCATTCGATTAAATTCAGGTAAGCACCGTGTTTCAAATTTGCTTATGTCCAGTTCAAATAAACATTAAAATAGTTTACACAGACAACACGGTATTGATTTGATTAAATTAAAGTGACCACTGTGTTTCAAATTTGCTTGTGTACAGTTCCAATAAACATTAAAATAGTTTACACAGACAACACGGTATTGATTTGATTAAATTAAAGTAACCACTGTGTTTCAAATTTGCTTATGTACAGTTCCAATAAACATTAACATAGTTTACACAGACAACACGGTATTGAATTGATTGAATTAATTCTTATTAAATGCTCGACATTCCAACGTATCCTCCAGACAACACGGCATTGAATTGATTAAATTAATTCTTATTAAATGCTCGACATTCCAACGTATCCTCCAGACAACACGGCATTGAATTGATTAAATTAATTCTTATTAAATGCTCGACATTCCAACGTATCCTCCAGACAACACGGCATTGAATTGATTAAATTAATTCTTATTAAATGCTCAACATTCCAACGTATCCTCCAGACAACACGGCATTGAATTGATTAAATTAATTCTTATTAAATGCTCAACATTCCAACGTATCCTCCAGACAACACGGCATTGAATTGATTAAAGGTATGAGCGCACACCACGGGTAATGAAATCTGACTGGTGACTAGAGCTCACCAAAGAAACGGAAAAACCTCAAAAGAAACTAAAAAGGAGGCGGAGTTACACGATTAACCCGAGGTAGTTAATCGTGATTGGACCGGACGGAATAGGCATACATTACGCATGTGTGCGTATGCCATGCATACGATCGTTCGGCGACCGTGGATGGCGGGCAACATCGCTAGTGCATTTTCCAAGAATGTAAATACTAGCATCTGGGGTGTGAAAGACCCAAACCGATGATTTGGTCATCCTAATGGGAGGCCATAAATCATCATTTCGGTTGCCGATGATTAAACATTGCAACGAACATAGGGTGCAGCCATTGCCAGATGTTGAAAGTAAACATTTTCTGGCTGCATCTTGATCGCTGCTTGAATGCGGTCTCTGAACGTGGGGACCGATAATTGGAAGCCAGCGATTGCTGGTAATCAGGGACATGTTTGGTTTGCGTCAGCAGAAACCTTGTCGGCGATAGCAAATCAATGGGACCAAAAGGCCGCATGCGAGAAGTGCCATGGGCAAACAAATAAACCAGTCAACAAGGAACTCTTTGTTGATGTTGTTTCCATAGCATAAGGCTATGGAAACAAGCTGCCCTGGCAGAACGTATGCCTAAAGATAGGATTTCAAATGCCACGGCAATGTGATGATTTTGCCGTGGACTTATGCTTTTTATTTAGGAGATAATATACGCCTCGGGGGTGAATTTTCGATGCCACGGCAAGGTGATAAGCTTTGCCGTGGACTTAATGTTTTTTAGGAAATAATGTACACCTCGGGGGTGAATTTTCGATGCCACGGCAAGGTGATAAGCTTTGCCGTGGGCTTAATGTTTTAGGAATTAATGCCTGCCCGAGGGTGAGTTTTCGATGCCACGGCAAGGTGATAATCTTTGCCGTGGACTTAATGTCTTTAAGGGGTGGTGTTGGAGAAAAAGGGGTTTTGGAAGGAAAACCCCCTTAGAGTAGTAAGCTGCCTAACAAAAATTCAAAACAGTTATCCGAATGGGTAACCGTATTAATTCCAGCGATTTGGCTGGGGGTAAATGCCGTAGCAAGGTTACGCAACCTTGCTGAAGTTCGACCGAGAGGTAAGTCGTTCGCCTGGAATAGTGGGGATCGAGCGATGCGTGGCTCTTCGGGTCCTGAAAAGCCCCACAGGTTGAGATGCTCTATTGTCGTTATTAAATTCAGTTATGAATGGAGTGAATGAGGAGATTAGTTCATGGGATGTATAACGGTTGACCACTTCTTCAAACTCGGAGTTGCCTAGGCTACCATTTTGCCTATGCACTTGGGAGAAGTGTTCCGCTAAATAGTTTGCTATTTCAGAATCAGAGTACAGAATATTATTTCTAGGACCAATTAGTCTGTCTATTGAGGTGTGTATTTTTCGTCCTGTAAGGCGATTGATGTTTTTGTAAAGATTACGATCGGGTCTGATACTATTTAAAGTGGAGATGTAGTTCTGCTCTACGAAAGCATTTAACTGCTGGTTAATGAGGGTAGACAATAATTGAACCTGTACTTTCAGGAGGGGACAAAATCTTCGAAATAGTTTTCGGCGGAGCTTTTTTTTTAATGAGCTTACAGACTAAGTTACAATTTCATATTTATAATCTAAGCGACGGATGCTGGGTGCAACATTGTTGCTGTCTTTGAAGCTGTGATGATCGGATGTGTCATAAAGGGCTGTGATGATCGGTTGTCCAGCGTGATGGGCCGTGACCTATGGTCCATGGTGATACGCACGAACGGGTGCGCAGATATGTTTACGACTGATGATGTGCATGACTGCGTGCATAAGTTGATCTATGAGGCACGTACTGGTTTGTGTTTCATGTGGATTTTATAGGGCCGTATGCCGCACGAATGACTATGCGGATCGTGATATTCGTCATCGGTTTATGTGTGCCACGTGTTAACTTTATGTGACATTGATTTGTATTATGTAAAATGTTGTGAGTTACATGTTAACTTATATTTACATTGACGAGAATTCGATTTGCTTCGGCAGCCAGTGGTGAGGAATGTGGTTTTAAAGTATTATGCCATACACGGGCAGACGGTTCACTTACTCTACCCAACGTGTGCTCCTAGTAAAAATAGTTCACCCAGGAAAAACAGGAACAATGAAAAACACTCTGGCGTAGTTTTTGTTTGGTTAATGTTTTTTTATTTTTTTTTATTTTTGATAACTATACACATTTATTTACATTAAGGGGGTATTCTGGTCTAGACGCACGAATTTAACGCAATTTTTAAGTGCTGTAATAAAAGCAATCAATATTTTTACTATTAATTTTTTTATAAGATGTTTATTAATATGTCAAGAATACAGTAAAAAAAATTGAAAGTAAAAAATTCAAAATTCAAAAAGTTAGCAGCTGATGAAGTGGGAGATTTCAAAAAGTTGGCACCCGACCATACCCACGATTCAACCCTCCCAGCAATCTGAAAAAAAAGATTATGAATTTACAAAAATGCCAACCTAAAAGAAAAGCCAAAACCTGAAGTCCAACTTTGGGCAGTGTAGATTGTATCGGTATCGATTGCGTCATCGTGGTGCTTATCTAGACGATGATGTCAGTCCGGGACTTCTGATGATGTTGTGGTAATGGTACAGCTGTGGTGGGGCTCTACTCGCCCTTTTACTATCTTTTAGTTTTCCCTTTCGTTACTTTGTTGGAAAAAATTTTATTGTCTTTTGATTTTTTAATATATTATTTGTAATTTCACTGTGTCTTTTGATGGCGTTTTATTTTAGATATTTCCCCTTCCTTTTAAAATCACTGGTATTGATTAGTTTAATTGTTTTTTTTTTGAATTTTTGTTGAAATTTGTTCACTATACTTTTTATTGAAATTTATACTGTTTTTAAATTGATTTAATTTGGATTAAAATTTGTTTAAATGGCAGGTTTTTTTTTATAATAATTAAAAAAAAAAAATTTTAACATTTCACCGTTTTTTGGTTTTTAATGTTTTAACTCCAGTCACTGTCTTTGTTGAATTTTTTGTTTCATTTTTACTACACTAGTATGCTGGAAAAATTTTACTGTTTTAGTTTTTTGTTGAACATTTTACAATTTTTCACAGTCACTTCTTTTGTTTTTTCATTTAAACTTTTCACTGTTTTTTATTTTTTTTTATTTCGTTTAATTTTGTTTTTTTTTTAGTCGGTCACCAATGTGGGGGTTCGAAGTATTATGCCATACACGGGCACACGGTTCACTTACTCCCCAACGTTTGCTCCTTGTAAAAATAGTTCACCCAGGAAGAATAGGACCAATGAAATACACACTGGCGTAGTTTTTGTTTGGTTAATGTTTTTTTATTTTTTTTTTATTTTTGATAACTATACACATTTATTTACATGAAACACATATTGGGTTTATTTACAAAAGTTCACTTCACCGTAGTATTAATATAAGATTTTACGGGGAATGGAATTCAGCTGTATGACTCGGGGATGAATTATATTGTTTTAAGCGGTGGCGTGAGCGACCGCGATTGGGGTTGAGTAGTGGCTGTTTGTGTGAACGCCCGACGTAGCGTGTGCACATAAAGGAGGATGTGAATCGACTGCAAGCACCGGCGTGACCGACCGCTATGATGACTGTGTAACGACTATATTCGACTTTTTTGGAACGAGATTTTAATAACTTTTCTTGTAGTTTAACTAACTCGACGGTACTAAGGTTGTGACTAGACTGAAAAAAACACGTGTGTGGTTAATATTCGACTGTTTAAAAATCCGTGAAATTATGTTTTTTTTCCAGAGCGACGGCGTGACCGACCGCGGTTGTGGTTGAGTAATTACTGCTGGGATTAGGGGTGAAGATTGGGATTATTGATTTGCACCACAAGCAACCAATCGAGATCATTTTTACATTTGTGCTCTCTCATGTTCCCCGCCCATCGAGGTAGATAAACGCTTCGGTTAATTCGGTAGTCGACGGACAAGAGAGAATGAGAGAACCGGAACACAATGTGCAATGATCCCGGGGTGGATTTGGTTTTTTGTGCATGTAGCAATGCAGCTCTGAGGATAGCCCACTGACTTAATTCGGTGAATGTGGTGATCTCAGAGTGCATTGAACTGTGGGAAGATAAAATTGAGAAGGAGAAGAAAATGTTTTGTATCTATTCACCGGCAAGAAGAGATCATTGATCTCCAGCGAATGGAGTGCCTGGGGAAAGTGAATTGGATAGGGAAATCTGACCGTGGAAACTAAATTAAATACTTTGATAATTTCCCCAGCGATTGCGCATGATTATGCAACCTCGTCGTTCGATCAGACTATGCCGTTGCTAACCGATATGATGCGATTTCCGGTGGAAATCTCATGGGTTAGCGAAATGGACTTGCCGTATGGCGAAAAGGTAACTAAACTCAATTATGCATTATCTGCATAGTGTGACATGGTCCGGTGATGACTTTAATATGTTTGTTATATAAGAATAACAAGTTGGAGTTCCGCAGCGCCAATTTGTGAGATAATGTATTGAGTATATTGGGCGGCAAGTTCGCAGCGCCAGTTGTTGGTTAAAAGTTTGACCACCAGTTGATGTAAAGAGTCGACCATTTTCGACATAAGGTCCGTTAGATAAGGTATTGAGCACTTGTTGGGTAATGATAGTGACCACCGCCAGTTGTAATATAATAATGACCCAGTTTGTTGAATAATTATTTAAGACTAATTCAACATAATGTGTTTTCCGATCCTGATGGCAACGTCAGGTGTCGAATAAAGATTAGTGATCTAATTCAATGTAAGGTTTTCCGCCGCAGTCCGCAGCGTCAGTTGTAAGAATTTTACAATAGATAATCAGTTGCCAGTTTGTGATGTAATGGATGTGTGCCAATTTCAAGATAAGGTTTCGGTCAGTTTGTCATATATGATATTTGTCGGATATAATATTCAGCATAGACCGTAAATAATTGGAATTGGAAGCTCCTTTTCTTCTGTTGGTAATTGAATCGACTTTTTTACTCATACCATTATGTCATGTAGAGGTAATCCCAATTGAAGCGTAACGAAACCGTTGTGGCGTAGGATCGGCGTTCACATTTAACGGCCCCCAATCACCACCCAATAGTCACCGGATAGTATATTAATTCCTGTGGATGGACGGTTATATATTTACGGTTTACCTGGTTTTATCCACATCACAGGTTACGCAGAAGTAAAGATGTGTAAACTGCTGCCGAGCCAAGATTCACCGACTCTCGGTTCCAATCTTCTTTACAGTTCAAACACGAACCAAGAACAAGATAACAGTTCCGACACGCACCAATAGTTACTTTATTAAACATCGATTTCCTCCGACAAAGATTTAATTTAATTTAACACTTTAAACAGAACATTTCTTTTACACAGTCTTTAGGGTTTTTCTTGGTTTTCAACCTTTCTTCCCTCTACCGAAACTCTATCGTATCGTTCTTCTTTTTTCTCAATACTTCTCTCCTCCGAACTTAACTGCCGGGACCCTTCCCCTTATCTCGGCGGTCTTCTTTCTACTACCTCCCTGTCAACTCCCTATCTCCTTCGACAATTCATCTTCGACGACTCATCCTCGACGGCGGTCGACTTCGAAACTAGCCAAGGCCACCACCGCCGAAAAGAAACTGGGTTTACACGCCCCCAGTATTTATTTTATATGTTCTTGTTAAAACAAAGACGATGGGGAAGATACTTACATAACAATAGAATAATGAGTTTAGCTATGCGTCCTTTTGGAGAACATGTTTTGTGGGTGAATTAACTGAACGGTGTGCACGGTACGGCGGAGGGGAGACGACCCGACCGACTCCTCTGGTGCTTGTAAAACGACTCTGTGAGGGTTAAATTCCGATTCAACTCTCAGTTTGAGGTGAGTTTGGTGGAGGAGAGAGAAAATGTCTCTCTATGGTGAGAAACCAGGAAGATGAACTTGCTGGCTAGATTCTGGTAGTGTAGATCACATTGTTTACCGATGCAATTCGGCCAAGGATAAACGAGATTGCACCGGAGACAAAGAACAAAGAGGAAATGTACCAAGGGCATGATTGGTAATGAGGGTTCAACTGAGTAAATACCCTGCTTCTCATTAGAGCAGCATTGGGTGCTTTGCACAATGGGAATTGTGTATCGGATCTCTGCCGGCGGACAGAGTCTGATTCTTTGTTTGCATGGTGTAGAATTCGGATTTGGCGGCTGAGCGCGAGATTGGTGATTGTTTGTCAGTTGGACAAACAGATCATGGGTCGGGTATATTGCAGCTGAGTAAACAAGCTGCTTGGCGTTGCTCTTTGTCGTTGGACAAAAAGGTCGGCTAGATATGTGCATGCGGGAAGATGAAAGTGCACATGCGGAACAGGAATTGCCGGCAAGGAGAATCGATAAGATTCTTAATGGTTCACGTTAATAAAGGTTCGAAGGATCGGAGGATACAGAGTCTACAATTTGTCACCTTGCGAAGTTTGTTGCATAATACAACATGAATGGATGCACCCAAAAATATAAATTAATAATGAAAAGTCGTGCGGACTCACGGTTTCTTCTACGGCTTCGGTTACTTCTACGGCTTGCTGGATGTTTTTTGCATATCTTCTTATGTGTAACGCACAATGGAGTCAATCACAGCCGGGCACGTATAATCCGAAGAAACCGAAGCCCTAGATGAAACTGAGAGTACGCACGCCTTTTTATTATTAATTAATATTCTGGTGTGCACCGCAACAAGTTCAATTTTATGTTCTTAAATCTAATGTTACGAAATGTTCTTCCGGCCTATATGCTGACGTTTTATGGGCGTCATAGGAGTCATGGAAATGTGGGATGGCAACTGTTTGGATAAACTAGAAAAAAAGTTGAAGAACTTACCTTGGTTTATTTGGAGGGGAGACCGATACGGTTATCCTTCATGTCGATGAATTGACTAATATTTACCTGCTGGCTGTGTGGCACAGGATCTACGTTCGTTAACAAGGTGCACTGGAGGATACACGTGATGCGATGATTTAAGGCGCGTGATGGATGCAAGGGCCGGGGGACTCATGCACTCGTGATGGCATTGAGATCTCTTCTCCTCTCGTACTCATACTGTTGGTTCTCTATTAGGCAGTCACCGTTGGTTGTGTGGGGAGGAAGTATTGTGCCTAACACGGACACTCCGTTCACTTCCTCCTCCATCATAAATTGTTCGCTGCGTAGACTGTTTCCAAAAAAACAAGGCAAGGAAATCTCCACAGCACACCGTCCACAGGGAGTAAAGTAAAACACACAATTTTGTTTGTTAAGATTTGGTTTTTCATAATACTGTTTATTGAGGAGGCAAATAAATATACGAATGAGAATACATTTTTTGTGTAATGTTCATATAAGGTTTTAACTTTTAATATTTGAATGTAGATTCGTTTTTTTTATAATATTATAAATGACGCGAATTGCATAGAACAGAGAAGCTCTTTACACACACATTTCGCTACTGGATACTAAATGTTAATCACTAACGAGGGCGGAAAACTGAGGAGGAAAGATGATTCCTAGAGAACCCACCGTACCGGCGCCGGTGTAGCATCGAGTGATGATGTCCTTGCCGGTGGGTGTGTGGGGGTTGTAAGTAGGATGCCGGTACGGAACGGGTTCATGTGATGTGTATGTTAACAATTTGATGATATATAATTTTAATATATTGTAATTATATATACTTAATATAGTTAATATAATTTAAGGAAGTGAAACGACTTACTTGGGTGACCGTGGAGCGGTCACTTAGTGTTGTGGTTGTTGATGCTGCTGTTGCAGGGGGCGTTGAACGTGCTGCTCCCCTGTTTAGCTTCAGTTGTGCTCTTCCGGTTCCGTTTTCCAAATGTGGTTCTTCTATCTGGTTCCGTTTTCTAATTGTTGTTTCTTCTATCTGGTTGTTTTCTAATTGTAGTTTCTTCTAACGTGATGTGAGTCCATTCGCAGTTTAATGTCGAATGTCATATTTTTGTTTTTTGCCGTTGACGGTTTATTTTATTATTCGACGCCAACGCCGGTTTTTATTATTTTCTCTGCCAAGTAGAATTTGCATAAAGTAGTTTATGCAAGTTAACTACTTGGCGAGTTGTTCTCCGTTTAGAGGTAAAGAGGGGAAACTAACGAAAGGGGATTAGTGGATGTTGGGAGGACTTGGACTCAAGGTCGGTCCGTAACATTCACTTAAATTCCCAACCAATGTTTCGTCTAAATAAATCGTCAACCACTCTACTGGCTGAGTACTCTCGCCACCTCTTGTTTCAATCACACTTATTAAAAGAAAACACTGATGCTTGTTTTGATGTTCCAAGTGAATTTTATTCTTAATTTGATTTGTCTTCTTAATTCAGCAATCTACTCCTTACTTTGATTTGATTTGTACAGGAAAAACGATTTTATTTTAATTTACGGGTGATCCTTTCTTTGATGTGCACTGGTGAATTTTACTAATTTTGATTTGTCTTTTGGGATCAAAAAGCTACACTGTACTTTGATTTTGAATTGTACAAAAGAAACGATTGGTGTTCAGACACGTTGTAAGCGCACTGGTGATTAATACACGACTCCTCTCCTTGAGGAATGAGATTTGACTTTTATTTTGCCTCATGAAACGGAAGGAAAAAAATCTTACTCCAGACTCGCACGAGAAACAGATAGATGTACGCACTCCAGTGGTTTAATATACGACAAGTTGTGGCGTGACCGACCCCGGTGGTGATTGAAATTCGACTGATCCCAATCAGGGATCATACTCTCATTTGTGCTCTCTCATTCTCCCCGCCCATCGAGGTGAATAAACCCTTTTAGTTAATTCAATGTATCGATGGACTAGAGGGAATGCGAGAACTGAAACGAAAAGCGAAATGATCCCGGGGATGCTTTGGCTTTAGCGTGCATGCACGAACGCTACATCTGGTGATGACCGAGAGACTTAGTTTTAGAAATCGTGGTGATCTCAGAGTGCAATGTACAATGAAATGAAATATGATGAAAAGTGGTTTGTGCAATTCACCTGAATAAGGGGGGGGGGGGGGGGGGTATTGATCCCCAGCGAATAGAGTGTCTGGGGGAGGTCAAAAGGACGCCGAATGTGCTTGGGAAATAATGAGAGTGAGAACCAAACTCAAAGACACTGACATTACCCCAGCGGTTTAGGTATGGTGCAACCGCGTCGTTTGGTTAGACTTGGTTGTTGCTAACCAATATGACTTCGAGTTTTCCAGTGGAAATCTCATGGGGTTGACGCAATGGAGTTGCCGTATGGCAAGTGGTACTGAATTCAATTATACATCATTTGTATAAATAATGAATTCAGTAATGCGTCCGTTTGGGATATTTCTTTTACAGGTGAAATAGCTGAACAGAGGGATTGGGGTTGAGATGGTGCGCTGTTAGCGGGCGAAATTGGGTTGGTTCACCGTGTAACGTAAAGAACCCCCACGTGTGTACCGTTTGTTGTTGGAGCAGATGTAGCTAATTTCCTGGTCCTGAAAAGGACGAGTATCTCTTTAATAGAGTCCTTCCGGGTTCGGCCGATACTCTCCAACCACCATGCTTCCCCCATTGGAGGAAGAGTGGCGACCAATGTAGAATGTAAAAGACAACGAGTTTTCTGTTGGTGTTTGTTACACATTTTAAAGAGTGCATTTTGCTTACACAAGTTTACGTTTACTTGGAAGCTGCTTGGAGGAGAGCGAGGGACCACGAACTGTTAAATTGACGAGCGAGCGATGCATTCACGGCGAAGAGCTGGCAACGACTAAAAAACCGTTGGTCACGGAGGGGGAGAATGGCGAGTAATGTAGAACGTAAAAGACAAGGAGTTTTCTGTTGGTGTTTGTTACACATTTTAAAGAGTGCATTTTGCTTACACAAGTGTACGTTTACTTGGAAGCTGCTTGGAAGAGAGCGAGAGAACACGAACTGTTAAACTGACGAGCGAGCGATGCATTCGCCGCGAAGAGCTGGCAACGACTAAAAAATCGTTGGTAACGGAGGGGGAGATTGGCGAACAATGTAGAACGTAAAAGACAACGAGTTTTCTGTTGGTGTTTGTTACACATTTTAAAGAGTGCATTTTGCTTACACAAGTGTACGTTTACTTGGAAGCTGCTTGGAAGAGAGCGAGAGATCACGAACTGTTAAACTGACGCGCGAGCGATGCATTCACGGCGAAGAGCTGGCAACGACTAAAAAATCGTTGGTCACGGAGGGGGAGAGTGGCGACCAATGTAGAACGTAAAAGACAACGAGTTTCTTGTTGGTGTTTGTTACACATTTTAAAGAGTGCATTTTGCTTACACAAGTGTACGTTTACTTGGAAGCTGCTTGGAAGAGAGCGAGGGAACACGAACTCGTTGGTCACGGAGGGGAGGATTGGCGAACAGTAAAAGACAACGAGTTTTCTGTTGGTGTTTGTTGTTACACATTTTAAAGAGTGCATTTTGCTTACACAAGTGTACGTTTACTTGGAAGCTGCTTGGAAGAGAGCGAGGGAACACGAACTGTTAAATTGAGGAGCGGGCGATGCATTCACGCCGAAGAGCTGGCAACGACTAAAAAACCGTTGGTCACGGAGGGGGAGAATGGCGAGTAATGTAGAACGTAAAAGACAACGAGTTTTCTGTTGGTGTTTGTTACACATCTTAAAGAGTGCATTTTGCTTACACAAGTGTACGTTTACTTGGAAGAGAGCGAGAGAACACGAACTGTTAAACTGACGAGCGAGCGATGCATTCGCCGCGAAGAGCTGGCGACGACTAAAAAATCGTTGGTAACGGAGGGGGAGAGTGGCGAACAATGTAGAACGTAAAAGACAACGAGTTTTCTGTTGGTGTGTGTCACACATTTTAAAGAGTGCATTTTGCTTACACAAGTGTGTGGGTAGTCGAAAGTGCACCGGCGTACGGCGCTGATTCTACTACTAACCCATATCATCACTAAAACAAAGTTCCACTGTTCCGCCGAACACAAAAGAACGGGGTTCCAAGCTCGATCACCAAGGGGAAAGAAGGTACAATAAAACACTGGTTTTGAGTTGTAGTTCAAATCACTGTTTATTATTACAAGTGGTTACATTTAGTTTAAAAACTCAGCACATTTAATTCACAATTTATAGGGTTGTGGTTATTGTTGATATGTTCTATTTGATGTAAAAGATATTGGCATTTACTAAGTTGAATAGATCCCGGTGATCTTGCTAACATTTGATTATAATATGTCAAGTAATTTTACTTTATAACTTGGTACAAAAATTCACTTAAATACATGATTATGCAAGTAAAACAAACCACGTTTTTAACTACCAGTTTATTTATTGTTCGCGCAGCAGATTCACGCGATTCGAACTCGACTTTACTTGCACTCGGGGGCGTGTACACCCTCGTGTGCTCGCGGCGGTTACCAGGAGACTCCTGATGTGTACGCACTGATGGTTGAACGACGACTCTGGTGGTGTGTACGCACTCCACGGGGGATAAACTCTGACTGACTTTTGGGTGCTCACAAAAGAAAAGGGACACCTAAAGGGAACCGCAAAAGGAGGAGGGGCCACACGATTAACTCGAGGGAGTTAATCGTGATTGGACCGGACGGAATAGGCATACATTACGCATGTGTGCGTATGCCATGCATACGATCGTTCGGCGACCGTGGATGGAGGGTAACATCGCTAGTGCATTTTCCAAGAATGTAAACACTAGCATCTGGGGTGCGAAAGACCCAAACCGAACATTTGGTCATCCTAATGGGAGGCCATAAATCATCATTTCGGTTGCCGATGATTAAACATTGCAACGAACATAGGGTGCAGCCATTGCCAGATGTTGAAAGTAAACATTTTCTGGCTGCATCATGTTCGTTGCTTGGTTGCGATCCCTGAACGTGGGGACCGATAATTGGAAGCCAGCGATTGCTGGTAATCAGGGAAATGTTTGGTTTGCGTCAGCAGAAACCTTGTCGGCGGTAGCAAACCAATAGAAGCAAATAGACGCATGCAAGAAGTGCCAAGGGCAAACAAATAAAACGAGTCAACAAGGAACTCTTTGTTGATGTTGTTTCCATAGCATAAGGCTATGGAAACAAGCTGCCCTGGCAGAACGTATGCCTAAGGATAGGATTTCCAATGCCACGGCAATGTGATGATTTTGCCGTGGACTTATGCTTTTTTTAGGAAATAATGTATGCCTCGGGGGTGAATTTTCGATGCCACGGTAAGGTGATAAGCTTTGCCGTGGATTTAATGTTTTTCAGGGGTGGTGTTGGAGAAAAAGGGGTTTGGAAGGAAAAACCCCCCACAGAATAGGTAAGCTGCCTAACAGAAATTCAAAACAGTTATCCGATTGGGTAACCGTATTAATTTCAGCGATTTGGCTGGGGGTAAATGCCGTAGCAAGGTTACGCAACCTTGCTGAAGTTCGACCGAGAGGTAAGTCGTTCGCCTGGAAAAGTGGGGATCGAGCGATGCATGGCTCTTCGGGCCCTGAAAAGCCCCACATCACTCCCTCCCCAGTGACGTAGTCACGAAACAGGTAAGGCAGGTTAGGGGGTGGTTAGTTGGTTATGGGCGCGCGTATGAGCGCGAGTACGGGGAGGTTGTGCTGGTGGAGTAGGAGCGGTGTCAGTAGCTGGAGGTGATTCTGGAGCGGAAGCTTCCAGAAAACAGGGCTTAAGCCTTTCGACGCTGACCGTGGATCGCTTGCCTCTAATGTCGATCTCGAAGACGCGGTCACTGATGCGGCGGAAGACTTTGAATGGGCCATCATAAGGTGGGTCGAGGGGTTTTTTGACCTTATCCACCCTGACAAAGACGTGCGTGCAGCTGTGCAGTTCAGGGTGGACGAAAAGTTTTTTGGAGCCGTGCCTGGTTACAGGGGTTGCCCTAACCTTACGTAGCAGGTCACGGAGATGTCCCAATTCACGAAGTTGGTCACGCGGTGTTTTCGCCATTCAGGAAAAGTTCTCCTGGAAGAAGGAGGTTGGTACCATAGGTAAGCTCTGCTGCCGAAGCGCCCAGGTCCTCCTTAATGCTTGTCCTCAGGCCGAGGAGGACAGTTGGAAGGGCGTCAAACCATTGTGTGTCATTATGACACATGAGTGAGGCTTTAAGGGATCTGTGCCAGCGCTCTATCATCCCATTTGATTGCGGGTGGTAGGCGGTGGTACGACTTCTTTGGCAGCCGAGAAGATTTGTTAGCTGCCTAAAAATTGTCGCCTCGAATTGTGGACCTCGGTCCGAAGTTATGGTGGTTGGTACACCGAAGCGTGTTGTAGCGATTCTAACAGATACACACAATTCACAAGCAAAAATAGTGAAGAACACCGAACGAAAAAAAATCGAATCAGAAAAATACATCAGAACCGTATACCAAGCGATAAAATAAAAATAATTCATACCAGTGGAATATAGTCGAGTTTGGAAATCAAATTCTAAACACGGTCAGTAGTCTGATGCTTCACTGCTTCGCTTTTCAATCGTTTCATCCTGTGTTCAATTCACCTTCTTCATATCCTTGCTTAACGCTATAAAATTGGTGACTACGACGTGATCTGTACACACACGCAGCATACACTTCCCATAGTAAAGCAGAACTTCACACACGGTCACGACTTCCGCATAGAGCACAGCCTCCGATGTTTCCTCGTTTCTCTCGTTCGTCCGTCGTCCGCATACGAATCTGATCGTAACGAAGTTACTGCGGCGGGAGTGTGTAGCGATTCTAACAGATACACACAATTCACAAGCAAAAATAGTGAAGAACACCGAACGAAAAAAAATCGAATCAGAAAAATACATCAGAACCGTATACCAAGCGATAAAATAAAAATAATTCATACCAGTGGAATATAGTCGAGTTTGGAAATCAAATTCTAAACACGGTCAGTAGTCTGATGCTTCACTGCTTCGCTTTTCAATCGTTTCATCCTGTGTTCAATTCACCTTCTTCATATCCTTGCTTAACGCTATAGTGTGACCCAAGTTGAGTAAAAGGCCTTGGCGACTGATTCGGCAGTAACTGCCCGGAGAGGTGTCGCCTCTGGCCATCGCGTGCAGCGATCCATCATAGTGAGGATATAAGAAAATCCTCTTGATGGAGTAAGCGGTCCCACTATGTCTATGTGGACATGGGCGAAGCGTGCCGTGGGAAGCTTGAATTGCGCTGGCTCTAGTACATTATGCCGCGCTACTTTGCAGCGCTGGCACTGGAGACAAGCACGGGCCCAACCGGTGAGATCTTTATTCATCCGGGGCCAAATGAATTTGCGACGGACAGCAGCGGCTGTTGCTCGGCCGCTGGGGTGGGCTGGGTTGTGGTAAACCTGGAACACGCCCTTACGAAGTTTCTCGGGAATGTAAGGTCTAGCGGTTCCAGTGGAGACATCACACCAGATTTCGCCCAAAGGGTCGCGAAGGGTAATTCTCTTAAGCTCTAGTGCCGTATCGGCAGTTAGGAGGGACTTGAGCTGTTCGTCCTCCTCTTGAGCTAGGGCAAGGTCAGTGTTATTCAAGGCGGTACGCAAATGAATCGTATCGATTCGAGAAGGGCGTCCGCCGTGACATTCTGTTTACCGGAGATATGCCTTATCTCCGTAGAATATTGCCCAATGAGGTCTAATTGACGCTCTTGTCGGGGGGAGGCATTTCCCGACTTCTTCCGGAACGCATAGACCAATGGCTTGTGGTCTGTTAAAATTGAGAGCGAACGTCCTTCTATCATATGACGGAAGTACTTAACAGCGCTGTAGATCGCGAGCAATTCACGGTCGTAGGCGCTGTAACGTCGCTCAGTGGGACTCAGCTTCCTTGAAAAGAAACCAAGTGGTTCCGGTCGGCCTTCAATGTCCTGTTCAAGGACGGCTCCGATTGCGGTATCCGATGCGTCGCATTGGATAGAAAGTGCCGCTCCCTCGAGAGGGTATCGGAGTAAGGTGGCATTTGCCAATTGTTCTTTGGACAGTTGGAATGCTCTATCAGAGACTTCTGTCCAATTGATGGGGCGCTTATCATTGCGCTTAGCTCCTTTCAAAAATTCATTTAAGGGAGCTTGAATCTGGGCGGCATTCTTCAGGGTCGGACGGTAGAAGTTCAGCATGCCCAAAAATCGACGAAGCTCACTCACGTTAGTTGGTCGAGGATACTTCATGAGGGCCTCCACACGGTCTGGTAGTGGGCGAATGCCCTGGTTGTCAACGACATAACCCAGATAGGTGATTTGCTCCTTGGCGTATTGACACTTATCTGGGTTGATGACAAGACCGAATTCACGGAGGCGCTCTAGGACCTGACGTAAGTGGCGCTTATGTTCGGCGTGGTCTTTGGAGGCGATGAGAATATCATCAAGATAAGCATGGCAGCAATTAAGACCACGTAAAGCCGTGTCGATATATCGCTGGAATGTCTGTGCGGCATTCCTGAGGCCGAAAGTCATCACTTTGAACTCGAAGAGTCCGAAAGGTGTAATGACTGCGGTCTTGGGGATGTCTTCAGGTGCCACCGGAATTTGGTGGTATGCCCTGGTGAGATCCAGGGTAGTGAAGACATTGCACCCTCGTAACTTGTACGAAAAATCGTAGAGGTGTGCAATAGGGTATCTGTCCGGGACAGTTGCTGCGTTCAACAGCCTGTAATCGCCACATGGGCGCCACTCACCAGAACGTTTCTTCACTAAGTGGAGTGGGCTTGCCCAGGGACTGTCCGACGGTTGGCAGATACCTAGTTCGATCATGTGCTCGAACTCCGCGCGCGCCGCACGTAATTTTTCCGGAGCCAGTCGACGTGGACGCTGGCTCACCGGGGGACCACGTGTTTCTATATGATGAAACACCGTGGCTTTATGTCGGCGTTGGTTAGGTAGAGGAATTGTTGTACTCACAAATTCCTGTACCATAACCTGGAATGGGTCTATGCACTCTGTGGCCCCTGAACTTGCCGCTGGTGATGCCGTCATGGGCAAGGGGGGGTGCGGTTGGAGCCACAAGTCTGTTATGGGTCGAATCGACCAACAGATTATGTGCACCTAATAGGTCGGAACCTATCAGGGGTTCATTTACGTCCGCAATGACGAAACGCCAAGTGATCGGACGACAAAGACCCAATTGAAGTGTCAACTTTTTACGTCCGTACGTAAGTATCGGCGTATTATTTGCGGCTGACAATTTAAGTGCGGCTGGCACGCGGTTGCGCGGAGCAAACGATCGCGGGAGGACTGAAATATCGGCGCCGGTATCGACAGTAAAAGCGATATTCAGTTTCGAATCCCGGATGGTTAGGCGACTTATTGTATGGGTGCCGGCCGATTGCGCGAGGGTGTCGGTCGGCAAAATTAGTTTAAAGAGCGCCTCTGGTTGGTGGAAGGTTGCGTCCAACCACAAGGCGCTTTGCAATTGAATGCGCGATCACCATATCGTTGGTGATTGGCGCACCAAGGCAGAGTAACGGCATTATCAGGGATATTCTGCATATTGCTATTGCCATTACGGGGAGGTCGAGCCGGAGCTCGCTGGGAGTTGGCCCGGTGAGGGCCATTTTGAGAGGAATTGGCCCTCTGTGGGGCGTTTTGAGGCATATAGGCCCTCTGAGGGGCAGTTTGGTAGGAATTCTGCCGATTGAGAGGACGGCTCGGCATGGCTCGGTTCTGGGCGCTTCGAGGATTGTTCCTCACCTCCGCACGCAATTGAGTTATCTCTCGGAGGAGTGAGGTTTGGAGCGCCCGAAGGTCAGCAGGGGTTAATTGTGGTGGCGGACCTCTCTGGTTAAATACGTTGGGGCCTGCCTCTGGATTCCCCTGAGGGAAATTGGTTGAGGCGGGCCTTCTAAGAGGTAATTGAGCTTGAGGAGAATGGGGAGTCGGGACCAATTGAGGGGCTGTGAAAGGCAGACGAGGATGCCGTGCAGGCTGGGCGGCGTGTTGAGAAACCGCCGCTACCTGGTACGCTGGAGGCTCAGAATACTGATCTGAGCTTTCCATGATTGCGTCCGCAATTTTGGATAAATAGCCCAAACTCTGTTTGGGTTGGGCTATAAGTGCCGAACGGGCATGCTGGGGAAGACACCTCAAAAAGTGAGGCTTTATTAGGTCGTCCCCAATCCTGGTCCCCGCTATAGAGCGTAAATGGGTCAGGAAAAGAGATGGTCTCATCCCAGAAAGGTTGGTTACAGCGGCTAAACGTTGTTGCCGCATACTTCCAGGTTCGTCCAAAGCGTCGAGCAGAGCTTCACGCTTGTTGCTATATGGGTTGCGGCCGGCCGACCTTATTATGTGGGCAACATGCGGTCGCTGAGTGCGGTCAAGCACTTTCAACAGCTCGACTGCACGAAGTTGTTCGTCGTGCAAGGCTGAGGCCTGGAAGATGCGGTCTGCCACTGCAAACCAAAGGTCTGGGTCCTCCTCATCGAAGGGGGGAAGCCCTATATTTGGGTGACGAGTCCCATTCCCGAGGCTGGAAGCATCGCGGAATTCTTGGGACTCTGGTTGCCTATGGGCTTGTTTAGAAGTACCGGCACTAGTTGTGGGCATTAAAATGCCGGAATTTACCAAAGGGCCGGTACCAGGGGCGTTAGGAGCAGTCGGGGGTGTGTCTGTGGAAGTAGGCTGGGGTCGGTTCACGACGCTGGGGGCAACGGGTGGTGCCAGAGGAGTAGATTGTCCGGGCAAATCTAGGTCAGCATCGACTTGCTCAGTGGGGAAATCGACGCTGGAGGCGTCGTGGAATTCAAGGGGCTCGGGTTGTTCCTGGGCCCTTTGGGCAGCGCTATTTCGTGTGACAACCATAGTGTTTTGCACGAAACAGGACTGAAATTAAAGGTGTAGGGGCAGATCTAGATATTCACTACTTAGAACGCAGAAATGGGCGTAAGAGGACGCGAAAAAATTCGAGAGGTCGCCGAAGAATAGTCGCGTACTGCGAGTTGGGGTTGGGGCTATTACTGCGGTTTATCTCTTAAAGAGATTTCGATCTTAAAAAAAAAGAAAAAAAAACTCAGTGAACTCCGGTAGTCGAAGTTCGAGCTAGAATCACCAAGGATTGAAAATGAGCCAAATGTGAATGACGTGAAGTCGAGGGACGTCGAAAAGAAGTCGTGCGAAGTCGGAAGTGGAGTCAAGTGGAGTCGCGTATGTGTAACGATTTGTATATTTTTTAATCGCTTAGATTAATGTCAATATTGGTATTTATTTGTAAACTAACCTCGTGTAATTATGTAAATAACGTAAAATATGCGTTAAGGAAAATAATAAGAAGGTTGCTGCTGAGGGAAAGCAAATTAAAATACGAAACTTAGCTTGTTTCTATGAACACCCGGAACGTTTCTGTTTTTCGATGTTTTTGCGAATGTACAATATGAAATAACATATACCGAAAGTAATAATAAGTTAAATAATGTGAATTATCTATGCAACTTATGTATTTGTATATATGTATATCACGATTTGAAACTGTTGCCTTTCTTAATAATCACTATCGAAAACTACAATATTTTCGGGCAATGTACGGTGGCGAAACCCGGTTTTCAGTGGTATGTCGTGTTAAATAGTTGCTTATTGCTTATTTTGTTTTTAAAGTTTAATGAACAATGTGCGATGTGTGTGGGCGTATGTTTATTTGTCGCAAATCACTGGTTCTTATTTACTAAGTACCCTGAGGGGGTTTACAAATGTATTAAAATAATGAAATTCTTAGATAGTCAGTACACTGATTAGTTTTTATTTATCTCAAGCGCTATGTTTTTTTTATTTTAAATTGATGTATGCATAGACCTGTACTTAATTTCTCTAATTTGACCATTCCTTTGGGTTTAAAATTGGTTTAATTTATTAATGAAACAGTGGAACGAAAAAAAATGTCTCCTCTGATAATTTAAAAAAACAAACTGAAAATTAGGAGAACACCCAGTGAAATTTAAGTCTATGAAAAATATTATATCTTGGTTAAACAGGTTGGTTTGAGAGAACGATCGTAGTTAACATTATCAAAAATACATCACGGGATATTTCTTTCATATAACATCAGCAATTATTTTTATTACAAAATTTTCTTTTAGTGTTTCATGTTCTTAATTTAATTTAATTTGATGATGATGGTATGTAACTCAATGACGGTAAAACTTAGAAGCGCAAATGCACTTATTCTTAGAAGAAGAAAGGAAGGAAAATTAACAAAAAAAAAGTTATGTGCTCCTTCTGACCTTATTTTAGAATAAAAAGACTAATAATTCTTCACAATTGGAAACACAAAGGGGTAAATAAATTTGTATTACAAAAATCAAGGTAATGCGTTACACGTAATAGCTTAAGACTAATGATGTGCTTTTAAATCACTTTTACGAAATTTAGGAAGACGCCAGTGTATTTGCTCGACGCTATCTGAACAATTAAAGAAAACAAAAACTAATAATTAGGTTACCTGATGTCTTTATTTGATGAAGTTGAGTTACAGTTGCTGCTCCTAGTGGTGATGTTAGGTCTCCGGGCTGGCGGGGCGGTCGTCAACAGGATGCGTTACAGGTGAATTGTGGTCACTCGCACTTGGACGGTTTATTGTTCTATTGTTTTTTATTTTGCACCTATGCTCGCGGTTGCGTGTTCTTTTCGCGGTCACCAATGTGGGTGTTTTTACCTTACGTCTGCACGGACGTGGGTTTGTAGAAACACCCGCGGATGGCTCACTGTTTATTGCCCACCGATCGAGCAGCGACAAATTGTTCCGCAAGGGAAAATGAGAAAAGTCCCAACACACTGGATAAATTCTTCACACAATTACGAGGAAAATGAAACACATCCGGTAGTTTTTGTCCAGGAATATTTTATTGCGCGGCACTCGTTCACAACACTTAAATATAAATGAGCGTATTTGATTAAACACCGTATTGTTCTTATTAATAATCAGCGAGCGAATTTACTTAAACACACCATTGATCTGCTTAACAACTTATACGTTTGACGCGATTTAAATTTCTACGAGTCCGATAATACAACTCCCCGACACGTCTGGCTGGTGATAAGGTTAAAATCTGACTGACTTTTGGGTGCTCACAAAAGAAAAGGGACACCTAAAGGGAACCGCAAAAGGAGGAGGGGCCACACGATTAACTCGAGGGAGTTAATCGTGATTGGACCGGACGGAATAGGCATACATTACGCATGTGTGCGTATGCCATGCATACGATCGTTCGGCGACCGTGGATGGAGGGTAACATCGCTAGTGCATTTTCCAAGAATGTAAACACTAGCATCTGGGGTGCGAAAGACCCAAACCGAACATTTGGTCATCCTAATGGGAGGCCATAAATCATCATTTCGGTTGCCGATGATTAAACATTGCAACGAACATAGGGTGCAGCCATTGCCAGATGTTGAAAGTAAACATTTTCTGGCTGCATCATGTTCGTTGCTTGGTTGCGATCCCTGAACGTGGGGACCGATAATTAGAAGCCAGCGATTGCTGGTAATCAGGGAAATGTTTGGTTTGCGTCAGCAGAAACCTTGTCGGCGGTAGCAAACCAATAGGAGCAAATAGACGCATGCAAGAAGTGCCAAGGGCAAACAAATAAAACGAGTCAACAAGGAACTCTTTGTTGATGTTGTTTCCATAGCATAAGGCTATGGAAACAAGCTGCCCTGGCAGAACGTATGCCTAAGGATAGGATTTCCAATGCCACGGCAATGTGATGATTTTGCCGTGGACTTATGCTTTTTTTAGGAAATAATGTATGCCTCGGGGGTGAATTTTCGATGCCACGGTAAGGTGATAAGCTTTGCCGTGGATTTAATGTTTTTCAGGGGTGGTGTTGGAGAAAAAGGGGTTTGGAAGGAAAAACCCCCCACAGAATAGGTAAGCTGCCTAACAGAAATTCAAAACAGTTATCCGATTGGGTAACCGTATTAATTCCAGCGATTTGGCTGGGGGTAAATGCCGTAGCAAGGTTACGCAACCTTGCCGAAGTTCGACCGAGAGGTAAGTCGTTCGCCTGGAAAAGTGGGGATCGAGCGATGCATGGCTCTTCGGGCCCTGAAAAGCCCCACAAGTGTACGTTTACTCGCAAGCTGCTTGGAAGAGAGCGAGAGAACACGTGCTGTTAAATTGACGAGCGAGCGATGCATTCGCGGCGAAAAGCTGACAACGACTAAAAAATCGTCGGTCACGGCGGGGGCGACTGGCGACCAATGTAGAACGTAAAAGACAACGAGTTTTCTGTTGGTGTTTGTTACACATTTTAAAGAGTGCATTTTGCTTACACAAGTCTATGTTTACTTGGAAGCTGCTTGGAAGAGAGCGAGAGAACACGAACTGTTAAATTGAGGAGCGGGCGATGCATTCGCCGCGAAGAGCTGGTAACGACTAAAAAATCGTTGGTCACGGAGGGGTTGAGTGGCGACCAATGTAGAACGTAAAAGAGAAGGAGTTTTCTGTTGGTGTTTGTTACACATTTTAAAGAGTGCATGTTACTGAAACGAAACAACAAAAGTCTAAACCTAATCGCGAACGGCGCTTTCTTCAGCGGCGTCCAAAAACAGTTTTGCCTTAGCCGACTGTATTTTTCCGGCACTGGCCGGCCAACGATGATTTCCTTGCTAATCGGTAGGATTGCACCTCCAGAGCCGGACTCTTCTCTGGATAAACGGGCGTTAGAGTCTTGCCCAGTACAAATCCCTAACCGACTAACGTCAAACTAAAAGGAAGGAGAATATCAAAAGCGCGGTACAACAAATTTGCTTATTTTCCTAAATCGAATTATTATTATTATCTACGACTATTCTTTATTATCTGAATATTTCTGAATAGAAAGTTTTATCTGTTTGTTCTCTTTATCGTGGTCTTTAACAAGACTATGGTGTCGTAGTAGTAAGTCTGTTTGCATTAGCACTGTTCTACTCCTACCACCATAGTATCGCGCACTCTATTGTCAACAACTTGGGTATTAAGGGTTTGTGGTGGTGTTATGTTGTGTGTCTGGCACGACACGGATTCACTTAACACCCACTACTTGATTCGCGGAAGCTGATTTTTTAAAATGAAACACCTTCACTTAATCTTCTTTTGTCTCTTTATTTATCTGACTGGAACAATGTTTATTTAAATTAGTTTTCACAGTATTCACTATTAGGCACCTTCAACAACATCAAAAGTCACGATAGTCTTATGAATTCGTTTTCTTAATATTAAAGGTAAAATATAATAAAAACACTGAATGACGCAAGTCCAAATTGACCGTTTGACTATCACACTCCACCGGCTCTCTTATTATTTTTTAAATGAACAAAGAGGCAAAGAAAAATGAAAGACACAGCTCGTAATCTAGACGCCGAAACGCACTCTATGAAAAATGAGATCTGACTCTGGTGGTGTGTACGCACTCCACGGGGGATAAACTCTGACTGACCACTAGAGCTCACCAAAGAAACGGAAAAACCTCAAAAGACCTGCAAAAGGAGGAGGGGCCACACGATTAACTCGAGGGAGTTAATCGTGATTGGACCGGACGGAATAGGCATACATTATGCATGTGTGCGTATGCCTTGCATACGATCGTCCGGCGACCGTGGATGGAGGGCAACATCGCTAGTGCATTTTCCAAGAATGTAAACACTAGCATCTGGGGCGCGAAAGACCCAAACCGAAGATTTGGTCATCCTAATGGGAGGCCATAAATCATCATTTCGGTTGCCGATGATTAAACATTGCAACGAACATAGGGTGCAGCCATCGCCAGATGTTGAAAGTAAACATTTTCTGGCTGCATCTTGTTCGTTGCATGATTGCGGTCCCTGAACGTGGGGACCAATAACTGGAAACCAGCGATTGCTGGTAATTAGGGACATGTTTGGTTTGCGTCAGCCGAACCCTTGTCGGCGGTAGCAAACCAATGGGACCAAATAGCCGCATGCAAGAAGTGCCATGGGCAAACAAATAAAACGAGTCAACAAGGAACTCTTTGTTGATGTTGTTTCCATAGCATAAGGCTATGGAAACAAGCTGCCCTGGCAGAATGTATGCTTAAAGATAGGATTTCAAATGCCACGGCAATGTGATGATTCTGCCGTGGACTTATGCTTTTTTTAGGAAATAATGTATGCCCGAGGGTGAGTTTTCGATGCCACGGCAAGGTAATAAGCTTTGCCGTGGACTTAATGTCTTTTAGGAATTAATGCCTGCCCGAGGGTGGGTTTTTGATGCCACGGCAAGGTGATAAGCTTTGCCGTGGACTTAATGTCTTTCAGGGGTGGTGTTGGTGAAAAAGGGGTTTAGAAGGAAGAACCCCCCACAGAATAGGTAAGCTGCCTAACAGAAATTCAAAACAGGTATCCGATTGGGTAACCGTATTAATTCCAGCGATTTGGCTGGGGGTAAATGCCGTAGCAAGGTTACGCAACCTTGCTGAAGTTCGACCAAGAGGTAAGTCGTTCGCCTGGAATAGTGGGGATCGAGCGATGCATGGCTCTTCGGGCCCTGAAAAGCCCCACAGGTTCGATTGTGGTTTCGTCGATAATTAAGCGGAAGAGCGTTTTATGAAATGCTGGTCGCTGATACAGCTCTACCCGTCAAAAACTATTAAAAACACACTCTTCGATTCTGTTCTTTGCTTTAATTTTATTAATCACAACATAAACGCGGTGTTTCAATCCAATGAACTTAATAGCTTTCTTAATGTCTACTTGAATATTGTTAAAAGGAGATAACATCTATCGCGGTGTATACACTTATTAATATCAGTTAGGAATTGTTCACTAGCGATTACAAGTTATTTTATATACACTTAGGAATAACAGTTGAATATTAAATATATGATGATTAAATGCTATTTTGGATACACTTAGGGTTCGGTTGGTTAAGTTAGATAAACTCGGTACCACGCACAGGACAAAAAGTTACTCAATCACAATTCAATGCAATTTCCCTTTTCTTCGTAAATCAGCCCGGCATACAATTCACATCAATAAACTACACAACCTGTGGTTCACTTGGACCATTATTTTGGCTATCAAAATCTATCTTTCCGCACGAAACAGCGCTATCGATACGACACTCCAGACTGACTACGTATGTGCTCCAGCCTTAGGGGTTGGTTTATTTGCCACCAACACAGGCGCAGCCATTTCTCCGCGAACTACTCATGCGGAGATCTACACTTGGTGATCTACTCTCACACAGCCAAGGCAACGATCATCACATTTGCCCTGGCCCGTGTAAGTCACCCCAGGAGCCGGCATTCATGTTCATAGGTGCACCGTACCCCTGGTGGTGTCCATCTACATATCATGTTAACAGTTGTGGGCGCTATGTGTGTGGCTTTTTCGTAGATATTTATTTAATATCAGCGGTCGCCCGGCTGACCCATACGTGCGACTTGATGTATCTTTACACTGGCATGCGTTATATCTCTTCTATTTGTATACAATTTAAGATGTGTCCTTTTAAGGGCATGCGTTGTGGGTTTCTTTTGTTGCGCATCTGCTTGGTAATTCTGGGAATTAGTCGCAGGTTTGGGCAACCGCATAATGTGTTGGATGGTTATTCTGATACATCAAATCGTTGGTTGTTGTTTTTACCAGATCGATGTGCAGGTGTCCCATGTTTGCTTGCGAAATAAAGTTTCATCCTTATTGCAACTACGTTGCGCCAGGTCTTCATGTCGTGCTTTTAGATAATTTAAGTATTTCTATATTGGGGGAATGCCTGTTATTGGTGATACACTTTTCGTATCAGCAGACATTGTGGTTGTAAGAAATGCTAATGCAGGTAAGTACACGATTTATCGGAGCCGAACGCTTATGAAAAAGGGGGTTACCTGGTGGTAGGTAAGCAGGTGAGTAGTGGCGTTCGCAAGAGCCGCCACAAGACCTTTTCCTTGGGAGCTCCTTCGACGACTCCCGCTGCTTCAAAAAAAAAAAAAAAAATTGTGGCGAGAAGGCCGAATTTGGCGAGACAGGACCTTCATCTTGTCTCTGACTTCTGGTCATCTTGCGATAACCAGAATCACCCACATCCGTGAGGATGTTGGGCTCGGTCTCGCGGCATTTGAAAAGAGAAGAAAAAAAGGGGGGGGGGGGGTATCCAAGGATAGTGTGGACAGTGTTAGTCCAAGTGTTCTCTAACTACTTTTATAGAGGGATGGTGGGAAAGAAATCTTACAAGACCGGTGGGTCTTGGGTGCGGTAGTAAACGCAGATCACGTCTTTGGCGTCTGATAATCTGCTCTTTGGTCGGTGTGTATGTTTGTATTTGTGCCGTCTTGTACTGTGCGTTCGTGTGTTTGGTTTGTTAATTGTAGACCCTATGGGATGGGTCCAGAAATCCTCTATTATAGAGGGGAATGTTGTTGGGAAGGGTGCTTTCTTCAGTTTTATACTGAAGAAGAAATTGTGGGGGTTTGATCCGAAGAGATCGAGAGAGAGAAGGGTCAAGAACGCAAGAGTCCCGTACAAGTAGGTTCTCGCTGTTCTGAATGTTTTCGAGGTACTTATATGCTAATTGAAGCAAGTACTCGTCGATAGGGGTAATGGAGGCGCCTTCGTATAGGTGAGAGTTGGGGTAATGACGACCGTCAGGCCTTCTAGAATGATTGGTGCATCTTCTGAGGAGTTTCCTTTCGAAAACCCGAAGTCTTTCCATTTGAGCCGAAGATATGCAGGACCATATGGGAAAGGCGTATGATATTCCAGATCGGATTAGCTGCTTATAGCAGAGAAGCTTAACTTTGGTGTCAACTTTGTTCCTCCACTTCAGGATGTTGTGCAGTTGCTTAGACCGACCAAGGCCCCTTTGGAGAATGTGGGTCACATGTTTGATGAAATTCATTTTTGGGGTATAAGTGACCCCGAGATATTTCATCTTGTCCTGTGGTCTAATCGTAGTATCTCCCATTTTTATTCGAATATTCTGTGAATATCGAGAAGTAGGTTGGGAGTGTTTACTACTCAGAATTATGGCTACTGCTTTGGATGGATTAAGTCGGATTTTCCATCGACTGTAATACTGATACAGTTCGTCCAAGTGACGGTTGAGTCGATTTGTTGCGAGGTTAGGGCCTTTGGTTGACGTGTACACCAGGACGTCATCCGCATAACATATTTGGTTTACTCTCCCGTCCGCGGGGCGGGGAATATCGGAGGTGTAAATATTGAATAAGATGGGGCCTAGAATGGAGCCCTGTGGTACGCCTGCAGCGGCGTGAAAAGTTCGGGAAAGCTTTCCATTCATTCTAACTTGGAAGGTTCTGTTTAGAACAAACTGGTAGATGATGCTACATAGCGTTCTACTGAGGCCAGTATTCAGAAGTTTAAAAGCGAGACCTTCGATCCAAGTCGTATCAAAGGCTTTTTCAATGTCTAGGCTTACCGCAACGGTGGGTTCCTTATTAAAGAGCCGCACGCAGACGTGGTTTTGAAATAAATTGAGAGCCATAGTGGTGCTGTGCGCTCTTCGAAATCCGAATTGGAAATCAGGTCTGCAGAGCTTTTTACGCTCCCGGATGAGATGAAGAGTGATGTCGTCATGGGGAATCTGATAGGTCTTTTCAAGTTTATACTTCGGGACATGAGTCTCCGAAGTTTCAACTAGAATCTCGTGAAGTCGTTTTGCAACGTTGTTTATCTCAACCGTCGTTAGGTTCCTGTCAGTGGGAAGAGAGAAGTGGTGGAGTTTATCGTTCAATGTAATATTGAAGTTGTCCCAGTTTGTCCGCCCATAATCGGGTATGTATCTGATATGAGCCTGGGATGCTCGATAGCCGCGAATGAATGTGGTCACAGCATTGTGGTCAGATACACCCGCTGAAACTTGAGGAGGAGTGATTTGTGGAAGTAAGTCTTTGGACACAATAAATATGTCCAGAATTGAGTTACCTCGAGTACCAACAGTAGGTGCGACTATTTCGCAGTTGAGGGCATACATATTTGCGGAGTACCATTGGTACAGTTTTGTGCCATTTGGGCAAGAGACAGAGTTGTTCCAGTGGGGATGTCTGGAGTTAAAATCGCCGCCTATGATGAAGGGTGTATGCCCCGAGGTTAGTTTGCCGATATCTTCGGGTTTAATGGGGCCATTATTGGTTTTATGCGAGTGGTATACGGAGTATATATTCACTCTACCATTACTAGCCAGATGCAGTTCAACTCCAGATACCTCTATGGACTCTAGGTGTGGGAGGTCAATAGGTTCATGGCGAAGTCCGCTATTAACCAGTATACAAGTTCCACCTCCGTTGATGGTGGGACCGCCAGTGAGGGTTCGATCTCTTCGAATCATGGAGAAGTTTGGGAATACGGGACGGTGACATGGATGCAACCTAGTTTCGGTTACAAGTACCACGACCGCCCGGCTTTCCTTTATGAAGTCAGAAACTATCATACGCTTGGAATGCGAAACAAGGGAGTTGACATTTAAGAGGATAACTTTAATTTTGGAATCCATTGTGGAGGGTATGTCTTGCATATGCAGTGAAAAGGAGGGCCTCCCTCTCTGCCTCGGTTGATAGTTTCTCATATCGGGGTCGGATATCCTCAATTAAGCGGGAGAAACTAAGTAGTTTCTCGAGCATTGAAGATTGCCCCCTCGGAGGCTTTTGCACCACCGCTTGAATTTGAGGCGTCGTGTTGGCCTTTACCGGGGCTCGCTTAGGGACTTGAATATGTTTTTGAGGGGGAGGAGTTGAAAGAGTTTTTGTATTCCTTGCCTGCTGACCCCTAAGCATGTCGGCAAATGTGAATCCATTTTGGATGAGGTTTTGTGTGGCCTGTTTTCCGAAGTCTGACTTGGCTGTTTGCTTAGCTCGAGTCTCCTTGGATCTTAGTTTAATTTCCTTATATTTAGGACAATTTCTATAACTGGCCGGATGCCCTTTGTTGCCGCAGTTACAGCAAGTTGGCAGTGTTATTTCATCCTGCACATTTGTTGCGGGATCGTATTTCGCTAGCGGAAGTTCGCACTTGCCAATATCGTGGGATTCTCCGCAACGAACGCAACGGCGACTCATGTTGCAGTTTCGGGAGACATGTCCGAAACGTTGGCAACGTCTGCATTGAGGTATTTCTCTGTTATGAAATACCTCGAAGACAACTTGCTGATGCAAAGTTGGAAGCGACTTTATCCGTATTATGGAATCTATGTCGGTTCCTGGGGCAAGGAGAAGCTGCCATATGATCAGCTTGGTGTATCTTTGCGGTCTGATGTTCACAAACCGCTGTGGGGGAGAGAATTTTTTGACGTCAATGAATTTGACGTTAGGAAATGTTGCCTCAAGAGCAGTTACGATGTCGTCCTTTTCCCAAGAGGCCGGAGTAAAGGTTTAATAATTCACCTCCTTGGCCTTGAGATTGTCGTTAACCGTGCGATAGGTTTCCCTATCGTAGGCTATGATTTTGTTTAGGGATGGGCTTAAGGTCTTTGCCTTAAAGTTAGAAATCCCTAGCCGGTTCATGTCACCGACGAAATTTTTTAAATTGAGGTCTCGTGCAAAGACCCCGGGTTGCTGTTTCTTCTTAGAAACAGGTGCGCGGTCCCCGACCTCTGGCTGAACAGTGTTGGGAACACAAGCAGCCTTTGGTTTTGGGTTAATAATCGGTGGGCAAGGCTCCTGCGGAGGTACGACCTTCACATGAGTTGGAGTTATCGCGGGGTTCGACAACTGTTTGGGGACAGCTGTTGATGGTGGTAGGGGTGGTGTTGGGGGGCAGCCGGTGGCCATACGTTTATTGGAGGGTCCTCCTTCGTAGTTTAGTATTGGAAGCGGTGTTTTCCGCTTAGGGGCCCTAGATGAGTTTGGGGTGGGGGTGCGCGATTCACCGTCGTCCATTGAGTCGTCAGAGCTCTCAGCGACGCTCTCCAACTCGGGCTCGAGCTCCGATTCCGAATCGGAAGCCACCGAACTGGCACTGGATGGGGATGCGGATGGTGCGGCTTCCAAACGCGACAATTTATCTTTCAAGGCAGCGTTCTCTGCCTTGAGAGCCTCGAGGTCCTCCCTTAATCTCTTTATGAGAGCCATCATGCCCTGATCGAGCTGATGGCCCACACCACGAGAAGAACAGGTATCCATCTATTGCGGGTACGCAAACATCGGGCACGAAAAGGAAACAAGAAACGCGTGGGGCGCAAGGAAAAGAGGAACAAACAAAAACCAAGAAGGGAAGCAAACAGACCTAATCAACCTATATTGGGGAATTAAAAGAGTTAATTACATTAATTAAAAAGAGTTAAGTAAATAATAAATTAAGATAAATAACAAAGTATAAATAAAATTATATAAATGTGCAAACCAGTCTCCGCGTCCTGTTCCTTCACACACTCGCAAAGTTCACAATCACTTTCACAGGCAATTTTTTTTTTTTTTTTTTTTTTTTTTTTTAAATAAATTTAAATTAATTGAATTTAGAAATATAGTTAATTGAAGGTTTTGAGAAACGAAACTAGAAAACTAGGCAAAACGATTTTTGTGTTGTTCTCGTCTTTTTGATTCTCACGAATTTGTATATATTTTTGTTGACGCAATGTGTTGTTCTCGTCTTTTTGATTCTCACGTGTTGATGCAATGAATGTATGTTGTATACTGTATGAACGACTACAATTGACTGGTCCCGCTGCTTCATCGAATGTGCGCGCCTTATATAGGACCACAGTCGTCCCCTCCTTCGGTCGTTTCCTGGGATCTGCTTTTCTTAGTGGCTTCCTGGAATCGGTGCGCCGATGATCGTCGTTTCCCTGGAAATGGTATGTTAGCGCTTGCCTTGCCTTTCCCGGGAATTCGTGATACATCGCCAACAGTGCATTTTGCTTACACAAGTGTACGTTTACTTGGAAGCTGCTTGGAAGAGAGCGGGAGAACACGGACTGTTAAATTGACGAGCGAGCGATGCATTCGCCGCGAAGAGCTGGCAACGACTAAAAAATCGTTGGTCACTGAGGGGGAGAATGGCGAACAATGTAGTACGTAAAAGACAACGAGTTTTCTGTTGGTGTTTGTTGTTACACATTTTAAAGAGTGCATTTTGCTTACACAAGTGTACGTTTACTTGGAACCTGCTTGGAAGAGAGCGAGAGAACACGAACTGTTAAATTGACGAGCGAGCGATGCATTCACGGCGAAGAGCTGGCAACGACTAAACAATCGTTGGACAAGGAGGGGCGAGTGGCGTCCAATGTAGAGCGTAAAAGACAACGAGTTTTCTGTTGGTGTTTGTCACACATTTTAAAGAGTGCATTTTGCTTACACAAGTGTACGTTTACTTGGAAGCTGCTTGGAAGAGAGCGAGAGAACACGAACTGTTAAATGGACGAGCGAGCGATGCATCCCCCGCGAAGAGCTGGCAACGACTAAAAAAATCGTTGGTCACGGAGGGGGAGAGTGGCGACCAATGTAGAGCGTAAAAGACAACGAGTTTTCTGTTGGTGTTTGTTACACATTTTAAAGAGTGCATTTTGCTTACACAAGTGTACGTTTACTTGGAAGCTGCTTGGAAGAGAGCGAGAGAACACGAACTGTTAAATTGACGAGCGAGAGATGCATTCGCGGCGAAGAGCTGGCAACGACTAAAAAATCGTTGCTCACATTTGAAAAGGGTGACAGTCCGATGTTGTCCCTAGGCCATCACGCATTGTCAGCTGGCGGCTGACAGACGTGTGGTGAATATGCTGGTCGGAGAGTGTACTAGACGGTGAACGTACTAGATTCTCTTCGCTATATTTATTTGCGGATCCGAAACAGTGTTTCTTTATCGTTTATTTTTTGGGTTCTACTTATTGTGCCCAATCTTTTTATTTGAATCTATTGATTTGTTAGCGTCTTTACGCGCTGGGTGACCAAATGAGACTGATTATCGAAATAAAAATAAATAGAAGCTGTTGGCATGATATTGCATATGGGTGCTGCGTCCGATGTCACCAAGGACTATTTAATGTTTTTTTAGCGATTGCCGCCACAATTGCCAACTGAATGTATATTATGATATTTCGGATATAATTTTGTTACAAAACTTCACGATATTTGATCGATGTTAATAACGAAAGCAGGGCCAACCCAAGAAGTATTTAGTTTGATTTTTGGTTTTGGGAGTTTGGTTCGTTTTATTACACTTTTCGTTTGATTGGGGATTTTGGATTGGGTTATGAATTGCGAGTATGCATGTGGGGGGGAAATGGTAGGGCTTTGCGGAGCACTACAGTGAGGCATGAGACATTGCATTTCCGTGATATTCGAGAATGGGGGTTCTAGTCCGATGTTAAGGTTATAGATGTATGGATTGTTTTTAGTATATTAGCAACAATGTTGCTTTTCTTGCTGGTAATTTCTGAGTTGGAGAGTTCCATGTCCGTCGGTCCCACAACGGGTGGTCGGCTGGGATATCAATAAGCGCAATATATCGCGCAGGGTCACAGAACTCGGTCGGGCCTGTGATGTCTTGCAATGACTGGTGTTGAGGACTAGATCGATGTGAACCGCAATAGAGAGAAAAACAAAATACTAGTAATTTCTGAGTTGGAGAGTTCGGCGTCCACAATGGGCCGTTTGCTGGGAGATCAATAGACGCAATGTATCACACAGGGTCACAAAGGCGCGGTTGATCTCTGCCGACCGAGGAATGTCGTCGGGGAATATTTCCACAGATGGAAAACGGGGATTCGATTGCTGACGTCGAGGAGCTGTCCACGACCACGAGACCCTAGATTTATCAACGCAATGGCGTCCGCAACATTGATGCCCGAAATGTTGATACTGTCGTGATTCCAATTGGTGAATAAAACGAGTTTGGAAGTGATTTGACCTTTTTTATTTTGTTATTTTACCGTCAATCGTCTATGTTAAGTACAATGATCTTATCAATTTTACTCTTATTAAATTGAGGCACCAAGTTTTGGTTTTTTTTTTTTTGTGTCTGTTTTATTTACTTTTACTTAAATATTTTCCAAATGCTTCACTTTATAAAGCATTACACTTTTTCAAAGCTTTCTACCGCCTTTTAGTGAGTGGATGTTACAATTTTGGGTGTTTGATAACCGCAATAACATACATATGAATTTTTTTAGTTTTATTACTTTAAATTTACTTTTAGTATTGTTCTTAACGTTTCACTAACAACAGGTTCTACACTTATTTAACATATAAGTAAACACGGAAAGTAATTTTAACTTTTTCATATCGAATCCGTACCACTAACAACAGGTTCTACACTTATTTAATATATAAATCAACACGGAAAGTCATTTTAACTTTTTAATATCAATTCCGTACTACTAACAACATTGCGAACATTGTTCCATTTATTCTTCTCTACACGAACCGCTAACAACCACTATCTCAGATGACCGCTTCGGTCAAGTCCTGAAAACCAACTCCACTCTCGTCTTTTTGTCTTTCGTTAGTGGTTTTCTCATTTTTCTTATCTTTTTTCGAAATCTGGTTCCTTCCGCCAGATCAAAGGATATTTCCTTTTTCCCACCTGAACCTTTTGTCGGTATTAAACACAAAGACAAATCAATAGTGCGTTTATTACGCCTGTTGTTATTTTTAACCGAATGGGCAAAGATTTTTTTCGTGGGAATCGAATGAACGAAAGATCAATAACACCGAGGCGAATGTGCATTGTGGTTTATTGCCTTTTGTTTGTTTTAACTTAATTTGCTGGCGCGCATTTTTATGATTCTCATCGATTTTGTTTTGACGACGGCATCTGGCCTCCGCATTTGGCTCTTAGGGCTTTTGTGGTGAACCCTTGGTTCAATGATTATATTTCGGTTTTTTATGTGAGCAAATTGGACGTTCAGTTCAACTTACTTGGGGTTTAATTGATTAGCGCAAATCGAACGTTTAGTTTGATTTGCTTGCCATCAATTTATGTGGGACCATTTGGTGTATTGTTATGTTATTATGTACAATTTATTAATAATAATATAGGTAATTAAAGTAACAATGGGACTTACTTTGGTTTGACTTGGTTGTTGTTCTGCTGGCTCGTTGCAGGGAGCGTTGATATGCTGCTCCCCTGTTCGCCTGTTGTTCAGTTTTATTCCTATGCTACTTGTGTAGCTTTGTAGTAATTCGGTTTGTATACTTCGACCGTGCGCTTCGGAGATTTACGTCGAATTCCTTATTTTTTATTTTCGCCTTTGACGTTTTAATTATTATTCGACGCCAACGCCGGTTTTTATTATTTTCTCTGCCAAGTAGAATTTGCATAAAGTAGTTTATGCAAATTAACTACTTGGCGAGTTGTTCTCCGTTTAAAGGTAAAGAGGGGAACCTAACGAAAGGGGATTAGTCGATGTTGGGGGGACCTGGACTCAAGGTCGGTCCGTAACAGTATGAGGTAATGTTGTTATTGTTTTAGGCGAACGTGCAGTTCAATTTATGATGCCTGTTTTTTTTTGCTTAGCTAATGTCACATCCTTTAAGTGGATGTTCTTGGCGTGTATCGCCGTTAGTGGTGGAGGCTGGCTCCACAGAGGTAAGTTTTATGGGATGGGTGGTTGTGGCCGTAACAGAAACCAATTGAGTTATTAAGAGGAAAAGTGAACCGAATACCTAGGATTCCCAGCAATAATCCTCGTCCAGGTTCCTCAAGAAAACGTGTTGGTTATTGTTTAATACAAGATTCCTTTATTTTATCTGATTAACTTGATTTTAATTGATTTGCATTTACGGTGAACTATGTTGCTTGTATGAAGATTTGACGAAATGTATGATCACTGCCGACCGAGAAATGTCGTCGGAGAAGATCTCTCTAATTTCCGCCGACCGAAGAATGTCGTCGGGGAAATGTAAAATGTATTGGCACTCGTTCGGCCAACACGTAAACTACTGTTTCGTACGCAATTTTCGTTATGCCAACACGTACGCAACTTCCACCAATAGCTGCGTCTGGTGGCCGTGGGTATGAACAGGAAGACAGGTTTCTCCTGACATGTATAAAATGTTGTTCGCTGGCTGAACAATAAATGTGTTGGAAAGCTCCTGGCGTCAGAAACACACTTGCCTGAAACTAATAAATTGGCAAGAAGGAAGGAAATTGAATACCTCGATTCACGGTCCACAGAATGTCCTGGTCGAATCTTCAATGAAACTAGCTTGGTTTTAGTTAATTGATTAGAACTTTTATTTAAGGGTGGTTTTGATTCAGCTTGATTATCCAACAAAAACGAACTACACTCCAGCAAGGTTTTACTTAGGGTCACAGAGCCCGGTCGGATCTAGGATATCTTCTAATAGTCGATATTGGGAATGGATCGATATGAACCGCGATAGAAGGGAAAACAAAATACTGGTAGTTTCTGAGTCGGAGAGTTCGGTGTCCCCCGGTTCCACCATGGCCGGTCTGCTGGAATATCAATAGACGGAATGTATCACGCAGGGTCACAGAGGTCGGTTGGGGATATCTTTCAATATTTGGTGTTGAGAATTGGGTCGATGTGAACCGCGATAGAGAGAAAAACGAAATATTTTCAAAAGGTTTTTTTTTTAATATTTCGTTTTACATGGATTGCCTGTTGGCCGTAACATGGGCTCTTGAGATCGAAATTGATTTTATGCGTGATAAATGAACATCTGGATTCATTTATCGTGCATTTAATGTAGTTTTGGATTTTTAGGAGTTCAATAAATGCATAACAAATGACTAGTTGGTTCAATTAGGGACATTAAATTTATTTGCATTGTATGAAGTGTGGATAGAGATTTAAGGATATTATTTAGGATATGAATATAGGTACATGGCAGAGTAGTGGGGTTTGCAAAACACTACAATATAACAACCATTCACACTACACATACCTAAGTGAAATAAAACACACACTTCATTTCACCCAAATTTGATACCTTGGCGTAGGAGCGCATGGTCGAAGCAAACCATTCCAGTAGTTTTTTGGGATCATTGCATGTACAACGACGATAACTAGGTTATCTCTTAGGACCTGTGGCGTTTCCAACATATACACACGAATACACAAACCGTTGTGAGGTACAGCACCAAAAGGCATACCAAAAAATAAATTATCAGGTCCGTGTGTTATAGCAATTAGCGTAGCGTACCACAACTGAAAAGAGTAGTTGAGAATAGTGATTAATTTCCTACACGCGGCAGGGGTTTGATGTGTTGAGGGTTTGGTTATACTCGTGTCTTTGCTGGGATTCTGTCCATCATACCGTTGGTTCGATTCACATTTGTTCCGTTTCCAGTAAGTGCACATAGTACACGAAGAATAGCACCTCAGTAAAGATTAAGATTTATACCTCAGTAAAGAGTAGTTGAGAATAACAATTCATCTCCTACACGCGGCTGTTGGTCTGATGATTTAAAAACTTCGAATCTCACCCGTTTCTTCGTGGGTTCGATTCCCGACTTTCCTTTACTACCGTCGGAAAACTCTATGAGTGCTTACCCCAGTATATAGGATATGTACACTGACTTCAGTAATATGGAAATTTCGTTGTAATTATGCTCGGGAAGATTTACTTTTCGTTTTAAATGTCGTTGTTCAAAACGGAGTTTTTATCGAATTTGATATGTGGAAAGTACACAATGTGGGTCAGAAGAGAAGTTCAATACAGTAGAAAGATAAATTATATAAACATAGATGTAGAATGATTTTCTACGTAGTATGATCAAGAAACCGGAAACTAAATATAAAAAAATAGGGGGAAGGAAAGCGATGCGCCTGAGAGGCATACTTTGTTTAAGGACGTATGTTTCATGATCAGTTGCAGAATAGATAGCTTTAGAACCGAAAACAAATAAGGATGTGTCATATGCTTCTGGTTATAGATACATGTAGTTATTTTAATAACAGATAAAAACTAGTAAAGTCACTTAAAAGAAGCCTTCTAATTATAATTGGATAAAAACTTGTTATTCAATATAAAATTGTAAACGATGTAATATATGTTAATTACAATACATATGTATTACTAAACTAAACGCCACTGCTAAACGAAATTACAAAAAAAAAAAAAACATAGTAAACGAAACCCGAGTGATTTTTTTCCTTAACTTCCTAGAAATAATTGAACAGCGGTTATGTTAAACAATTTTTAATGTTTATTTAATAATGTCATAACACAATCTAAGCAATAATTATTGCCTATTAAGATAAGTGGAAATGGAAATAAAGGAATGAATTTTGGTTTTTAGAAAATCTGTAATCAAAATTTTAAGAAACAAATGGTAATGATAAGTTCCACATTTTCGGGCACATTGAAAGAAAGTTAATATAATATAAAAATAATATTATTAATTTATCTTTTTATCAATTTAATTTCATCAATTAAATCAGAATGTAAATTTATTGTAATGTAACCTTTTGATGCTAAAAAGATATTAATAGTCCTCTTAAGTTATACAGATTATAAAAAAAGAAACGATCAATTAATGTAATGTAATTCCTATCAACGAAACAATGTAAATAATGTAATGTATTGTTATTTGTTAAATATGTAAATAAAAATGTATCGATGTAAAAGTACAATTGTTAATAAATTTAAATAAATAAAAACGATGAGTCCAACCATGAGATTAAAAGTATTCGTATTGAATTATTTTAATCTGGACACGAGGTAAGTAACGCCAGCAATGTCAAAGTAAGTTAACCCCATGATGTATCCTTAAAAAGTAAATACTTCTTTTAGGTGATATCTTGAAGGTGGCCTCTGTTCTGGTCAGCACATACCCGTAATTGAAATCGGAAACTACGGTTTAATTTGTCCAGCATATCTGTGGCTATCTTGGCAATGACCCATTCACATTCAATGGTCATATGATTCCGTTCCTTCAATTTTGGTCGACAATTTGGACAAGATTAGATCCAAAGACCTGCATTTTTTCTAAAAACGCTATCATGACTCTGTGGACATGCTGCATCGCTGTAATTTCGATCCCGCGTTCGTGAAGCCCAACATAACTGGTGATGAGGCATGGATTTAGGAGTAAGATATGCGAGGGTAGGTCAATAAGTCCTTAGAAACACCTACGATGGTGCTCGTAGCATCGCTAATGGTCTGTTTTTACTAGGCATCATTCCTTAATAGGTATCTGTTAATTTTCAATTTGTTTCATGTTTCAATTTTGCATGATAAATTGGGTATGAAAAAAATATCTGTGAAATGAATGCCCCATTTACTCTCATCTGAGAACGTTTGGACCGCATGTCTCGCAACACAGGTGAATTTCTGCTCAGATTAGTATCTGCAGATGAAACATGTGTATCCACTACGCCGCCAAGAAGAAAGAACAGTCAAAACAGTGGATTGTTAAAAGCGAGCTATGGGTTTTTGTGTGGTCTTGGTAGGGTGCCGGCCCGACACAGGTTCACCAAGACGTCCCAATCTCGATATCGTCCGGCTAAGCTGGTTTACCACTGTCTTGCAGGTCCGGAAAACAATCGGTCTCGTGGTTCGTTATTTTTTTTTTTTTTTTTACTATAACTTATTTAATCTGTACAAGGTAAGTTTATTCGACCTGGTATGTTGTTCTACAAGATGGTGTTTCGATATTCTTACGCGAAATACTAATCTTAATGTAATACGGTATTTAATGAATTAAACTTACACAGTATTTAATGTATTTAATGTAATAGTATTTAATGAATTAAACTTACACAGTATTTAATGTAATAGTATTTAATGAATTAAACTTACACAGTATTTAATGTATTTAACTTACACAATATTTAATGTATTTATTGTAATAGTATTTAATGAATTAAACTTACACAGTATTTAATGTATTTAACTTACACAATATTTAATGTATTTAATGTAGTAGTATTTAATGCATTAAACTTACACAGTATTTAATGTATTTAATGTAATAGTATTTAATGTATTTAACTTACACAGTATTTAATGTATTTAAATGTAAAGTATTCAAGGATTGAATGTACACAGTATTTAATGTATTTAAATGTAAAGTATTTAACGATTGAATGTACACGGTATTTAATGATTGAATGTACAGTGTATTTAATGTATTTAAATGTAACAGTATTCAATGGTTTTAACGTACACGGTATTTAATGATTGAATGTACACTGTATTCAATGTATTTAATGTAACAGTATTCAATGATTGACACACTACACTTGGCATTTGACCGCACAGGTACTGGCGGTGAAGTAAGTATTTATATTTTACATAAAATGGAGCCACGGCGTTCACCGGTAAAAGGGATTTCTGCTACCCGTCAAGCATTAGCTTTTTATTGTTTGTAGCGCAGTATATATTTTTCTTCTAAGGTCAGCGGAACCGTGGTGTTTATCGGTAAAATGGTATTCCTGAACTGATCGCCACTGGCAGCTAACTAACTCGTTATCTGTTGGGACACCCCATGAGGGATTTTTATTTTGATTAACGTGAGGGAACGTTAATCCAAGACGCGATTAACTATCGCCACCGAAGCGACAGAATACCAAAATTCCATCCATCGCCTCAATGACCATATTTGGTAATTTTCCTTTTCGAATTAGTATACCACCAAAGAAAGGTTGAAACGCACACTCACGATGATCCCATTTGGTTGCTCATCGCGTGTGTCGCCCAGCATGCGAACCATGCACATGAAATTAAATAAAAATAAACAACCTTCGCAGCTGGGGCAAGTCATCCTGAAAAGGGTTAAAATGTTTACACGATCAGCGACTGTGTAAAGCATTATCGCTGATCGTGTACATAGCATTTCCATAAAGGGATATGTTTATCCGACCAGCACTGTGTGGAACATTCATGCTGATCGGGCGCGCGTTGCTGGCGTCCTCTTATATGAATCGCCATGCACGTGTATGGGAAAAATTCTTTCCTCTTGTGTGCTTGGACAACGCTAAGGATTTATGTCGGCTACGTAATGTTGTACCGAGTTGTATTTTAGGGGCACTTCACAGGTGCCAATAAATTCGCTTGTCGGACGCTGTGGTCGATCGATGTAGGTATAGACGTCTGCAAAAAGGGAGAAATATCGCCTGTAGTATGCGGTAAACACATTAGGAGGCATTTCTTTGGTACTTTTGGGCAGTGGTGATTGCTGCATATGCAACCGGATTTGCCTTTGGTGTACATGGTGCGATTCGCACAGCTATGCCCTTGTAGGAATTGCCTGTTGTTGCTGATGTATTTTTCGTATCAGCAGACATTGTGCTCCACAGGTTCTTGGTGGATATTGGTATGACCAATGCAGGTAAGTACTTGCTTTATTGAAACAGGACGCTTATGAAAAGGGGTTACCTGATGGTAGATGGGCAGGTAAGTAGTGGCGTTCGCAAGAACCGCCACAGAACTGACTCCAAAGAAGGCAAAGACGGTGAAATCAGTGCACGTATATTTGGAAAAGGAACAGACGATAACTGGACAGTATTACGTGTCATTAATAGGTCAGCCAAATGAGAAAATAAAAGAAAAACGTCCTCATTTTCTAAAGACTTATTGACCTGCACTCGTACAAACAAGCCAAAAAGTAAATTCTTTGTTCAATATTTTTACTCATAAAAATGTACACACCACTATTGACATTGACTGACTTAACTAACTTAACACCAAACTTGAATCATAATTAAGGATAATTCTACTAACCCAAAAAAATCGTTCATACCTTCGACAAGAGCGGACAGTTTAAATCGACAATTCGCGATAATTTTTTGACAAAATGAACGAAAGCTTTTTTTCATTCTTATATTTTACTATTTATTGGTGTGTGGGAACCCGGAAGTTCATGGGCTCACCGACTCAACTCCCCCATCGTTCCCTCTCCTGTGCACTCTCCTTCCAGGCTTGACCAGCCGATCCGATCTCCTCAAGGTCAGACCTTACATTGTCCTCCCATCTCCGTCGCGGCCGTCCCGCCGGTCTCCTCGTTGATTCTACGCACGGTCCTATCGTTGCCCATTCGCGCCATATATATATATATATATATATATATATATATATATATATATATATATATATATATATATGTTGTTGTCACTTACAAAAAAAAAACCCTTTCATTTTCCATTTTCATGGCCGACCTTAAATTTTGATATCACAGGGTGATGTTATGTTTCACAGCAATGTTTTTCTTTAACAAATTTTAAGTGGAACATCAGTGATTAAATGCGTGCTCTTTTACGTATTGGATGGAATATGATGTCGTAAAAACGGTCGCCTTTGGGTATAGCGATTTTTAAAATATATTTTTGTTTGCGTTATTTAGCCAATTTCGTTTTTAGACATCAAGTTTGTGGTCGATTTGTTGGTGTATATCCTTTCCTTGAAATACACTTATAGGGGCAAATATAAATAGGAAACAATGGTCGAATGTCGAGACCTACATGAGGTTACCGCTGTTGACGAATTCCTGACAGCGATCTCCACAGAGTTCCTACATTGAATGTGACTCCAAAGGAAGCGATCCCAAAGGAAATCGGAAGAAAAAGGCCATAAAGCAAAAGGCTGTTAGGCACAATCCAAATACATGTTCTGTGAATCAGAGTGGGAAGGCGGAACGCACTTTCAACAGGAAGTTACAAATCCCGTGCATTCAGATACGCGACTGCCAATCTTCTACTGTTGTTACGCTTTACCAAGGTAGGGAATGGAAGAATTCAAATGTTTTATGGACCGAGTAATCCAAGAATTTAGAGCTAAGAGCCCTCTTCTAATTGCTGGAGATTTCAACAAATGGGCGGTAGAACGGGGAGGCGTCACGACCAGCAATAGAGAGATGTACCTACTTAATGATGGCACTAAGGGCATCTTTATAAACGAGAGATGCCCGTGCAAAATCGACATCACCTTTGCTAGCTTCATCTTGGCAAGAAATATGGAGGGGCGAGTTTTGGACATCTACATCCATAGTAACCACCATCTCGTAATGTACCGAATATTACCACACAGCGGATTCATCACTAGCGAAATGGGTGGAAAGAAACAGACCTTGATGCGGAACTACTCGATTATATGCTGGCAGACCCAATCTAACAACAGAGTCCGATGGGGACAGGCAGCCGAAAGAAGTCATGAAATGGGTAACTAACGCAACCCAACTGGGAAGGTCTGAACGACTTTTTTGAGGACTTAAATTGGTCGTTATTTTTCTCAATAACGTTGTTGACTCTATAGCGGACGCATTGATAGACACGATTCTGCTTGGCATGCGACCCTTTATTCCACACAGGTTAACGAGCATCAAACCTAAGGGAAATATGTGGTTCGGTTTCGGTACAGAGAAACTATTAAGGCTGATATGTTGGGCTTACGGTTGTATAAATCTTGAGCTAGAAATGATTGCAATGCGCATATGTTGTGCTCTCTCGCACACATATCCACTAATAAAATGCCCCTCCAATATCTCCAATTCGGCGCAAAGGTAATAACTTTGCCGGTATAAATTAATTATTATGGAAAATTTAACAAGCCTCGAGACTTGCTAAATAAGGCCAAGACCGGATCCCAGTTGTAGTGCCGATGAGGATGATGATGTCTCCAAATCAACGCTGAATTAAACCCAGTAGGCGTAGGTGTGATGATCCGACACTACCACAAGGGAACAAATCATCTAGAAAACACCCACTCGGAAAAAAGAAGACGTAGGGAAAAACGGAATAAGCGGGATACTCGCATCGGCACGTGGAATGTCCGAACGTTATATAAACGAGGCGCGATACAGACGGTTATAGAAAACGCGAAACAATATAAAATGGACATCTTTGCGCTTCACGAATTCCGTCTCCCACATCTAGTAGTCGAAACCAACGGATTTACACTGGCGTGTGGAGGTACCGATACACAACTTCTGACCCGACTTCATCATAAGCAAGAAGATTACGCCACATGTAAAAGATGTGAAATTTATTAATGACCGAATGTCGGTGCTGAAAATACAGGGCCCATGGTACAATCATATAATTATAAACGTACACACCGAACAGAATCTACAGACGAAGAAACGAAGGACACGTTCTACGAGACCCTAGGGGAAGTATTTAATGAGACCTCATCATTCGATGTTAAAATCATACTCGGGGAGATCAATGCGAAAATTGGAAAGGAAGATAGCTTCCAACCAACTATAGGTAAAGAAAACCTACACGACGTTTCAAATGATAATAGAATTCGAATTATAACGCTCGCAGCGTCAAAAGATTTTCTAGTAAAAAGCATGATGTTCAAGCGCAAGCAAATCCATAAAACCAGATGGATATCACCCGACGGCATGACGCGTAACCAAATAGAGCACTTCTTCATATATAAAAGGGACCACTCGAATATCCTTGCCGTAAGATCCTTCAAAAGAGAAGCAGATTGCCACTCCGATCATCTTCTAGTGATGGGCAAGATCAGGAGTCGGCTCGCAGCAAACCCACATGGGCAGTCACGGGAGACGAGCAAAAAGTTCGACATTGATAATCTAAAAGACCTGTGCAAAAGGACTGAATATTAAGATGACCTAACGAATAGATTTAGCATCCTAGAGAATGCAAGCAGTGAGGAAGAGGAAGCCAATAGTGTGGACAGTAAATGAACATCGATCAGAGACACAATCAAACAAACAGCCCAAAAGGTATCGGGTTTTCCAATAGGAACTTGACAACATTGAAATTAATTTGTGAATGCACCCTTTCACTAATCATCGGACTATCACCGTCAATTTATTCAGTAAACTCAACATTTTTATCGTGGTTAAGTACACGCACGAATAACGTCTGCAAATTTTAAAAATTTACTACCGAAAAAAAAGTTGTCAATTCCCTATTGGAAAACCCGATATTAGGATTTAAGAAAACAATTAACTCCAAGCCTTGGTGTGACGATGAGTGCAGGGCGAAGACCGAACAACGTAAACGCCTCAGAGTGATTCACTTACAAAGATATGATGAAGTCAAAGCAGAAGAATACGCGACAATTCGGAATGAGACAACAAGACTTTTCAAACGCAAAAAACGCGAATGGGAGAAGACTCGGATCGAAAAAATCGTAGAAAATGTCGGAGCAAACGACATCAGAGGTATGTATGCTGGCATAAATTCAATTAGAAATGGCGACCGAGGGAGAGCCCAAACAATTCGAGACGCATACGGCTGTCTGGTCACAGAAACAAACAATATCGTCACAAGATGGAAGCAGTACTTTTAAAACCTGCTCAATGTGTGCACCCATCAACCACAAATAAACGCACCAGACGTACATACAGCCGAGCCTCAGATCCCAGAGCCCTGTTTCGACGAAGTTGTAGACGCAATAAACCGATTGAAAAAGAACAAAGCTCCCGGAGTCGACTGCATACCACAGAGCTTGTGAAGCATGGAGGAGAGCAACCGCTCGAAAGATCCTCCAACTGATTAAAACAATATGTGATAAGGAAGTCACTCCGGAAGAATGGAAAACCTCAATAGTCGTCCCCATTTTCAAAAAAAGGTGACAGTTCTGACTGAGAAAATTACAGACGAATATCATTGCTCCCAACCACATACAAAATATTAACAAATGTCGTACTGGCGAGAATCACACCGTCGCAGAAGAATTACTGGGAGACTACCAGTGCGGATTCCGTGGGAATCGGTCAGCAACCGTCTAAATGTTCACAATAAGGCAGCTGCTGGAAAAGAAGTGGGAATACGGAGAGACGGTTCACCAACTATTCGTTGATTTCAAAAAAGCCCACAACTCAGTCGCAAGGCAAAGACTCTAGCATATTGTAATTGAGCTGGGAACCCCAAAAAAATAATCCGCCCTCATTCAAATCTGCATGAACGCAAACAAAGGGCGAGTTAGAATAGGAAACCACCTCTCAGAATCATTTGAAATCCGGGACGGACTAAAACAGGGGGATGGCTCCTCATCATGTCTCTTTAACCTTGTCCTCGAGTATGTCATCAGAGAGGTACAAGACGACAACATGGCCGGGTCATCCGTGAACGGGGTCACACAAGCGCTCGCATATGAGGATGACATGGCCATTTTGGGCGATAATCTAGAAACTGTAAGTAAAAACTGTGAAATCATCATGCAAGCGGCAGAAGAGGTGGGCGTAGAAATAAATGAAGGCAAAACAAAATATATGATTACGGCGAGAGCAGGTGGACCTCAGGGAACACATATAGATGTCAGAGGCAAGATATTTCAAAAAGTTAAAGAATTTAAATATCTGGGAACGATACTGACGGCCAGTAATGAACGCTACTTGGCACGCAGTCAGTAAATTGCTGAAATCCAAACTGCCATCACGTAACATTAAGCTCTGGGTCTATAGAACCATAATCATGCCGATTGCTCTGTACGGATGCGAAACATGGGCTCTCACAAAACGGGAAGAAAGCAAATTCCGCATATTCGAGAATAAAGTTTTAAGGAGTATCTTTGGAGGTAAATATGACGAGGAGGCAGGTCAATGGAGGAAACTCCACAACCACGAATTGGAAGAGCTATACCGCAAGCCCACAATAGTGAGAGTAATCAGGTCGCGAAGAAATGTAAAAGATGGGCCGGACATGTTGTGTGTTACGTGACGTTCGACAATCCACCGCCCCCATCATTTATTTGTTTTCATATAATTTAATTTTAATATAATGTGATGGTAAGGTGGTGGAGTAAGTGCACGATCCACATGTAAGTGTGCGGACACACCCCAGTTCGAGTGTGTGTCGTGTACAAGTTTCGAATTCGGTTGGGGGTGGATGTCGATGAGTGAGAGAGAGAAACAGCAAAGGGAATTTTGGATTCCGTTTTTGATGTTTTCGAAAGATACTGTTTTCTAAGTGCCGTTGATGACAGGCCGTTGAAGAGAGTTGATTGCGGACCTTTGAGCGGAAAAGAAAGAAAGGAAAAGAAAAAACAGCCCGTTCCTTTTTTTGAGATAGTAAAAAAGAAAGATGAAGATATGCAATTGAGCAAAAGGAAAAGAAGACGTTTTTTTTGGTGCGTGACATGCAACTGTAAAGAAAAAATGTGGAGCTGCGTACTGGAGTGAGTTCAAGTGAACACAAAAATATACAAATATTGCGTGTGATAACATCGGTGTTGGACTTTACACAACTTGAAATCGACAAAGTTGGGTCAAGCAAATGGAACTCTAATTGATTCGGGTCATTTCTGACAACCATCCCAGGTCCAAGAACAAGAGACAGTCCGGTATTAAGCCTTTGTTAATTTCCTGGAGCAGGAATCGCGGACGCCTGCTGATCCGGAGGTGAGAGAAGTCGAATCAAGTGCGAGGGAAATTACCAACAGCGGAGTTCTTGAAGAATTAGAAGCCACAGCCAGAGGGAAAACTGCCGCATAGCCCGGAGCTGAGCTGAGAAGGTTGCTAATCGACGACGATGTCGTCGGGGAAATGTAAAATGTTTTGGCACTCGTTCGGCCAACACGTAAACTACTGTTTCGTACGCAATTTGCGTTATGCCAACACGTACGCAACTTCCACCAATAGCTGCGTCTGGTGGCCGTGGGTATGAACAGGAAGACAGGTTTCTCGTGACATGTATAAAATGTTGTTCGCTGACTGAACAATAAATGTGTTGGAAAGCTCTTGGCGTCAGCAATACACTTGCCTGAAACTAATAAATTGGCAAGAAGAAAGGAAATTGAATACCTCGATTCACGGTCCAGCAGAATGTCCTGGTCGAATCTTCAATGAAACTAGCTTGGTTTTAGTTAATTGATTAGAACTTTTATTTAAGGGTGGTTTTGATTCAGCTTGATTATCCAACAAAAACGAACTACACTCCGGCAAGGTTTTACTTAGGGTCACAGAGCCCGGTCGGACCTAGGATATCTTCTAATAGTCGATATTGGGAATGGATCGATATGAACCGCGATAGAAGGAAAAACAAAATACTGGTAGTTTCTGAGTCGGAGAGTTCGGTGTCCCCCGGTTCCACCATGGCTGGTCTGCTGGAATATCAATAGACGGAATGTATCACGCAGGGTCACAGAGGTCGGTTGGGGATATCTTTCAATATTTGGTGTTGAGAATTGGGTCGATGTGAACCGCGATAGAGAGAAAAACGAAATATTTTCAAAAGGTTTTTATTTTTAATATTTCGTTTTACATGGATTGCCCGTTGGCCGTAACATGGGCTCTTGAGATCGACTGATGCGAAATCAAAAATGTGCAGTCCTTTAATACCCTGCACCTACACAGATTCTCCCTAGAAACTGTATATACAATTTTTTGTGTGTTCTTCAATTGGAATCGGGTTCTAGGAAGAGTATAGGAATTTGTTTGAACAAATTCCCAGAAGGTAATATCATGAAATGCATTTAAAAATATGCATTTCATGATGTTGAGATTTTTGAGAATTGAATCAATGTGACACAAATGAACATTTGGTTACATTTCTCGCGCATGTGGTTTAATTGGGGATAATGATTGAGGTTAGGGTGTTGGGGTATAGATGATTGGTTTTTGATATAATAATGGAGGATTTTTTTGCGTTTTTATTTGAATTTTTTATTGTTTTTCTTTTTTGTCACTTTTGTGGGATTTCACTTGTGAGGTTAATTGCTGTATGTTCAACACGCGTTGAACACACCTTCCACTAACACCGGGTTCTTGTTGTGTTGTGGGCTGGGTGCTTGCGTCAGGAACACGACGGTGCTTCCTGGCGTGCAGTGATGGTTCTGAAATAAAAGCAATTTACGGCAGTGCTGTGGGGCTTTTCAGGGCCCGAAGAGCCATGCATCGCTCGATCCCCACTATTCCAAGCGAACGACTTACCTCTCGGTCGAACTTCAGCAAGGTTGCGTAACCTTGCTACGGCATTTACCCCCAGCCAAATCGCTGAAATTAATACGTTTACCCAATCGGATAACTGTTTTGAATATCCGTTAGGCAGCTTACCTATTCTGTCGGGGGTTCTCCTTCCAAACCCCCTTTTCTCCAACACCACCCCTGAAAAACATTAAGTCCACGGCAAAGCTTATCACCTTGCCGTGGCATCGAAAATTCACCCCCGGGCAGGCATTATTTCCTAAAAAAAGCATAAGTCCACGGCAAGATTATCACATTGCCGTGGCATTTGAAATCCTATCCTTAGGCATACATTCTATTCAGGGCATCTTGTTTCCATAGCCTTATGCTATGGAAACAACATCAACAAAGAGTTCCTTGTTGACTCGTTTTATTTGTTTGCCCATGGCATAACTTGCATGCAGCTATATGGTCCCATTGGTTTGCTACCGCCGACAAGGTTTCGGCTGACGCAAACCGAACATTTCTCTAATTACCAGCAATCGCTGGTTTCCTATTATCGGTCCCCACGTTCAGGGACCGCAATCAAGCAACGAACAGGATGCAGCCAGAAAATGTTTACTTTCAACATCTGGCAATGGCTGCGCCCTATATTCGTTGCAATATTTAAACATCGTCAACCGAAATGTTGATTTATGGCCTCCCATTAGGATGACCAAATCTTCGGTTTGGGTCTTTCGCACCCCAGATGTTAGTGTTTACATTCATGGAAAATGCATTAGCGATGTTGGCCTCCATCCACGGTCGCCGGACGATCGTATGCAAGGCATACGCACACATGCATAATGTATGCCTATTTCACCCGGTCCAATCACGATTAACTCCCTCGAGTTAATCGTGTAGCCCCTCCTCCTTTTGCAGTTCCTTGAGGTTTTCCGTTTCTTTGGTGAGCTCCAGTTAGCGAGTCAGCCTTTTTCCTTGGAGTCAACTTGTGTGTGGCGAGTTGTGATATTTTATTCACGTCGACAGTTTAATTACTAGTTTACTATTACTTCTGATCCTGCTTTATCGTTTAAGTTACTTTTAATGTAATCATCAATTTGAGTCGTGATACGTTATTCACGTCGGCAGTTTAATCATTAGATTTCTGTGATTTCTAATCTTGCTTCGTCGCTTAAGTTACTTTTAATGTGATCATTCAATTAAAACCGTTTTCCGTTGCCTTTCGTCATTTAGTGCGTTTATGATATTTTGCCTTTATGTTAACAAATTCGCAAGACAGTCGGGATTTTGGTGTGGCTGATGTGTCGTGTTGTGTTTGCGGGTGTCCACCAGCGTTCATGTAAATTAAATAGAGGAACAAAGTTTATATCTCCAGTTTGTGTTCATGTTAATCAAAGTTATAATAACAAAAGAAACATTGTAAAATTAATCGGCGTTACAGTTATAAAATAAAAGAACATTGTTTTTAAATAAACACCGTGCGTTTTATTCGTTTGGGCTTTGCTTATGTGACAATTTCTCCGTTATTCGGTGGGTTTTTGTTGAATCCGCGTCCGTGCTGACGCACTAATAGAACCTCCCACATTGGTGACCGCGAAAAGAACACGCAACTTCCGAACAACCAGTGACTTTTGGTAACCACGACCAGTGAACGCGCACCTTTTCACGCAAACTTTGTTGATGGAAGAACTCGCAATCCTTGGAACATTAACCAGTGCAGTGCAAGTGACACCAACATATACCCGAACATTTAACACCGGAACCGAGTGCAAAAAGAAAAAGACAATTAAAGGGTACGCCCCAACGCCAGCCCAACAACAGCACCTGGCATAACACCTACGGAATCAGCAACACCTGCAGCCATCGCTAGACAGAAGCCGCCCCAGCTTTAACTCCATCAACACCTGGAACAACACCCAATAAACCAGGACCAAACGCAAGTGGTAACAATTTTTTTTATTCTATTATTTAAATACCTTTGGAAGAACAGACTTTCTTTTGTTAACGGGATCGTAGAAAATTTACAGTTTAAACATTACCTCGAGTTAATAAGTATTCAAATTAATTTCTTTTAAAAACGTTTCACCTGTTCATAATAAAGTCCTATGTTCGTTGTGTTTTATTCCTAGTTTTAGTAACATATCCTTTGACTAAATACCTATTCTTTTGATTTTTTTTTCCACATCATTGAAACGATCCTTTTCTTTTTCATACCCGGTAATAAAATTTGTCTTGGTTTGTTGTGAGATCCCTGTAATGGAGATATGTGTAATTAAGACGCAATACCAACGAGTTAAATTTTGTATAAGATAGAACATAAATATAAATACAGTAATTGATATGAATTAACGAAGAAGCAAAAGTAGAATAAACACTTTAGTCACCACTGAAAACAATGTAAAATTCCTGAGAATTTATATTAATAATTTTAACACTACGCACTCTACTCGTAAGACTATTAATTCAATTCATACATACGAGCGCTTATTGAAAAAGAGACAGCATTTGAAAAGACATACCACGGAAACCCGGGTTTTCACTACTGTATATTGCTTCAAAATATTGTAGTTTTCTCAAACGAATTATTAAGTAGAACAACAAATAGCAAGTACGCAGATATTTATTGAACGTATTGAACATTATATGACGGCAACGGAATCAATTATTAACATTTATTAGTTATAAGAGTAAACCGTTTCAAATTTAGTTATACATATACAAATACACAAATTGCATAGATAACTCACATCATTTAACTCAGCATTATTTTCGACATATATTATTTTATATTTTCCATTTACCAAAAACATATAAAAACCGAAAAATTGAAAACAAATAGTAACAATTGTAAACCCCTTCAGGGTATAGATCGCATACACCATCCTTACGGTGACATTGACAGCGCATATCGCGACTCCACTCGACCGCCTTCGACTCACCGTTGATCCATTTGACTCCGCTCAACTTCCTGCGACTTCTTTTACCCCATTGGCCTCCCTTCACCGTCTTCGCGTCCTCTTACGTCCATTTCTGCGTCCTACGTGGTAAATATTTTGATTTCCTCCTACTCCGTTGATTTCAGTCCTGTTTCGTACAAAACACTATGGTTGTCACACGAAATAGCGCTGCCCAAAAGGCCCAAGAACAACCCGAGCCCCTCGAATTTCACGACGCCTCCAGCGTCGATTTCCCCACCGAGCAAGTCGATGCTGACCTAGACTTGCCCGGACAAGCTACTCCCCTGGCACCACCCGTTGCCCCCAGCGTCGTGAACCGACCCCAGCCTACTTCCACAGACACACCCCCGACTGCTCCTAACGCCCCTGGTACCGGCCCTTTGGTAAATTCCGGCATTTTAATGCCCACAACTAGTGCCGGTACTTCCAGACAAGCCCATAGGCACCCAGAGCCCCAAGAATTCCACGATGCTTCCAGCCTCGGGAATGGGACTCGTCATTCTAATATAGGACTTCCCCCCTTCGATGAGGAGGACCCAGACCTTTGGTTTGCAGTGGCAGACCGCATCTTCCAGGCCTCAGCCTTGCACGACGAACAACTTCGTGCAGTCGAGCTGTTGAAAGTGCTTGACCGCACTCAGCGACCGCATGTTGCCCACATAATAAGGTCGGCCGGCCGCAACCCGTATAGCAACATGCGTGAAGCTCTGCTCGACGCTTTGGACGAGCCTGGAAGTGTGCGGCAACAACGTTTAGCCGCTGTAACCAACCTTTCTGGGATGCGACCATCTCTTTTCCTGACCCATTTACGCTCTATAGCGGGGACCAGGATTGGGGACGACCTTATACTGCCTCACTTTTTGAGGTGTCTTCCCCAACATGCCCGTTCGGCACTTATAGCCCAACCCAAACAGAGTTTGGGCTATTTATCCAAAATTGCGGACGCAATTATGGAAAGCTCAGATCAGTATTCTGAGCCTCCAGCGTACCAGGTAGCGGCGGTTTCTCAACACGCCGCCCAGCCTGCACGGCACCCCCGTCTGCCTTTCTCAGCCCCTCAATTGGTCCCAACTCTCCATCCTCCTCAAACCCAATTACCTCATAGAAGGCCCGCCTCAACCAATTTCCCTCAGGGGAATCCAGAGGCAGGCCCCAACCTTAACCAAAGAAATTCGCCCACACAATTAACCCCTGCTGACCTTCGGGCGCTCCAAACCTCACTCCTCCGCGAGATAACTCAATTGCGCGCGGAGGTGAGGAACAATCCTCGAAGCGCCAGGAATTGAGCCATGCCGAGCCGTCCTATTAATCGGCAAAATTTCTCCCAAAATGCCCCTCAGAGGGCCAATCCCACCCAAAATGGCCCTCACCGGGCCAATTCCCAGCGAGCTCCGGCTCGACCTCCCCGTAACGGCAATGCCAATAGGCAGAATATACCCGATAATGCCGTTACTCTGCCTTGGTGCGCCAATCACCAACGATATGGTGATCGCGCATTTAACTCCAAGGCGCCTTGTGGTTGGACGCAACCTTCCACCAACCAAAGGCGCTCTTTAAACTAATTTTGCCGACCGACACCCTTGCGCAATCGGCCGGCACCCATACGATAAGTCGCCTAACCATCCGGGATTCGAAACTGAATATCGCTTTTACTGTCGATACCGGCGCCGATATTTCAGTCCTCCCGCGATCGTTTGCTCCGCGTAACCGCGTGCCAGCCGCACTTAAATTGTCAGCTGCAAATAATACGCCGATACTTACGCACGGACGTAAAAAGCTGACACTTCAATTGGGTCTTTGTCGTCCGATCACTTGGCGTTTCGTCATTGCGGACGTAAATGAACCCCTGATAGGTTCCGACCTATTAGGCGCACATAATCTGTTGGTCGATTCGACCCATAACAGACTGGTGGCTCCAACCGCACCCCCCTTGCCCATGACGGCATCTCCAGCGGCAACTTCAGGAGCCACAGAGTGCATAGACCCATTCCAGGTTATGGTACAGGAATTTGTGAGTACAACAATTCCTCTACCTAACCAACGCCGACATAAAGCCACGGTGTTTCATCATATAGAAACACGTGGTCCCCCGGTGAGCCAGCGTCCACGTCGACTGGCTCCGGAAAAATTACGTGCGGCGCGCGCGGAGTTCGAGCATATGATCGAACTAGGTATCTGCCAACCGTCGGACAATCCCTGGGCAAGCCCACTCCACTTAGTGAAGAAACGTTCTGGTGAGTGGCGCCCATGTGGCGATTACAGGCTGTTGAACGCAGCAACTGTCCCGGACAGATACCCAATTGCACACCTCTACGATTTTTCGTACAAGTTACGAGGGTGCAATGTCTTCACTACCCTGGATCTCACCAGGGCATACCATCAAAGTCCGGTGGCACCAGAAGACATCCCCAAGACCGCAGTCATTACACCTTTCGGACTCTTCGAGTTCAAAGTGATGACTTTCGGCCTCAGGAATGCCGCACAGACATTCCAACGTTATATCGACACGGCTTTACGTGGTCTTAATTGCTGCCATGCATACCTTGATGATATTCTCATCGCCTCCAAAGATCATGCCGAACATAAGCGCCACTTACGTCAGGTCCTAGAGCGCCTCCGTGAATTCGGTCTTGTCATCAACCCAGATAAGTGTCAATACGCCAAGGAGCAAATCACCTATCTGGGTTATGTCGTTGACAACCAGGGCATTCGCCCACTACCAGACCGTGTGGAGGCCCTCATGAAGTATCCCCGGCCTACTAACGTGAGTGAGCTTCGTCGATTTTTGGGCATCCTGAACTTCTACCGCCCAACACTGAAGAACGCTGCCCAAGTTCAAGCTCCCCTAAATGAGTTTTTAAAAGGAGCTAAGCGCAATGATAAGCGCCCCATTAATTGGACAGAAGTCTCTGATAGAGCATTCCAACTGTCCAAAGAACAATTGGCAAATGCCACCTTACTCGGATACCCTCTCGAGGGAGCGGCACTTTCTATCCAATGCGACGCATCGGATACCGCAATCGGAGCCGTCCTTGAACAGGACATTGAAGGCCGCCCGGAACCACTTGGTTTCTTTTCAAGGAAACTGAGTCCCACTGAGCGACGTTACAGCGCCTACGACCGTGAATTGCTCGCGATCTACAGCGCTGTTAGGTACTTCCGTCATATGATAGAAGGACGTTCGCTCTCAATTTTAATAGACCACAAGCCCTTGGTCTATGCGTTCCGGAAGAAGTCGGGAAATGCCTCCCCCCGACAAGAGCGTCAATTAGACCTCATTGGGCAATATTCTACGGAGATAAGGCATATCTCCGGTAAACAGAATGTCACGGCGGACGCCCTTTCTCGAATCGATACGATTCATTTGCGTACCGCCTTGAATAACACTGACCTTGCCCTAGATCAAGAGGAGGACGAACAGCTCAAGTCCCTCCTAACTGCCGATACGGCACTAGAGCTTAAGAAAATTACCCTTCGTGACCCTTTGGGCGAAATCTGGTGTGATGTCTCCACTGGAACCGCTAGACCTTACATTCCCGAGAAACTTCGTAAGGGCGTGTTCCAGGTTTACCACAACCCTGCCCACCCCAGCGGCCGAGCAACAGCCGCTGCTGTCCGTCGCAAATTCATTTGGCCCCGGATGAACAAAGATCTCACCGGTTGGGCCCGTGCTTGTCTCCAGTGCCAACGCTGCAAGGTAGCGCGACATAATGTACTGGAGCCAGCGCAATTCAAGCTTCCCACGGCACGCTTCGCCCATGTCCACATAGACATAGTGGGACCGCTTACTCCATCAAGAGGATTTTCTTATATCCTCACTATGATGGATCGCTGCACGCGATGGCCAGAGGCGACACCTCTCCGGGCAGTTACTGCCGAATCAGTCGCCAAGGCCTTTTACTCAACTTGGGTCACACGCTTCGGTGTACCAACCGCCATAACTTCGGACCGAGGTCCACAATTCGAGGCGACAATTGTTAGGCAGCTAACAAATCTTCTCGGCTGCCAAAGAAGTCGTGCCACCGCCTACCACCCGCAATCAAATGGGATGATAGAGCGCTGGCACAGATCTCTTAAAGCCTCACTCATGTGTCATAATGACACACAATGGTTTGACGCCCTCCCCACTGTCCTCCTCGGCCTGAGGACAAGCATTAAGGAGGACCTGGGTGCTTCGGCAGCAGAGCTTACCTACGGTACCAACCTCCTTCTTCCAGGAGAACTTTTCCTGAATGGCGAAACACCGCGTGACCAACTTCGTGAATTGGGACATCTCCGTGACCTGCTACGTAAGGTTAGGGCAACCCCTGTAACCAGGCACGGCTCCAAAAAACTTTTCGTCCACCCTGAACTGCACAGCTGTACGCACGTCTTTGTCAGGGTGGATAAGGTCAAAAAACCCCTCGACCCACCTTATGATGGCCCATTCAAAGTCTTCAGCCGCATCAGTGACCGCGTCTTCGAGATCGACATTAGAGGCAAGCGATCCACGGTCAGCGTCGAAAGGCTTAAGCCCTGTTTTCTGGAAGCTTCCGCTCCAGAATCATCTCCATCTTCAAATACCGCTCCTACACCACCGGCACAGCCTCCCCGTACTCGCGCTCAGGCGCGCGCCCATAACCAACTAACCACCCCCTAACCTGCCTTACCTGTTTCGTGACTACGTCACTGGGGAGGGAGTGATGTGGGGCTTTTCAGGGCCCGTAGAGCCATGCATCGCTCGATCCCCACTATTCCAAGCGAACGACTTACCTCTCGGTCGAACTTCAGCAAGGTTGCGTAACCTTGCTACGGCATTTACCCCCAGCCAAATCGCTGAAATTAATACGTTTACCCAATCGGATAACTGTTTTGAATATCCGTTAGGCAGCTTACCTATTCTGTGGGGGGTTTTCCTTCCAAACCCCTTTTTCTCCAACACCACCCCTGAAAAACATTAAGTCCACGGCAAAGCTTATCACCTTGCCGTGGCATCGAAAATTCACCCCCGGGCAGGCATTATTTCCTAAAAAAAGCATAAGTCCACGGCAAGATTATCACATTGCCGTGGCATTTGAAATCCTATCCTTAGGCATACATTATATTCAGGGCATCTTGTTTCCATAGCCTTATGCTATGGAAACAACATCAACAAAGAGTTCCTTGTTGACTCGTTTTATTTGTTTGCCCATGGCATAACTTGCATGCGGCTATTTGGTCCCATTGGTTTGCTACCGCCGACAAGGTTTCGGCTGACGCAAACCGAACATTTCTCTAATTACCAGCAATCGCTGGTTTCCTATTATCGGTCCCCACGTTCAGGGACCGCAATCAAGCAACGAACAGGATGCAGCCAGAAAATGTTTACTTTCAACATCTGGCAATGGCTGCACCCTATATTCGTTGCAATATTTAAACATCGTCAACCGAAATGTTGATTTATGGCCTCCCATTAGGATGACCAAATCTTCGGTTTGGGTCTTTCGCACCCCAGATGTTAGTGTTTACATTCATGGAAAATGCATTAGCGATGTTGGCCTCCATCCACGGTCGCCGGACGATCGTATGCAAGGCATACGCACACATGCATAATGTATGCCTATTTCACCCGGTCCAATCACGATTAACTCCCTCGAGTTAATCGTGTAGCCCCTCCTCCTTTTGCAGTTCCTTGAGGTTTTCCGTTTCTTTGGTGAGCTCCAGTTAGCGAGTCAGCCTTTTTCCTTGGAGTCAACTTGTGTGTGGCGAGTTGTGATATTTTATTCACGTCGACAGTTTAATTACTAGTTTACTATTACTTCTGATCCTGCTTTATCGTTTAAGTTACTTTTAATGTAATCATCAATTTGAGTCGTGATACGTTATTCACGTCGGCAGTTTAATCATTAGATTTCTGTGATTTCTAATCTTGCTTCGTCGCTTAAGTTACTTTTAATGTGATCATTCAATTAAAACCGTTTTCCGTTGCCTTTCGTCATTTAGTGCGTTTATGATATTTTGCCTTTATGTTAACAAATTCGCAAGACAGTCGGGATTTTGGTGTGGCTGATGTGTCGTGTTGTGTTTGCGGGTGTCCACCAGCGTTCATGTAAATTAAATAGAGGAACAAAGTTTATATCTCCAGTTTGTGTTCATGTTAATCAAAGTTATAATAACAAAAGAAACATTGTAAAATTAATCGGCGTTACAGTTATAAAATAAAAGAACATTGTTTTTAAATAAACACCGTGCGTTTTATTCGTTTGGGCTTTGCTTATGTGACAATTTCTCCGTTATTCGGTGGGTTTTTGTTGAATCCGCGTCCGTGCTGACGCACTAATAGAACCTCCCACAGTGCAAAGAGGAAAGAATACCTATTTTAAATGACTGCCGACGGAATCTCCAGAAACCAATCCTCCAAATAATGAATGAAAATACTATTATGAGTTATGTTGATGATTGATGATACTTTTAATTCTTTTTATGTTAATTGATTACTAAGAAAATAACAGGATTACGTTTTGCTTGCAACCAGCTCTCACGACAGATAAACGAAAAAAAGCGCCCCATGAGTATTTCACACAATTTGATAATATATTTTAATAAGATATTAATATGGTAATATAGTTTTTGTAAGTAAAGTTTTTGTTTTTTTAATTAAGTTTTCCTGTAAGTTAATTGACTTACTTGTTTGATCTTGTGCCTCCGTGGAGCGGACGCTGTAGTTACTGCTGATGCTGCGGGGTGACAGGTTGCAGGGGGCGTTGAGGTGTTGCTCCCCTGTTCAGCTTCCCTTTTCCCGTGATCGTTCAGCTTTTTTAGTCTTTCCTTACATGCATCAGGTGTCTCCCTTGTTATACTTTGTCTATGGCTTCGTTATTTTCACTTCGATCTATAACGCCAGCGTATATTTGTGTATTTATAAACTTTTTTAGTTTTTGTCACTTTTTAAATTGTTAATTTTGGGAGTAGGCATTTCAAGCATTTACAAGTTTTAGACTCAGCCTTCCTTGGACCCTTCGGCCGCCTAAAAATGTTACACTTTGTTGATGATATTGTTCTCTGTATTTGTTAATGGCAAGCCGTCTAAGTATCCAATTGAATTTTTGCGGATGCTTGTGTTGTGAACTTTATCGGTTGTTAAGAAGGCGGATGTTGATATTCGCCGCTCTGTATTGTAGTTTTAATATATTTGATTTCTCTGTATTTAATTCTTGAGCGATCGACTTGTTAATTTGGAATCCAAGTCAATTTATATCTTAAATGATTGGCGTCACCTAGAGACCGATCCTTGAAACCAGGATGCGTCGCCCTTTTATATGAAATCTGGTTGAGATTTGCCCAGACAAAATGGGTTCAAATTTATAGAAAGCTGGCGAGATTTGTCATTACACTTCAGCTAGAATAAGATTCTGGGAATAGAATTCGCTAAACGAATCATTCATGAAATGCATTCATTTGACAATACGCATTTCATGATTTGGTAATTTTGGAAATTGATTTTATGCGTGATAAATGAACATCTGGATTAATTTATCGTGCATTTAATGTAGTTTTGGATTTTGAGGAGTTCAATAAATGCATAACAAATGACTAGTTGGTTCAATTTATTGTGATTTGAATCAATTAGGGACATTAAATTTATTTGCATTGTATGAAGTGTGGATAGGGATTTAAGGATATTATTTAGGATATGAATATAGGTACATGGCAGAGTAGTGGGGTTTGCAAAACACTACAGTATAACAACCATTCACACTACACATACCTAAGTGAAATAAAACACACACTTCATTTCACTCAAATTTAATACCTTGGCGTAGGAGCGCATGGTCGAAGCAAACCATTCCAGTAGTTTTTTGGGATCATTGCATGTACAACGACGATAATTAGGTTATCTCTTAGGACCTGTGGCGTTTCCAACATATCCACACGAATACACAAACCGTTGTGAGGTACAGCACCAAAAGGCATACCAAAAAATAAATTATCAGGTCCGTGTGTTATAGCAATTAGCGTAGCGTACCACAACTGAAAAGAGTAGTTGAGAATAGTGATTAATTTCCTACACGCGGCAGGGGTTTGATGTGTTGAGGGTTTGGTTATACTCGTGTCTTTGCTGGGATTCTGTCCATCATACCGATTCACATTTGTTCCGTTTCCAGTAAGTGCACATAGTACACGGAGAATAGCACCTCAGTAAAGATTAAGATTTATACCTCAGTAAAGAGTAGTTGAGAATAACAACTCATCTCCTACACGCGGCTGTTGGTCTGATGAGTTAATGCTTCGATTCTCACCCGTTTCTTCGTGGGTTCGATTCCCGACTTTCCTTTACTACCGTCGGAAAACTCTATAGATGGTGAGTGCTTACCCCAGTATATAGGATATGTACACAGACTTCAGTAATATGGAAATTTCGTTGTAATTATGCTCGGGAAGATTTACTTTTCGTTTTAAATGTCGTTGTTCAAAACGGAGTTTTTATCGAATTTGATAGGTGGAAAGTACACAATGTGGGTCAGAAGAGAAGTTCAATACAGTAGAAAGATAAATTATATAAACATAGATGTAGGATGATTTACTACGTAGTATGATCAAGAAACCGGAAACTAAATATAAAAAAATAGGGGGAAGGAAAGCGATGCGCCTGAGAGGCATACTTTGTTTAAGGACGTATGTTTCATGATCAGTTGCAGAATAGATAGCTTTAGAACCGAAAACAAATAAGGATGTGTCATATGCTTCTGGTTATAGATACATGTAGTTATTTTAATAACAGATAAAAACTAGTAAAGTCACTTAAAAGAAGCCTTCTAATTATAATTGGATAAAAACTTGTTATTTCAATATAAAATTGTAAACGATGTAATATATGTTAATTACAATACATATGTATTACTAAACTAAACGCCACTGCTAAACGAAATTACAAAAAAAAAAAAAACATAGTAAACGAAACCCGAGTGATTTTTTTCCTTAACTTCCTAGAAATAATTGAACAGCGGTTATGTTAAACAATTTTTAATGTTTATTTAATAATGTCATAACACAATCTAAGCAATAATTATTGCCTATTAAGATAAGTGGAAATGGAAATAAAGGAATGAATTTTGGTTTTTAGAAAATCTGTAATCAAAATTTTAAGAAACAAATGGTAATGATAAGTTCCACATTTTCGGGCACATTGAAAGAAAGTTAATATAATATAAAAATAATATTATTAATTTATCTTTTTATCAATTTAATTTCATCAATTAAATCAGAATGTAAATTTATTGTAATGTAACCTTTTGATGCTAAAAAGATATTAATAGTCCTCTTAAGTTATACAGATTATAAAAAAAGAAACGATCAATTAATGTAATGTAATTCCTATCAACGAAACAATGTAAATAATGTAATGTATTGTTATTTGTTAAATATGTAAATAAAAATGTATCGATGTAAAAGTACAATTGTTAATAAATTTAAATAAATAAAAACGATGAGTCCAACCATGAGATTAAAAGTATTCGTATTGAATTATTTTAATCTGGACACGAGGTAAGTAACGCCAGCAATGTCAAAGTAAGTTAACCCCATGATGTATCCTTAAAAAGTAAATACTTCTTTTAGGTGATATCTTGAAGGTGGCCTCTGTTCTGGTCAGCACATACCCGTAATTGAAATCGGAAACTACGGTTTAATTTGTCCAGCATATCTGTGGCTATCTTGGCAATGACCCATTCACATTCAATGGTCATATGATTCCGTTCCTTCAATTTTGGTCGACAATTTGGACAAGATTAGATCCAAAGACCTGCATTTTTTCTAAAAACGCTATCATGACTCTGTGGACATGCTGCATCGCTGTAATTTCGATCCCGCGTTCGTGAAGCCCAACATAACTGGTGATGAGGCATGGATTTAGGAGTAAGATATGCGAGGGTAGGTCAATAAGTCCTTAGAAACACCTACGATGGTGCTCGTAGCATCGCTAATGGTCTGTTTTTACTAGGCATCATTCCTTAATAGGTATCTGTTAATTTTCAATTTGTTTCATGTTTCAATTTTGCATGATAAATTGGGTATGAAAAAAATATCTGTGAAATGAATGCCCCATTTACTCTCATCTGAGAACGTTTGGACCGCATGTCTCGCAACACAGGTGAATTTCTGCTCAGATTAGTATCTGCAGATGAAACATGTGTATCCACTACGCCGCCAAGAAGAAAGAACAGTCAAAACAGTGGATTGTTAAAAGCGAGCTATGGGTTTTTGTGTGGTCTTGGTAGGGTGCCGGCCCGACACAGGTTCACCAAGACGTCCCAATCTCGATATCGTCCGGCTAAGCTGGTTTACCACTGTCTTGCAGGTCCGGAAAACAATCGGTCTCGTGGTTCGTTATTTTATTTTATTTTTTTTACTATAACTTATTTAATCTGTACAAGGTAAGTTTATTCGACCTGGTATGTTGTTCTACAAGATGGTGTTTCGATATTCTTACGCGAAATACTAATCTTAATGTAATACGGTATTTAATGAATTAAACTTACACAGTATTTAATGTATTTAATGTAATAGTATTTAATGAATTAAACTTACACAGTATTTAATGTAATAGTATTTAATGAATTAAACTTACACAGTATTTAATGTATTTAACTTACACAATATTTAATGTATTTATTGTAATAGTATTTAATGAATTAAACTTACACAGTATTTAATGTATTTAACTTACACAATATTTAATGTATTTAATGTAGTAGTATTTAATGCATTAAACTTACACAGTATTTAATGTATTTAATGTAATAGTATTTAATGTATTTAACTTACACAGTATTTAATGTATTTAAATGTAAAGTATTCAAGGATTGAATGTACACAGTATTTAATGTATTTAAATGTAAAGTATTTAACGATTGAATGTACACGGTATTTAATGATTGAATGTACAGTGTATTTAATGTATTTAAATGTAACAGTATTCAATGGTTTTAACGTACACGGTATTTAATGATTGAATGTACACTGTATTCAATGTATTTAATGTAACAGTATTCAATGATTGACACACTACACTTGGCATTTGACCGCACAGGTACTGGCGGTGAAGTAAGTATTTATATTTTACATAAAATGGAGCCACGGCGTTCACCGGTAAAAGGGATTTCTGCTACCCGTCAAGCATTAGCTTTTTATTGTTTGTAGCGCAGTATATATTTTTCTTCTAAGGTCAGCGGAACCGTGGTGTTTATCGGTAAAATGGTATTCCTGAACTGATCGCCACTGGCAGCTAACTAACTCGTTATCTGTTGGGACACCCCATGAGGGATTTTTATTTTGATTAACGTGAGGGAACGTTAATCCAAGACGCGATTAACTATCGCCACCGAAGCGACAGAATACCAAAATTCCATCCATCGCCTCAATGACCATATTTGGTAATTTTCCTTTTCGAATTAGTATACCACCAAAGAAAGGTTGAAACGCACACTCACGATGATCCCATTTGGTTGCTCATCGCGTGTGTCGCCCAGCATGCGAACCATGCGCATGAAATTAAATAAAAATAAACAACCTTCGCAGCTGGGGCAAGTCATCCTGAAAAGGGTTAAAATGTTTACACGATCAGCGACTGTGTAAAGCATTATCGCTGATCGTGTACATAGCATTTCCATAAAGGGATATGTTTATCCGACCAGCACTGTGTGGAACATTCATGCTGATCGGGCGCGCGTTGCTGGCGTCCTCTTATATGAATCGCCATGCACGTGTATGGGAAAAATTCTTTCCTCTTGTGTGCTTGGACAACGCTAAGGATTTATGTCGGCTACGTAATGTTGTACCGAGTTGTATTTTAGGGGCACTTCACAGGTGCCAATAAATTCGCTTGTCGGACGCTGTGGTCGATCGATGTAGGTATAGACGTCTGCAAAAAGGGAGAAATATCGCCTGTAGTATGCGGTAAACACATTAGGAGGCATTTCTTTGGTACTTTTGGGCAGTGGTGATTGCTGCATATGCAACCGGATTTGCCTTTGGTGTACATGGTGCGATTCGCACAGCTATGCCCTTGTAGGAATTGCCTGTTGTTGCTGATGTATTTTTCGTATCAGCAGACATTGTGCTCCACAGGTTCTTGGTGGATATTGGTATGACCAATGCAGGTAAGTACTTGCTTTATTGAAACAGGACGCTTATGAAAAGGGGTTACCTGATGGTAGATGGGCAGGTAAGTAGTGGCGTTCGCAAGAACCGCCACAGAACTGACTCCAAAGAAGGCAAAGACGGTGAAATCAGTGCACGTATATTTGGAAAAGGAACAGACGATAACTGGACAGTATTACGTGTCATTAATAGGTCAGCCAAATGAGAAAATAAAAGAAAAACGTCCTCATTTTCTAAAGACTTATTGACCTGCACTCGTACAAACAAGCCAAAAAGTAAATTCTTTGTTCAATATTTTTACTCATAAAAATGTACACACCACTATTGACATTGACTGACTTAACTAGCTTAACACCAAACTTGAATCATAATTAAGGATAATTCTACTAACCCAAAAAAATCGTTCATACCTTCGACAAGAGCGGACAGTTTAAATCGACAATTCGCGATAATTTTTTGACAAAATGAACGAAAGCTTTTTTTCATTCTTATATTTTACTATTTATTGGTGTGTGGGAACCCGGAAGTTCATGGGCTCACCGACTCAACTCCCCCATCGTTCCCTCTCCTGTGCACTCTCCTTAAAGGCTTGACCAGCCGATCCGATCTCCTCAAGGTCAGACCTTACATTGTCCTCCCATCTCCGTCGCGGCCGTCCCGCCGGTCTCCTCGTTGATTCTACGCACGGTCCTATCGTTGCCCATTCGCGCCATATATATATATATATATATATATATATATATATATATATATATATATATATATATATATATATATGTTGTTGTCACTTACAAAAAAAAAACCCTTTCATTTTCCATTTTCATGGCCGACCTTAAATTTTGATATCACAGGGTGATGTTATGTTTCACAGCAATGTTTTTCTTTAACAAATTTTAAGTGGAACATCAGTGATTAAATGCGTGCTCTTTTACGTATTGGATGGAATATGATGTCGTAAAAACGGTCGCCTTTGGGTATAGCGATTTTTAAAATATATTTTTGTTTGCGTTATTTAGCCAATTTCGTTTTTAGACATCAAGTTTGTGGTCGATTTGTTGGTGTATATCCTTTCCTTGAAATACACTTATAGGGGCAAATATAAATAGGAAACAATGGTCGAATGTCGAGACCTACATGAGGTTACCGCTGTTGACGAATTCCTGACAGCGATCTCCACAGAGTTCCTACATTGAATGTGACTCCAAAGGAAGCGATCCCAAAGGAAATCGGAAGAAAAAGGCCATAAAGCAAAAGGCTGTTAGGCACAATCCAAATACATGTTCTGTGAATCAGAGTGGGAAGGCGGAACGCACTTTCAACAGGAAGTTACAAATCCCGTGCATTCAGATACGCGACTGCCAATCTTCTACTGTTGTTACGCTTTACCAAGGTAGGGAATGGAAGAATTCAAATGTTTTATGGACCGAGTAATCCAAGAATTTAGAGCTAAGAGCCCTCTTCTAATTGCTGGAGATTTCAACAAATGGGCGGTAGAACGGGGAGGCGTCACGACCAGCAATAGAGAGATGTACCTACTTAATGATGGCACTAAGGGCATCTTTATAAACGAGAGATGCCCGTGCAAAATCGACATCACCTTTGCTAGCTTCATCTTGGCAAGAAATATGGAGGGGCGAGTTTTGGACATCTACATCCATAGTGACCACCATCTCGTAATGTACCGAATATTACCACACAGCGGATTCATCACTAGCGAAATGGGTGGAAAGAAACAGACCTTGATGCGGAACTACTCGATTATATGCTGGCAGACCCAATCTAACAACAGAGCCCGATGGGGACAGGCAGCCGAAAGAAGTCATGAAATGGGTAACTAACGCAACCCAACTGGGAAGGTCTGAACGACTTTTTTGAGGACTTAAATTGGTCGTTATTTTTCTCAATAACGTTGTTGACTCTATAGCGGACGCATTGATAGACACGATTCTGCTTGGCATGCGACCCTTTATTCCACACAGGTTAACGAGCATCAAACCTAAGGGAAATATGTGGTTCGGTTTCGGTACAGAGAAACTATTAAGGCTGATATGTTGGGCTTACGGTTGTATAAATCTTGAGCTAGAAATGATTGCAATGCGCATATGTTGTGCTCCAAGATGCCCTATCATTTCTCTCGCACACATATCCACTAATAAAATGCCCCTCCAATATCTCCAATTCGGCGCAAAGGTAATAACTTTGCCGGTATAAATTAATTATTATGGAAAATTTAACAAGCCTCGAGACTTGCTAAATAAGGCCAAGACCGGATCCCAGTTGTAGTGCCGATGAGGATGATGATGTCTCCAAATCAACGCTGAATTAAACCCAGTAGGCGTAGGTGTGATGATCCGACACTACCACAAGGGAACAAATCATCTAGAAAACACCCACTCGGAAAAAAGAAGACGTAGGGAAAAACGGAATAAGCGGGATACTCGCATCGGCACGTGGAATGTCCGAACGTTATATAAACGAGGCGCGATACAGACGGTTATAGAAAACGCGAAACAATATAAAATGGACATCTTTGCGCTTCACGAATTCCGTCTCCCACATCTAGTAGTCGAAACCAACGGATTTACACTGGCGTGTGGAGGTACCGATACACAACTTCTGACCCGACTTCATCATAAGCAAGAAGATTACGCCACATGTAAAAGATGTGAAATTTATTAATGACCGAATGTCGGTGCTAAAAATACAGGGCCCATGGTACAATCATATAATTATAAACGTACACACCGAACAGAATCTACAGACGAAGAAACGAAGGACACGTTCTACGAGACCCTAGGGGAAGTATTTAATGAGACCTCATCATTCGATGTTAAAATCATACTCGGGGAGATCAATGCGAAAATTGGAAAGGAAGATAGCTTCCAACCAACTATAGGTAAAGAAAACCTACACGACGTTTCAAATGATAATAGAATTCGAATTATAACGCTCGCAGCGTCAAAAGATTTTCTAGTAAAAAGCATGATGTTCAAGCGCAAGCAAATCCATAAAACCAGATGGATATCACCCGACGGCATGACGCGTAACCAAATAGAGCACTTCTTCATATATAAAAGGGACCACTCGAATATCCTTGCCGTAAGATCCTTCAAAAGAGAAGCAGATTGCCACTCCGATCATCTTCTAGTGATGGGCAAGATCAGGAGTCGGCTCGCAGCAAACCCACATGGGCAGTCACGGGAGACGAGCAAAAAGTTCGACATTGATAATCTAAAAGACCTGTGCAAAAGGACTGAATATTAAGATGACCTAACGAATAGATTTAGCATCCTAGAGAATGCAAGCAGTGAGGAAGAGGAAGCCAATAGTGTGGACAGTAAATGAACATCGATCAGAGACACAATCAAACAAACAGCCCAAAAGGTATCGGGTTTTCCAATAGGAACTTGACAACATTGAATTTAATTTGTGAATGCACCCTTTCACTAATCATCGGACTATCACCGTCAATTTATTCAGTAAACTCAACATTTTTATCGTGGTTAAGTACACGCACGAATAACGTCTGCAAATTTTAAAAATTTACTACCGAAAAAAAAGTTGTCAATTCCCTATTGGAAAACCCGATATTAGGATTTAAGAAAACAATTAACTCCAAGCCTTGGTGTGACGATGAGTGCAGGGCGAAGACCGAACAACGTAAACGCCTCAGAGTGATTCACTTACAAAGATATGATGAAGTCAAAGCAGAAGAATACGCGACAATTCGGAATGAGACAACAAGACTTTTCAAACGCAAAAAACGCAAATGGGAGAAGACTCGGATCGAAAAAATCGTAGAAAATGTCGGAGCAAACGACATCAGAGGTATGTATGCTGGCATAAATTGAATTAGAAATGGCGACCGAGGGAGAGCCCAAACAATTCGAGACGCATACGGCTGTCTGGTCACAGAAACAAACAATATCGTCACAAGATGGAAGCAGTACTTTTAAAACCTGCTCAATGTGTGCACCCATCAACCACAAATAAACGCACCAGACGTACATACAGCCGAGCCTCAGATCCCAGAGCCCTGTTTCGACGAAGTTGTAGACGCAATAAACCGATTGAAAAAGAACAAAGCTCCCGGAGTCGACTGCATACCACAGAGCTTGTGAAGCATGGAGGAGAGCAACCGCTCGAAAGATCCTCCAACTGATTAAAACAATATGTGATAAGGAAGTCACTCCGGAAGAATGGAAAACCTCAATAGTCGTCCCCATTTTCAAAAAAAGGTGACAGTTCTGACTGAGAAAATTTCAGACGAATATCATTGCTCCCAACCACATACAAAATATTAACAAATGTCGTACTGGCGAGAATCACACCGTCGCAGAAGAATTACTGGGAGACTACCAGTGCGGATTCCGTGGGAATCGGTCAGCAACCGTCTAAATGTTCACAATAAGGCAGCTGCTGGAAAAGAAGTGGGAATACGGAGAGACGGTTCACCAACTATTCGTTGATTTCAAAAAAGCCCACAACTCAGTCGCAAGGCAAAGACTCTAGCATATTGTAATTGAGCTGGGAACCCCAAAAAAATAATCCGCCCTCATTCAAATCTGCATGAACGCAAACAAAGGGCGAGTTAGAATAGGAAACCACCTCTCAGAATCATTTGAAATCCGGGACGGACTAAAACAGGGGGATGGCTCCTCATCATGTCTCTTTAACCTTGTCCTCGAGTATGTCATCAGAGAGGTACAAGACGACAACATGGCCGGGTCATCCGTGAACGGGGTCACACAAGCGCTCGCATATGAGGATGACATGGCCATTTTGGGCGATAATCTAGAAACTGTAAGTAAAAACTGTGAAATCATCATGCAAGCGGCAGAAGAGGTGGGCGTAGAAATAAATGAAGGCAAAACAAAATATATGATTACGGCGAGAGCAGGTGGACCTCAGGGAACACATATAGATGTCAGAGGCAAGATATTTCAAAAAGTTAAAGAATTTAAATATCTGGGAACGATACTGACGGCCAGTAATGAACGCTACTTGGCACGCAGTCAGTAAATTGCTGAAATCCAAACTGCCATCACGTAACATTAAGCTCTGGGTCTATAGAACCATAATCATGCCGATTGCTCTGTACGGATGCGAAACATGGGCTCTCACAAAACGGGAAGAAAGCAAATTCCGCATATTCGAGAATAAAGTTTTAAGGAGTATCTTTGGAGGTAAATATGACGAGGAGGCAGGTCAATGGAGGAAACTCCACAACCACGAATTGGAAGAGCTATACCGCAAGCCCACAATAGTGAGAGTAATCAGGTCGCGAAGAAATGTAAAAGATGGGCCGGACATGTTGTGTGTTACGTGACGTTCGACAATCCACCGCCCCCATCATTTATTTGTTTTCATATAATTTAATTTTAATATAATGTGATGGTAAGGTGGTGGAGTAAGTGCACGATCCACATGTAAGTGTGCGGACACACCCCAGTTCGAGTGTGTGTCGTGTACAAGTTTCGAATTCGGTTGGGGGTGGATGTCGATGAGTGAGAGAGAGAAACAGCAAAGGGAATTTTGGATTCCGTTTTTGATGTTTTCGAAAGATACTGTTTTCTAAGTGCCATTGATGACAGGCCGTTGAAGAGAGTTGATTGCGGACCTTTGAGCGGAAAAGAAAGAAAGGAAAAGAAAAAACAGCCCGTTCCTTTTTTTTGAGATAGTAAAAAAGAAAGATGAAGATATGCAATTGAGCAAAAGGAAAAGAAGACGTTTTTTTTTGGTGCGTGACATGCAACTGTAAAGAAAAAATGTGGAGCTGCGTACTGGAGTGAGTTCAAGTGAACACAAAAATATACAAATATTGCGTGTGATAACATCGGTGTTGGACTTTACACAACTTGAAATCGACAAAGTTGGGTCAAGCAAATGGAACTCTAATTGATTCGGGTCATTTCTGACACCCATCCCAGGTCCAAGAACAAGAGACAGTCCGGTATTAAGCCTTTGTTAATTTCCTGGAGCAGGAATCGCGGACGCCTGCTGATCCGGAGGTGAGAGAAGTCGAATCAAGTGCGAGGGAAATTACCAACAGCGGAGTTCTTGAAGAATTAGAAGCCACAGCCAGAGGGAAAACTGCCGCATAGCCCGGAGCTGAGTTGAGAAGGTTGCTAATCTGGTCACCTTAACAACAGGTAAATTTTCATATTTATATAATAATTCTTCTTAATTTTTTTTGCTAGTTTGCTAGTTTGGACATCTGAAGTCACTTGCCTACGCTGAGATGCTGGAGACTATTGAACAGTTGGAAGCTAAAATTCGACACGTTATTACCGAAACACGACCAGAAATACCCTGAAGAGTAATCGAGTAGAATCGGCTTCTCGATTATGTCATGTACGGATCAGCAGCGGTGGGCACATGTCTAATAGCATCATCGTTATCATCGGCCCTACAAGCGGAATCCGGTCTTGGCCTTATTTAGCAAGTCTCCCCACCGGTATCGGGTCCATATCCGAGGCTAGCTAAATTGTCCATAATAATTTGTTTTACCGGACAAGGTTATTAGCCTTAGGCAAACCTTTCTCAGGATGTCGCTGCATGCATTGGTTCACTACTTGGCAGGTGCCAATGTAGCTATCCAGGGGTGTCATCCGGAGACTGCATGTCAACTTGGATTGAACAGGGACAAGGATCGTCCTGGCCTTCACCGAGTTGAAAGCAGAGACTTTGCCCTATATGTTCGCTCCCTCCTCCCTGTCTAATATCATGTTCACGCATTAATGGCATGCAATTATCGTTCAAATAAAGACACACTTATGGCCATTTCAATTATTTTCTTATGTCATACAAGTTAGTGATCCCAAATCAAAACTCTTCCCACACCCTTAATACTATAATGCAATTTTTAAATTCTGCTTCCGTGAATGGCTTAACAAAGTCAAAGTGTCAACGATTTGCAGAACAATTTTCAATTACAAATCTCGGCGAGATTTTGTATAAAAGGGTGACGCACTTCAGTTTCGAGGATCAGAGGTTCCAAACAAATTATACAATTTCTTCCAATTTGGATTTAGAAGAATGAAGGGCACTACTTTCGCTCTTACCTTATTTCAAAACTACGGCAGCGTGCGGCTCTTTAATATGGAGCCCGTGGATCGAAGGTCTCGTCTTTAAATTGTTGAACACCGGTCTCAGTAGAACGCCGTATTGTATCATCTTCCAGTTCGTTCGAAACAGAACTTTTCAAGTTCGGCTGAATGTAACGCTATCCCGAACTTTCAACGCCGTACTATAGGGCTCTATCCCCATGGGCCGTGACTGGCAGACAGCGCAATGCAATACCACCGAATCGACCTAAAAACCAGGATTGAGGCGTTGGAGGACCACCACCGATCACTCCCAGCGGACTAGGAGCGATCACCCAGAGCACAACCAGAGAACACGCCTCTCAGTGCATATAGCCTCACCCCCTGCCCAGAGCCCCCGGCCACCTGCCCGTTTTGCAGCTTCCCTCACTACATCGTCTCGTGTGAGGGATTCAAGGCACAGCCCGGACCAGCGAAAGTCCCACATACACCAACAAAGGTTGTGCTTCAACTGCCCGGAGGGGGGGGGGGGGGGGGGGGCATTTGCTCCACGACTGTCACTCTACCAAACGACGCCGACATTGCTAAGGACAACACCACACCCTACTCCACGCCAGTATGGTGGCATCAGCGCCACTTCCGGAAGCGGGCACTAGCCCTAAGCTCCAAGAACGCCAGACCCCCGGAGTGTCACCACACACCCCAACCACATCCCCTGCGAGCGACCCCCCTGGCTACAGAACGCGTTATCACCCAATCGGACAACCAACGTCGGGTGAAGGCGCGTGCCTTGATAGAACCCTGCTCAGAGGCCATCTTCATTTCCGAATCCCCCGCTCAGCGGCTGCGCCTTCGTTCATCCCGGTTCACGGAGTCGGGAGCGCCCCCCGCCACACGGCTAAGGCCCAGTCCTCAACCACCATATTGCCTCGCCGCGACTACTCGCGAAGCTGGACGACCAGCACCCTTATCCTGCCCCACCTTTCGAACTACGTGCCACCCCAAGACTCCTGACCGGCGACCTCGCTATCGCGCCAGGCCTGGAACTCGCAGACCCAGACATCCCTTCAACGGACAAAGTGGAGCTGATAATCGGCGACGGTGTATACCCTGCCATCACCACGGCCGGACTAAGAAAGTCCGACCACTAGGGCCTAATCGCCCCGGCCACTCACTTGGGGTGGATACTGGCGGGTGCGGCACTGTCCGGCCCGCTCCACTCCAGCGGCAGGCGAGCCCTGACCAACGATCAGCTCAGCAATGGTCGGGAGCTGCGTGACCTCCTGGAAAACTTCTGGGCCCAAGAGGAAATCCCACGCAGAGCCTCCGCCCTGACAACGGAGGAACAGACATGCGAGGCCCACTTCACCCCGAGGCACCGACGTGACCTTCAGGGCCGCTACATACTCCGACTACCCCTGAAGCCCAACTCCGCATAATTGGGCGATTCGGTGAGCGTCGCGACCGCTTCCTTCCGGCGGCTGGAACACATATTTAAGCGCCAACCTCAGTTCCGAGAGCTCTACAAGGAATTCATGGAGGAATACGTTTCGCACGACCACATGAGCGAAATAAATCCCAGAACCGCGGACACCCACCCACAGAGATTCCTCATACCACACCATGGAGTGCTCAAGGCGTCCGGCCAGACTCCTAAGATCCGCTTCGTATTCAACGGCCCCGCCAGACCAACGACTGGAGCATCAATCAACGAATGCCTCTACGTCGGGGCCAAACTACAGAACGAGATCTTCGACATCCTGCTGCGTTAGCGCAACCACCGATACGTCTTCTCGGCAAACATCACGAAGATGTATCGCCATATAGGGATCGACGAGCAAGACCGCCACTACCAGCAAATCCTCTGGCGACCCACCCCGACAGACGCACTCAAGACCTACTCTCTAAACACAGTGACATACGGGCTCGCCAACTCCCCGTACAAGGTTATTCGAACCCCCAGGCAGCTAGCGCTCGACGAAGGCGAACGATTCCCCACAGCGGCACAAACACTGACCACTGAGGACACATACGTGGACGACATATTTGCCGGTTCAGATACCATCCCAGGGGCGCAGCTACTACAACGCCAACCCTCTGCGTTACTATCAGCCGGCGGCCTCCCCCTCAGTAAATGGACCCCCAACCACCCCTCTCTACTCCCGTCACAACCATCGGAACTCGGGCCGTGGCCAACATGGCCCCCAGCAGAGGCCCGCTCGATCGCCGGAATTCAATTACGACCCCAAGCAGAATGCTTTGCATTCTCCCTCCAGGACTCGGCCGGCGACGCAGCCAACACCAAACGAAAGGCGCTCGCATTCATTGGCCGCCTCTACGACCCCCTTGGGTGGACCTCGCCCGTCGTGGTCAAATTCAAAATCTTCATGCAAGCCCTGTGGCCACTGCGAGTCGGATGGGGTGAGCCCCCCAAGGACAGCCTGCTGCTACGCCAAGGACAGCCTGCTGCTACGCCTCAACCCATTCCTCGACCCCGTGGGCCCGCTACGGGTTGGAGGGAGACTGCGCCACCCGATGAAAAACATCCTTCATCCTCCCGCCCGGGTCGTTCCTCTCGCTGCTACTCGTCCGAGATGCCCATGAGAAAACACTCCACGGCGGCACGCAGCTGTCACTCAATCACCTCAGGCAGCGATTCTGGATCCTACGCGGACGACAGCTGGGCAAAGGAGTGGTCTACCGCTTCCTCCGCTGCTGGCGATACTCATCTTCCCGACTCCCCAACTGATGGCGAATTTCCCGGCCACCCGAGTGCGGCATAGGAGGCCATTTCTACATAGCGAAATCGACTACGCCGGCCCGATAGCCATCAGGTGTTCCAGAGGCAGAACCACCCGCGCATTCAAGAGCTACATCGCCGTATTCGTGTGCCTCGCCACACGTGCGGTGCACTTGGAAGCCGCCTCCGGATACTCTATCGAGGATTTCGGCGCTGACCAGGAGTTGCGGGCACTCTTCACTCAGGCAACCACGCAAATGGCCAAGCTCACTCACCTTCTCGCCAATGAAGGCACCGAGTGGAATCCCACCTGAACTCTCGCCCACTACAGCTACTGAGAGACGACCCCACCGACCCGACAGCCTTCACACCCGGACATTTCCTGATTGGAGGCCGGACCTCAACCACCCCGGAACCTCACACTCCACACCCGATGCTACGGAACATGTACGACCACTTCTGGTCGCGTTCGTCTGGAGGAGCTACAGCACCGAAATGGCACAACCAAATGTAACAGATATGCGTGACCCGCTCTACTGGCGTTCGGCGATTTAACGTTCGAGTTTTCTTTTAAATTTAAAGTTACATTCCGCTTGGTACACGCACGATATTTTAATTACACGAATCAGATAAATGTACGCTTAAGTTCGTAAGATTTATTACAGTACACACAAGAGTCGATTGATTTATATTAATTTACTTAATAAACACACACTGTACTTCGGAGATTAACGCAAAAAGACACAACAAATGTAATTAGCCAGTTGTTACCGCGGACTAAAATAACACCAGCTGACTCCCTGATGCGACGCGGCTAGAGGTGAAGATTAATGTTGAAGGGCGCGACCGTCCGCTATGGAGATTGATATCTGACTCCACGATGCAACTCACATCCATCAGATTCGATGGCCGCGAATTGCATCGATAGGGGAGGATTCTATGTGTCCATATAGGACAAGTACGATGCCCTGCGACGAGGGCGATGATCGGCGGACACCTGAATAAACAAACGTACATCGTCGGGGGCTGCGGCGATGTACCCATACATCGTTGATGATCTATGAGGCAAATTATTTTGTTGACATAAGTCAGCAGAAACCTCGTCGACGCGACGGCGGCAAAGAGTCAGCCTGGATGGCTATATGTTTGAATTAATATGCGGGTAAGTAACAAACATAGTGAGATACTGTAGGTTTCAGGCGGGTCATCGTAGGCATGGCATGGGTAAGATTGCCCAAACAATGATATTATATCCATGCCCAGATTCCATGATGTGTGAATGCCGTCGGGTAGGTTTTCCTTTTAGGTATGATGCTGCAGGGGAGCTTACGCTGCCCCTAATTGCAGGTAAGTACTATGGGTCTGTGGTAGTTTCCCCTAGTGCGTCAACACGGACGCGGATTCAACGGAAACACCACCAAGAATAATACGCCGGGAAGAATAGATCACGAAAAGAAACAGCCAAACTCCACCAATAACCGTCCACAAGAGGTAATTAATTAAAACACACTGGGTTGTGTTGATCGAAGTAAGTTCTTTAATTTTATTTGGTCCATGTTATTTTATTTTAACTTTAACAACTATTCATTGAGGAGACAAAAGTACACATATTGAAATACATTTACGTTATGTTTATACATGGTTACATTATTTTATTTTAATGTAGATTAGGCACATTAATTGGCAAGTACACATTTTGCAAGGAGCCTTGAGGAGGACATTATGATTCTTAACTGCACAAGAATGGTATTTTTTTTTTTTTTTTTAAACGCGCTCGACTCGACTAACTTTTCGATTCACACCGTACCGGCGCCGGTACGGTGGATGGCGCTGACCCGTCCGCTACGGCGATTGAATTACAACTCAGCGATATCTTGCTCGTTCAGAGCTCACTCGCTCATCGTGATCATGGTGGTATGTGTGCCTAGAACAAAGAAAGACATAAAGTGCATTCCTAGCATACGATTTCGGTAAAGCAAATAAAACCGAAATCGTTGGATGCCAATGGGATCTTTGTTGGAACATGTGCGGCTAAACAAAGAGACGACGATCCGATGTGAAAATGTGCTAATTGGTTGGGAGGCGAAACAAATCCCTTGTTTGCTTTTGTATATGCCGGGAAATTCATTTGTGGCAAACGGATTCCATCTTTGCATTGTTTATGTTTGGAATTCAATTGATGCCAAGGGACGCGGAATGCGTATTTGCTTTAGTTTGCACATTGTGCGAGTCAGGGAATTTTATTGCTGGGAGAAAAAGGTCGCCAGCCAATGTATACATAAAGAAATTTATCGTATACATGAATGAAGGTGGGAATAGGCGACGCAATGATAATTATCTCTGGCTGGAATGGTTACATGATATGTGAACCGAGGGTTTTTCTTTTCAGGAAATTTATGATGAGGAAAGTAAGAACTCTTACAGGGGATTGTAAGCGAAGGAATGCTTGGAAAGGTAAGAATTCTGTTGCAGAAGCTTTATGATTATAGCTTTGCTCCAATTAATGCGTGTAACATTTTCAGTGCTGAATACGATTGCATTAGCAAAAACGTATGCTTCTAGGGATGAGGTAATAGGGGTTTTTAGGTAATTGTACCGTGGGGTTTGGCGGAACCGCTACAGGTCTGCGTGGAAAGAGGAAGGTGGTTAATTTAGAAGGATGGGCGGTTCCTTGGGAATGTATTAAAGAACCGCCACACACTCCCCAACCAGCATACTCACCACGCCTATCAACCACCAACTGACAACGTGTCACCTGTTTAGGGACGCCATCGTGCTGTCACATTGCTTCAACCGCGCGGACCAAAGCGGCCGTCCGGTTGAATTGAAAATGTTGCTAAAGTTGCCATAGCATTATTCGACACATGAACTTCATGAAAACGCTAACGTTAAACGGGCACAAGATCAATCGAAACTTCTTCGTCAATTGTTCTTTTTCTGACAATGTATCCGTTTCCCGTCTTGCGTTATCCTAAATCACTACCTATGTACTCAGTTCACGATTATTCCATCGGTGTCATTATTACATCAAAATAGCCGGAAACCTGTGCAATATTAGTCTTAGATTCAAATAAGGGTTTTTTCTTGTAGTTTTCCCTTAATCATTTGTAGTGCTCTAAAAAGCCCTACCACCTTTTTCCCCCATCCATATGCGCTCCACAAGACAATCCGACGGATCGCACCCGTTTGTGCTTCATCTCCCGACGGCGCGAACATCCCTACGTTACAGAGCGGGGAAGCTGTGGAACTCCCTTCCCACGCGAGTGTTCCCGGAGCGTTACAACCTGCAACTGTTCAAAAAGAACTGCAACAGTTATTTGATGGCATCTCGGGGCGCCCACACGATGCTATAGGTTCGCCCCTCCCGAGAGAAGTCTAATAAAAAAAAAAAAAAAAATACCAAAACATTAAAAATAATCAAAATCCAGAAAAACCAAAACTCAATCCAAAATTCGCAATAAACGAATCAAAATATTCGTTTATCGCTTTGCATTTGCCCCCACGGCATAATTTAATCAAAAAACCTAAACTAAAATCAAAATTCGCAATAAACGAATCAAATATTCGTTTATCGCTTTGCATTTGTCCCACGGCATAATCCTAATTGAAAATCCAGAAATACATTTCAATCTGGTAATTTCCCTAGTAAATAAACAAACCAAATCCATGACAAATCGCACCAGATGTTCGAATTTGCCACAAGCAAACAATACCCAAATACCATTTCCAATTCTCATATGCAAATAGATTGATGAAGATTCAGAAAACTGAATCTTATCTAAAACAAACATTGAGCATCGCAAGAAATGTATCAAAAATCGAGATTTTCCATCTGAAACGTTCGTTTTCAAGAAACAAAATCTCGATTTGATTTCGTTTAAAAGGTGATGTATCTAGATCTCGAGGAGGCATCCCAACACTGTTCAGCCAGAGGTCGGGGACCGCGCACCTGTTTCCAAGAAGAAACAGCAACCCGGGGTCTTTGCACGAGACCTCAATTTAAAAAATTTCGCCGGTGACATGAACCGGCTAGGGATTTCTAACTTCAAGGCAAAGACCTTAAGCCCACCCCTAAACAAAATCATAGCCTACGATAGGTAAACCTATCGCAAGGTTAACGACGACCTCAAGGCCAAGAAGGTGATGTATTACACCTTCATTCTGGCCGACGAAAAGTCGAGGACAATCCTCTTAAAACGAGTCGCTGCCTCTTTGGAAAAGGACGACATCGTAACTGCTCTTGAGGAAACATTTCCTAACGTCAAATTCATTGACGTCAAAAAATTCTTTCCCCCACAACGGGTTGTGAACATCAGACCGCAAAAATACAGCAAGCTGAACATATGGCAGCTTCAACTCGCCCCAGGAACCGACATAGATTCCATAATACGGACAAAGTCGCTTCCAATCTTGCATCAGCAAGTTGTCTTCGAGGTATTTCATAACAGAGAAATGCCTCAATGCAGACGTTGCCAACGTTTCGGGCATGTATCCCGAAACTGCAACATGAGTCGCCGTTGCGTTCGTTGCGGAAAAACCCATGATATTGGCAAGTGCGAACTACCGCTAGCAAAATACGATCCCGCAACAACTGAACAGGATGAAATAACACTGCCAACTTGCTGCAACTGCAGCAACAAAGGGCATCCGGCTAGTTACAGAAATTGTCCTAAATATAAGGAAATTATACAAAGATCCAAGGAGACTCGAGCTAAGCAAACAGCCAAGTCAGACTTTGGAAAACAGGCCACACAAAACCTCATCCAAAATGGATTCACATTTGCCGACATGCTTAGGGGACAGCGGGCAAGGAATATAAAAACTCTTCCAACTCCTACCCCTCAAAAACATATTCAAGTCCCTAAGCGAGCCCCGGTAAAGGCCAACACGACGCCTCAAATTCAAGCGGCGGGGCAAAAGCCTCCGAGGGGGCAACCTTCAATGCTCGAGAAACTACTTAGTTTCTCCCGCTTGATCGAAGAGATTCGACCCCGATATGAGAACCTATCAACCGAGGCTGAGAGGGAGGCACTCCTTTTCACTGCATATGCAAGACATACCCTCCACAATGGATTCCAAAATTAAAGTTATCATAAATGTCAACTCCCTTGTTTCGCATTCCAAGCGTATGATAGTCTCTGACTTCATAAAGGAAAACCGGGCGGACGTGGTACTTGTAACCGAAACTAGGTTGCATCCATGTCACCGTCCCGTATTCCCAAACTTCTCCATGATTCGAAGAGATCGAACCCTCACGGGCGGTCCCACCATCAACGGAGGTGGCACTTGTATACTGGTTAATAGCGGACTTCGCCATGAAGCTATTGACCTCCCACACTTTGAGTCAATAGAGGTGTCTGGGGCTGAACTGCATCTGGCTAATAATGGTAGAGTGAATATATACTCCGTATACCACTCGCATACAACCAATAATGGCCCCATTAAACCCGAGGATATCGGCAAACTAATAAGGACTTCGGGGCATACACCCTTCATCATAGGCGGCGATTTTAACTCCAGACATCCCCACTGGAACAACTCTGTCTCTTGCCCAAATGGCACAAAACTGTACCAATGGTACACCGCAAACATGTATGCCCTCAACTTCGAAATAGTCGCACCCACGGTTGGTACTCGAGGTAACTCAATTCTGGACATATTTATTGTGTCCAAAGACTTACTTCCACAAATCACTCCTCCTCAAGTTTCAGCGGGTGTATCTGACTAAAACGCTGTGACCACCACATTTATTCGTGGCTATCGAGCATCTCGGGCTCATATCAGATACATACCCGATTATGGGCGGACAAATTGGGACAACTTCAATATGACATTGAACGATAAACTCCACCAATTCTCTCTTCCCACTGACAGGAACCTAACGACGGTTGAGATAAACAACGCCGCAAAACGACTTCACGAGATTCTAGTTGAAACTTCGGAGACTCATGTCCCGAAGTACAAACTTGAAAAGACCTATCAGATTCCCCATGACGACATCACTCTTCGTCTCATCCGGGAGCGTAAAAAGCTCTGCAGAATGAGATATCGTCACCGCTTTACGCAGAGAGAGCCATTATTGCGATCCATTATTCACAATATTGGTACACTGATAAAACAGAGAATCCAAAACAATCGTACCCGACAATTGGAAGACAAGCTGAAGGGTATTCAGATGGACCAGAACGTTTATAAAAATGATAAAAAGATATGTGGCACTTCCCGTATTACTGGGCCAATTATACACAATGGTGTTGTTGTTAATAACGACAACAATAAAGCAAATATCATCGGAGAGACCTTCGAACACAATCACAAACTTACTCTCCAAGATGGCGACCCGGATACTAATGCGATAATTAGTTCAGAGGTCCACAGTAAGTTGGACGACTTCAATGAGCCAATTGTTGTCTTTAACCCAACTAATAGTGCATACTTCAATGACACACGTGATAATGGTCACGGTTTTATCGCACCAAATACCCTACAGAGCCTGGTTAAATCTCGACACCCTAAGAAGTCACCCGGTATCGACAACATGTCATACCACTCTTTGCGAAGGCTTTCTGCCTTATTCTTTATAAAGCTCTCCATTCTGTTCAACCATGCTTACAACATGGGGTACTTTCCCCAAGCTTGGAGGCACGCTATTATTTGTCCAATAGCAAAAGTTGGGAAACCAACGTATCACCCCTCAAGCGTTCGCCCTATCTCGCTTCTCACTTGCATCAGCAAAATATATGAAAAATTCATATACGAGAAACTAAATAACTTTGTCAGTGCCAGGCACCTAATACCTGATTTCGAATTTGGATTTCGAAGAGCGCACATTACCACTATGGCTCTCAACATATTTCAAAACCACGTCTACGTGCGGCTCTTTAATAAGGAACCCACCGTTGCGGTGAGCCTGGACATTGAAACAGCTTTTGACACGACTTGAATCGAAGGTCTCGCTTTTAAATTATTGAATACAGGCCTCAGTAGCACGCTGTGCAGTATCATCTACCAGTTCGTTCGAAACAGAACCTTCCAAGTTAGAGTGAATGGAAAGCTTTCCCGAACTTTTCTCTTCTCTGCTATAAGCAGCTAATCCGATCTGGAATATCGTACGCCTTTCTCGTATGGTCCTGCATATCTTCGGCTCGAATGGAAAGACTTCGGGTTTTCGAAAGGAAACTCCTCAGAAGATGCACCAATCATTCTAGAAGGCCTGACGGTCGTCATTACCCCAACTCTCACCTATACGAAGGCGCCTCCATTACCTCTATCGACGAGTACTTGCTTCAATTAGCATATAAGTACCTCGAAAACATTGAGAACAGCGAGAACCTACTTGTACGGTACTCTTGCGTTCTTGACCCTTCTCTCTCTCGATCTCTTCGGATCAAACCCCCACAATTTCTTCTTCAGTACAAAACTGAAGAAAGCACCCTTCCCAACAACACTCCCCTCCATAATAGAGGATTCCTGGATCCATTCCATAGGGTCTACTCTTAACAAACCACACACACACGAACGCACAGTACAAGGCGGCACAAACACAAACATACACACCGACCAAAGCGCAGATTATCAGACGCCAAAGACGTGATCTGCGTTTACTACCGCACCCAAGACCTACCGGTCTTGTATGATTTCTTTCCCACCATCCCTCTATAAAAGTAGTTAGAGAACACCTGGACTAACACTGTCCACACTATCCTTGGATACCCCCCCTTTTTTCTTTTCTTTTCAGATATCGCGAGACCGAGCCCAACATCCTCACGGATGTGGGTGATTCTGGTTATCGCAAGATGACCAGAAGTCAGAGACAAGATGAAGGACACATATGTCCTTGTCTCGCTAAATTCGGCCCTCTCGCCACCCATTTTTTTTTTCTCGAGGAGGCAATCAATCAACGTACATGGTCCCCGGCGGAAGTGCTGCAGCACCACGATCAGAGCGAACAGCATCTAAGAACAACATGGAGCAAGGTCCTTGGAGGTGAGTCCCCAGGAGAATCATTCCTTTTCAAATTAAATTAAATAAAAAGTGAATTTAAGTAAACAAAAGTATTTTTTATTATTTTGGAATTGTGCGTTCATCACAAAACGTTGGCTGCTCCAGCACAGGTGACTTCCAACCAGCAAAAAGAACCGGTGAGTAAAGTGATGGCAAGCCCACAAACTAAACCCTTGCAGCGTCCACGATTTCGGACATCACCCAAAGGCACCTGGTTCCACGGCACAGGGACGCAATTTCAAAGCGACGTCCCTAGAACGATCGGAAGCTGCTCTTCCCTCGGGGTTCGAGGAAGCTGCTCTTCTCTCGGGGTTCGAGGAAGCACGGCGGCAACCGCAACGGGCCCCCTTGGGAGCGGTCTTTAAGAGATCTTACGTCCTTTTCAGGATAAGAAGACACGCTACCTGGGAGCGAGGCCAGTAGCAACATCTACTACGATACAACACATTTATTATTTATTATTAATTAAAATTGTGCTATTTTCATTATATAGATTTAAGATTATAGTTGTTAAGGAATTGCTGTCCTGAAACTCTGAAATACTAGTTGTAAAATTTATAAATCTATTAGTTACCTAATAAAAATTGAATTGAATTAACGTAATATAACGGTAAAAGTTTGTTCACCTGAACTTTTAAGCGAAATGAAATTCCCCCCTTCGTTATATTGTAGTGCATCTTTTTAGGCGCGATTGACATGGTGTTGTCATGATTCTATTACATTTTCCAAAAGTTATGTTGCGCTGACTTTTAGTTTATTTGGGTTGTCAAAGTAATGTTTATAGAATGCTGAACGACTAAAGTAGTAAGACTTAGTTTGCAACAGATTAAAGGAGTGAGTCGTGGTCCGTGGTCAATTGATTAGTTGGTGAAATATAAACGTGTAGATTTAATTTCTATTTGTTTTATATGGATGTAGCATAACGTGAAATATAAATTCAGAGCGTTTTTAGCAATATTGTGTTTTTGGAGGCCGTCTCTTTTATTCTAACTAGTCAGAAACTATGTTTTCACTTCTTCAAAAGCTTTTCTGCACTACATTGGTGCGACCTCAATTGTTGTCGGCTAACGCTACTATTACTATTAACCGACTTATGGTAACCGATGAATTTGCCAAAGATTTGGACTATTCGAGAGATGGATGTCGAGCTAGACGACATTTGAAGAGATTAGATGTACCGTTGATATACAGGTAAATCATATTCCACTTACGTTCCTTTATATTATATTTATATACTTATATGTGGCAAAGTGTTGTGAACTAAATGACATCGGATAAGTTTGATGTTTCAAAAATTGTTATTTAGATTGCGTTCCATATGATCTCATCCCCGTGAGCTAAAAAAAATCCAGGTTTATTTGAATATTTATTATTAATTATTTGTAAAAGGTGAGTACTCACGTTAACATAAACACGGGCTATTATTACACTACCCAGCGAAAGCTGTATAATGCTAATAATAATACTTACTCTTGTTTTCAGGTAATAGTGAAAGTGGAATTAGTTTGAACGTATGCTAAATTGAATGGTATTGGTTTTTAGTCTATTAACATATTTGCATAAATATTAGCATGGTTTATTGAGTTTTGATTCTTTTGGAAGTTTTTCTGTTTATGCGTTCAGCTTGAAGTTTCATTCCGATGTGGTCCATAGACAGAAATGTTTACTTTAAGCGGAATGCATCTAAGATGTAACAGACATTTCAGATTGCAGGCTTCCCTACTCAGTTGTTCCCACGTCGTGGCCAAATACACACGAACTGGTATTGTTGTTCTCTAGCTTCTGTTTTGGCCTCTGTTTCAATACAGAATTTTACTTCTCGTGTTTAAAACCTCGCCTTCGGGAATATATATTTCATTATTGTTTTCTGTACAAAAGTTCGAATTTGGAATTGGGTATTCATGGCATTTCATAACTTTGTTAATATTTATATTGATTTTTTTTTAAATATGTATTTCTTTAACATTTTCATTTACTTCTTTTATCGTTTCTGACTTACTAGCTAGACCTACAGTGGTGGAAAAATAATAGAAACAAGCTTGTTCTTCGATATTAATCGTTTAGAAAAAATGTATTTGGGGAAAAATAAGAATTTAAAATATTCTAATAGATTTGGTGCACTGTAAAACATAAAAGAAATACTAAATTTTTAATAAAAAAAGTGAGAAATAGTGAAAACCAAATATTGAATCCGGTTTTCGTTGGATGTGCCTGGAAAAAATAATAGAAACAAATTAGTTTTTTGTTTGTGTTTTGTGGAGAATTAATTTACAGTAAAAGTGTTTTATATCCTTTTAATACTTAGTTGTTGCACCTTTCTTTTTAATGACTGCTTCGCATCTTCGTCCCATAGAATTGACTAGTTTGGTACAAGTTGCGGGTGGTATAGAGCACCATTCATCTTTTAGTTTGGACCAAAGTTCTTCCTTATTTTTGGCTTTGCAGTCTCCGATCTTGCGCTTAAGAATGCCCCATAGGTGTTCTATTGGGTTAAGATCAGGGGACTGCGATGGGCACTCCATAACATCGACTTTGTTTCGAAGCACTCATTCTTTAGCCAATTTTGAGGTGTGCTTGGGGTCATTATCCGACATAAACTCCCATTTAATAGGCATGCCCTCTTCAGAAAATGGTAGCACAACGGTGTTTAAGATGTCTACATAATCTTTAGCACACATTTTGCCCTTTATAAGAAAAATTTGACCAACACCAGATGCTGAAAAGCACCCCCAAATAATTAAATTGCCGCCACAATGTTTCACTGTCTTTTTCGTATACTTTGGATCGAATTCTAAGCTCATTGGTCGTCTGATGTACATTCTTCTATCGGAACCAAACAAATTAATCTTGGTTTCATCCGACCATAAGATGTTCTTCCAATTCGCACGGTGGAGGTGTTTTTTTTTTTTTTTTTTTTTTTTTTTTTTTGGCAAAAACCAGTCTCTGCTATATATTTTTCTTGCTCAAGTATGGAACCTGTGGAGGTTTGTGGGGGTACGAAGTCTTGGTGCCGGCGTACGGCACGGGGTTCCACTTCGTCCCACGAATTGTTCGCTGGTTGGTGCACTGCTGATAGATCGAAACACTGGTCGCACAAGTGAAAAGTATAAAAGATAACACCCAGGAACTGCAGCTTGGAAATAGAATACACTGAGTACTGTCTATTTATTTATTAAGAGGTTACTTTATTGATTAATCAAAACAAAAAAAAAAAAACATGTACAGAAACTACACCCTAATTATTTAAGAGTTCACAATTTTAATTTCGACACCTAATACATTTTGAAGTTATGTAACATCAAATTCACTGCCCAAAGTGTTAATAAAGATAATTCACACGTTGTTCACCACGTCTAAAATTTGTTTGGCTTTCATCGACTAGGTGAATCTCAACGGATTAGACACGACACTCCGGGGTTGATAAACAAGACTCTGGACTGATGCGTCCCCGCGGCGCTACGGGGAGCAGGAGAATAACCAACCAGCGTGGCTGGATGTTGAAATACGACTCAGCGATATGAATTCGCTGGCAAGGGAGATTCGGCCAGTGGTACTGGCTCTCTTAACTTAGATGCATTTCCTATCCCAAGAGAAACGTGGTCTCTGTTTGGGGGTAGTTAACCGGATTTCATAGAGAAGATCATTATGGTACGCATGTATGCGTGAACATTGGTTCTTTCGTGGGACGAGGCCATGAGAACGAATCTGAAAAATCGAAAAGGGGAATGGGCATCAATGAGATGTGAATTCGGCTAAGTAAACAAGCCGTATCTCATTGGTTAGTGATGGGTTTCTGTTTGTTCATGCCACGAGGTCATGAGAAGCAGATCCAAAAATATTGGAAGACAAAGAGATCGTGTCTGTGATGTACATTGCAGCTGTATTGATAGACCGTAATGCATCGTGGACATGGTGCTAATTGGTTTTAGCTTATTGTCTGAGAATTGGTGTTTATGGCATCGCTGCCAAGGGCAAGTACACAATTCCTATTTGCATTTGCTTATGCTAAAGGATTTGGTTTATGCCTTTAGACGCAAGATGCGTGTATTTGCTTTTGTCCCTTGGACAAAGGTCGCCAGCCAATGTGTATATAAGGGAATTTATCGTACACATGGTGAGGCTGGCAATAGACGACCCAATGTTTATTATCCGTAGAAATGTGGTTACATTATGTGTGAACCAAATTGTTTCTTTGCAGGAATTCCTCTAGGGAAAATGCTTATGGTAAGATTGGGATTTGGTTTTTTGATCCGATATGATATATACAATTCTTGTAGGGAATTTAAAATGCAAATTGATACATGAAAGTACGAATTCTCTTCCAAGACCTTTTACATAAATACATTAGATAAACTTGGTGCGTGAAGCCTTTACAGGTGCTAATCCGATTGCATTAGCGGGAAACTAAGAAAGTTGGGTTGTAGTTATGGGGCGTTCTTCGGGTAAGTAGACAGTGGGGTTCGGCGGAACCGCCACAGGTTCTTTAACCTTATGCAAAAAACCACCCACAATTCCAACCCCAACTCCCTTTGCAAACCTGCAAACGTTACTTTCATCAAGGACATTTAATTCATATAATGTATCACCAAAGGCCCTGTAAAGAAGTCTCTAACATTCATGCATTCAATGCATTATCCCAAATTCCTGAAAAGAATTCTTTACACACAAGCATCATAAATTCGGAGAACTTATCGGCGCCCATGTCGGCCAGCGTAATCTGTTACACACGTGCACAGCACATTTTCCTGGCTTATCCATGGTCTCGGCAGCCTTTTGTCCAATCGACAAAAGCAATGCAAGCATTTAGCGTCTAGCCGCCATGAATCGAATTCTTCAGCATATTAACATGCATACAAAAAATTCGACCCTTTCCGCCAGCAAGATACACAATTACCATTGTGTACCGAAATTCCTTTTAGCACCATTTGCCTAATTGCAATGCAGCCTATTTATGCAGCTGCACCCATGTCATTTATGATGCCCTTTGTTCTATCCTCCTTTTTCAGTTTCATTTCCCATGACCTCGTTGCATGGGTAAACAATGGCTCATTAGCACCTAGCTAAGATCGGCCCGGAGAGAACCTCTCCAACTCTCCACCACACCACCACAGAGAGAAACTTCACGTTTCCCTTAAGGAAAAGAAAACTCACCCTTAGCTGAGAAAGGACTCACCAGAGTCTTTCGAGGTTAATCACTGAGTACCTCAGTGAGTCGTGTTTCATATCCCGGCGAGTACACCTCGCCAAATGAGTCGTCTTCTATCCCCCGTAGCGTCCGCACGGGAGTGCGAACACACCGATCCGAACAAAGTCTCGGCGCGAGTGCAAAAGATTCTCCTCACTGGTTAAATCCTTAATTCCACATCAATTCTCTGTTAAACGTGCATCAAATAGAACCTGTGAGGTTATTCGACTCTTGGGCCTGCACGGGCGTGGGTTCACTGAATTCTCACCGATGTTACTCCGAACGCTGCTCGCCAAAATGTCAAATAAAACATACTGAATGGTTTGTAGTAAAAGGGTTCTTTAATTGATTGCAATTGGGTTTCGTTTATCAGTTTTGATACACGTCGGTTATGATAATGTTTTCCTCCCTTTTATTTGGTAAATTACCGTTCAGACACAACCAACAGACATACGTAGCGGGGGAATGATGGTCGAGCTATAAAACGTCACTGTTTCTGTTTTTGTTTTTGTTAAACTAGTGTTTATACGCAACGGACAAACGCGCGTAGAGGGGAGGTGGTGGTCGAGCTCTGAAATGTCACTGTTTCTATTTTTATTTTGTTAACGGTGATGTTTAAACGCAACGGGCAAACGTAAAATGCTTAAGACACTCGCCCGCGGTCCTCGAGCGCAGAATTCGGACCCCTCTCGATTGGTTGTTGAAACTCGACTGACTCATCAAGGGCAAGAAATCTTTCATCGCGTCGTGGCAATGGAGTCATAGCTAAATAAACTCACTGCCACTTACTAGGAACTTGAAAAGGGTTGTTATGCGTGCATAGAGAATTTAGTTCCAGAGAATTACTGCCGTACAGGCTGAGTTAGATTCCTCTGTCGCTATGTCTAGGAGAAATTGGTTTTGGAAACACGACCAAGTATGGGCATGAGTTGTCGGTTAGACAAAGGGATATAGTTTAAATAGGAAATTAACCGAAGTGGTTTTTGGGAAAAATGTATGCGGTTTGATGTAGATGAGGGAGATGATTAATATTCTGTTGCAAGTTTTTGGAAATGCGTTTGATTACAGATTGGGAAATGGATTCTTGGTAAGTTTGGGAATGTATGCGATTGCAGATTTGGGACGGATGCTGTTGCATGTTGGGAAGTGTGTTCTTTGCATGTTTCCGAATGTGTGCTATTGCAAATTTGGGTTAAGGTGACGCGCTGTTAGCGGTCAAAATTGGTTGGAATTGTGGGTTGGTTCTCCACGTGATATAGAGAACCCCCATGAACCTATTAATAAATCAATAAACAGTGTCGTGAATATGCCAAAGTTAACAAATAGGGTACATCAAATAAAAGTCTAAACTCTGTGAAATAGCGTAAAATGCTTCTCAAACAATATTAACCAAAAGTGGAAATAAAAGTATATACACATCTCCTTGTTAAAGCGTATTTCCTGTGCCGCTACCGTGTAAAACTAAAAAAAAGACGTAAAATAAAAAGCAGTTATCACCAGCCACATCCTAGTGTTTTATTTTTCTTCTTGGTGGATAGTTGCATAAAGCAGTAGGACGACTGAGTACATCTGTAAGGATTATTTAGTGTGTTGATAAGTGGAGTACTTCAAATCGTGACAAATAAGTGAAAAAGTGCATCTCCCACGCAGCAAATCTGATTTGGTATCCAGGGAGGCGAACATCAATCAGTTGGGTAAAGCATAAATTCCATCAGGATCTGCTATACGAAAGTATATTACTATTACTATTTATTGACCTGTAGGAACCCGAAAGTTCATGACCTCACCGACTCGACTCCGCCATTGTTCCTTGTCCCGTGCGCCCTCCATCCACGTTAGACCATCCGATCGGATCTCCTCGAGGTCCAACCTAACATTGTCCTCCCATCTCCGTCGCGGCCGCCCTGTCGGTCTCTTTCCCGTTGGCTTACCGTCAAGAATTCTATGCACGGTCCTATCGTTGCCCATTCGCGCTACATGTCCGGCCCATCTTAATCTTCGCGACTTGATTACTCTCACTATTGTAGGTTTGCGGTATAGCTCTTCCAATTCGTGGTTGTGGAGTTTGCTCTATTGTCCAGCCTCCTCGTCATATTTACCTCCAAAGATACCCCTTAAAACTTTATTCTCGAATACGCGGGATTTGTTTTCTTCCCGTTTTGTGGGAGCCAATGTTTTAATTAATCATCCAATTTTGTTTTTGAATCACTTTTTTATTAAATAAAAAAAATGGTTTTGGGTGATGGAAATCTTTATTTGGATCTTTACAATTTTTTCTGTTAAGAGGAAAAGATGACATTCGTCAAGGGGCTGCCGCCAGTGTTGATAAACATGTTTACCCGTTTTATCGCATTTTCAATGACTTTCCACAAGATTTCCGGTGATAACTGTTCGCATTCCTCTCGAATATTCTCCTTAAGGGCTGCGATTATCTGAGATTTGTTGGCATAAACCTGTGCCAAAGAAAGGAGCCTGGGATGGTTAAATCGGGCGATGTTGCTGGCCATTCCAAATCGCCACAACGGAAGATTACGCGACCAGGAAATGCTTCCTTCACAATACCCATTGTGTCTCGTGCTGTGAGTGCGATTGCGCCGTCTTGTCGGACCTACATGTTAACCAAGCCCCGCTCATCCAATTCCAGCAGTAAGAAGTCGTTTATCATGGCCCTGTAGCGTTCGCCAGTAATAGTGACCGTATTGCCGATGGCGTCCTCAAAAGAAATACGGCCCAATCACTTCTCCCGCGTGAACGCCACACTACATAGTGGCATTGGGTGGATGTAATGGCTCTTCGTGCGGATGTTCAGTGCCCCAGAAACGAAGATTTTGCTTATTGACGTAACCGCTTAAGTGGAAATGCGACTCGCCGTTCATGATTATTTTCGACACAACATCGTCTTCTTCGTTGTTGAGATTAAGCATCATCATCATCATCGGCACTACAACCGGGAACCGGTCTTGGTCCTATTTAGCAAGTCCTGAGGCTTGTTAAATTTTCCATAATGATTTGTTTTTTTTTTCGGGCAAGGTCATTAGTCTTGCGCCAGAGGCTCCCCGAGGTTAAGCATGGTTTGACAGTAATTCACACGGGACTGACGTTCAGCAGGCATTAACTAACTGTTGCACTTTGTAAGGGGACATGTGTAAGTCTTCCATTAAAATTTGCTGTAGAGTCCGTCTGGTGATGCCCAATTGCGTGGCCCGTCGTCTGGTTGATGTTTCTTCGTTCTTAGCGACATCGGTAGCCACAACTGCAATATTCTCGGCCGAACGACCAGTCCGGTGGCGACCACGCCCTGCATAGCCTCGTGTGGTTCCAGTCTGTTCGAGTCGAGTAGCTAAGCGCCGGAGTGTTTGCCCAGTTGGCGCGACACGATTAGGAAATCGACGTCAAAATTCCCGCTGCGCTAACACCACCGACCGATTATTGGTCAAAAAAATCGACACAATTATTCCACGCTCTTGCGGAGCATAGCGCGGCATTGCTTGTCTGTTTGTATACTGCAGCTGTCTAGGTCACAAATGTTAAATATGATTGACGTACGACGCCATTTCCAAAAATTATAACATTTTCCGATAGGGTGATTAATTTTGGACTACTTTGTATTTTTTGAATGTTCATCACAAACAAACAGTTGACATTCAGTACAGCTCTTGCGAGTTTTTCGTCGTCTTTCTATAGTTAGTTTATGACACAAATTATAGGGTGCCGTGACTTCTTCTTCCCGTTCCGTTTTTTTTTATTTATTTTTTATTTTGTTTGTTTTGTTTTTAATATATCATTTTTTATTTCTTCCTATTATTATAATTTACTTACTTGCTAAACAAAAATGATTAAACTCTAGCTTGTGTTATCTTGTTTCTTAACTTACTGGTCCCTTGCGGACTCTAAGTTACATGCATACGCTTAAAGCATGAAAATTTGTCTTTCGACATTATGGTTATTTTGTTTACATGCATTTTTAGGGAACTTAATTGGATACAAAGAAAATGAAGAAAAGAAAAAACTTTGTTTTTGTTATTGTTTTTACTTTATATCTAACTTAAATACTAAACTATCTATAGATTTTTTTTTTTTTAACTTAACTCTATTCTAAACCTAACATCAAAACTAAATTTTCGAAATGCTAAATCTATGTAAGCTTTCCGTTGTTTGTCGGGTTTTTTTTTTTTAATGATTATTATTATTATTGCTTTAGTTTTATAAGGAAACAGGTTTTTAATTGCCACTCAGCCACCAAAATCTCTGGTGTTGCTTATTCGTGTCTTTTCGGTCTTTCTGTGCTACTACCGTACTGAACTGCAGGAGCTCTTCATCTGCATGCGCAACCTCTCGATTATAACATATTCGTTTATCTATACCCGACCGACGCACGTGATAAATCAACGGTATAGCGGATTCATTTTGTATGAGGCCGTTCATGTCAAGACTAAGGAATGCTTCTGGTGGAATGAAACCATTGCGACGTACCCCCTCATAATACATATTGTTTGGGTAATATGCACCAAAAATCAAATTGTTCTGTGAGCTCATTGATCTCGCAATATGCCCTCGGATCAGCTTGAACTTCTTCCCGTTCCGTCCGGCTCAACCAATGGACCAGGATCTTCTGCGATAGTTGCTCCTAGACGACCTATGTTACTTTCAATGGCAATTTTAGTTGTATAATTGCGCATTACTTGAGGATTCGTCATGCGTAGTTCAGCCAATGGCTTGGCAAATTCGTCACTTAGTTTTCGCATAAAATGATGTCGTTCCGTTGTTTTGTTCGCAGTCATTTCATTATTCTCATAATAAATTATATATATCACGAGTAAAGTGACGTCCAACATGTTGAAGAACATTGTCATTGGCCATCGAAAAAACTCCCAAAAGAACAGTATGGTTCTATGAGATCGCCAACTGGGAAGGTCGGAACGACTTTTTGGGGAGGTTAAATTTGTCGTTATTTTTCCTCGATAACGATGTTGACTCTATAGCGGACACAATGACAGACACGATTCTGCTTGGCATGCGAACCTTTATTCCACATAGAGTAAAGAGTATCAAACCCAAAAGAAATATGTGGTTCAATTCCGGGTGCAGAGAAGCCATTAAGGCCGAGGTGTTGAGCTTCCGGTTGTATACATCAAACAATATTGTAGAAAACTGGAAAAGATTCAGGCGCATATTCAACGCGAAGTTCTTGCATGATCAGAGAGTGAGGCAAAAAGTATTACACTCTCCCACAGGTACTAGAACTTCTCGGCATTCATGAAAAACATTCTAAACTCGGTCTCCTCATCCATTCCTTCGCTAATAGTCAATGTTCAGTTGTTCAGATGTCAGTTCCGGCTCAACTTGAGCACAAGCAGCACAGCATGGGCTAGATTCGCTTCCGAATACGTACTGTTGCCCGCTCACTCAAGGAGCTAGATGCAAACAAATCCGCTGGTCCGGATTGTATTCCCCCAATCCTTTTGAAGAGATGTTTCCGTTCGCCCGCTAAATCACTGCGGAAACTCTTCCATTTTTTTTTTTCATTTTTAAAACATTTTTTTTTATTTTCTTTTTATCTTCTTAGTTTCTAAATTACATGCTAGACAAAAAATGCTTAAATTCTAGCTTAATTATCTTATATTATAACTTACTGGTCCCACGCAGACGCTCTAAGCTAAACATTACATAACTATTGTATAATTTGCCTTTCGGCGACAGAATTTTGTTTAAAATTTAACCTACTTTTTTTTTTTGAAATAATTTTATTTAAAAAACTTCACAACTTAACTTAAATCTTATACTACCCTAATTCTAGAAAACTTCCATTTGTTTCCCAGCGAACATTTAACCAATTCCCAAAAAGGGCGACAAATAGTCCCTCTCTTCTTATTGACCCATAACTCTAACTACTGTTCTCTCAAAGGTAATGACATCACTGATTAACCGTCGACCTTCGAAATATCTGGAATCAAATGACCTCTTCAATGACCGCCAATACGGCTTTCGTAGCAACCGGTTCACAGGAGATTTGATGGCGATTTGTCTATTGTGTTAAGTGATAGTGAAAATTTCGTAAATTTCGGTGATACCTTGTGAAAACTATCCTAAAATTGGTAAATCAAAACAAACAATAAACGACTGTATCCGGACTTCGCGTTCGCAGATGGCGCGCAACGGTCCCAGTGCTGCCCAACAATTACCTATAAAACGGAAGAAAAAAACTACCCACAGTAGCTTAAACGCCCCGAAGAAAGCCGACCAACCATCGACTATCATAAGAAATACAATGACGCCATGGAACAAATAAGGCTGCTTACAGCCCAAATGAACCAACTGCACGACAAAATACTCTCTCTTCAATCACCGACCAAAACCTACGACGATGTCTGCATGAAGGAAGTTCATCCCCAACGATCAGGCATCTCCTTAACAACCAACATCAAACCATCGCCATCACATAAACCGTCAACGTCCCAATATACTAACAAAATAGAGGACCGGTGGCAAACAGTTGGACACAAAATTACAAATAAGGTGAGGCCACCACCAATTTACATCAAAAATGCAACTAGCATCAAGGAAGCAATCAAGATGCTCGAGTATGCCCTAGGACATCGAAACTTTACCAGCTCCTCGATCTCGATCATGACAACAACTTTGACGGACCATGACACGGCAGTAAAAAAACTCAGAAAAAAAACATGAGTTCTTCACTTTTCAACATGCCGAGATGAAACCAAAGACATTCATCATAAGGCACATTGATCCAGCATGGACGAATGAGAAACTTCTACTCGAAATATCGAGGAATCGTACAGATTCACCGAACGAACATGTTAGCCGGCTTAAACAAATAAAATATTTGTTTACGCATAAAATTGCGATTGAGGAACCACACAAACAGGACGTTCTCCATTGGAAAAGATGTCAAGGTTGAGGTCACTTAGCAGCTGTGTGCCATTTAAGTGCACGATGCGGGAAATGTGCCGAACAGCATACACCTGGAGAATGCAAGGTAAACCCGCCTGGTACAGAACCAACAACAATTCAAAAAACAAACGCTGATGGATCAACAACCACAAATCAAATCACAGTAACGTGCTGTAACTGCGGAGGCGAACTTTTCCCAATGTCCCGAAAAGCTACGAATCCTCGAGAGACGATCGGCACACACCACAACAAATAAACCAGCACCAACCAAAGCAACAGCAACTAAACCTCATCACGTCAACCATCTCATCTCCCGGGATCGGGAATATCCTAAGCAGAAGTTACGAAAGATTCCCGAAACTGAACTAAACCTCATCAACCCAATTCCAACGTTCTCAAGCTGGACATCATGGGCTATATTAGAAGCCTGCATACGCTGCTACCCACCCTGAAACACAGCTCGGAAATAGAAAAAAAAAAGGTCAGATCTTAGATTTAATAACTTCCCACATTCTTTCCCTTAATGAATAGTTTAACCCTAGTCTCCCTCAACACAGAATCCATATATTCCCACACTCATAGACAACACCTCCGTTTGTTTGTTGAAAAGTTCTCCCCAGATGTTCTTCTTCTCTCAAAAACCGGGCTTAAATCAAACTCTCGAGTTTACATTCCTAATTACACAGTTGTGTCCAACCCGCGTACCACGGGCCCTCATGGTGGTACTGGAATTCTAATACACAAGAAATTCCAATTTACTGAAATTAGGTTCACTAACATAACTAATGTCGAATACACGGCAGTTAAACTTTTCTGCAGAAGTAATAAAGTACTGGTTTTGTCGTCTATATACATTCACCCTTCTCGTGAACCTAACTTCCCTAGCGCAGACATTTCTCAAATAATCCAGCAGTCTATAGCGTTTGAAATAATAGTGAAGAGGATCGTGTGATTCAAACTGACGCTATAACAGCTCGAATCACGAAAAAAATTTTTACCTAAGCGTTACTCATCAGGCTACTGACCGTGTTTAGAATTTGATTTCCAAACTCGACTATATTCCACTGATGTGAACTATTTTTGTTATTTATCGCTTGGTATACGGTTATGATGTATTTATCTTATTCGATTTTTCGTTCGTGTTCTTCACTATTTTGCTTGTGAATTGTGTGTATCTGTTAGAATCGCTACAAGTCTCTGCCGGCAACTGTCATCATAGGGGGAGACTGGAATGCTCGACATACATCATTTAAAGACATCAAGTGCAACATATACGGCTACCAACTCCTAGATCTCCTCCCACATCATCCATATGTTTACGCAGACTGTCCATTGCAACCTAATCGAATTTGTAGTTCAACCAAATCAACAACCGATTTCTTCCTAAAATCCACAGATTCATCTAATCCCCCTACAGTGTCCTTTACAATCCCATCCGATCATGGGTCCATCCACTCCACGGTTCAAATCCCTTCGCTCGAACCACTCTACACAGTAAATCCCATTCCAAGTTTTTCCAAAACAATCTGGGAAAAAGTCAATAACGATATTGCTGCCAGTTTTTCAAATTATTCTTTACCGGAATCTTAAAACCTATTCCCTACTGAAATTGACCAGGCAGCTGTAAAAATAGTGCAAATACTGGGAAATGCTCTCTCCCTCATAACCACTTAGGAAAACCATTACCCAACCTCCTCACAAAATTATTGCGCATAAAAAAACAACTCCGACGTAAATTGCATATTAGCTACTCACCCTTTATTAAACAACAGATACAGCTTTTGACCACCCTGATAAATGGACAACTTAAAAATTTCAGCGATCAGACCTACACGTCTACTCTAAACAGTATCAAGCCAAATCGTGACCTATTTAAAAATATAAATCGACTAACTGGTCGTAAATTCAAGCCTCGAATAGGCTATCTCATCCAACCAACTAACAGTAACATCGCCCAATCGGACACTGTTATAGCAAACTGTCTCGCTGAACACTTCTGTAAAACTCATAAACAAAACGATTCCCTCTCAGTCACTAATTTCCACAACACCGTGAATGAATTCATCTCACGCACACTGGAGCCATCCTTCCCACCATTCATTACTGAATTCAACGAAACCAATAAAGCGTCATATCCCATGGGAACACACACACATTACTACGCACACATTACTAAGCTTTACATAATTATCTGAATTGATTACTTCGCGTAACAATAAAAAATCTACAGGCTTGGATAGAATCCCTAACCTTCTATTTAAAAGACTTCACCCGGAGAACTTACTCCCCATTCTCGTTCTTCTCAACCACATAATAAACGCTTCACATTTCCCAAAATGTTGGAATACAGCGGTTATAGTCCCTATTAGTAAATCCGGTTCTTCCAACAACCCGGCTAACTTCCGTCCCATATCACAGCTAAATTCGCTTAGTAAAGTTTTGGAATGTAAAATATACAAAAATCTTCTCTCATTTGCTAGAGACAACTCCCATATCCCGAATTCTCAATTTGGCTTTCGTCCACAACACTCAACTTGTCATGCTCTGCTAAAACTGACACATAATGTGACAATGAATCTCCAAAACCAATCCCCAACAATATGCGTCTCTCTCGACATAGCAAAAGCATTCGATTGCGTTTGGATTGCAGGACTGCTATACAAGCTACATTCAATGTTCGGATTAAACACCCACACCATAAAACTTCTCGCTTGCTACCTTTCTGATAGAAAGTTCATGGTGAAAATAAATTCAACTCTTTCGACACCATACAGTATAACCGCGGGTGTTCCTCAAGGTTCCATTCTCGGACCATTATTATACCTCCTTTATACTTCAGACACCCCGCAACTACTGTCACCTAATACAGTAATGCTGAACTATGCCGATGACACTTTTATTTATTCAAGCAACAAGTTTGTCAAGGAGGCAAGAAACTGTATTAACAGCAATCTCCCGAATCTCTCAGCATATTTTACTAAGTGGAAAATCCGACTCAACCCAGCCAAATTTCAACTCATAGTGTTTAAAGGCAGAAATGCGAATTGAACTAACAACACCATGCGCTGCCATAACAAAATCAGAATCAAGTTAAATAACAATATAATTAAACCCTCCAAAACCTTAAAGTACCCGGGAATAACCTTCACCAACAATCTGTCCCTCTCCGCCCACAGCAAAAACTCGATTCGCAAAGCCGCAATACAACTTAATCTCTGCAAAAAAGTGATGTACAAGCCGAATGGTCTCTCTCCCAAAGTTAAATCACTTATCTACAAACAGATAATCAGACCCATTCTCACATATGCATGCCCGATATGGTACCATATCACACCCGCCCAAATGGAGAAGCTACGCATTTTCGAAAGGAAATGCTTCAGACTTATCACTGGCCTCAAACGGCATCCCAACTCCCACAAATATTACAACAGTAGTTGTGCCGCTAATATTGAACGTATAGATCGACGCTTCCTCGAGCTGTCCATCAAATTTTTCGAAAATCTTCCCAATAATCCCATTGCTTTTAAGCAATGGCGCTCCAATCCCACCGATGTTAACAGAACGAACTTTGTTAGAATTAGAAACGCGTGCAACCAGGCGATTGATACCGCGAAGAAGGCTCACAACGACAGGGTGATCAATAAGCTCCTTCGGTGCCCAACTGGTTCGCGCTTCTTCTGGTCAATGGCAAGGGCTGTCAGCGGTAACTTCGCATCCTCCTCTTTCCCTCCGTTGGTGACAGACAGCGGGACATTAGTCACGAATCCAAAGGATAAAGCTAATGTATTCGCGAATTTATTTTCCGCGAATTCAAACCTCGATCCCGGCCTTTTGGAGCCACCTGTGATCTCGCCGGTACAGTTGTAGCGATTCTAACAGATACACACACAATTCACAAGCAAAAATAGTGAAGAACACCGAACGAAAAATCGAATAAGTAAAATACATCAGAACCGTATACCAAGCGATAAATAAAAATAATTCGTACCAGTGGAATATAGTCGAGTTTGGAAATCAAATTCTAAACACGGTCAGAAGCCTGGTGTGTAACGATTAGGTAAAATTTTTTTCGTGATTCGAGCTGTCATAGCGTCAGTTCGAATCACACGATCTTCTTCACTATTATTTGAAACGCTATACAGTCTTCGATGCGGGATGTGAGATTTCGCCCGCGCACTATTCAACGCATTTTACGTGAACTGGATTGTAGGAAGGCAACCGGCCCGGACGGAATACCAGCAATAGTCCTTAAGAACTGTGCTCCGGAACTATCGCCGGTTCTTGGCCGACTCTTCCGCTTATCTTATGCACGGAGGACCTTTCCTGCCTGCTGGAAAATCGCTCGAGTTCAGCCAATCCCAAAGACGGGAAAAAAGTGTCTCCCACAAAATTACCGTCCGATAGCATTACTCTCTACTTTATCAAAGGTAATGGAAAAGGTCATCAATACAGAATTGGTTAAGTATTTGGAGTGCAACGGACTTCTGAATGATCGTCAATACGGATTCCGTGGCAGGCGGTCCCCACGAGACCTTTTGACACTTATAACCGATATATGGACATCTGCGATTGAACGGCATGGTGAGTGAAGGGCGGTCGCATTGGATATCTCCAAGGCTTTTGACCGCGTCTGGCACGGGGCATTGCTGAGCAAACTTCGTTCATATGGACTTTCCCAACAGCTTTGCGACTGGACGAGGAGCTTCCTTGAGAATCGATCGATCCGGGTTGTTGTGGACGGCGAGTGTTCGGATCTGTATCCTGTTAATTCGGGGGTACCCCAAGGTTCTATTTTGGCTCCAACCTTGTTCTTGCTTCACATAAATGATTTGTTGGAGACAACGGATAACAAAGTGTTCAGTTTTGCGGCTGATAGTACGCTTGTTTCCTCCTTTTCGAGTGATCGGCCGATTAGTTCATCAACGTCGCACCAGCTGAGATGTAGACAGATTGACTCTCTGAATCAGGATCTGGATAAAGTCCTGCAGTGGGGAAAGGCCAATCTTGTCGACTTCAACGCAACGAAGATCCAGTATACAACATTCACAAAGAAGACTGGATCATCGGTTCCACAGCTGATGATGAGTGGCCGGGCCTTCGAGGCTGGGGAAAGTTTGAAATTGCTCGGCGTCACGGTCTGTGGGAATGTATCATGGCATAAACACGTATCGGGTATCGCCAGATCAGCCTCAGGAAAACTGAGTTATCTTTTTAGAGCCAAGAAATATTTTACCCCGGCCCAACTTCTTCTACTATATAAATCCCAAATTAGACCCGCGCTCGAATATTGCTCTCATGTTTGGAGCTCGGCTCCTAAACATACCCTCGACCTACTTGAGAGCGTACAGAGGCGAGCGACCCACCTGATCGGGGACTCGGCGCTGACGTCAGAACTATAGTCGCTATCACATCGAAGGCGCGTAGCCGACCTCTGTCTGTTTTACAGATACTATCACGGGTGCTGTTCTTCGGAGATTCTTGGCATTGTTCCACGCAATTCGGTTTATATGCGCTCCACAAGACAATACGACGGATCGCACCCGTTTGTGGTTCATCTCCCGACGGGACGAACATCCCTGTATCAGAACTCGTTCCGTTACAGAGCGGGGAAGCTGTGGAACTGCCTCCCCACGCGAGTGTTCCCGGAGCGTTACAACCTGCAACTGTTCAAAAAGAACTGCAAAAGTTATTTGATGGCATCTCGGGCGCCCACTTGACGCTATAGGTTCGCCTCTCCCGAGAGAAGTCTAATAAAAAAAAAAAAACCCGATAATAATCGCCCTCACATCGACTGCGTCTGATAACCGAACTGCCTTCCCGAACTGTCTCCACATCATAACGTTCTTCACCTCTGGAATGTTGGTTAATAACTCTAATGAGATTGTATACCACAATACAGAGCTTTCACCTCACCAATTTAAATATAGTAATATTCAACCCTTCTCCAATATTTTGCGTTTCAACGAACAAACGGAAAGTAGTTCCCCAACCCACATCCCTGACTGACAATATCCTCACTAACCCATAACCTACCTATTGATCACTATGCTTCCCCCTTCCACACCACACTAACTTATTTCAATAATAATTAGGTAACTAGACCAAGTTAAGATAAGTTAAGTTAAGTTAAGCAAATTAGCATAGGTTAAGTAAATAACTATATCCTGGTTTTCTGACCTTTTCCAGGAAGCTCTACCCACTACAATCTTAATCCATAATCAATATATAACTTTTATCATATTGTTTGAAAAATGTACTAGTAAGTATATGTAAACAGTTATAGCTAAAGTATCATAAGTTATCTGTATTGCTTATTGTAAAAATTATTGATGGTCAATAAATACAGAAATGTAAAAAAAAAGAAGAGATTTGATGGCGTACCTTACCGAAAAGTGGAACTATTCCATCCACTACTTCTGTGATCGTAAGGTTGTTGCACTGAATACTTAGAAAGCCTTCGACAGAGTTTGGGATCCAGCCTTTCATCAAAATTACATTTATATTAGTGGACAATACCCTGATCCAATGGATAAGAGATTATCTTTCTGGCCGTTTAATCCAAGTGGTTCTTGATGATGTTAAATCTGCCTCCCATAAAATTAATACAGGTGTTCCCCGAGGTTCTGTACTCTTCCTCATCTTTATAAATTATCTCTTGTCACTTACCCAAACCAATTCATTCGTTTTCCGACCATAGCACATTGAGTTTCTCATACTCATAAGAACATTCCCGACCAAACTCTTCGAACGTCATTACCAATCAGCAGGTTATGCTTAATATATTGAATTCTGACCTCAGCCAGATATATCAATGGAGATTATCTAACCGAGTAGAGTTTATTGCCTTAAAAACTCAATGCTATCTCTTGTCGTCAAAGGTGAACCCCAAAGTAAATACACTGTCGACGAACGGCCCTTGCATCGACGAAGCCAAGGAACTATCAATCCTCGGCACTCGAATTAATTCGACTCTTAATTGGAGCGATTACATATTTGCAGCTGTGAAAATTGCGGCCAGATGTATGGGGTTCCTTAAGAGATGCAAAAATACTTCCCTCAATCCAAACTGGCCACTGTTTGCAAGGCGTATATTTGTCCCAAAATGGAGTTCAACTCTCATATTTGGTCAGGCGCATCCAAAACTGCACTACATATTGGATGCAAAAACGAGCAATGAAACCAATTGGAGACCCAACCGTAAGTCGATCAATTCCGTCGTTGAAACATAGGCGCAACGTATCATGCTTGCCCCTTTCCTATATGCATTATTATGGGTAGAAAAGTATATGTGCCGTCGTTGGCACCGGTTCTACTTCTATCCCATAAGGTTAACCCATGGGTTGTCATCAATGTGGGGTAAAAGTTCCGCTTTCGGCTTTGTTATCACTGGAGCTGACGATCACTTTGTGGAATGCACTTGCCGTGGATGCCATTCTAAAGTTCGAAACATTTTACTTCTGTAAACGATCGCTGCCTCGAGACACACTGATTTTATTGGGCATCTTGTCGATGGTCCTCTCTATATCACCATAATCGCGACTACCGTAATGCAATGAAACGACACATCATTAATAAAGGCGGATCAATTAGCGAAGAAGCAGCAAAAGGATAAACGTCAAGCAATTTCAACGGCGAGTAATGCACTTCCCGATTAGGTCAATTCTAAAACCAGTCGAATGAGTTTTAAACTAATTTATTTATTTCACTCGGTACTATTACTAAAACACAAACGCGATAACTTAAGTCTGGGGTCAGGTTTGGTTGATTTGAACTGTTAATGATGCACATTATCTATCGTCTTTAATTTCCGTTTATGATATACAAAATTTTGGAACTGTCTTGTGAAGTTCTTAAACACAACCCTTTCGTTTGCGTGAGAAAAATGAACAAAAGAAAATAATACACTGCGTGGACGTTATCGGAGGCGCAACAACACTAGCGTCTTCACTCCACCCTCCACCCTCGACTCACGTTTTTCATTTTACGTGGAGGCCCGACTTGCCTTCACGGAATCTGTTGGACGATTAAAGATATCGAAAGATAATTTCTTCTTTCGTTTGTCGACACAAGGGGATGTATATCCTTGTATCGGTCCCAGCACAAGGGTGCGAGACACACACACGATGATCGCTTCTGCTGCTCATCGTGTGTGTCCACAACTATGCGGACCGTGGATCGATCTAATCTACAAGGTTGCAGCTGGTGCAAATGTTTCGATATAGGGGTTGAAGTGTTTGCACGATCAGCGACTATGTAAAGTATTTATGCTGATCGTGCGCATGTTGGTGGCATCTCCACGTAGTCGTATTCTCGATGGTAATTTTCCATTTTGAGAACTCGACTTGCTTGGGCGATCAGCCATATGCCTTCATGTATTTGTCGGTCGGATGGCCGATCGATGTAGGCATGGATGCAAAGGAAAAGATAAAATATTTCCTGCATGTGTGTGGCTGGCGCGTAAAAGTAAATCTCGTTGATATGGTGGGAGCAATGTTGGTTGCTAGGTGATGCAACCAAATTGCATTTAATGTGTGGAAGATACCTGTTACATGAGGGAAATCGATCCGAGACATGTTCAATGGATTGGTTCGGTTCGTGTTGGTTGCGTGGTAATGCAACCAAATTGCCCATAAGGAACATGCCTGTTTGGTGCTGATGGATTTAGCATCAGCAGATATTGTGCTTTTATGGCGTTTAAGGCTTTATGGCTCAACTATAAACATGTGAGTACTTGCTTTCCAGGTTTGTATGCCCTAGGTGGGAGTTTTTACATGGGGTAATGGGAAGATGATTGGTGGCGTTCAAGGGAACCGCCACATTATCACGGTCGTTGCTCGACTGAATTTGCTCAATGTGTGCGCCCTCCTCAGTCATTTTCCCGCTATACCCGTCAATCATGCGCATCAATTCACGTTGAAAGTCAACATCAGGCAAATAAACATAGAGAGTCATTATTTAGCTGAACCACACAAATGTGGAATGCTCTACCTGATTATGTGTTTCATCGTCGGTGTAAAGTCCAGGCATTTAAGACCAATATAAATCGATACCTCCTTTCCTTATCCACTTTCTCCCCTTCCGTTCACACTGTGCTCTGACATTAAAGGGTACTCCAAAATACCCATTTGTGCGAGCGTTTGTGTACAAAAAAAAATGAACATCGCCGGTCTGGCGTGCCTCTTCTTCAAACTGGCGTTGGAGAAAGCAATCTGCGACTCTGGAGTTACAAATAGAGTGACTATTGTCGCTAAGTCCAGCCAGATACTTGCCTACGCAGATGACATCGACATCATCGGTAGATCCGATTCGGCTCTACAGGACTCCTTCACCCAGATCGAGCAGGCGGCACAAAAACTGGGACTGCACATTAATGAGGGGAAAACTAAGTACATGGTGGCAACTTCTGCGAAGAGAAGACCTAACGTTGGTCAAACTATCAGGGTAGTGGAGCACGAATTTGAAGTAGTGCAATCCTTTAACTACCTTGGATCAATAGTATCAGCCGATAACAATATGGAAGAAGAAATACGCGAACGGCTGATCAAATCCAACAAATCCTACTATGGTCTATCAAAGCTCTTTAAATCCCGAAATTTATCCAGAACATCCAAGGTACATTGCATTACTGTACAATACCATGGTTTTACCAGTACTCATGTATGGATCCGAGACCTGGGTGCTCAATAATAGGAACTCTGTACTCATAGCCGCGTTCGGGAGGAAGGTCTTAAGGAGAATTGCTGACCTCGTATGTGAGGGAGACGAATTATCGTCTTCGTACCGAGGAAGTGAAAGAAATATCCGAATGGAAAATTTGTTTACAATTCTACCCGTTCCAAAGCACTTGCTATCGTGGAATCTTACCATTGTTGGCCCAATAAAAAGAAATAAGCCACATATCCCCAGTACCATGGCAGCACATAAATCACGAGCGTAATACTCGACAATTTTTGGTTTTCATGAAAATGTGACGATGTATGTTTTCTTACTTACCTAAAAAACACAATGTGGTAAATCTAATATCGACAATGCAATCGGATATGGCTTTGAGTGATGATGCAAAAAAGAAACCTGATATCATCCATTATTATCATCATCATCATCGACACTACAATCGGGATCCGGTCTTGGCCTTATTTGGCAAGTTTCTCCACCGGTCCCGATTTCGAGCCGATGTCATCAAGTTTGACACTCCCAGGCTTTTGGCGTCCTGGTCTACGGCATCTCTCCATCGCAGACAAGGCTTGTCGTGCTGACGCCTTCCATAAATCCTGCCACAAAGCAAGGTCTTTCCGGGCAGGCTTGTAGGGTAGAAGGTAATGTGTCAAACATGGACACTAGTTCTTTCCTAACCCCGACAAATATCGATGTTAATCCTTTTCACAATTATCCGACAAATGAAAGACACATGAAAATTCTTGTGAATTAGTTTTCTTTATTTAGAGTTTAAAATAGATGCATATAACACTAGCAGCTACACTCGATACTAAACAGGTGATTATTTCCTTATAATACTTGGTATAGATAAAAGAATTGTCCACAATAGCGACACTCGATGATAAACTGATAATTGTCTCTTTATGTTATTTGATAAAGGTAAATTGACCACAACAGCGACACTCGATGATAAACTAATAATTGTTTCTTTATGTTAATTGATATAGATACCATTGTCCACAACAGCGACACTTGATGATAAACTGATAATTGTTTCTTTATGTTACTTGATAAGGGTTAATTGACAACAACAGCGACACTCGATTATAAACTGATAATTGTTTTGTGGCAACTCTAACAGACACACACAAATTCACAAGCAAAAATAGTGAAGAACACGAACGAAAAAATCGAATAAGAAAAATACATCAGAACCGTATATCAAGCGATAAATAAAAAAAATAATTCACACCAGTGGAATATACTCGAGTTTGGAAATCAAATTCTAAGCACGGTCAGTCGCTTTTCAATCGTTTCATCGTGTGTTCAATTCACCTTCTTCACTATCCTTGCTTAACGCAATAGTTTCTTTATATTACTTGATAAAGGTAAAATTGTCCGCAATATCTGCACCCGATTATTTTGAAATTGATAGACCGCACAATGATACCCACGACTCTATTATCTTTGAAATAATTAAACTGCACAGCTCGACTCTTGGTGAAAGATCACTCACGACCCTTGCACACTCTACCGTGGTTGAAATTCGGCTTTCGACGCTTGGTGCATGCGCGCACTTCGGGATAAGAAATCTGACTCCCCGATGCAGTCGACATTAGACTCCCTGTAATGTAAGCTGCGCTATGCTGACCCACTCTCCATGAATGAGGAGGGTTTCCACTGAGTGGGCGAGAGAGGGAGACGTGACATATTCCTTTCAAGATGCAATTGCATCGGAAATTGAATGCAAGGTAGGAAATTCTAACCGTCAGCCGTGCAAACAAATAGTCGCTCGACGGCGGCAGCAAACGGTTGCTCTATTTATTCTAGCAATGGTTTATGCTAAGGAATGTTGTTGTGCCGTTGACAGAAAGAACTTCTTCTGTTTATACTTTAAGTGTACAGAAGCATTCCTTTTCGATAGTCAGCGTGAGGATCGTGGCTGGTCGTTGTTTAGACAATGTATCCCTAGACATGACTGATGCGATGAACATTCCTCGATAGGGCAACGGTTAGTGTAATCGGCCATGCAGATGTACACATACATCCGCGTATATTAGGGCTAAAGCCATGTCATTGTAGGCAATGTATTTTTCGGTGACATCGGTCGACCCAAGATTTGTTTGCCAAGGCAATGGCTAGGGAGGCCATTGTTAGGGTTCATGTGGTGGCACATGTGACATGGTCATGAGTGCGATTGTTTAAATAACAATCGTATTCATGTTTAAGGGCTCCTCAATAGTATAGTGGTTAGTATACCCGCCTGTCACGCGGGAGACCGGGGTTCGATTCCCCGTCGGGGAGCCTCTGGCGCAAGTCTAATGACCTCGCCCGGAAAAAACCAAATCATTATGGGGAATTTAACAAGCCTCGAACAAGGACTTGCTAAATAAGGCCAAGACCGGTTCCTGGTTGTAGTGCCGATGATTGTGTTTAATCCTGTACTCAGTTGATTATTAGAAATTAGTTGCAGCTGTAGGGAACCTAATGGACATGAGGGCAACGTTTGTTTACTCTATTGCCCTCACATGTAGCATTACTTTGGTTATACACAACATGCAACGTCTGATCGGTTAATGGGTCGAGTGCGTGTCACTTTAAACAACACTTGAATTCGCTTGTAGGTAGCCAGCGATGGGCCTTCCTGTATATTGTCGATCGAACGATCGGCCAATGGGTCTGCCGATAAGGCAAGGGTGAACATGTCATGCCGTATATGGGGAAATGTTCCTCAGCTATGCGTATTAACATGCTCGGGTGTTTATGTCGGTTATATGGTGGGAAAGCCGAATTAAATTTCAGGACATGGGTTGGATTTCATGCCATGGCAAGATGGTAATCTTGTGGACTTTTGTTACAGGTATGGATTGTAATGCTTATATACTGTAAGCTGCTTATGAATGGTTCAGGTATTTGCAGGTTGGGGGCGGGCAGATGGATTAGGACGATGGGTGGTTCTTCGGGAATGCTTAAAGAATCCCCACAGGCTCCTCTTCGCTCATTCAAGCTAGGTGTTATTTTCATTGTGTAAAAGAAACGAATTGCTCCAGTTACGATTTGAAAAAATCATATGACACCCGCTTATGAGCTTGCCACTAGCAGGTAATTCACAATTAATCCGGTCAACTCGTGTCATTGTTCTTACACTATGCGGTGATAGAAAATAGAATAGCACAATGTTGAATTATGTTGAGTGAATTATGAATTAGGACTGAAATAGTTTGTTAAGCAAAAATTGTATGAGTGAATTAAGAAATTTGTAAATAATTGAGTGACTGATTGGAAGTATAAATACCCCAGCACTTTTGATAATAAATTAATCAGAAACCTAATGTGGAATTGGATTCAATACTGCGGCGACTTCGCCATGAACTTTCAGCGGGCTACGCTTCGTACAGCAACAGTAGGGAAGTAGGTTTGAGACAGATCCTTCCAACAACCAAATTAGTACATGGCGACTCTGCCAAAATATTACATGGCGATCCTGCTTCATTACCTTGGGTCAATAGTATCAGCCGATAACAATATGGAAGAAAAAATATGCGGACGTATGATAAAATCCAACAAATCCTACTATGGTCTATCAAGGCTCTTTAAACCCCGAAATTTATCCAGAACATCCAAGCTACTACTGTACAAGACCATGGTCTTGTGGGGGTCAAGAAGTATTGTGCCGATCATGGGCACTAGTTCACTTTCTTCCCCACGATGTTGCTCGACGAATATCCATAGAAAATTCCAGCACCAAAAATGAAGAAATGAAATGCACTGATTTTGATTGAATTTTTTTGTTTTTTTATTTTATACTAGGTTTATTGATTCGTATGCACTTATAAGTTAATAGAAATCCCAATGGGTGGAAACATGAACAGCAAAATGTAAGGCACGTCAACACACTAAGGGAGTACGCCACGGTGGCATTTCCGCGAGTTAAAACTGTATGCATTATAAAAACCGAACAATAAAAACTTGCTGACCGAATGGAATTGGAATGGATGTAATTTAAAATCGAATTGTTTTAACTCTTTAATGGGGGTGGTTGTTAGTACTCAAATTGCCGACAGACATGTCTTTCCTTGTGCTTGTGGTGGTCGTAGCGTGTGCACTAGTGTGCACACGCTGCGGTTGTTTAATCGCCACCGATCTGGTAGATGGTTATAAATCGACTGTCTGGAAAAGGGATGAAGTTGGGTAATTTTATTTTTCGCACTTGACAACCAAAATAGAACATACTTCTGCTCTATCATTACCACGTCTGTCGATGTGTGGTGGAAAATCAGTAAATTGATAATCGACGAACATGGGAGAATGAGAGAACTGAAACACGACGTATGATGATCTCGGGGTGGATTTGGTTGTGTGTGCATGAATCAATGTAATTCCGAGCGTCACCCATTGACCTAATTCGGTGAATATGGTGATCTCAGAGTACATTGATCTGTACGAAGACAGAACTGTGAAGGAGAGGAAAATTAAGCTGGTGCTATTCACCTGCGAGAAGAGAGCATTGATCCCTAGCGAATGAAGTGTCTGGAGAAAGTGAAAAGAGCGCCGACTTGGCTAGGGAAATCTGATCATGGGAACTAACTTAAATGCTTTGATAATTTGCCCAGCGGTCGCAAGGTTAAGCAACCGCGTCGGTTGGTCAGACTATGCCGTGCTAACCGACATGATGGGATTTCCTGTGGAAATCTCATGGGTTAGCGAAGTGGGGTTGCCGTATGGCAAAAAGGTAGCTAAACTCAATTATACATTATCTGCATAGGATAATGAGTTTAGATATGCGTTCGTTTAACCGTTTTACAGGTGGAATAGCTTATAAGGGGAATGGGTAGATATGACGCACTGAAAGCGGTCGAAATAAGGTATGGAATTGTGGGTTGGTTCTCCATGTGGTATAGAGAATCCACACAGTCCTACCAATACTCCTACCTAGGTGCTCAATAAAAGGCCCTCTGAACTCTTAGCCGCGTTCGGGAGGAAGGTCTTAAGGGGGATTGTTTGGCCTAGTATGTGAGGAAGGACGATTCCGGAGTCGCTACAACCATGAGTTGTACGCGATATACCTTGAAGCTAATGTTGTAAGAAAAATCAAGCTCGGTAGACTCCGGTGGGCGGGACACCTAGCTTGAATGAGCGAAGAGGTGCAAGCCCGGAAAGTCATTTGTGGCAGGATGTATGGAAGGCGACAGAACGGCAGATCTTGTCTGCGATGGAGGGATGGCGTAGACCAGGACACCCAGCGCCTGGGAGTGCCAAATTGGATGACATCGGCTCGAAATCGGGACCGGTGATGAGATTTACTAAATAAGACCAATACGGGAACCCGGTTGTAGTGCCGATGATGATGATGATGATGATGATGATCACACACGTGATCGAACTATTAAATATATGTTTGTTAAACACGTGCACTCGTGCACGCACATCTGTTTTTTTTTTGTTATTGAACTTGAATACTACACCGGCGGGCACGTACACACTTCACTGTTATTTTCTCTGCGAGGAAGACACACACACACACGTGTACGCGAACACTACCTTTAATATTCTTTGTTGACGAGTCACGATCGATGTAGTTTGTTCAAAGAATTTTTAGATATAAAAGAAAAAAGTCTTCTTGAACTCCAGCATTACCCTCTATAATACCAGGTTTTACTTTTCTGTGTCTAAACTAAATTCATCTTGGTTACACTAATCGACACTTTTACACGAAGTCCATGGCGTTTCGTAAACAAAAATAAAAATATAAGAACACATTCAGCTGAACCAGACTCCCCCCGTTAAGGCGATAATGGCGACGTACTAACTTTTTTTTATTTAACCAATGATTAAAATAGTTTCAGGAAGATTTTGTCAAACCGATAGTAGATTTAAAATCAACACTTTAAACTTTGTAGCAAACAAACAAGTGTGAGACATTTCAGGCACAAGAATGTCGTGCATTATGATAAAATGGCTTTGGTTGCAAAGTTGAATGATAGCGATTTTTCACAAAATTCTAGATGAGTGTTTGTTTTCAAATTGTTGGGGATTTTAAAGAGTAATTTCGTGTAGTCGTGTTCATTGATGTTGTGTTAAGTTTTTTTAATGCTTGCGCAATATACTTCAACCTTTGTATCTGCTTTAAATTTACAATTACAATTCATATGAAATTAGAAAGGCCATACACATGGTGACCTTGTTTTGTTGCCGTAATTCCCTATAGCAGGCATATTCAAAGCTTTAGCTATGGTAAAGAGCCACTGACATTTGTCGCAGTTTTGAATGTAAATTAGTTTCTTATCTGTAGTTGATTTTTTATGTTGTCATCTTCTCAGAAATATGTACCTAAATATAATAACAGTCAGGGGTATCTAAACGAGGCTTTAATCTATTTGAATTCATATTTCTTACATTTAATTTAACTATTGTAGATTAAATTAGGTAATTTTTCTTTCCCTTTATGGTTTGAAATATAATAACAACAGTCGTAATGCATAATATTCAAAAATTAGTTGAAATTAGTTTTTATTGCTACAAAAAGTAAAATTGTTTGCTTTCCGCAGTATTATTTGGTTAATGTCGTCGTTGTTAATAACAACTCTGCAATTAGTAGAGCTATAATAGTCTATAAAACGGCAAATCAAATAAAAGTGGAAGGCACGTGCCCTGAAGGAGTTCTAAATGAGTTAAGAATACTTTGGATTTGCATTTCAATAACGAGGAGATATTATAAACGGCGTTTTGTTAAAAATATTTTTGTTTTACGGATGCACTTGTGTAAACATTAATACCTTCATAATACAAAAAACAAATCAATGCCGCTAAGAAAAGTGAACAAAAAATTCATAGCGATGATAGAATATATAAAACGAAAATAATGAATGTCAATAATTTTACAAGCTGCATGTTTTCATACCAGCGGTCTGAGATAAACTCGTTTTCACGACACTGTACACTTATGATGGCAAAACTAAATAGATAGCGGTCCAATTTTTAAGACGAATAAACAATTAGAGTGGATTTCTTCACAAATTAAAAAATATTTATATAGTTTTTTGTCAATATATTATTTCAATAACGAGGAGATATTATAAACGGCGTTTTGTTAAAAATATTTTTGTTTTACGGATGCACTTGTGTAAACATTAATACCTTCATAATGCAAAAAAGAAATCAATGCCACTAGGAAAAGTGAACAAAAAATTCATAGCGATGATAGAATATATAAAACGAAAATAATGAATGTCAATAATTTTACAAGCTGCATGTTTTCATACCAGCGGTCTGAGATAAACTCGTTTTCACGACACTGTACACTTATGATGGCAAAACTAAATAGATAGCGGTCCAATTTTTAAGACGAATAAACAATTAGAGTGGATTTCTTCACAAAATAAAAAATATTTATATAGTTTTTTGTCAATATATTATTTCAATAACGAGGAGATATTATAAACGGCGTTTTGTTAAAAATATTTTTGTTTTACGGATGCACTTGTGTAAACATTAATACCTTCATAATGCAAAAAAGAAATCAATGCCGCTAGGAAAAGTGAACAAAAAATTCATAGCGATGATAGAATATATAAAACGAAAATAATGAATGTCAATAATTTTACAAGCGAATAAACAATTAGAGTGGATTTCTCAACAAAACATTTTTTTCGCCTCTAACTTGATATTTCAGCGTCTCCGCGTCGACTCGCATCTCACTTTTTACTATCAAAGATCGGTGCACTGAAAAATGCTGTTGTATTAATTTAATTTTCGCCTGTCACGCTGGAGAGCGGGGTTCGATTCCCCGTCGGGGAGCCTCTGGCGCAAGACTAATGACCTTGCCCGGAAAAAACAAATCATTATGGAAAATTTAACAACCCCCAGGGTTTGCTAAATAAGGCCAAAACCGGTTCCCGGTTGTAGTGCCGATGATGATGATGAAGAGCTGCTGTTATGTGGTTATTAAAGTGAAGATACTGATCAAGCCAGAAAACAAGGTATCTAACTGCAGTTTTTACTTAAAATTTAACAAGCCTCAGGACTTGCTAAATAAGGCCAAGACCGGTTCCCGGTTGTAGTGCCGATGATGATGATGTTTAACTCAATTTTCCATCTTTTTATTATAAATTAGTCCCAAACCAATCCTCTCAATACGGGACAATGGGGGAAATTCCATAATCGTGAATTGACCTACACCTCAATCCAACTGGTACGGTCAGTTAAGCGGACGGCTGGCTGTCAGTGGGTCCGCAAACTTTCGAGGGTGTACTGGTGTGTGATCTCTGCCGACCAAGGATTCTCGTCGGAGAAAATCTCTCTAATTTCCACCGATCGAGGAATGTCGCCGGGGAAGCGTTGTGTTCTGAAACACTGAGAAAAGTTGATAAATGAAATGAAAAGAATACCTCTAAACTGAGTAGCAATCCGAACAATAAACGTCCTCCAGAAACCCTCAATAAAACGTGTTGTGTTTCTTGGTTTAGCAATTAACTTTATTGACTGGATTATGTCGATTCTAACGGGATTAGTAATTTATGCAAACGTGTCTGTTTAAGTTTTACGAAGAAAGGTGAAAAGTTTGTTATTTTCCTTGACAACCAAAGAATTTATTGTCAGTCAGCTGGTTGCTGACATTTGTTATTCTTTGGTTGCTAAGGGCTGCATTCAGTTGCGAATTCGCTGGTTTCATCCAGTGCGAATCCGCAACAACTGGACTGTATAAAAGTGGGCTGTCCGCCGAAAAACACCTGAAAACAGATAAACCAATCAGATCTTCCTTAAGTATTCCCGAAGAACCCCACCCATCGTCCTAATCCAACTCCCAGTCCCCAACCTGCAAATACCTGCACCATCCATAAGCAGCTTACCGTATACGAGCATTACAAAGCTCGGTTCAACAATCCATCCTGAAACATAAGTCCATGGCAAGATTGCCATCTTGCCATGGTATCAAATACATAGCATCAATTAAACCATCTCGGTTCATCTGTCATGAACCGATCTGTTACTATGGGCGACCACATGCCAATCAAACACAGGCCAATCCCCCCGAGTGTTCTTGTTCCAACAATCCGTTGGTCCAAAAGACACGCCATGGCAAATCGCTTGCTTGTACAGGTGCAGCCGATTATCCCTGATCGGTTGCATAAGCGATAAACTAGCATCGAATTGGACGTGATCATAGTGTGATTTCCCTAAACAATCTAGCAGTGGTCACGTCCCATGTTTTGTTCACTAATACAAAGCATAGCGCAACTCGCGCCTAACTGCCAAGAGCCGAATTCTTTGCCTGTGTAAATATTCACACTGGAATTCGACCCTTGACTCACTATGGATGAAATGCACAATTGACGTGGATAAATACACAACCGTCATTGTGTAATCATTCCGATCACTAAATCAGGTCCTACACGAAGACAAAACGAAATACATGATTACGACGAGGGCAGGCGGACCTCAGAGAACACATATAAACGTCAGGGGCAAGATATTTGAAAATGTCAAAGAATTTAAATATCTGGGAACGATACTGACGAGCAGAAACGAAACGTCAAAGGAAATTAACAAAAAACTACATTCCGGCAACGCTAGTTGGCATGCAGCCAGTAAACTCTTAAAATCCAAACTGCTATCACGTAATATAAAGCTCCGTGTCTATAGAACCATAATCATGCCGATTGCTCTATACGGATGCGAAACATGGGCTCTCACAAAACGGGAAGAGAACAAATTCCGCGTATTCGAGAATAAAGTTTTAAGGGGTATATTTGGCGGCAAATATGACGAGGAGTCAGGACAATGGAGGAAACTGCACAACCACGAATTGGAAGAGCTATACCGCAAACCTACAATAGTGAGAGTAATCAAGTCGCGAAGATTAAGATGGGCCGGACACGTAGCGCGAATGGGCGATGATAGGACTGTGCATAGAATTCTTGACGGTAAACTAACGGGGAAGAGACCGACAGGACGGCCGCGACAGAGATGGGAGGACAATGTTAGATTGGACCTCGAGGAGATCGGATCGAATGATCGAACGTGGAAGGAGAGCGCACAGGACAAGGAACAATGGCGGAGCCGAGTCGGTGAGGTCATGAACTTCCGGTTTCCTACAGGCCAGTAAATAATAATAATAATAATCAGGTCCTACGGTATAGTTCTCGTAAACAACCCTCGCACCATTAGCTAAGGCAAACAAACTCGCATCTTGGCGTTTGACCCCCGAAATATCGTTTCTGTTGACATAATACTCAGAAATCTTATCCTGCATCAACGAATCGCTATTTTAATCATAACAATCTTTTTCGGACGCTATACTAGTGACCGTCTATTTGCACAGCTGACCTATTTGGATTCAAATATCGTTAGTCAGTTTTGGTTGTCGTTTTTCCTTATTCGTCTGCAGCCGATACATGTAACACTGATCTTCCCCATGTACATGCCCTCTTCCTGTTTGTGTGCATCTCGAATAGTGATATCCACGCGAAACAACATCTAGAATCGTCACAGAGTCAGATAGTAACTTTTGAACCGCGCACACGTACCGGGGACGTTGCGTGAGTCAAAATGCATCCCCAGTTGGAGGAAGTACGCACCACCGGAGTCGTGTGTCTAATTTCGAAGAATAATCGAAGAATTGAGACATCTTGCTTAAAACAATATGTGCGTGTCCTTCGGTGTCTCGAATATATTCAAGCTTACAAATTGGCGTCTAATAATCTGCACTTTGGTCGGTGTGCGTGTGTGTATTTGTGCTGTTTTTTATTATATGTGTAGTGTGTCAGCGCTAGACTCTATGGGATGGGTCCAGGAACTCAACTAAAGGGTAAGTTTGTCTTTTATATCATCCCATACCTTCATGTGCCATTGTCCTGCGAGCCGCTATTGTGTATATTGCTATTGTCTCGATAGAGTGAATCGGGCAATTAGTGGTCCATCATGGCGTTTTCCCAGGAAGCGAGTCGTTAGTTGTTGATTCTTATTGTGTCTCAGCTGCATTGGACTCCATCAAACAATCGATCCTTCCTCCTTGCCGTAAATGCTAATTCGAAGAAGATGTCTTATTATAAAAAGGTTTAACAGTATTCTCAAGAACACTCTTCAAAAGACCAGACTTCATAACAGCACTCTCAATTGGAATAGTCTTGAGAAGAATTTATCTGGAAAATGTTAGTAAGTTTTAATAAGAATAATTTTATCAACAATATTGGTAAGGAGAGCCCCTATAAGTATAGTCTTAATAAACGTTCATAAGAACAGCTTCAATAAGAACCGTCTTAATGTAAACAGTGTTCATAGGACGGTTTAATTTTTTTTTTTTTTTACACTAACGCGTGCACAAAAGGGAATTTTGAAGTAACCCTAAATGTCAGAGCACAGTGCGAGCGGATGGAGAGAAAGTGGATAAGGAAAGGAGGTGTCGATGTATATTGGTCTTGAATGTCTGGACATCACAACGACCAGGAAACACATGATCTGGCAGAAGTTTCCACATTCGTGTAGTTCGGCTAAAGAATGACTCTCTATGTTTATTTGTGCGCCTAAAGTCCACTTTCAACGTGAACTGATGCGCATTCACAGATTGACGGGTATCGCCGGAAAATGTCTGAAGGGGCGGAACACATTCAGCAAGTTCAGTTGAGCAACGACCGTTGTAATACCTATAAAGAAGAGATAGGCATGATACGTTGCGCCTGTGCTCTAAGGGCGGAATTGATCGACTTACGGCTGGATCCCCAATAAGTTTCACTGCTCGTATCTTTTGCATCTCTTAAGGAATCCCGTACATTTGGCTTCACTTTTCGCAGCTTCAAATATGTGGTCATTCCAGTTAAGAGTCGAATTAATTCGAGTGCCGAGGATTGATAATTCCTTGGCTTCGTCGATGCAAGTGCCGTTCATAGACAGTATATTTACTTGGGGTTCACCTTTGACGACAAGAGGCAGCACTGAGTTTTTATGGCGTTGAATTCTACTCGGTTAGATAATCCCCACTGATAAATCTTGTTGAGGTCTGAATTCAATGTGTCAAGCATAAGTTGCTGGTTGGTAGTGACTTTCGAAGAGTTTGGACGGGAATGTTCTTATGAGTATGAGAAACTCAACGTGCTATCATCAGCAAACGAGTGAATTTGGTTGTGAGTAATTGTTGCGGATTCGCCCTTAACACAACCTGCGAATTCGCAATTAAATCTGTGGCACCACCTGAATAAGATATGTGGCATCACCTTAAACAATGCCAGCAATCAGCTGACATTTGTGAAGTTTCTGTTGGTTGTCACTTGACAACCATTTTTACTTTTATATCTCTCTTCTTCGTAAATCGCTTGGCGACTCCAGTTCGTAATTTGTAATCTCTAAAAATCTAAGAAATCCGACAAAATAAAGACGATATTTCTAATCGAGATAAAGAGCCACATTATTTCAAGTATCGGGAGGTTAAAATTTGGAATCAAGGTAATCTTTTCAATTTAACCAATTTATTAAGAATTAATTCCAGCATTGACCAATTGTGCCGGACGTCATTCCCACGGAACCAGCATCGTTGTATGGCAAGAGAACGAATCATTGTTCTTAACGCCATTTCTTTAGCCCATCAACACAACCCATTGGTTGGTGGACGATTTGCAGAACGCAAATCAAACAGTAATTGACAAGAGATCATTTATAAAGATGAGGAAGAGAGTGGGCGAGAGTAACGAATCCTGGGGAACACCTGCATTAATTTGATGGGAGACAGATTTGACACCATCAAGAACCACTTGTATTGAACGGCCAGAAAGATAGTCTCCTATCCATTAGATCAGGGTATTGTCCACTCCATATGAATGCAATTTTGACAAAAGGGCTGGATGCCAAACTCACTCGAAGGCTTTTGAAAATTCCAATGCGACTACCTTGCTTTCACCGGTAAGGTACGCCATCAGATCTCCTGTGGACCTGTTGCACAGGAGCACATGTTTCCTTTGGGTTTGATACTCTACTCGGTGTGGATTAAAGGTTCTCATGACAAGCAGAATCGTGTCTGTCATTGTGTATATTATAGAGTCAACATCGTTATGGAGAAACAATAAGACCAATTTAAGCTCCCAAAAAAGTCGTTCAGACCTTCCTAGTTGGCTTTCTCATAGGACCGCACTGTTCTCTTGGGAGTTTTCTCGTTAACGTTGCTGTTAGTTAGAGCAAACTTAGCTGACACTACACAGTGTTCGGAAAGGCCTAAGGGCGAAGAAACTTCAATTGTGTATATGTTCGGTGGTGAGAAACAGGTCCAGCGTGTTGGCGGAATGACGATTTATATCTGGTACACGTGTTGGCTCATTGACGAGTTGAGTTAAATTATGTGAATCAGCAAAGAGTTGGACGTATTGACCTTCAGGTGTTGCGTATTCGGAGTGACGAAGCCACTGGATATAGGGTCAAGATCCTACGAGGATGGGCTGAAAAGTTTCCGACCTCACTAAGATACAAGACATTTTTTTTTTAAATTTATTTTTATTTCTTTGCATAGTCTCCTTGTAACTCTACACACTTCTCCCAGCGATGCTCCCATCTCTCTTACCGGTCCAAATAGTTCTCGGCGTTTTTTTTTGCAAAATAATTATTCACGAAGGTGATTGTCTCCTCATTTGACGAAAATCTCTGTCCTCCGAGCGTGATTTTTAGATTAGGGACAAAAAAGAAGTCGCTTGTGGCTAGATCTGGTGAGTAAGGTGGATGGTCAAGCAGTTCAAATCGTAATTCGTGGATTTTCGCCATGTCAACCGCTGAGGTGTGAAACGGCGCGTTGTCTTGGTGAAACAGGATTTTTTTTTCTGCAAACGTGGACGTTTTTCCGCAATTTATGCCTTCAGTTGGTCAAGTAATGACGCGTAGTATGCTTCTGTTATGGTTTTTCCTTTTTGAAGATAATCGATTAAGATAACTCTACGACTATCCCAAAAAACAGTCGCCATCGCTTTCCCAGCCGAAAAAACAGGTTTTTTCTTTTTTTGGAGCCGATTCCCTCTTTGCAGTCCACTGTTTTGATTGTATTTTTGTTTCGGGCGTATAATGGTGTATTCAAGTTTTATCGACAGTAATTAATCGGCGCTAAAACCCGGATTTATTGCGCCTAAACTTCGCCAAAAAAGAGTTGGAAATGTTCATTCGAAAACGTTTTTGGTCTAACGTAAGCAAACACGGCACCCAACGCGCGGACAACTTTCTCATGACTAAATCTTGATTTAGTATGAGACAAACACGTTCTTTGGACATTTTCATAGCCTCTGTTATCTCTCTCATTTTAATTCGGCGGTCGTCTAGCACCATTTGGTGAACTTTAGCGATGTTATGCCAGTTGTTGCAGTTTTTGGACGTCCCGAACGTTCACCGTCTTCCAAGCTCTCACGGCCACGTTTAAATTCAGCTGCCCAAAATTTCACAGTGGTAAATGATGGTGCAGAGTTCCCATACACAGAGTCCAACTCATCTTTGATTTGCGTAGGCGTATTGCCTTTCAAAAACAAAAATTTAATGACAGTTCGACACTCAATTTTGTCCATTTTCACAAAAACACACATCGATACACTCAAACGATTGTCAAATAAAAACTACGCATCCAAAATGGCTGCAATTTTGGTGAGTAACTGTTAAAACATTCAAAACTACATTCACTAGGTTCTATTGACGAGTGCTGCTATTTTCACGTTGGGGTCGGAAACTTTTCAGCCCACCCTCGTATCTATAGAATCAGACAGTGCATCAAATTCATTACAGGATGCGTTTCTATCCAAATTTCGGCTTCTGTGAAGAAAGCAGTAATGTATGATATGCTTACGAATGTGAAGTTTTTGTCACGAATTAAATTTTGGATTGGAGCAGATGGCATATCGTGGCAGAAACTAATAAGCAATATCTTTTCCTATGTATGTCGCTAGACCCCGATGTGGAAACAGAAGCACTAAGTTATAACCAGGTAGACTGTAATCGGAAATATCTGTATTAGTTATTACCTGGGTTTGGCTAAGTGCAAGGATAGTTGGTTTCTGGTTAGAAACGTAGGCAGACACAGAGGAGAAATTGCATGTCAGGCCGAGAATGTTGCAACAATCAACGCGAAATTTCCGTTCCATCGAAATGGCCCTACACAGAAAACGAATACCGCCTTGGGAAAGGATGCAAGCCAGAACCAGCGATAGATAAGCGAAAGCCCCTGTAGTGGTGCCCCACTAAAGGTGTTATGCCCTTGTAGTATGTGCTCCACTAGATCCGTGTCGAAATCCAGGTCACATCCCTTCCATAACGTACATTATGCCACTAAGCCATCAAAAGCTCTCCAAGAATTATAAATCAATCGACGGTATCGATGGCTGGGCGACGCAAATAGAGGTGTGGAAAAAAGAAAAACGGACAAAAGGAATGGAAAGGGTAGAGGGTTTTCCCGTCCTGGACAGCAATCGCGTGTATATCTTCGCACTTTCCAAAGCACTAAGCCGCATGTGTGGAGTTCTCTTTGTTGCTTAGGATTCCACAGTAAGACTTCCCGCGCGAACAGTGACATAATAGATAAAGATGAGGTACATGAGGTCATTGATGCGCTCAAACCAAAAAACGCTATCCATTTCTGAACACGGATAACCCCCAGAACGATAATGCAATTAATTGCACATTTCGGCATAACCATTAAACCACAAAAAGCAATTAATTGCATATTTCGGCACGAATAATAAATCGCATAAAAGTAATTCACTGCATATTTCGGCACGATTAATGAATCACAAAAAAGTAATTGCACAAAATTAATTGGGTTAATTCGCAATTGCGGATGTTGAACTGTGGCGCAAATCGATGAAGATATATTGGCTGACGCCGCAGTACAGCGCAATTGCGAATTGGAATTGAAAAGCAAAAATTAGGTCATAGCAAATCGAAATTGCATTATCGTCATCGGGAGGTGTTGACCCGGGAGGAGTTAGTGAGAGGTGAATCGTAAAAGGAATTGGAGTCAGAGGTTGATCGGAAAAGTAGTGGCAAGCTAGTGAAGGAAGAGCGGTGTTTCGAAGATAGTGCGGTACTAGGTAGAATAACATCTTTAAGAAAAATCGTTAAGAGACAGAAAGGTAAAACAATAAATGCTGTTCAATGAAAGAAAACAATCAGAGTGTGAAACTACGAAATAGTGAATGTTAAACAAGTTATGTAAATTAAGATACATCAGAAATAAATTATATCTGGAAGGGAATTGTAAAGTAATCAGTGACGCAAATAGTCCAGTGTAATAAAAGGATACAAGGAGAATAATAAATGCTGTAGAATAAAAGAAAACAAAGTGTAAACTACGAAATAGTGAATGTTAAACAAGTTATGTAAGCTAAGATACATCAGAAATAAACTATATCTGGAAGAGAATTGTAAAACAATCAGTGACGCAGTCAGTCAAATGTAATTAAAGGATAAATGGAGAATACCAAATGCAGTAAAATAAAAGAAAATAATTAAAGCATAGACGATCAAATAGTGGATGTTAATCAAGGTATAAGTGCTAAGATACATTAGAGCTAAACTATAACCAGAAGAGAATTGTAAAGAACATAGGAGAAAACAAACTCCATAAGGTAATTAAACTAGACAATAACAATTGTAAAACTAATAACTCTTGTGATGACAATAAAAGAAAAGAAAGTGAAAAAAGAAAAAAAAAGTAAAATAAAGACTCTGTGTTTTAAGTTATCAGTGATTGGTATAAAGCAGGTTTTAGTCGTCGTTTCCTCGGTGTCGTGAATCTTTTGTTTCGACGGATACCAACAAACCATAACTCGTGCTTTCTCGTCGGCGGTCAGAACTCGACTGAGTTGTAAAAGGTGTATGAAAAATGCCGCACCGTCTGCAAATCTTTATCGATCACAACTCTGATCACATCGAAAAATATGTGAACGTTTATTTACAAGGCTGACGCAAACGGAAAGAACATAATATGAATCCTTATGCTGGATTCTAATCGTGAACTCATCCATTGGTTCTGGGAACCAGCATTTTGGTGTCGTGCCACTTCTTGTTCACATAACAATGCATATTGATCTTATTGAATTCTGATCTAAAAATCTGTAGAAAACACGACAAGAGAACAAAAGCGCGCTTTCATTGTACTGTGTTAAACGCGATAAAAGTACTCGTAAAGTATATCTAAATAATTAATTAATTAAACACGAGAACAAAAGAAACTAATAAAATCAACAAAACATTAAAATATGAGTACCCGACTGACTTTCAAGCCGACAACTTGTCTTACAGTCTTGCTCGTGCTATTCTCAGTAATTACTTCTACTGTTATATTAACAACAATTGTCACAACCCATTATCTGGTTTTCTTGTTTTCTTTGCCTCGTGTTCCGCATACATAAAATTTGAACAAGTGTTAAAACCGCTAAGTTATGGCCCCTGGGCCACGTGTCTTAAACAAAATTAAGCGTAAACGGTTGCGTTACGACCCCGGTATTGGAGGCCAAACTCCTCCCGATAAACTCACACAAGTGAATAATAAAGTGCTAGAGAAATCCAAAAGGTGTTCAAACACTAACTTTTTCCAACCACTTCAAAGTCTGATGGAGGACTCACCTGAAATGGATTCCACCAACGTCGATCAGTGCGCAGAAGTTACTAAAGAAACCGTACCGCCAATTGTGGTGTTAAAATCAACTAGTGCGAAAGTGCGTCATATTTTGAGTAACATTAAAATAGACAACTACTTAATTAAAAACATATCACTTGGACAAAAAATATGTTCCCCAACAATGGACATATACTCGTACAACAAAATTAGAACCGAACTCTTGCGGTTAAAATGTGAGTTTTTTTCCCCACTCGCGAAAGGAAAATCGTCCATTAAAGGTAGTGTTATCCGGATTAGACCTGATTAGCAATGATATAATAAAAAATGAACTAGTTACACTCGGGATTAAGTGCCTAGATGTTAAAACCATCACATTAAATTCGTCAACAAAAGCCCTTTACAAACATTACATTGTCTACATTCAAAGCGGTACTATTAAATTAAATGAACTCAAACGTAACTACTCTACTTTATTTAAAACGATCGTTCGATGGGACTTCAAAAAACATCATGCAGGTAAGGTCACACAATCTCATAATTGCCAGCTTTACGGCCACGGCTCGATGCATTGTCACATAAATGTTTCTGTTCGGGAAACCACAAAACATCCGACTGCAAAACGAATGAGGTCATCAAGTGTGCAAATTGCAGTGGGCCACATAAATCCACCGATCCTGAATACATTAGCCGAAAGCAGTACCTTGACATTCGCCGCAGATTATCCCCACGTGGACGTGGTACAGGAAATACAACGTTCCTACAGCCTCCGAGTGACAAACAGCAGCCACTGCCTGACGGATTATCCATTGATAATTTTCCTCTACTACCACAATCTGTGCGTCCACCTTCACTTCCTTCATCCACCCGGGCTTCTGGCTTCCATCAAACACAGCAACCTTCCAACAATGATACGACACACACTAAGAAAAATCCGTCTGAAACTATAAATAATGATAACTGTTCTCATTTAGCGAGATAAACTCTCTTAATAAAGTTGTAACCAAGCTTAGTGCTTGTCAAACTAAAGCTGACCAATTTAACGTCATTACCTCACTAGCTATTAAGTATATATATTCGGAAAAATCATGTTAAGAAAGCCTCTTAGCATCATAACTTGGAATGCGAGAAGCATCAAAAACAAACAGCATGCATTTTTTAGTTTCTTGATAAATTTTAATATTGGCATTGCACTTGTTTCAGAAACCTGGCTCAAACAAGACATTTCTTACTCTCATCCAAATTACATATGTTATCGCCTAGACAGGGTACATGCTAGCGGTGGAGGTGTCGCCATTGTTGTGAAAAAATTTATAGAACATACATTGCGTCCTTCATTGCACCTTCAATTAATTGAGGAAATTAGTATTGATGTAACACTAAGTGATAACTCCAAGGTGAGTATTTTTTCGGTCTATTTCCCTGGAGGAGATGGAAACATTGAGAAATCTACTTACTTTAAGCGGGATCTGCAAAAGTTGTATAGAATCAACACTCGAAACAAGGTAATTATTGGTTGTGATCTAAACTGCAGACATCAGTCGTGGAATTGTCTTAGGGCAAACTGCTGGGGTAACATTTTACTAGATGTTACTGAATCCAGCCCAAGTTTTTCCATACTTTATCCACTTCTCCCCACCTATATCCCATCGGCTGCTATCAAGAACCCCTCAACTCTCGATCTATATATCACTAATATTCCAAATTACTGCACAGTACCATTAACTCTAAATGCGTTAAGTTCAGACCACCTTCCGATCAGCCTCACACTGAATCATACAGTAGTTGTAAATCGTACCAGTTTATACCACAACTATTCCGCCGCCAACTGGAAGTGTTATAAATCGTATATAAACATGAATTTGGTTCTAGGTGATACCAGCCTAAATTCTATAACCTGCAGCGAGCACATTGATATCCTATGTAACAATTTTGTTTCTGTTATCAATAGAGCGGCCGATCTTGCGATACCTAAATGTTCCACTGCTCCAGTTAATAAGGCACCGCTTCCTGAAAATATCGTACATCTGATTAGGCTACGAAACTCTGAAAGAAGAAAATGGCTTCGTTATAGATTCGATTGTTTTCTAGTTAATGTTAAAGTCTTAAATAATATCATTAAAAACGAAATCTCAGCATATAGGAACAAGTGTTGGAATAAACACCTTTCCTCTCTTGACAAAGCAAGCAAACCGTTCTGGAAAATATCAAAAATTATGAAAAAGAGAGGGCCAAGTATTCCCCCGTTCAAAGTTCACTACAAGTTGTTTATTTCTTCAGTGGAGAAATCGAACCTACTTGCTAACACGTTTAGTAACAACCACTCCATATCGATGCATCTAAGCGACGCGTATACTGAAGCTGAAGTTGCTAACACTATCCATGTACTTTCTCAAACACCAGCTGAAAGTACTTACGCAACTAATATTACCAAAGTTAAAGAATTGATAAAAAAATCGAAATCAAAAAAGGCTGCTGGTCTTGATAATATTAACAACAAATTAATTAAAGCACTTCCACCTGCTGCAAGTAACTATTTAACGTTCATTTTCAACGCTTGTCTTAAGAGTTGTTATTTTCCGGACTATTGGAAAACAGCAAAAGTAATACTTATCCCGAAACCCGACAAACCAAAGAACAGCCCCGAAAGCTACAGACCTATTAGTCTACTTAACTGTCTAAGTAAGCTCTTAGAAAAAATCATTAAGGAAAGGATTGATCGTTTTGTGGAAGACAATAACATCTTACCAAACTTTCAGTTCGGTTTCCGTAGTGGTCACAGCACAATCCACCAAGTCTTGCGCATTAAAAACCACATAGCTGGTAAATTTATCGACAAGGAGTCAACGGGACTGGTTCTTCTAGGCATCAAAAAGCCTTTGATACGGTATGGCACGATGCCTTGATTTATAAGCTACTGAAGCTTAAGCTGCCAATGCCGCTTATCAAAATTATCCAGAGCTTTCTTCGTTCGAGAAAATATGTTGAGAGTATAGGAACCGACATATCCTCTACTCACCAAATCCACTATGGTGTAACCCAAGGCTCGGTCCTTGGTCCTGTGGGGGTTCTCTACATCACACAGAACCAACCCACAACCCTAACCTGCAACATGCAAAAATCAATAACCCAATAGCATATACTCCCAAATCTGCAATAAAATACTTTCCAAACCCCCAAGAGAATATAATTCAATCGAATATATTCTAATCACCACCACATCCATTTCCCCAAAACTGCGTCAGTCAATTATCTATATTTCCTCAACGCAACCAAGCAATCCACATTTCCCCGAAATTCGTATGCCATAGCAAACGCATATTCAAATCCTCAACGGAACATCAGCAAGTATACCAAGCCGCACACATTTCTCCGAAGTTCATATGCCTTAACAAAGCGTATATCCAAATCCTCAACGGAACATTACCAACCAACTAAACCGCGCACATTTCCCCGAAATTATTTCGGTTAACATTTCTATCTAAACGATATCCCTTGCTTGCACCCAAGCCATTCCAATTTCCTCCGAAAATGCATGCCCATACTCGCTCGCGTCGCCCAAACCAATTTCCCGGTACACCCAACCAACGAAGTCAACCCAGCCTGTACGGCCAGAATTCGCTGGAACTGAGTTCTTATGCGAGCATAGCAACCCGTCCACAATTCCTCGTAATTCGCAGCGAGCCTAGTTTTACTATGACGCACCGCCACGGTGCAATGAATGAATCGTTTTCATTCATACCCAGTCGTTATCCAACCGCCACCGAGCGCACGTCGCCCCTTTATTACCCCGAGTCCCGGGCGTTGAATTTCCTTACTAACTGAGTCCCATCTGTAATTCGTACGTGTTTCGAAAACGCTATTGAAAGTTATGTGCCCGTCTATATTAAGAGTAGGACCAACTGTGCTTAAAGAACAAATTCTGTAAATCGAAACCATTTAGCATCGAATGTGCGCTGTCGGTATGCGCTGACATAAACAATAAAAAAAAAATCATCGCAAACAACCAATCTGGCCAGTGCGTTTTTATTCTGCATTATTCTCCGGTGAACGATTCTTACCGTGGAACTTCACGTCGGGGAGTTAGGTGAAACCGTGCCCGTGTCTTGGCATACAACCTACCACCCCCACAGTCCCATATTATTCACATTGTTTGTCGCAGATTTACCATGTCTAGGTGAAAACATTCAGGTAGCTATGTTTGCCGATGATACGGCCATTTTCTCTTCGGGTGCCTTATTCACTAACGTCTACAACTCTTTGCAAGCAGCTCCTGACAAACTAGCAGTATATTACACGAAATGGAAAATAAAAATAAATGGCAATAAGACACAAGCTGTCTGGTTTTGGAGATGTAGGAAACACTGCTACCTACCAAATGGCACTAAACTCAGTATGTGTGCAGTTGATATTGATTGGTCCGAAGACTGTAGATCATCATCATCATCGGCACTACAACCGGGATCCGATCTTGGCCTTATTTAACAAATCTCTCCACTGATCCCGATTTCGAGCCGATGTCATCCAGTTTGGCACTCCCAGGCTCTGGGCGTCCTGGTTTACGCCATCCCACCATCGCAGACAAGATCTGCCGCGCTGTCGCCTTCCATACATCCTGCCACAAATGACTTTCCGGGCTTGCACCCCGTCGCTCATTCAAGCTAGGTATCCCACCCACCGGAGTCTACCGAGCTTGATTTTTCTTACAACATTAGTTTCAAGGTATATCGCCTACAACTCATGTTTGTAGCGACTCCGGATTCGTCCTTCCTCACATACGGGGCCAACAATTCCCCATAAGACCTTCCTCTCGATGGAATTATTAAATCTTCTTATTTAATTACAAAAACGTTTGCAGTTTATTTTCTTACGACTTTCAAAATATTCTAAATACTAGCTATATCTTAACACGTCAGTCGATGAAACCTGACTCCCGATTCCACCGTTCGCCTGTATCCCTTTTCCAGTCATCTTTTGTTGTTTCTCCAATTTCTTATCTCACACTTCATTTGGGTCGTGGGATCGTTTTGATAATCCTGGTCGATGGTTGTTTGGACAGCTTCGTCATGTCGGGTGCAGCATTGAGTCCTATCTTCAATGCTGAAAGTTTATCTGTTGCATTGTTCGGACAGATGCAGCAGTAAATCTTATCTTCAATGTTGATCACGTTGGAGGTCATCATTTTTATTACATTGTGATGTAAGTTTGTGATGAATCTTATTTTCTAGTTGGGAGTTGGGTGTGTTAACTCTCCCCTGGCTTAGAATAAAACGTCCTCGTTTTCACTGACTTATGTGTCCCTTCTCCAAGAGTCGTAACTCCCTTTCGTAGGTTTCTTGAGATTTCCTCCTTTGGATCAGTTGTTTTTTTCTTGATAGTGGTTGCATAACCTTCTCGTTATAAGGTGATTATTAGAAGGGATACACGACAGATGGAGCTTTTCACTGGATTTTCTTCGACTGGGATAAAAAAAATGTGGAAATTTCCCGGCTGTTTGTGAACTTAGTTTCAGGATTTGATTTTTGTAATTTGAATACTTCAAAATTTTCGTAATGTTTCCTCGTGATTATTGTCTTAAGTTATTTTTTTACATTTGGGTATATGATTCCATCTATATTGACTGTGCTACTGAACTGGATTAAATTTGGACCATACAGGGTTTTATTATTCACAATATGTTCATAGTCTTGTAGTATATGCCCGTTTTCTAATTCTTTAAATGAATCATTGTTTTTTTTGTTTTATTAGGGTACATTGGGCTGGTTCAATATTTAAAATCTTAATTGTACAGTAGTCTGTTGTTTATACATATACGAGGGTTGCCTTTTATATTTCGGGATTAGAGAACAAAAACAAATATTGATCATCGAAAATCACTTTATTGTTTTTCAAAATATTCCCCATGAAGATCTATTCGCTTTTGCATGCGTTTGAACCTACTGTCAAAGCACTTTTGCCACTCTGATTGAGGTATCTCCAACACATGCATTCTGAATGCAGCAACCGCTTCTTCAGGTGTCGAAAAACGTTGACCTCTCAGTTTGTGTTTTACGTACGGGAATAAAAAGAAGTCATTCGGTGCCAAGTCAGGACTATACGGCGGATGACCCATCAAATCGATGTTTTGGGTGCTCAAAAATGCAGTTGTCGCAGCCGATGTGTGAGAGCTCGCATTGTCGTGGTGAAGAGTGATCCGTCTTCGGCGGTTGGTTTTCCTAATTTCTTGGAAGACAACTGGCAAACAAATGGTTGTGTACCACTCAGAATTGACTGTTCTGCGTTGTTCTAGTGGTACGGTTGCAACATGTCCAGTTTTTCCGAAAAAACAGGCGACCATTTGCTTGGAAGTGCTTCGTGCGCGAACAACTTTTGTTGGATTTGGCTCATCTTGAAACACCCAGACAGTCGACTGCTGTTTACTTTCGGGCTCATACGCGTAAATCCACGATTCATCACCTGTCACGATGTCATAGACGTGTTTCGAACCACCGCGACCGTATTTTTTGAGCATTTCTTTCGACCAATTGACACGAACCTTTCTTTGGGCGATTGACAAATTGTGTGGGATCCAACGCGAACAAATTTTTTTGACAGTCAAATGTTTATGCAATATTAGATGTATGCTGGTCCCACTAACGCCTAAGGTTGTCTCAATCTCACGATAGGTCACATGACGATCTTCCAATATCAGTTCGCGCACAGCATCAATGGTTTTCGGAGCAACAACTGATTTTGGACGACCTTCACGAAATTCATCTTGGAGTGAACTACGACCACGATTGAATTCACCATACCATCGATAAACACTGGTCCTTGATGGAGCTTCATCGCCAAAAATTGAATTAAGTTCATCCATGCACTGATGCTGAGTTAATCCACGCCGAAAGTTGTAAAAACTAATCGCACGAAAATGTTGACGATTTAATTTCATTTTTGGGCCGAGATGAATCTTTTAAGTTACTGTAAACAACACAAATAGCGCTCGTATGTCAAAACGTTCTGAGTGCGTATAAACTCAAAAATGTCCAACTTTACGACAGAGCTGTCAATTGCCGGATTGCAACACTAGGGTTGCCAAATCCTAAAACATAAGAGGCAACCCTCGTATAACTACCAATATTATTTTTACAATTAGATACGTGAATATAAGTCAAATGGTTACAGTATGCGATCTTAGATGCTAGGTTTATACTTAGTGGCTAACATTGGATGTTTGTATATAATGGCTATAAGGCCCTTAAAGTAACATGCAATGATTTTAGAATATTCCATGACGTGTATTGTATGATAGGTAAGTTCGTATTTCTATGATGTCGTCGTGGTCTAGAGTACCTGTGATAAATTGAAATATGGTTCCCAAGAAATTTATACCTCTTTTGCTCCTGGTCTGGTGTGGTATCAACTGGGATTTTATTGATAAGCATGGTGAGAATTATCTTTGGCTGCATGGTTGTGAGCGGATATTGTCCTTGTGAACTTGGAGACTTCGATTTGTGGTTACTGTGTTTCCTTTGTCTTCTCGTACTATGTGTTCAATAAACCTGTCGGTATTTTTATTTCGGCGTTTGGATTTCACGTAAATTATTTCTCCTGGTTTATAGATTTTTTCTGTGCGGTTTTTATTGAAATAGTTTAGGAGTTGCTTTTGTTTTACTTCTAATTTTTCCTTGATGTCCAGGTGCGCCGCTCGGTTGAAAAACACGTCCTCGGGTTTTCTTCCAGCCACAGTGAATTGATTGATTGTACTGTTTGACTGCGTCGAAAATATAATCTTTACATTCGCCTCCGTTTGCTTTTGTTTATGCCCGGACTATCTCTATTACTGTAGAATGGGCGCGTTCTACTTGGCTGTTGGATGTGGAATGATCCGTGGGGACTCTTATGTGTATCACGTCGTGTCGGTCGTAAATGTTTCTGGCATAATTACTAATGAATATTGATTCGTTATCCGTCGTGAGATATCTTGGGCCTTGGTATGTAAAAACTTGAGATAAGAGTTCGTCTAGGACTAAGTGGGTATTTAATTTATCTGGAATGTGGCGTAGGTGTAGGAATTTTGAGTATCTGTCGATGGAGCTGATGTAGAATTCGTTGTTCATATGAAATAGGTCTTTTTGCAGTTATTGTGAAACTTTGCTTGGTATTGGTGTGGTGCCGATGATATGGTTGTTGGGTTTCCGGTCGTATTTCGTGGTCATACAGACCTTGCAGTTGGTTGCGTATTTCTTGCAATCTTTATCTATGTTGGGCCAATAGTATTTTTCATAAATCTCTAGTTTATTATTCCTATGATTTCGATGAGCTCTTTCGTGGATAGTTTTGATTATTTGAAGTTGTTCGTTAGGTTCGGTTACGTCTTTTAAGAATGTTTGTGTGAGAACAATTTTGTAGTTATTGAATGTTTTCTTTATCTTATCTCCGTATTGGAAAATTGTTTCTTCGTCAATTTTTACTGCATTAATTACATTGGGGTTCAGTATCTTCGTTAGGTTGGAAATTAAGTTTTCTTCGTTTTTGAAATTAATTATGTGTCTTGAGTTTTTAAAAATAGTATGTGATCGTAGGTCATTAGATAATGTTTTAGTTAGAATTATTTGATTTTTATATTTGTTGAGTGCTTGTGGGCTTCTTTCAAATTGATCAATAGGTGAACTTACTGTGGAATGATCTGAACATGAGGTTGAGTTTATTTGTTGGCGGGATAGTGCGTCTGCTACAACGTTTTGATTTCCCGGTTTATAGACGATTTTTGTTCCAAACTCTTCGATGAAATTCTTCCATCTTTTTAATTTTGTATTAGGGTTCTTCTCTGAGGTTGCGAATGTTAGTGATTGATGGTCGGTATAGATAGTTCAATTAGTTATTCCATATAGTAGATTTCTTAATTTCTGAAGTGCCCATACGATAGCCAACAATTCTTTTTCATTGGTAGAGTAGTTCTGCTCGGTAGACGTTAATGTTCTTGATATGAAGGTGATAGGGTTTCGTCCCTGGCTTAATACAGCTCCTATGGCGAAGTTACTCGCGTCCGTAGTGAGGTCGAAGGGTTTTGAGTAATCCGGTTGATATAGTTCTACCTGTGCCCTTAATTCTTGTTTTATTTTGTTGAAGGATTCTTTAGCATTTCCATCGAACTTAATTGGCACTTTAGCGCTTTTATTCTTCGATGTTTGCCCATTTGCCTGTTGTAATAATAATGTTATAGGTTTAGTGATGTTTGCGTAACCTTTAATAAACCTTCTATAATATCCAGCAAGTCCGAGAAATGACCTTAGTTCTTTCAGGTTTGTCGGTTCGGGGTAGTTTTTTATTGTGTTGATTTTTTCCGGATCGACGGTTATAATATTATGTTTAATTATATGTCCCAAACAATTAACTTCTTTGTTAAAAAAATGTGATTTCTCGTTTGATATCTTCATATTTGCGTTCTTTAGGGCATTGATAATTATCTTTATGTGTTCAATATGTTCCTCTGGAGTATTTGAAAAAATGAGTACGTCATCGATATAGACATACGCGAATTTGCCGATGTATGGTCGGAGAATGTCATCGACGCATCGTTGGAAAATCGATGGTGCGTTCTTGAGTCCGAAGGGCATTCGTATGAATTCGTACTTGGCTCCATTGATGTTAAAACTCGTCTTGGGTCTGTCGGATTCCCTCAACTTTATCTGGTGGAATCCAGATTCCAGGTCTAAGGTTGAAAAAATTCTGGCATTTCCCAAGTTTTGAATGGTTAGGTTCACATCGGGGATTGGATATCTGTCCGTGATGGTTTCGGCGTTTAGTTTCTGGAAATCTATAACCATACGTCTCTTCGGCCGTCCATCTTCATCTAAACCTTTTTTGGGAACTACCCATACTGGGGAGTTGTATGGGCTATACGATTTTTGTATTATACCTTCGTCTAGTAATTTATTTACTTCTTTGTTAACGAAATCATGATCCGTTGCTGGGTATTGGTATTGTGGTGAGTATATCGGGTCTTCGTTCTTAGTTCTGATGGTTGCTTCGATAGTCGTTGTGAATGGCAAAGTAGGATTCGTGTCCTCATTCACTCGGATTATCTCGTCAATTTCTCTTTTATATTTTCCGTTTTCTATACTATAATTGATTTCTTGTTTTTTCTGGTATTTAGTCCTCAACAAGTTCTTTTCCATATCTATTTGGGCTTTCATTTTCTCTAAACCTTGTTTTCCTAGGATCATATCAAATTCATTTAATTCATTTGTCTCATAAAACATTATATAATGATTTAATAAATTTATTCGTTTCTTAGATTTTAATACAGATATACCATGGATGCTTTTTACTTTTATGGGGGAAATGGGAATGGATGTGCTGATATTACATTTTGTGGATATGTAGTTGTTGGTAGCGCCTGAGTCTATTAAGATTATTATAGGTCTTCCTGTATCCTTAGTTTTAAGAACTAAACACGGAAGGCCGTTTATTTCCCTAAAAAAGAATTTTCAGTTTCCCACACTTCATTTTGATCTACTTGGGGGATTATGGATTCGTTATCGCGTGTATCTTCGATTTTGTGTACACGTTGGAATTTCCGTGTTGGGTGCTGGTTCTGTGAGAATGTACCATGTTCTCTTCTCGTTGCTTCTTGTCGTGGGAAATTTTGTCGTCTGTGAGATCCTTGATGTTGTTGTTGGTTTCTGTAGGAATCATTATGTGGGTTGTATAGGGTTGGCCGCATAAATTGCCGTGAATCATCAACTTCCATTGGTTCCGCTGCCGGTCTATATTGGATCTGTGTGTTGGGACGATATTTTGGTGGTTCGTGCCTCTGTTGTACGAAGTGTTGTCGTTGCTGGGGGCGGGTGGGTGGTTTAAAGTATTGAACAGGATAATGCACACGTCTAGCACGGTGGAGTTGATAGCCGTTGCTATCATGTGAAATAGTGCTCGCCATAGCGTAGGCACTTTCTAGAACTTGCGGCTTGAACGTGTATAATGATGTCCTTGTATAGTCACAGTTTAAACCTCTGATGAATGCATGTACTCCTCCTTCTATTGTGTGTCTGATGAATCCTTCTGCATGTTCTCCTTCGGTCATTTCGATTTTGCTCAGCACCAAATTAAGTGCTCTGTTAGCCTCGCCGTGATACTGTGAGAGAGTTAGGTGTCCCTGCGTGATCCTCTGCAAGTTCTCTTCGAGCACGTATAGTGGTCGTCTATCTCCGTAAACGTAGTCCAATATATTCATGATGGCCTCGAAGTTGAAAATTGTATTATGTGCAACTAACACATTTGCAGCTGCTCCCAGGATTTTTGAATTCACTATCGAGAGGCAGGTGAAGTATTTATTAGTGTCCTGAAAGTTTTCTATGTTTTTCATACACGTGGTAACTCGGCTTCTCCATGCTCTATAGCTTTCTTAGTTTCCGTCGAATGTCGGAAGAGCCTTGAATATTTCCGTATCTATTTCGTTCGCACTTTGCAATGATAGAGTTTTGGGTTGCAATTTTCTTATTGTGATGGGCTCCACATTTCCGAATCCTCTTGTCTCTATCGTTTTGATATATTCGCGTAGCGTTTTGTTCTCTGATGTGAGTATTTCCTGGTTTTTTGCCAAGTGGCTGATTTGGGCTTGGATTTCCGCTGCTGTCGTCATTTTTGGTGCACTTGGTGTGTATAATATTGATTGGTTCTTTGCCGATTCCTCTTCACTGTCACTATCGGCGTCTTTATTGAGTATATTATATTGTATGGCTCTGTTCTTGAATGTTTTTACTTTCGTTATTTTCATTTAATTTGAATTCTCTATTGACTATGTTAGTTTGTTCACTGTTTTCACTAAAGTTTATTTATTGATATGTTAATTTGTTCATTGTTTTATTTGAATTCTCTATTGTTTTTTTCACTTTTATATGTTCAGTAAAATATAAAAGATTTCTTACCAGTCTGTTGTACTATGTACATCGATGCTAAGGATGTCAAATGCTGCGTGTCCTCTTGTCTTCGAGTCCGTACGATGTGTTCCTTTTTTTGGGTTCCTTGGATATGCCTCTGAGGTTCCTCTTAGTTTCGAGTTCTTCGGGGTCTTCCTTGGGTTGTTGGTCCACAGGGTGATACAAAATTAGAATTTATATCCTCCTGGCAGGATCGCCAATTATTAAATCTTCTTATTTAATTACAAAAACGTTTGCAGTTTATTTTCTTACGACTTTCAAAATATTCTAAATACTAGCTATATCTTAACACGTCAGTCGATGAAACCTGACTCCCGATTCCACCGTTCGCCTGTATCCCTTTTCCAGTCATCTTTTGTTGTTTCTCCAATTTCTTATCTCACACTTCATTTGGGTCGTGGGATCGTTTTGATAATCCTGGTCGATGGTTGTTTGGACAGCTGTGTCATGTCGGGTGCAGCATTTAGTCCTATCTTCAATGCTGAAAGTTTATCTGTTGCATTGTTTGGACAGATGCAGCAGTAAATCTTATCTTCAATGTTCATCACGTTGGAGGTCATCATTTTTATTACATTGTGATGTAAGTTTGTGATGAATCTTATTTTCTAGTTGGGAGTTGGGTGTGTTAACTATCGCGTCTAAGACTTCAGAGTGCCTTTTATTGAGCACATAGGTCTCGGATCCATACATGAGTATTGGTAAGGCCATGGTCTAGTACAGTAGTAGCTTGGAGGTTCTGGATAAATTTCGGGATTTAAAGAGTCTTTATAAACCATAGTAGGCTTTGTTGGATTTAATCACCCAAGGTAGTTGAAGGATTGCACTACTTCAAATTCGTGCTCCACTACCCTGATTGTTTGACCAACGTTAGGTCTTCTCTTCGGAGAAGTTGCCACCATGTACTTAGTTTTTCCCTCATTAATGTGCAGTCCCAGTTTTTGTGCCGCCTGCTCGATCTGGATGAAGGATTCCTGTACCGCCGATTCGGTTCTACCGATGATGTGATGTCATCTGCGTAGGCAAGTATGTGGCTGGACTTGGTGATAATAGTCCCTCTTGTTGGAATGCCAGAGTTACGGATTGCTTTCTCCAACGCCAGGTTGAAGAGGAGGCAGGCCAGACCGTCCCCTTGTCGGAGTCCATTATAGATGTTTATTGGTTTGGACAGCAATCCCGCTATTTTTACTTGACTAGTTACGTTGGTCATGGTCAACCTACAAAGTCGTGTCAATTCGTTTGGAATTCCGAACTATATCATGGCATTATATAGTTCTACCCCGGCTATGCTATCGTGGGCAGCCTTAAAGTCTATAAACAGATGATATAATGGAATCTTGAATTCCTGACATTTTTCCATCGCCTGCCTAAGGGTGAATATCTGATCAATTGCTGATTTGCCTGGGATGAAGCTACACCAATGATGGCTATCCGATCTTGTGGGATAGTGGAGAGTATCTTATAGGCGGTACTCAGCAATGTTATACCCCTATAGTTGCTGCACAGTGTGATATCTCCTTTCTTATGTATGGGGCAAATCATACCGCGACGCCAATCTTCCGGCATCTCCTCTTGCTCCCTTACGTGCACCACGATCTCATGAATTGCGTGATGTAACGCTGTCCCTCCATGTTTGATCAGCTCAGCTGGTATGCCATCAGCTCCAGGGGCTTTATTTGATTTGCGCTGTCTAATGGCTTTTAATGTTTCCTCAATGCTTGCTGGCGGCAGCATTTGGTCTTGATCTTGCATTGGTGGAGCCTCCAATTCTTCTGTGAGCTGACCATTTAGCAATTCATTGAAGTGCACTTCCCATCGCTCCAGAACGCCTTCAGGATCGGTGATCAGATTACCCTCTTTATCCTTGCAGTAAGTGCAGCGTGGTGTGTACCGCGTCATACTGCGGATTATTTGGTAGAATTTCTGCGCCTGGTGCGGACCTCGCTCTCTACTTTTCTTTATTTCATGAGTTTGCACTCATCATCAAACCAGTCGTTCCGTTCTCTACGACTACCGCCTAAGATGGAGTTGGCAGTACTAATGACAGTATTCTTACGTCGTGTCCATTTCTCTTCTACGCCCGGCATTCTGGCTCCAGGACTTACTCTCCCTCCGTCGAGCTCTTCGACGGATAGTCTTAACGCATGACCGAAGGTGTTACTGGTATTCTCATTGCGTAAGGCAGACGTGTTGATTCGAACCTGATCCGCGGATGCAATATGTGTCCGTAAGGCAATCCGCGCTCGGAAAACTGTACCAACAAGATAGTGATCCGAGTCGACGTTGGCACCTCGGTACGTTCGTACCGTCATCAGGCTAGAGGAGTGGCGGCGATCTATCAACACGTGGTCAATTTGGTTGCGAGTGACTCCATCAGGTGATACCCAGGACTGTAGATATCTAGGTATTATTCTAGATAAAAAACGTATCTTCCAAAAACACATCACTACCACAATTGACAAAATAAACAAAGTCGTAAGAGTTCTGACCCATTAGTGTGTAGAAAGTCAAGGCTTAGCATCGAAAATAAAATTATAATTTTTAAAACCATTTTTCGTTTCACAAAATAAAATTGCAAAGGTGTCCAAATAAAATATTGAAAATGTTGCTGTATTTGCCATGGCATTATTCGACACATGAACTACATGAAAACGCTAACGTTAAACCGGTAGAGTTCCTTATTGACAAAATCAATCGAAACTTCTTCGTCAATTGTTCTTTTTCTGACAATGTACTCTGTCTATGAAAATTATATCGAGGTCATTATTACATAAAATAACCGGAAACCCGTGCAATATTAGTCTTAAGATTCAAATAAGGGTTTTTTCTTGTACTTTTCCCTTAATTTATTATTTATTATTCATTAAAATTGTGTTATTGTCATTACATAGATTTAAAATTACAGTTGTAAAGGAATTGCTATCCTAAAACTCTTAAATACTAGTTGTAAAATATACCATAAATGTAATTATGTACCTAGTAAAAATTGAATTGAATGAAAATATTGAGGGTTTTGCAGGAGTATACCAACGCCACATCAACGAGCTGATAGGAAAAACGAAGACGGTGGATGGTAATGAAACGACACAAATCAATCTTTTTTTAACCCGCACATTTGTTTAAGGTTACTCTAAAAACAGCCACCGGCCTTGATAGTGAAATTTTACACTACTAACAATCGAGATTAAGCGGTTACAAGCCGATGAGGATAACAAATCTTGAAATAATCAGCACGGAGCCGGATTTAGACAACACGATGCGCACTATTCAACAAATCGCGTTGAATCAATATAGGAACAGCATTGTTCTTGACACTATGGAAATACGTTAAGGAGACAACCGAAATGCGCTAAATTCCATCACTAGAACACAGAATGAATGGCGAACATTGCTAAAATGACTTGTTGCGTGCACCTTCTCAGTTTATTTTCTCCCGAACTCCGTCGATCAAAAAGTACGATAAAACGTTAATTACCTTTTTTTGCTTTGATATTTCTACATACAATTTGTCAATAATTATTCCGTGTTGCTCTTGACACCAGGTTTAATTGATGTAAATTGATTTTTTGTAATTCTTGCTCACTTATCGCTAGCTAAGTTACCTAACCCGCATTATCCTTGAATTATGGCTGCTAAGCTGTACTTTAATTATTTTAGTTTAATGTTTTAGGAAGTTGCAATCAATAATTATATATAATATAAACATTGTTGCCGTTGACGTTTTTATTTTTTATTCGGCGCCGACGCTTTTTTTTATTATAATTTCTGCCAAGTAGAATTTGCATAAAGTAGTTTATGCAAATTAGCTACTTGACGATATTTATTTCACTTGAAATTTGAGGAAATTAATGGGTGTTTGGTGAGGACATGGACGTGAGGTCCGTAACAATACCTTCCCCCCTTAAATAGTGACAGCTTCATTCATAGAAGAGGAATGAAGCTTGGCTACAAAAGTATAGAATGTAGCGTTATACTCTGCACCGGCTATGGTGCGTTACTTTCCTTTGTTTGCCGTGGTTTGTCTGTTTTTGGGCTCCACTATTCGTAGTAGGGTTTCAGCCTGTTGTTGTGCACCACGTTTCTTCTTTTCTACCTTCACTACCGTGACCGTCCCAGTATTGTTACCGGTCTGTTCAGAACATTTTTTTACTACCGAAGGGTTTGGCAGTGAGTGTTCCACCAATGCTTCTTCTTCTGTAGCTTTCTTCGGGTTGTGAGATATCATCTTGGGGTTGAACTACTTGGAGTCCGACAAGTTTTCGCAGCCTCCCCTGTTTGGGTAGGGTATGCGGTATACTATCGACCGCGGTCTGGACCTATTTGCGTCCCCTTGGTGCGGGTTCCCGATTGGCTGACTTATGTCCTGACATCCGTTTCCTATCTTTTGTAAATTTAATGGAAAAGCTTACCGGATTTAATTTTGTTTGGGAAAATTCCAAACAGTTTCCCGGTCCACTAACCTTACAATTCCTAGACAGGAAGTCGTTCCCTAACAACCCATCTGCTGATAATCCCCGTAGGGAATCTATCACCTGAAAACTACAGGAGATTTGTTGGGGTAATTTGAATATCCTCTTACAATAGCCCTGTGGCGGTTCCACCAAACCCCACGGCCCACTTACCTGAAAAACCCCCATAACTTCGACCCAACCTTATAAGTTTCGCTAATGCAATCGAATTAGCACCTTAACGGCTCTACGCATCTAGGTTATCTAAGGTATAACCTAAAAGTCCCTGTAAAGAAACCTTACCTTTCATGTATCTCTTCTCATACAAATTTCCTATAAGAATTCTTTACTAACTAATCATGAATCCCTAAACCCTCCGGCACTCTGGTATGCCAATTCCGCTGTCCACGTGCACACCGCATGTCCCTGGCAATTCCACGGCCTCGGCAGCCTTTTGTCCAAGGGACAAAAGCAAACACTAGCGTCTAGTGTCATAAACCGAATTCCTTCGCATGTAAACATGCATAAAAATTCGATCCCATTTCGTTCAGCAAGATACGGTACGCGACCGCCCATCGTATACCTAAATTGTTTAGCATCACCAGCATAATAGCAACACGGCTATTTACCCAGCTGCAATAGATTAACCCACGATTTGTTTTCCAACGAACAAACAATCACAACTTCGTGCTTAGCCACCAAACGAATTATCCAGCATATACAAATGCAAGCAAATTCGTTCGGCCCCCGACCCAAGATACGATATACAATTTTTATTGTACAAAGTATCGCAACCATTAGCACCTTTCCCAACGTCTATTCGTATATTTATGACTATTGAGGTTTTCAATTCTTCCGGAATGACTTCCTTGTCCCATATTATTTTAACCAGTTGGTGGATCTTTCGAGCGGTTGCCCCTCCATGCTTCACAAGCTCTGCCGGTATGCAATCGACTCCGGGAGCCTTGTTGTTTTTCAATCGATTTACCGCGTCTACAACTTCATCGAAAGAGGGATCTGGGGTTCGGCTGTATATACGTCTGGTGCGTTTATTTGTGGTTGATGGGTGCGCACATTGAGCAGGTTTTCAAAGTACTGCTTCCATCTTGTGACGATATTTTTTGTTTCTGTCACCAGCCAGCCGTTTGTGTCTCGGATTATTTTGGCTCTCCCTCGGATTGTCTATTAGGTGGAGTGTATCATGCCATGGTATATGTCATCCCTTTCAGGTGAGTGACCAGTCATGGTGTGTATTCCTCCACCTCGGTGGCGTCTTATCACACTGTGCGGGTTCTCTATATCACATGGAGAACCAACCCACAATTTCCGCCTTATTTCGACCGCTTTCAGCGCGTCATATCAACCCCCAAAATGCATAATTGAGTTTAGCTATCCTTTCGCCATACGGCAACTCCATTTCGCTAACCCATGAGATTTCCACCGGAAATCGGATCATGTCGGTTAGCAACGGCATAGTCTGATCAAACGACGCGGTTGCATAATCATGCAATCGCTGGGGAAATTATTAAAGTATTTAATTTAGTTCCCATCATCAGATTTCCCTAGCCAAGTCGGTGTCCTACTCACTTTCCCCAGACACTACATTCGCTGGGGATCAATGATCTCTTTTCGCAGGTGAATAGCACCAGCTAAATTTTCCTCTCCTTCACAGTTCTGTCTTCCTACGGGTCAATGCAGGCTGAGGTCACCACATTCACCGAATTGGATCAGTGGGCCACCCCCAAAGTTGCATTAATTCATGCACACACAACCAAACCCACCCCGAGATCATAGTAGTTTCTATTCTCTTATTCTCCCATATTCGTCGACTATCGAATTAACCGATGTATTCACCATACCTCGACGGGCGTAGCAATGAGAGACCAGAAGCGTGATCTCTATTGGTTGTCCTGTGAGCAAAATGAAATCCAAAATTCATCCCCAATTGGGATCAGTCGTTACACATCCACCATCGGTGACGGTCACGTCGCACCGTGTTGTTAAATCATCCCTCGTCACGTACACCCACGTTACTACAGTCAGTCGAGATTCAATCACAGGGAATTTCATCTCACGCGTAAAGTTTATATTTGCCACGAAAAGTCGGTTTTATTATCCTCAAGAAAACAGTTAAGTTTTATCAGTTTATTTGTGCATGTGGAATCATTGATTGTTAAATAAAGAAAACATTGCTTTTATTTCCTTCATCTTTACCTTTAGTGTTTGAGTTCGCGAATTTCAACATTTTCGTCGGAACAACTTGATGGGGATTCAAGTGAAACAGTGCCCGTGTTTTGGCACACCTACTTGCACCCCACAACACCATTCGCTATTACTCCTCATCTCAATTTGAGTTTTCTCAATTTGGAGAAGTTTCGCTATAATCCTGTCCATTGGGTATTTTTCCAATTCTAAAACCAGATGTCGGAATTGATCTTCCCTAATCCCTACCATCAATATCGACTTCGCCCATCTTTTGATTTGGATGGCGAATGCTGCGCTGTTGTCGTGTCCGTACTTACGGATTGCTGCCTCATTGCAGTCCGTTACTGCTTGAGTTATCCGGTGCGTGAAATCTGCGACATCCTCTTCGCGGGATTGTCGCATATGAGAGAGCTTAGAATGTAACTCCTCATACGATGCGTGTGGCAGTAGCGTATTTCGGAATAGTTGTTCGTACTCCTTGAAAGTTGCTGCGAGGTTTTCCTTAAACATGCGGCGAGCTTTCCCACTTAACTGCATGAGTAGCCACAGCAAGAACATTTTTTCCTCCGCTGCGGATAAACAGTCTAAAGTCCTCTCACAGCTTTCCAGGAAGTTATGCAATTCCCTCGCTGCATTAGGACCTTTGTGGCCACTGAACACTGTCACGTTGTTTTGGACCAGGTCTAAGGTCCTTTCGGCACCCAACATAGCGGCTATGGGTTCCTCCGATGTGCGTACCGCGGAACTCCTCCATGAGTGGTTTCTCGTTTGCATCAAGGGTTATTAAAATCGCGCGTTTATTTATTTCTCATAGGGAACTACCCGGATTTATCTAACCGTGGTTCGCTATTAACCGGTAGCGAACAAAAACACGATTAAAGAATAATCGACCAGCGATGAGAGACAATACCAAATCTATAAATGAAAATCGGAGAAAAAGAAAAGAAAACAGAAGACAAAAACCTGGAAATAAACAAAAGAAACAATGGAAAGTATCTGGGTTTAATAATCTACAATGTTCCAACCAAATTCAAAAGGAAAAAAAGGGAATAAAATGTTTATTTCTATTATTATTTTTTGTTGTTGTATTATATGGCTTCTTTTTATCTTTTAGTCCTAGCCGCTAGTTCCGCTAGTCGGTGTGGATGCGTTAGAGCCTCGGGGCTCTTCCTACCACTGGGCTTGTATCCCCGACGGATCCGACACAAACCTCAGCTGGTGGTCACCGGCTGCGCCAAAATTGTTGTATATAGTTTAAACAATTTAATTATAAATATAATCAATAGAGAACGGAAGTGACTTACTTGGGGATCGGACCGTGGAGCGGTCGTTGGTTGTTGACCGGTATTCAGGGTGCAGGGGACGTTGATCCTTGCGACCCCCTGTTCAGTTGGCTAGTTTGTTGATGATGGTTAATTATATTTTGTTTTTTAATTATGTTTTGTTGTGTACTTGTTTTATCACTTAATCTTATATCATTATTGATAACTATTAATATTGACCGTAAGTTTTCCACCACGAACTAATGAAAATTAGTTTTCGGTGTTTGCTTTGTACCTTGGCTTGTTGTTTTCTGGCAGAAAATCTCTCGTCTTCTGTCTGTTATTCCGTAATTAATTATCTTTTTTGCCGTTGACGTTTTTATTTTTTATTCGGCGCCAACGCCTGTTTTTACTATATTTTCTGCCAAGTAGAATTTGCATAGTGTAGTTTATGCAAATTAGCTACTTGACGATATTTATTTCATTTACAGGTAGAGAGGGTAAATTTGAGGAAAGTAATGGGTGTTGGGCGAGGACATGGACGCGAGGTCCGTAACACTATTGATTACCCAAAAAAGTATCTGGAAGTCGTGGAATACATCAATACACTTAGACTGCAGATGAGACAACTCCAGGAGGAAATTTACTCCCTACAAGCACCCACTAAAAACAGAGAACGTCTGCATGGAAGAAACGCTTGCTCAACGCCCAGGACTAACCCCATCATCTCAAAAGCAGCAATCATTATCCTCCAAAGCACCGTCTCCCTAACAAAAGAAGACAGCCGGGAATCAAATGCCTAACACACTCCAACAATATAAGACCACCACCCATCTACATTAAAAATATAACGAACATCAGGGAGCTAATAAGGATGTTCGAAGGTACCTTAGGCCACCGTAATTTCATCACAAACACAAGAGGAACTTCCACTTCCATCACAACAACCACATTAATAGATCACAACAAGGCGGTAGAAAAAATTTCGCAATATTAACTTCTTCATTTTTCAACATTCATAGTTAAAACCAGCTACTTTCATCATAAGACATATTGATCGAGCGTCGACCAATGAGGAGCTTGCAGCAGAAATATTCAGGATCTGCTAGGAACTGAAAATAAACAGGCTGGACTACTTCTAAACGCCATACATGCGGATTAACAAGACTCTGCATTTACGTATTATACAAATTCCTCCAACTGATGTCACCCAGCCATTCACAACGAATAACAAATGTCAGCTACCAGCTGACAGGTATAATAAATTCTGGCTGTCACTTTTGGACAGCAAATATACTACTACTTTTAGCTGCTCGAGCGAATCAGTGTTGCAATTATAATCTGTGCACATATGCATAATAAAGGAATAAAGTGAATCATTTAAATACAGGTAAACGTATCTAGCGTCATTATTGTAATCATCAGAAGTATTATTGGGGTTCTGCTGACATCATTCCGCTGGCACATAGGTAATCTTTCCTTTCATAATCACTTTCAATTGGCAGTTAATTCCAGGCGAAAAAGCCAACGTCATTGGTATTATCATCGATGCACGTCAGGAGCTGCATAGTACGCATTCTGACGTCATTTCCCGACCCATCGACGCAACCCATTGGTTAGTAGACGATTTGTAGTACGCAATCAAACAAATCAACCCTACCAACAATCACCCATTCCAAACAGATATGGACATAGCAAACTGTCTAGCTAATCACTTTTATAAAATCCTTCAACAAAACGATTTTCATGTTACCGTAAATGACTACATCTCACCCACAATGATCCCACCCTTCACCCCTTTCATCGCAGAATTCAACGAAACAAACAAAGCCTGACATCCTCTGGGTAATGCGTCATTCCTAACAGCAGGCGAGTTATCAGAATTTATAATATCACACAACAACAAAAATTCGACTGGCTTAGATGGAATTCCAAACCTTCTTTACAAAGGCTTCTCCCGTCAAATGTAGTCCCTATTCTCGTTCTTCTTAACCACATAATTAACCCATCATATTTCCCAGACAACTGCAAAACCACGCTTATAGTCGCTAGCAATAAGTCCAGTCCTTCCAACAACCCCAGCAACTATTGTCCCTTATCGTTACTAAACACATTAAGCAAGATACTGGAATGCAAGATATATCGAAATCTCCTTTCATTTATTCAGCGCTATTATCCCAAATTCCCAGTTTGGCTTGCGCCCACAACACCACCTGCCACGCTCTGTTAAAACTAACGCACGATGTCACAACTAATCTTCAAAACCAAAGCCCGACGGTCTGCATTTTTTTCAGATATCTAAAGCATTCGACTGTTGTTTGGGAGTAAGTCCTGGGGACAGAATGCCGGGCGTAGAAGAGAAATGGACACGCCTTAAGAATACTGTCATTAGTACTGCCAACTCCATGTTAGACTGTAATCGTAGAGATCGGAACGACTGGTTTGATGATGAGTGCAAACTAGCGACTGAACTTAAGAATATTGCATACCGGGCAATGCAGCAGCTTCATAGGACGCGGGTACGCGAGGAGAAATACAAAGAGCTCAGAAGATCTGAAAAAAGACCATAGACAAAAGAAAAGTGCCTGGGAAAAAACACTTCTCCGTGAAATAGAGGAAAGTAAAGAGCGAGGTCTGCACCAGGCGCGGAAGTTCTACCAAATAATCCGCAGTATGACGCGGTACACAGCACGCTGCGCTTACTGCAAGGATAAAGAGTGTAATCTGATCACCGATCCTGAAGGCATTCTGAAGCGATGGGAAGTGCACTTCAATGAATTGCTAAATGGTCAGCTCACATAAGAATTGGAGGCTCCACCAATGCAAGATTGTAATGTATTTAGGTTTGTAAAGTGTGCCAGTTGTAATGTAATTTGTAATGTGTTGAGATGTGACTGCACCATTTGTAACGTTTTAAATTGTAACTTTTATTATTGCACCATTTTTAGTATCAAGTGAAATTGTATTGTATCGTTTTTTATTGAATCAAATTATATTGTAGCACTCATTATGGTATCCAATTAGATTTTGCCGGGATTGCAGAAAATTTAAGGAGCTAGCACTCACCTGGCGCACCGGAGTTTGACTCGACGGGGGGTTGTCTTTAGGAAGCACTGTGGCGGTTCCGCCAAACCCCACTGTTACTTACCTGAAGAACCCCATAACTTCGACCCAACCTTATAAGATTCGCTAATGCAATCGCATTAGCACCTTAAATGCTTTACGCATCTAGGTTATCGAACGTATAACCTAAAAGTCCCTGTAAACGGATTCTTACCTTTCATGCATCTCTTCGCATACAAATTCCCTACAAGAATTCTTTCCATTATACAGGAGCATAAAACCAAAACCTTCGGTTGCCAGGCAAATTCCAACCTTCCCACACCTGCACCGCAATCTCCCCGCAGCAAAAACATTTCCTTCCCAGGGATAATTAATGCTTTCAATGCATTACCTGGAAATGCTGGTAAAGAATTTTTCCTACTAGGGCATTCATACATGTATCAATGTATCTCTGCATTAGCGACCAAGAACCGAATTCCCAATTAGTGTGAACACACACTGGAGCTCGACACGAGTCGCCTTAGATGCCATATACAATTGGCATAGATGTTATACAAACCGTCTTTGTGTCACCATCTGAATTGCTTCGCAATAACTTGCAACTATCGATACAGCTGCAAGTACATTACCCAGAAATGCTCCTTTGTTTGAATCTCCAAACAATGATCGACTTCGCGCTTAGCCGCCGGATTGGATTCAATAGCATAAACATATGCAAACTAAAGAATCCGATTCTTCCAGTCGGCAGAGATACGATATACGATCTCCATTGTATAAAGTATCGCAATCCCTTTTAGCATCTAATGAGTGGCTGCTATTTACTCAACTGACACTCATTACCGAACGATGCCTTAGGTCGCTTCTTCCTTTGTTCTGCATCCCTTGTCTAGGTTTCGTTTCTCTTTGACCTGCGAGCGTTAGTAAACAATCTGATCTCAACGATCGACGTCACGCACACCACTACAGGACCTCACCAGTGAGATCATCTTTCCACGTTTTCACCACGAGAGGAACACTTTCTCTCTCGGGGAAACTCACCCCATTAGCGAGTCGTTTCTGTACGAGCCGTTTATCGCGGAGTCCAATTACATCCGCCGACCGTGCCGGTCGTGCCACTCCCGCTCCCCGATGCGCATGGGGACGCGATAATATACGGAGTCGTTGGCGTAGTAGATTCGAATTCCTCGGTATTGCTGTACGTAAAGTTTATTCGCCACCCATTGAGTTGAGCGGTGTTTTGTCGGTTATTTGATTCCGGAGGATTTTGTTAAAATATACATTTTATCGACTGACAAAAAGAAATACTTCATATAAATTTGTGTTAGTATTAATTTACATTACGTTCAATATTGTTAACAAAGGTAGCGGTTTTTTTTATTTGGAGAATAAAACTAAACAAAATGACACCAGTCTGTTTAATTTTCCGGCTGTAGTTCCTGGGTGTTTTTAATGTGTTTTATTTCCTTCTCGTTTTCTCCTGGTGAACAGTTATCTTTTGTTGCTGCGGTGGAACAATCGGGGTGTTTACGAAAAGTTGTGGGACGAAGTAGAACTCGCAGTCATGCCGGTGCCACGATTTGGCCCCCAATAGCACTTCCGTGCCACGAGCTGATCCTACCCTCTTCCGAAGTTACCGTCGCTGATGATGATGTCGTCGTCGTCGCCCTTTTCTCCGGTAACGATCCACAAATTCCGTAGATCCATCCATTTTTTAATGTTATATTCACTTCACACACGTCACAAAGAAAAAAACGACGTTGTGTATAAACAAATTTGATTAACAACGATCAGTTTACTACTAAATGAACAAATTTGATTAACAATGATCAGTTTACTACTAAATGAACAAATTTGATTAACAATGATCAGTTTATTACTAAATGAACAAATTTGATTAACAATGATCAGTTTATTACTAAATGAACAAATTTGATTAACAATGATCAGTTTACGACTAAAAGACCAAATTTGATTAACAATGATCAGTTTACTACTAAATGAACAAATTTGATTAGCAATGATCAGTTTACTACTAAATGAACAAATTTGATTAACAATGATCAGTTTACTACTAAATGAACAAATTTGATTAGCAATGATCAGTTTACTACTAAATGAACAAATTTGATTAACAATGATCAGTTTACTACTAAATGAACAAATTTGATTAGCAATGATCAGTTTACTACTAAATGAACAAATTTGATTAGCAATGATCAGTTTACTACTAAATGAACAAATTTGATTAACAATGATCAGTTTATTACTAAATGAACAAATTTGATTAACAATGATCAGTTTATTACTAAATGAACAAATTTGATTAACAATGATCAGTTTACGACTAAAAGAACAAATTTGATTAACAATGATCAGTTTACTACTAAATGAACAAATTTGATTAACAATGATCAGTTTACTACTAAATGAACAAATTTGATTAACAATGATCAGTTTACTACTAAATGAACAAATCTGATTAACAATGATCAGTTTACTACTAAATGAATAAATTTGATTAACAATGATCAGTTTACTACTAAATGAACAAATCTGATTAACAATGATCAGTTTACTACTAAATGAACAAATTTGATTAACAATGATCAGTTTTCTACTAAATGAACAAATTTGATTAACAATGATCAGTTTATTACTAAATGAACAAATTTGATTAACAATGATCAGTTTATTACTAAATGAACAAATTTGATTAACAATGATCAGTTTACAACTAAATGAACAAATTTGATTAACAATGATCAGTTTATTACTAAATGAACAAATTTGATTAACAGTGATCAGTTTATTACTAAATGAACAAATTTGATTAACAATGATCAGTTTACGACTAAAAGAACAAATTTGATTAACAATGATCAGTTTACTACTAAATGAACAAATCTGATTAACAATGATCAGTTTACTACTAAATGAATAAATTTGATTAACAATGATCAGTTTACTACTAAATGAACAAATTTGATTAACAATGATCAGTTTACTACTAAATGAACAAATTTGATTAACAATGATCAGTTTTCTACTAAATGAACAAATTTGATTAACAATGATCAGTTTATTACTAAATGAACAAATTTGATTAACAATGATCAGTTTATTACTAAATGAACAAATTTGATTAACAATGATCAGTTTATTACTACTACATTATTTTTACTACATGAATTTTAAACAAAAAATAGTCAGGCCACATGCCGAAAGAAAAAACTCAACTCTTCACCGTATAACGAACCTCTCTTTGTTCTCTACACACTATTGTACAAGAAAAACGTTCATAAAAAAAACAACCACGTCATCCTCTCCCGTTACTTCCTTTGTTCCCCGGTAGCGTTGTCTCGGCGAAGAAATTTGGCCACGATCAACTCCGAAACTGATCGAACCCGTCGTCGCCGAATAGAGCTGGGTTTATACACCTGCTATGTTAATTGGTTATAATTTCTTATACCAATTTTAATATTTTTATGTACGTTAAAAAGTCTTTAAGTGAATATGTTTAATTTATTTTGTACATATCTTTATTTATTATATGTGTAAATCACAATGTACGTTGTGTTTTGTATTTATTTAATTTTAGTATAATTGTATTTAAGTTCGGTTTAAAACTATTTATCGTTTACTTGTTATGTATGTATGTCGGTTAATTTCTTATTCCTTTCTTGCCTAGACAAGGGCGGCGGGGGGAAGTTACCACGTAACATCATCATCATCGGCACTACAACTGGGATCTGGTCTTGGCTTTATTTACCAAATCTCACCACCGGTCCCGATTTCGAGTCGATGTCATCCAGTTTGGCACTCCCAGGCTCTGGGCGTCCTGGTCTACGCCCTCCCTCCATCGCAGACAAGGTCTGTCGCGCTGTCTCCTTCCATACATCCTGCCACAAATGACTTTCCGGGCAGGCTCCTCTTCGCTCATTCGAGCTAGGTGTCCCACCCACCGGAGACTACCGAGCTTGATATTCCTTACAACATTAGTTTCAAGGTAGATTGCGTACAACTCATGGTTGTAGTGTCTCCGGAATTGTCCTCCCTCACATACGGGGCCAACAATTCTCCTTAAGACCTTTCTCTCGAACACGCCAAGAGCCTTTTATTAAGCACCCAGGTCTCGGATCCATACATGAGTACTGGTAAGACCATGGTCTTGTACAGTAGTAGCTTGGATGTTCTGGATAAAATTCGGGATTTAAAGAGCCTTGATAGACCATAGCAGGCTTTGTTGGATGTAATCAGCCGTTCGTGTATTTCTTCTTCCATATTGTTATCGGCTGATACTATTGACCCAAGGTAGTTAAAGGATTGCACTACTTCAAATTCGTGCTCTACTACCCTGATAGTTTGACCAACGTTAGGTCTTCTCTTCGCAGAAGTTGTCACCATGTACTTAGTTTTTCCCTCATTAATGTGCAGTCCCAGTTTTTGTGCCGCCTGCTCGATCTGGGTGAAGGATTCCTGTACCACCGATTCGGTTCTACCGATGATGTCAATGTCATCTGCGTAGGCAAGTATCTGGCTGGACTTGGTGATAATAGTCCCTCTTGTTGTAACGCCAGAGTCACGGATTGCTTTCTCCAACGCCATCTTGAAGAGGAGGCAGGCCAGACCGTCCCCTTGTCGGAGTCCATCTTAGATGTTTATTGGTTTGGACAGCAATCCCGCTACTTTTACTTGACTAGTTACGTTGGTCATGGTCAACCTACAAAGTCGTATCAATTTGTTTGGAATGCCGAATTCTCTCATGGCATTATATAGTTCTACCCTGGCTATGCTGTCGTAGGCAGCCTTAAAGTCTATAAACAGATGATATAATGGAATCTTAAATTCCAGACATTTTTCCATCGCCTGCCTAAGGGTGAATATCTGATCAATTGCTGATTTGCCTGGGATGAAGCCACACCAATGATGGCTTTAGCGTATGGGGCTATCCGATCTTGTAGGATAGTGGAGAGTATTTTATAGGCGGTACTCAGCAATGTTATACCCCTATAGTTGCTGCACAGTGTGATATCTCCTTTCTTATGTATGGGGCAAATTATACCGCGACGCCAATCTTCCGGCATCTCCTCTTGCTCCCATACGTGGAGCACGATCTCATGAATTGCGAGATGTAACGCCGTCCTTCCTTGTTAGATCAGCTCAGCTGGTATGCCATCAGCTCCAGGGGCTTTATTTGATTTGAGCTGTCTAATGGCTTTTAATGTTACCTCAATGCTTGCTGGCGGCAGCATTTGGTCTTGATTTTGCATTGGTGGAGCCTCCAATTCTTCTGTGATCTGACCATTTAGCAATTCATTGAAGTGCACTTCCCATCGCTCCAGAATGCCTTCAGGATCGTTGATCACATTACCCTCTTTATCCTTGCAGTAAGTGCAGCGTGGTGTGTACCGCGTCATACTGCGGATTATATGGTAGAACTTACGCGCCTGGTGCGGACCTTGCTCTCTACTTTTCTCTATTTCACAGACAAGGTTTTTTTTCCATGCACTTTTCTTTTGTCTGTGAAGTCTTTTTTCAGATCTTCTTTGTATTTCTCCTCGCGTACCCGCGTCCTATGAGACTGCTGCATTGCCCGGTATGCAGCATTCTTACGTTCAGTCGCTAGTTTGCACTCATCATCAAACCAGTCGTTCCGATCTCTACGACTACTGCCTAAGATGGAGTTGGCAGTACTAATGACAGTAATCTTAAGGCGTGTCCATTTCTCTTCTACGCCCGGCATTCTGGCCCCAGGACTTACTCTCCCTCCGTCGAGCTCTTCGAGGGCGAGTCTTAACGCATGACCAACGGTGTTGCTGGTATTCTCATTGCGTAAGGCAGCCGTGTTGATTCGAACCTGATCCGCGGATGCAATACGTCTCCGTAAGGCAATCCGCGCTCGGAAAACTGTACCAACAAGATAGTGATCCGAGTCGACGTTGGCACTTCGGTACGTTCGTACCGTCATCAGGCTCGAGGAGTGGCGGCGATCTATCAACACGTGGTCAATTTGGTTGCGAGTGGCTCCATCAGGTCATACCCAGGTGGCTTTGTGGATATCTTTACGCGGAAACCTGGTATTCGCAACGACCAAGTTTTTCGATGCTGCCAATTCGATGACTCGTAGTCCATTGTCATTAGTGTTCTCATGCAAACTATGGGAACCTGCGTAGCGCCTGAAAACCGGCTCCCGACTTATTTTTGCATTCAAGTCCCCAAGAACGATTTTCACATCGTATCTTGGGCAGGCATAGTAATGCTGTTATGTTAGCTTTATATTCGGCCAGGCCATCGGCTAGCTGCTGTCCAGCTCGAACACTGTATAGTGAGCGTACGTTCCATGAAAAAATGTTTAAATCATTTAGCCATTTTCGTTTCCGTGGTCGTCGTCGTGTATCCGGTCCATATCCGAGGCTTGTTAAATTTGCCATAATAATTCATTTTTACGGGCCTGGTTATTAGCCTTGTGCTAACCTTTCTCAGGATGTCGCTGCATGTATTGGTTCACCACTTGGCGGGTGTCAAAGTAGCTATCCAGGGGTGTCACGTGGAAACTGCATGTCAACTTGGATTGAACAGGGACAAGGATCGTCCTGGCCTTCCCCGGGTTGAAGGCAATCAGAGACTTTGCCCTGTATGTTCGCACCCACCCCCCCTACCACGTAACAAGATCAAGACAAAGTGCTGCCGCCACCAGGCATTGAGGAAACAAATAAAGCCCCCGGCGCTGATGGCATACCAGCTGAGCTGATCAAACAAAGAGGGACAGCGTTACATCACGCAATTCATGAAATCGTGGTGGACGTATGAGATCAAAAGGAGATGTCGGAAGATTGGCGTCAAGGAATAATTTGCCCCTTTCATAAGAAGGGAGATATCACACTTTGCAGCAGCTATAGGGGTATAATATTGTCGAGCACAGATACTCTCCTCTATCATACAAGACCAGGTAGCCTAAAGTCATCGTTGGTCAATATCAGTGTAGCATCACCCCAGGCAAATCAGTGACTGATCAGATATTCACCCTTAGGCAGGCGATGGAAAAATGTCTGGAGTTTAAGATTCCAATGTATTAGCTATTCATAGACTTTAAGGCCACCTACGACAGCACAGCCAGGGTAGAACTATATAATGCCATGAGAGAGTTCGGCAAAACAAATTGATACGACTTTGTAGGTTGACCATGACCAACGTAACTAGTCAAGTAAAAATAACGAGATTGTTGTCTAAACCAATAAACATATTTAATAGACTTCGACAAGGAGACGGGCTGGCCTGCCTCCACTTCAACCTGGCGTTGCAGAAAGCAATCCGTGACCCTGGAGTCAATACAAATAGAGGGGCAATTGTTACCAAGCCCAGCCAGATACTCGCCTACTTAGATGACATCGACATCATCGGTAGATCCGATTCGGCGGTACAGGACCGCTTCACACAGAACAGGCGGCACAACAACTGGGACTGTACATTAATGAGGGAAAAACTAAGTACATGGTGGCAACTTCTGCGAAGAGAAGACCTAACGTTGGTCAGACTATCAGTATAGCGGAGCACGAATTTGCAGTAGTGCAATCCTTTAACTACTTTGGGTCTGTAGTACTTATCTTAGTTATGTGCCAGCACGGGCACGGGTTCACTAAGATTCCACTATTACACGTCAAACCCAATCGCCAACTTCACTAAATTGAAACACGCATTTTTATTATTATTATTAAATTACATTAAACTATGCATATTTATCATTTTTTAAGAATACACATATAGATTAATTCTAGAAACACTATTAAAGACGCACATGTTAAAATATTCACAACAATAATATTAGTAACATTTAGTTGTTCAGCTTCATTTAGAATACTATTTCGTAAATAGATTATAAAGATATAGTCGGTACATTGTTCGTTTTTCTTTGTCGGCCCTTACAAATTGCAATGAATTTTCCTGTTGTATCATAGCGTATTTAGGAGAAATATTTCTAGTATGTGCATCTGGACATTTTCACAAACATTTCACAAGGTTTTACAATTTGGTCTTTATATATTTGTTATAAAAAGGCACGTATTTCAGTGTTTGAAAGATGGATGTGCAAGCGATGTTAAATATTATAATTTGCTTATGTTTTATTTGTTAAGAAATGAATACACTTCGCGTCTCCACGATTATCACTCCACTACATTGAAAACTCACGAAACTCGACTCTCTATAAACTCGGGAGTGTGCGCACGCCCGTGGTCACGCTGCGGTGTTTGGTGAAAGACTCCCCGAGGGTTGAATTCCGACTCATTGAGGTACTCAGCGATTAACCTCGAGAGACTGGTGAGTCCTCTCTCAGCTAAGGGTGAATTTTCTTTTCCTTGAGAGAAACGTGAAGTTTCTCTCTGTGGTGGTGTGGTGGAGAGTGGGAGAGGATCTCTCCGGGTTGATCTTAGCTAGTGTGCTAATTGATCCATTGTTTACTCATGCACGAAGGTAATGGGGAACGAAACTGAAAAAGGAGGATAGAACAAAGGGCATCATAAATGACGGATGCAGTTGCATAAATAATCTGCATTGCAATTAGGCAAATGGTGCTAAAAGGAATTTCGGTACACAATGGTGATTGTGCACCGTATCTTGCTGGCGGCAAGGATCGAATTCTTTGTTTGCATGTTTGTATGCTGAAGAATTCGATTCATTTCGGATAGGTCGACCACAACGAATCTGATCGAGTTCTCATCCCATACTCTCCGTGCCATAGAGAATGGCAACGGAGTCGGCCTTTGACAAAATCTCCCATAATCTCATCTTTTTTAAGCTGTTCTCCCCAGGTTTCGAACCCCTATTGATCAAGTGGTTATCTTCTTATCTGAAAGATCGATACTACCGTGTCAAATTCAGATCCTCCCCGTCCAATGCCTTTCTTCCCACGTCCTCGGATTCTCCCCCCATACACAAGCCGGCTCCATCTGATCAACTTCAACACTCTTGAGGAGCGCAGAATTCATGCCGATATCCTTTTCGTCCACCGTCTCTTTTCAGACACAATCAACTTCCCAAGTTTGCTCTCCATCATTCCACTTCACACTAACCCCCGTAACCTGTGGAACCCTCATCTCTTCTATCAGCCCACCCAACACACTTGTTACGGCTCTAATAAACCCATTTCGCGAATGCTGCGGCGGGCAAACTCCTACCCTACCTCCTTCGATTTCAACTTTACCACTACTGCTCTCAAACTTCATCTCCTCTCTTTCCCCTCCTGACCGCACCCACTACACGTCTACACTCTTACATCCTGTACTAAGCGAGGTGAGTGAATGAGTGATAATTGATAGATAAACCCAGTAACCAACTCGCCAAACATACCCCCCCCCCCCCTCTTTTTTTCTTTTTAACCATAGTTTATATTCTTATATATAGTTTTAAGATAGTTGTTAAGTTTTATCCCTTGTACTAAGCTGAATATTTGAGGGTTCTGCCCTCACTAAACTAAACTAAACTAGACGCTAGATGTGTAGATTGCTTTCGTCAATTGGACAAAAGGCTGCCGAGGCAATGGATGAGCCAGGCAAATGTGCTGTGCACGTGTGCAGCAGATTACGCTGGCTGACATGGGCGCCGATAAGTTTTCCGATTTATGATGCTGGTGTGTAAAGAATTCTTTTCAGGAATTTAGGATGATGCATTGAATGCATGAATGGTAGAGAATTGTTTACAGGGACTTTGGTGCTACCTTAGCTGAATTAAATGTCCTTGATGAAGGAAACGTTTGCAGGTTTGCAAAGGGAGTTGGGGTTGGAATTGTGGGTTGTTCTTTGCGTAAGGTATCAGCCGATAATAATATGGACGAGGAAATACGCGAACGGCTGATCAAATCCAACAAAGCTTTCTATGGTCTATTAAGGCTCTTTAAATCCCGAAATTTATCCAGAATATCAAAGCTACTACTTGTACAAGACCATGGTCTTACCAGTACTCATGTATGGATCCGAGACCTAGGTGCTCAATAAAAGGCACTCTGAACTCTTAACCGCGTTTGAGGGGAAGGTCTTAAGGAGGATTGTTGGCTCCATATGTGAGGGAGGACGATTCCGGAGACGCTACAACCATGAGTTGTACGCGATCTACCTTGAAGCTAATGTTGTAAGAAAAATCAAGCTCGGTAGACTCCGGTGGGCGGGACACCTAGCTCGAATGAGCGAAGAGCCTGCCCGGAAAGTTCTTTTGTGGCAGGATGTATGGAAGGCAACAGCGCGGCAGACCTTGGCTGCGATGGAGGGATGGCATAGACCAGGACGTCCAGAGCCTGGGAGTGCTAAACTGGATGGCATCAGCTCGATATCGGGACTGATGGCGAGACTTGCTAAATAAAGCCAAGACCGGATCCCGGTTGTAGTGCCGATGATGATGAATTGATGATGATGATGAATTGAATAAAAGTGTTCATAGTAAATGGTTGCATTTTTATTTACCTCGACCTGAGGTCATATTCGTAACTAGCGCAGTCGTCCGGAACAGTGGACGGTTTTAGTACAAATTGAAAATTGTCATTCGCGATGAAACTTTTAGTGATTTCAAAAATGTATATATTTTTTATGGGGTTCGATTCCCCGTCAGGGAGCCTCTGGCGCAAGACTAATAACCTTGGCCGAAAAAAAAAACCATTATGGAAAATTTAACAAGCCCCAGGACTTGCTAAATAAGGCCAAGACTGGCTCCCGGTTGTAGTGCCGATGATGATGATGATGATAATATGTTTTATAAAGTTACTCGGTATCATCAATCAAGTGGCATAACGCCCAAGGACACTATCAGTTAAATTCCGGTGGGTTACAATCCCTTACCACTGGCGAATCAACCTCAACGCCAGCTGACTGAAAGTTCACGACTCCTAAACATCATCAAGATGCACATCGGAAAGCTGATAATCATCGCTTTCATTGAGTGAGTGTAAGTGCTACGTATAGTGTACGTGAAATAATTTTCAAATACTTGATCCTTACTGCAAGGCACTCCACTTAAAATAAATCATAAAAGAACTGCGGTCCTTATCGAAAGGCACTCCAATACGAGGGTTGCCTCTTATGTTTCGGGATTTGACAACTCTAGTGTTGCAATCCGGCAATTGACAGCTCTGTCGTAAAGTTTGACATTTTATATGCATGGTTATACGCACTCAGAACGTTTTGACATACGAGCGCTATTTGTGTTGTTTACAGTAACTTAAAAGATTCATCTCGGCCCAAAAATGGAATTAAATCGTCAACATTTTCGTGCGATTAGTTTTTACAACTTTCGGCGTGGATTAACTCAGCAACAGTGCACGGATTAACTTAATTCAATTTTTGGCGATGAAGCTCCATCAAGGACCAGTGTTTATCGATGGTATGGTGAATTCAATCGTGGTCGTAGTTCACTCCAAGATGAATTTCGTGAAGGTCGTCCAAAATCAGTTGTTGTTCCGAAAACCATTGATGCTGTGCGCGAACTGATATTGGGAGATCGTCATGTGACCTATCGTGAGATTGAGACAACCTTAGGCGTTAGTGGGACCAGCATACATTCAATATTGCATAAACATTTGACCGTCAAAAAAATTTGTTCGCGTTGGATCCCACACAATTTGTCAAACGCCCAAAAAAAGGCTCGTGTCAACTGATCGAAAGAAATGCTCAAAAAATACGGTCGCGGTGCTTCGAAACACGTCTATGGCATCGTGACAAGTGATGAATCGTGGATTTACGCGTATGAGCCCGAAAGTAAACAGCAGTCGACTGTCTGGGTGTTTCAAGATGAGCCAAATCCAACAAAAGTTGTTCGCGCACGAAGCACTTCCAAGCAAATGGTCGCCTGTTTTTTCGGAAAAACTGGACATGTCGCAACCGTACCACTAGCACAACGCAGAACAGCCAATTCTGAGTGGTACACAACCATTTGTTTGCCAGTTGTCTTCCAAGAAATCAGGAAAACCAACCGCCGAAGACGGATCACTTCACCACGACAATGCGAGCTCTCACACATCGGCTGCGACAACTGCAGTTTTGAGCACCCAAAACATCAATTTGATGGGTCATCCGCCGTATAGTCCTGACTTGGCACCGAATGACTTCTTTTTATTCCCGTACGTAAAAAACAAACTGAGAGGTCAACGTTTTTCGACACCCGAATAAGCGGTTGCTGCATTCAGAATGCATGTGTTGGAGATACCTCAATCAGAGTGGCAAAAGTGCTTCGACAATTGGTTCAAACTCATGCAAAAGTGTATAGATCTTCATGGGGAATATTTTGAAAAACAATAAAGTGATTTTCGATGATCAATATTTGTTTTTGTTCTCTAATCCCGAAATATAAAAGGCAACCCTCGTATAACCGCGACCCTTATCATAATAAATGATTGTATTTTTTTTACCTCGAGCTGAGGTCATATTCCTAAATCCTGCAACCAGGGGTTTGATACCGCGAATAAGGCTTACAACGACATAGTGACCAATATTTTTTTTTTTAGTTTTTAAACCACATTTATTTTCCTAATTCTTTTTACATGTATAATATTAGGGGTAAATGTTAAACCTTTTTCTTCTACAATCACAGTCCTTAAATTAACTTACTGGCTCTATGCGAGCTCTCTAAATCACACATTACAACTTGATTTATATATGCCTTTCGGCGTACATCTTTTTTTTTTCTTATATGTATATATATATATATATATATATATATATATATATATATATATATATATATAAAAATACATATATTTTATATATGTATATGTATACATATATAAAATAAGTCATATACTAGAGGGACTTCTCGTTTACATCTATATGTATACATTATTATTACAATTTTTTTATATTTTTTTTTTTATTATTATTATAACAAACAAAAACTTCAAAACGAAACGAATAAAACATAAAATAAAAAATAAAAAATAAAATAGAATAGCTACACAAAAATAATGGGGAAAGGCGGGCAGGGGGGGGGGGGGACAAGAGGAGGGAGAGCGTTGCTCTTGAGAGGCATACTATATCTGAGGAAGTGAGGTCCTCTCCTCGTTGAGAAGCCACCACCATTTGGGAGATGTTCGATCTTTGGCTGATTTATCTCTCTCACTGATCGCCGTGCTAAAACGCATGCGGTCTGGGACATTGGAGATATCACTATCGTGGAGAAGTCGTTTGTCCCTGGCACCACGGAGAGCGTGGTAAATAATCGGGACTCCATGCTCGTCTTGGATAAGGCGTTTTTGATCCAAGAAAGGGAACGCTTCTGGGGAAATAAACCCATTCTGGAGGGTATTCTCCAGATACATATCATTGGGATAGAATGCTCCCGAGATAAGATTATTGTCACTGCAAATTGCCCTTGCTGTGTGACTACGAATAATTTTAATTATGAAATTGTCTATCCTATTTAACCCTGATTTGTTATACAGGATTTTGTGGACAGAATTTTTTGGAACGCAGGAACGCAAACACTGCCGTTCGAACACACGAAACTTCTCCATATAAAGTGGAGATATATTATACCATACTCGACAGCCATAAATCAAAACTGGTCGGTTGAATGCCGAATACGAAATTATTTTGACTCTGGGGTCAAGAAGACTACTCCGGAATAGACTTCTTGTCATAGAATATGCGGTTTTAGCTGCGGAGAGGGACACTGCTATGTGCTTGTCAAAATATAAATACTGGTCTAGCCAGACAGCAAGGTATCTAACTACAGTTTTCACTTGCAGTGGAAGGTTATTGTTACCTACAATAGAAAAGTGTTTCCAGTTGTATTTTGTGTCCCTCGAGGCACTGGATAGGGGCGTTCTGAAAAGGATAGTCTCAGTTTTCTGGAAATTAATCTTTAATTTCCAGTTGTCGCAAAATTGTTTTATTTTGTTGAAGTCATCTTGAAGGTGCCTATTGATGACGTCTATTTTTCCTCCTGTTCTGTACGCCACTATGTCATCGGCGTACGCAATGGCGTTTTCGAGAGAACTCACTAGATCACTAGTGTAAATATTGAATAGAATGGGAGAATTCACAGCTCCCTGCTGTAAGCCATTTTTAATTTGGAAGGTCTTGTTGGAGAGTATGCCCCCGCATTTCACCACAAAATGTTTGTCCATTATCATATCATAAATGATGTATAACAAATATTGCGGCATACCCAGGTTTGTTAACTTATAGACAAGTCCTTCTAACCATACGGTGTCGAAAGCCTTTTCAAAGTCAACCCAGCAGGCGCTTGTACATTGTCGCTTTGCTTTGTTCCACTGTATATCGGAAACAAGTTTCGTCGCTGCATGAACTGTATCATGTCGCGCTCGAAAGCCAAACTGGTTGTTGGGGATGATATCGTTTTCATCACACCAACCTATCAGTGCTTTGTTTATAATTTTTTCGAATACCTTGCTGATGTTGGGAAGCAAGCTGATCGAGCAGAATTTGGCCCTTTTTGGGCATAGGGTGGACTACTGCAGTCTTCCAATGGGTTGGATAGTGTGCATTGTTTAGAGCGTTGTTAAACAAAGTAGTGTATATGTTCACTGCTTCGCGAGGCAAGTGCCTTAGAACCGCATTTGGAATGCTATCTATTCCAGATGATTTCTTATTTTTTATTGAGCTAAGTATGTTTCTAAGTTCATCCTTGCGCACAAACATATTTGTATTTTCATTTCTGACGGGAGAATCCGCTCTAGTATTTTCGCCGAATGTGATGAAACTACGGTTTTCGGAACGCCAGTTGTGAAGTTGATCGCGCAGCGAGCAATGTCTTTGACGGGCATTGCTTTCAATTTCAGTGTTAGCATGAACTGATTAAGTCTGTATACTGCTTCGAAACAGGCTCCAATTGAATTCGCTTTCTTTTGCGGATCTTCGACTACTATTACTTCATCATTGGAGTTGATGTGCTCTAGGGTGAGTCCTGCGTTCAGCATTATCTGACAATTCTCGGGAGTCGGTGGAATTCGGAGACAGGGAATGTCATTGTGATCTTTTCTTCGACATATTTTCTTGATTTGTGAAAACATGTTCGGTCCGTTTGCTTGAACAGCTCGAATTCTGTTGCTCCACTCCTCATTTATTACTGCTCGGTAATTATCCCGGATCAGTTTTTGAAGATTTGATTGTTGTTTTGATTTCATTGCTATTTGGGTCACTGAACTGCCTATAGCACAATTTCAGCTTTGAGAGCAGGGTGCTCTTTTGCCTATACAAAGCATCGATAGTTGCATTTCTGTATCGGTGGGTATAGCCATCCATATGAGCTACTTTGGGGATGGAACGATTCATTGTATTAGTAACAATATCGTTCATAGTTAGGAGGTAATGATCGATTTCATCATTACGGAGGTTTCTATTAGTCGGTGGGTCTATGCCAATGTTGCGTATTTCTCTTTTTACTATGCGATCGAAACGCGACCAATGTGCTTTTCGGCAATCGAAAGAGTGTACCTGGTCGTACTGCTCAAGTAGATGGTACTCGTTTGGCACGTGTATTACGGCTCCAAGTCCGTAGTGATCGCTATCGTACTCAATTGTGCGAAGACAATTTCGAGTAGTTACCTCGGTATCTGGTAGCTGTCATAAGTAAATCCAGGAAGGAGTTACCTCTTGGGTAAGGCGGTGTACTTGTAGCGTACAATTCTAGTTTATGCTCGATCGCACTTGTTTGCCACCAATCAAACGAGGCACTGCCTCTGGTGTTCGAGGTCAGATTGCCCCAGGCACTGTGCTTGGTGTTAAAATCACCTGCCATTAAAAAGTAATTGTTTTCCGAATCTAACTTGAGACTTCGGAAAAGCGTATCGATTTCACAGATAATTTGGATACCTTGAACAGATTCAGGAGCGTAAGCAGCGACTATATATAGATGCCTTTGACTTTTTAGCGGAATGTCTATAATGCATGCCTCTAGCACCTGGAATTTGTGTACTTCCGTGGTGTAAACGACCTTATGGTGAAAACCTTTCTTAACTAAGATAGCGACCCCACCCCCTCTAGTAGAGTGTGGTCGATCTCGTCTAATTATGTTATAATTTTTGTAGCCCGTTTTGTGCCTTTGGTTTAACTTAGTTTCGCTAGCCAAGAGCACATCTGGGCATTCGGCATGGGGCAGATTGCCTAAATTATCCCTTCTTTCGATGTGGATTAGTGAATTTACATTCACAGCTATAATTTTTAGGTTAAGTTCAGACGGAGGGTTGAAGATTTTGATGTGGAGAGTTATTTGAGAACAGGGTTGAATAGAGAGTATCTATTCGTGCTCTTTGTTCAGTCAGTGTTTTTTGAAATTCGGCAAATTGTCCTTGCATGGTTAATAACATTGTTATTATTTCTGAATGTGCCTCTGGTGCAGGCATTTTTCCATTACTATATGTATGTTCCATGGATGCTGGTTGCTTAGGAGCACCGGCCATTTGTGCATATGACACGCAAGGAGCCACGAAATTGTTGTAAGACCGAGTTTTCATTTTTTTCTCTTCTTCAACTTGTTTCTTTTTGGATTCCAATTTTAATTTCGTTTGTTGAAATTTAGGACATCCTCTAAAATTAGCAGTGTGACCTGTATTTTTACAGAGGACACAGGACAGTGTTTTCCTATCTGGAAGCTGTTCCTTGTCCAAAGAGCATTCACCAATGATATGGTCGGAGAGGCACTTTACGCGCCTGAATTGCATGTGGCAGTTTGATGCCGCGTGCCCGAAGCGTTGACAACGCATACACTGCAATACGCGATCGATTTTTCTTATTTTTTCCCAACTTATTGTTTGGTGGTTGAGGTGTTTGATGTATCGGAGAGCATCAACTTTACTGTTGGGACTCACTGATACAATAAAGAAAGGCAATTTGCAATTGCGTTTTCTGGAGTTGGCGGTGGAGAAGGGTTTCACACCTGTAAATTTGAAATTGTCGGTTTCGACATTTTTTAATTCCTCTACTACCTCCTCAGGGGAAAAACATGGATCAACGCCTTTTAGGAGCATGGAGATTATTTTCTCCGATTTCGGGGTGTACGTGTAGTACTCGCTTTTTGTCCTACCCAAAGCAGTCATTACTTTAAGATAACCTTCAATATCATCGCACATTAATTTTATTTTAGAGTTATTAATTTTTTTCGTTTTGAAATGTTTGCAAGTTATCTCACCTAATTTTATAACGTCCTTTGTTTCCATGGACGTAAGTATTATAGGCGGCGCCTTTTCCTTTTTGCTGGTTACTATGTGCTGGTTCTTTTGCTGCTACTGCATCTCCATTGTTTGCTGTCTTTTGTTTGCTTCCTGCTTTTTCCGTTGTGCTGTTGTATTTTCTTGGCTTTGTTGTTGCTGCACCAGGTCTTTTAATTTGAGGATTGCTTCTCTTTGTTTATTGAGTTCCTCTTTTTTTGTGTCAATATCCGCAAGGAGTTTTTCTAATTCCGCCGGATCTGTTGCAGTACCTGTGATATTGTTGTCTTCATCAGCAGGTAATTCGATTTCACTTGGGTCAAGATCAATCAATTCGTTGAATTGGTTGCCTGCTCCTGTGTATTCGTTTTTCTTTCCTTTTGCAGTTTTTTTGCCATCCGTATTTGGCTTGTGCCGCTTTCTGTCGCTCGAGTCGGCTCCGTGTCATCGCTTTCAGGTCTACCTGGCCCCTTTTCATGAAAGGCGACGAGCTCTTTAGCACTTTGTTTGTTTCCATAATTTTTTTTTTTTTTTTTTTTAAACAACCGATCTCAGTGGCGGCCACACTGTGTAATCCACACTTGTACACTTACACTCGCGCGACGAATTTGTTTATTTATTTTTTTTTTCTTTTCTTTTGCTTTCTCCTGTTGTCAGATATACGTCTTATCTCTTTGAGGTGCTGGTAACGACTGTGAGATGCCCAACTGGTTCCAGTCCCTTATGGTCAATGGCAAAGGCTATCAGCAGTAATTTCGCTTCCCCCCTCGTTAGTGACGGGCAGCAGGACAATAGTCACAAATTTAAAAGATAAAGCTAATGTGTTTGCGGATTTATTTTCCGCAAATTCAAACCTCGATGCCGGTCTTTGAAGCCACCTATGAAGGCGACAGCGATGGAAGGATGGCTTAGATCAGGACGCCCAGAGCCTGGGAGTGCTAAACTGGATGACACCGGCTCGAAATCCGGACCGGTGGAGAGACTTGCTAAATAAGGCCAAGACCGGATCCCGGTTGTAGTGCCGATTATAATGATAATTAAAAACAAAGTTCTATCGTCGAAATGCAAATTGTACAATAGACATGTAAAGTTTAGCTTAGAGCGTCCAGTAGGTTGTAACATAACATAATTAAGCTAGAATTTAAGCATTTTTTGTCTATTTTGAAATTTAGAATCTAAGAAAAAGACGGAAATAAAAAAATGTTGAAAATGAAAAAAAAAAAAATTAGCACATAGTAGTACACTCTGGAAGATTGGTTAAGGGGGGAACCTCATGTACATAGCCTGTTTTTCAGGAATTTTTTTTGAAAAATGTAATGCGTAGATTAATTTGCAATTTAAGGCACAATTTATTTACGTTATAATATTTAAAGAAAATATTTTTTTAAGACTAATCGTTAACAATAAAATGGTGCAATGGCTGCTTGAAAACAGCGTCTTGAAAATGCGCCGAGCAGCATACAGTCACAAAAATGATCTGAAACAAAAAATACAAAATGGGTTCTTTAGTTTATGCAAAAACGCTCAGCATGACGTTCCCGTTTTATTAAAATTTGCAATTTTGCAAAAAAGGCGAAGTTTACAAAAAAAAGATTTTTTTTTATAAACAATTGTTAATAACAATGTTTTAAATAAAAAAATAAGCTGGTCATGCTGAGGCCGAATATCTATAGAATTGCTATACCAAACTTCATAAAGATCGAATGATTCGTTTTTGAGCTACGTTGCACGGCGTGCGAAATTTTGCGCTTAAAGTTTGAGTAATAGAAAAATCGTGAAAAAAATTCGTAATTCGTTCTAACTTACCGCAGTTTTTTGCTATGGTTGACTCCATTATTAAATACTCATCCATCTCCCTCTCTGCGGACGACGCCAAATCTACAAAACGATCATCTCTCCTCTCGACTCCTCACTTCTCCAAACGCACCTCGACAGTTTCTCAACTTGGTGCCGTAATAACTGCCTTGAACTCAACGTTGTCAAATGTAACTCCATCACCTTCTCTCGCAAACGTCTTTGGCGATTGTAATGTTGCCACTTTGGTGATGAGATTATTTGTCTATGAGAATCCCGATGAAGTACGCCACACGGTGAATACGATGCACCGGAGCGAATGCCGTCGAGATCAGCTAACATTCAGACGGTTCGGGTTGTCCTGCCTTTCATACGTTTTACATTCTAATTGTCTTCCCACATTACGTGAACTAGCATGTATACCAAATACCTGAACAATACAGTACAGTTTTGTTTTCGCGCCGTGTTTTGTTGTGTGAAAAGTGACAGCGACAGAGAACATACAAAGACCAATTAAATAAATAAATTCTCTTGATAAAAACAGTCAAAACAAAGTTATTATATATAAATATAATGAAATAAAACGAAGCCACGGGTTTTGACAATCAAAACAAACACAGATTAATACTAACCAACTGTGAGAGTGTATGTGAGTATGTTTGGCAAAAAAAAAAAAAGTAAATAAATAAATAAACAAGCCAAACGAGGCAATAGCAGACTTGCTCGAAAAGGCGCAAAAAATGGAAGAGGACAATACATTCCTCCCGGTTACATATAATGACGGCCATGTCACCAATAACATGTTTGAATGTTTAGCGACCACCGAGACTGAGGACGAGGAAGAGGAAATCAGCGATCTTGAAACAAGGCTAGCCCGAGCAAGGGCGCAATTATCAGAGAAGCGTCGCAGGAAAAAGGAATCTGCTGAAAAGGAGCAGCTAATAGTGAAACAACAGCAGCAGAAAAATCAGCAACAGTGTGCACAACAGAAGCCTACCCAACAAAAAGGATATTCACCGCAAGAGATTACAAAACAACAACCACAACAAGAGCAACAGGCAGCAAAAAGGAAAGCGAAGATGCCACCCATCAACATTACAGATATGGACTGTAACGAACTGGTAAGTCTATGTAAGCTTTCTATTGGGGAAGATTTTTCAATTAAAAGACTGATAGGGAACATGTTTGCCATACAGACAAATTCGGTTGAGGATTTCGAAAAAATGAAAAATGTGCTAAAAAGGGCCACCGCGGAATTTTATACGTACACCCCGAAAGAATATAACGGTTCTACTAAAAGGCGTTGACCCTGAAACAGAACCAGAAGTTCTATTACAAACGCTACGAGAGCTTAACTGTAATGATATTGAGTTTATCGCGGTAAAACCTTTCAATACAGCTAGGGCTAGACGGGAGAATCGAAAATTACCATTCTTCCTGGTGCAGCTGGGCCCTGTAAGCAAAATTGGTGGACTTAGGAAAATCACTATCCTAAACCATCAAATTGTCACATGGGACAAATTGAAAAAAGGCAGAGATATAATCCAATGTCTTCGCTGCCAAAGGTTCGGGCACTCAGCAGCAAACTGCGAAATGCAGTATCGAAGCGTAAGATGCGGACAGGACCGCAGCACAGAACAATGCACATTAGGTAAAGAAAGGGTAGACGACAGATCTCTTCTAAAGTGTGCAGTTTGTAAGAGTGAGGGACACCCCGCTAATTATCGAGGCTGTCCTAAATTCCGCGAACTACAGGAAAAAGGTTTTCACAGCAACGAAAAATAGAACGCCCGATAGTTCAAGCCCGACCAGCACTAAATGTAACACCTCAGTTCTCGTATGCTCAAGTAACAGCTGATAGGAGAAACGCGCCACAACCCACCACACAGGTACCGCCGCAACATACTGGGCCTCCAGAAACAGTAACACTAGCAGATGTGCTCACAACATTGCTCGCTATTCAGACGCAGATGACACAAATGCAAAAACAAATAAAGGATCAGGACACTAGACTAGACTGGGTCTATTCACAGTTGTCTAGCCAGCCGTCAATATAAACCCCCCAACAGAAAGCGCAATTAAGGCTCTAGTCGTGAATGTAAATTCACTTATCAGAATCGAGAGAAGAGCCGCTCTCTTTAAACTTTTGCAAGACGAAAATCCTGACGTGCTTCTGGCTAGCGAAACTAAGTTGAATCAGAGGCATAAACTATGTCACACAAACTACGACATTATGCGAAAAGACCGACCCAACTCCACGCAAGGAGGAGGGGTGGCAATCTTTGTTAAAAAAGAACTTCAACATAAGGTAATATATAGTGGTGAGATTCGCAGATTTCAGGTGCTTGAAGCGTGCATTATCAGCATACCCCTCCGACAAGGTAGGGGCATGTATGTGATATCTGCCTACGCACCAGAAGCACATCAACAAAATCAATTTATAGTGGAGCTAGAGACTCTTTTCCAATGTTTACAACTTTACTCGGAAGGGAACTATTACATCGTGGGTGGCGATTTGAATGCCAAACACTCAAATTGGGGAAATAGCATATCCAACACGAGAGGAAATCAACTAGCTAGTTGGCTAGATCAACATCACATTGAATATAAGGCTGACCTGCTAGCTACAGAATATCCTTCTTTCCCCAGAGGGGGATCGTTCCTCAATATTGTGCTTATAGACACACGACTTAAACATACACATACTAACAGACAAAATATAAACTGCCTACGCACAATTGAGTATAACAGCGACCATTGTGCATTATCAATCGTGATAAAAACACTAAGCGAAGTTGTGGAACTCGGTGAATGTATGATACTGCAACCCTATAACAATGGGGGTATGCGATGGTCGCGTTTCACGAGAACCTTAACAAGAGAAATTCGCTTAAAAGATATTGTAGCGAGCTTAGGGTTCGCTGGATTAATTATTTTTAGTAAATAAATAAGAGCCGTTAAATCGATTTTGAATTAATATAACACTTTATTAGTCCGTAATACAACCGTTACTTATACCGTACACTTAACGATTTCTTTACTTATAGCTTCCGTACTTATCGCGTCTTTTACTGCTTACTTCTCACTCGAGACTTTCGCTTGCTTCACTGTCTTACTTATAACTCCACTCCCGATTTTTTTTTTTTTTTTATAAAACGCTATCTTTATTGACCATTATAAGTTTAGTTACATAAGTTTACAGCTAACTTAACTAAGTTGTGACAATTTTACTTACAATGTCTAGAACATTTTTTCAAGTAATATTTAATTTGAGGTCTTACGTCTAAAGAGATCTATTCCAGATACAATTTATTAGTAGGACTCCTGGAAAGGTCATGAAAACCAGGATGGATTATCTATGTTTACAATAAATATTCTTAAAACTACTTATCTCTACTTAAATCTAGCTTATATCTAAGGTAGTTAAATAAACTAACATTTATCAATGTAGAAACAATTTAGCCTAGTCTTAAGCTTAAGTTGAGATTTCATACTTTACATACCCCAAGGAGGGAAGGGAGCGGCAGAGGGAGGTCTCTCCACCGACTGCTCGTTAAAGGAAAGAACCCGAGAAAAGGGTTGAATGTTTGAGTATTTGAAGTGGTTAAGATCGGTTACCCTGTTATGGTAGATGATTTCGTTCGCATCATTTACTAATCTTCCTGAGTAGAAGAGAGCCTTTAAATGGAGTGCATGAAGATAGGGATTTCATGCATTGTGGCTGGGGAGGCTAAGGGAATTGATGAGAGGGTTTGGATTGGCTGACAGGTTTTCAATGAATCTTATCGACAATTCCAGGAACCTTCTATCCAATCTCTCCAGGCCGACGGAGTGGTATAGCGTAAGGCTTCTGATATATTTGTGGGAGTCGCGCTGTCGACGTAGCCCTGTGATTAGTCTGAAACACTTCCTTTCGAAGATACGAAGTTTTTCCATTTGAGAGGGAGATATATGGAACCAGATGGGACAAGCGTAAGTAAGTGTGGGCCTGATGATTTGTTTATAAAGTAGAAGTTTGACTTCTTGAGAGAGACCATCTGCCTTCCACATTACTTTCCGACAAAGGTTCAGCTGTATCCCCGCTTTGTGGATGACATTGTTTATGTGAGTCGTGAAAGAGAGATTATTTTCGAAAGTAATGCCCAAGTATTTTAGTGATTTAGATGGTTTTATGAGGGTGTTGCAGAGGTTGAGTTGGATTTTTGAATGGTTACGTACCGTGTTATTGGTACAGTGAACGTTTCTACCTTTAAATACAATCAGTTGAGTTTTGTTGGGGCTTAGGCGGATCTTCCATTTAAGGAAGTAGGAGGAAAGAATTTGGAGGAATTCATTTACGCGGTTTCTGGCAGATAATACGAGCCTGCTGCTGGAGTAGACAAGGGTATCGTCTGCGTAGTTGAGGATTCGAGTATTCGGTGAGAGGGGTTGAGGAATATCAGATGTGTATAGTAAGTATAAGAGGGGACCCAGAATGGATCCTTGGGGGACTCTTGCTGTTATTGAGTACGTCTGGGAAAGAGTGGAATTTATCTTGACCATGAATTTTCTATTTGATAGGTACGAGTAGAGAAACTTGGAAGTGTGATTGTTGAGACGATACGTGGAATGTAATTTGTACAGAAGACCCGCAGTCCACACGCAGTCGAAAGCCTTGGATATGTCAAGGGAGATACACACAGTGGGGCACTGGTCGTTAAGAGCCATAGTGATGTCGTGAGTAAACTTGAGGAGAGCGTGACATGTTGAGTGTTGTGCACGAAAACCGAATTGGAAATCAGGGAGTAATGAGTTAGTTTCCGCGAAGGAGAGTAGGTAATGGTGAATTTTTAATTCAAGTAATTTGCTTAAATTATTAAGTAGTGAGATGGGTCGAAAATTGGCCGCCATCAGGGATGCGCCTGATTTTTTAATGGGGATGACTATGGCAGTTTTCCAAGACTCCGGTATGTGACCAGCATTTATTATGTGGTTTAGCAGGGTCATGATGTATAGTCGATTTGAAGGAATGAGGTTTTTGAAAAGCACATGTGGAATTTTGTCCAAGCCGGTTGAGTTTTTATTGCTACGAGAAGATATCATTTGGTTAAATTCCTGCGGTTGCAAAAAGAAGTTTGTATCGGTGGGTTGAGATGCTCTATTGTCATTATTAAATTCAGTTATGAATGGAGTGAATGATGAGATTAGTTCATGGGATGTATAACGATTGACCACTTCCTCAAACTCGGAGTTGCCTAGGCTATCATTTTGCCTATGCACTTGGGAGAAGTGTTCCGCTAAATAGTTTGCTATTTCAGAATCAGAGTACAGAATATTATTTCTAGGACCAATTAGTCTGTCTATTGAGGTGTGTATTTTTCGTCCTGTAAGGCGATTGATGTTTTTGTAAAGATTACGATCGGGTCTGATACTATTTAAAGTGGAGATGTAGTTCTGCTCTACGAAAGCATTTAACTGCTGGTTAATGAGGGTAGACAATAATTGAACCTGTACTTTGAGGAGGGGACAAAATCTTCGAAATAGTTTTCGGCGGAGCTTTTTTTTTAATGAGATGAGTTTGAGGGTGAGATATGGAAGTGGTTTACCTACGAAGGAGTGTGGCATCCTTGTAGGGGTATTAGAATACAGGGCTTGCTGTAAGATTCCTTTCATCTTACAAGCTGCTTCTTCAATTTCGTTAGGATCCAAGTTATTCGTATCTGTGATGGGAAGCGTTTGAAACATATCGCTAACGGATTTGTTGACCTTTCTCCAGTTAGTTCTGAAGAAATTATGGACTGGGTTGAGAGATTGAAGCGGATTTAAGGGGCCAAGGTCAATTATCGAGTGGATGGAGGCATGGTCCGAGGGGAAGAAGTGCGACACAGTAGGGGGAGATACAGAGCGTAGGATCGCAAATTTTAAGAAGAAGTCTATACTTGATTGAGTAGAGCTGGAGCAATGAGTAGGTTCCGTAGGGGAGTCGATATAGACGTAGGGGTGGAGAGGTAGGAAAGCAAGCAATTGTTTGCCAAATTTATTGCAAGCGGTGTCGTTGAAGGCGGTATGACGGGCATTCCAGTCGCCTCCGATGATGAATGAGTGGGGGTGGGATTGACGGAATATTTCATCGAAGTCTGAAGATGGGAAGTTAGGGTACCTCTTGGGTTGTAAATAGATGGCTACTAGAACCAAGACTTTATTGTTGTCACAGAGCAGTTTGACAGCAGTGTATTCGACACAGGAGATGTTGCTAAATTTGACTTCACTGAATTGGAATCTTTTATGAATAAGGATACCGGTACCCCCTTTTGCACCGTCAATTCTAGGAGTTGAAACAAGTTGGTAATTAGGAACAGAAATGCGAGAGTTGGGTTTGAGCCAAGTTTCACAAAGAAGGAGGACGTCTGGAGAAAACTCCTTCACTAGCAGTCGGAGGTGATGCCTCCGTATGTTTGACGAAATGGAATCTACATTGAGGGCAACTACACTTAACTTAGACATTGTGGGATAATATATGTGAGGTTATAAGAGAAAGTATCTGACCTTTTTTTTCGAAGTTACTTAATCCATTTAGCGTCGGTAAGAGAGCTTGCAACTCTTGGATGTATCCCATGATGTCGAGTCCTAGGTTTGTTCCTGGTTGTGATGAGGGTGCGTTGTTTCCTCTGGTAATTTCCGCATAGGATTTCGATTTCGTTGTTGTAGTAACTGTTGCTGTTGGTTGCTTAAGTTGGCCAGTGTTGTTTTTGGTTGGAGGCACTCTCTGCTTCAGTAAGCGTAGCTTGTGCGGGCATTTTGTGAAGTTTGCAGGATGCGGTCCACCACAATTGCAGCATTCAACTGACACTTCCTTTACAGAAATGGAGCCATCCGGATTTTCCGTGTGTATACGTTCTGGGTCCTCACCCGGTGGCTTGACTTTGCATTGGTTTGGTTCATGCTCCTGCGCACATTTTACGCATCGTCTTGGTAGATGACACGAAGATGAAAGATGACCTGACTGCTGACAGCGCTTGCAGTGGAGAAGCTCCTGCTTGTGAGGTATCTCTATCTGAATTTTGTGGGTGAACAGATATTTGATCTGTTTTAGCTTGTTAGTGTCTTCGGTTGGTGCCAATTGGATGATCCGTAGGTTGAATATGTTGCTCACCCTCATGTGAGGAGTTTGGTAGTAGTCGACTTTGGATATTTTCAAGTCAGGACTTAGTCTAGTCAATTCCGCGCTTATTTCTTCATTAGTCCAAGCAGGGCCGATGTGCCGTATTATAAACGTTTTCGGTTTGAGATCCGCCCTGAGGAAGGTGAAGAACTCCAGTTTATTCGAGATAAGCGCTTTTTCAGCTAGCGCGTGGTCTTTTAAAGAGGAGAGTGTTACGGACACGTTGTCACCTCTCGATCTGGTGGTAAAATTCCGGTGCCCCAGGGCGCTCTCCAGAAGCTGAATAACTTGTTTGATGTTGTTAACTTTTTTTATGTTGATTTGTGGTGGCCTCTCGTTCTTTGGAACCCTTCCATTGGCAGCGGCGTTATTTATTTGGGGTTTCGGTTGATTATGACTTCCAGACATTTTTTGGATACTGGAGATTTTTGGCGTTGGCTTGGCAGCTGGTGCTGATAGATGAGACGGTTGCTCCTCCATGTCAGACTCGTCCAACATTTCAGGAAAATTTGCAGAGCTGCTTTCCAATTCGTCGATTCTCTTGGTTAATTCCTTGATAAGCTTCTCCTGGGCCTTGATGTGATCCAGGGCCTGCTGGAGTCTTTGATCCTGTGTTAAGGTCATGTTTTCCATATTTTCCAAGATAGCTGCCGTCTTTTTAGGGGGGTTGCGAAGAAAGTCGATAGCCTTTCTTTTTCGCTTTATTAAATAGTCTTGGGCTGGTGCATTACTGCACAGCATATACGGCAATTTGAATTATATTTCGAATTATATTTCGATTAACACTTTGAATTTACTTTGAATTTTCACTTTGAATTACACTTTCACAACTGTGCTCAGATACAGATGATAGGACCAACTGTGCTCAGGTACAGATGCAGATACAATGTGATGGCACTCCCGATCCGCGTGCGACGTATTTATACCTTTTTTCCTCATTCTGATTTGGTGTATCGTTTCCGTTCTTTCCATAGTCTTAAATGTTCTATTCCAGTTTTCCAGTACTTCCTAAAATAATCTAGTACTTTGTTTCTGACTTTCTCGAAGATTCCAGTACTGATTGTCATCTGCGTCACAATATTAACCCTCCTACCAACAGAAACATACCCAACGATGACATCGACTAATACATACAAAAAATGGACGAAACCATAAAACAAACTATGGACAAAACAGTACCAAAAACCACACCTACGGACAACATGAACATGTACCGAAACGCCACAATCAATGCATTCCACAGAAAAAAAAGTAGACTTCTATCGCAACCAAAACTACGGTACAGACAATTTATTGATAGGCATGACCAGGAGATAATATTACTGAAGTCCAGATTAAAAAATCTCCAACAGCTGATAAAAGCCAACTATAGGCTATCAGCAAATTTGTATTGGAACAACAAAGTTCGGGTGGTAAAATCCAACAACCCTAGTATGTTTCCGCAAATTAATAAAATATTTCGACGGAGTAATGAAAACGAGATTCAGTGTCTCCAAATACCACGAACTGACGAAAACCAACGAATGCTGACAAATATAGGCATAGACACAAACAACGCCATCCTAAATGACGAAGTTTTTTTGTTCGAAGATCCCCTGGAAAAAGTGAATGTTGTAGGGGCCGTCTTTTAAGAACTGTACAAGACAAATGAAGTAATCCGCCGCAACCATGGCTTGGAAGATCGAGTTTTACTGAATTATCGTCATCTTCGAAATGACATTTCACAGTGGCGAGCAGAAAACCAAAGTTTTATCGAATTAAATAATGAAAATACGGCAAACGTCGAGATGACTATCGAAAGTGCCAACAGCCTTTTGATCACTAGTGAAGACATCCATGGCGTCTTTGCATCATTAAGAAACAAAAAATCAGTTGGAATCGATGGAGTACCCAATATAGTACTCAAACATCTTCCTCCAATCGCAATTGACATATATGCAGTCTTGTTTAACAACGCTCTGAACAACGCACACTGTCCAGTACGCTGGAAAACGGCCATCGTCCAACCGTTACCAAAAAGAGGGAAAGACAGAACAAACCCAAAAAATCTGCAATCGGTCAGTTTGTTACCGAGTAACAGTAAAGTATTCGAGAAGGCTCTAAACAAAGCTCTACTTAAATGGGTTGAGGACAATAATATTATTCCAAAGAACCAGTTTGGTTTTAAAGCTGGTCATGAAACCACACATGCCACAGCTAAACTGGTTTCAGACATTCAGTGGAAAAAAAATCTGAAACAGCGCACAGGTGCCTGTTTGATTGACCTGGAGAGGGCCTTCGACACCGTTTGGCTAGAAGGGTTATACTTCAAGCTAATGAGACTAGGCATTCATAAACCACTACTGTATACACTATACGACATGTTGAATGAAAGGAAATTCGTCGTCAAAAGTGGCAATGTTACCTCCAACATTACTTACCAAATAAAAAACGGTCTGCAACAGGGAGCGGTGTTATCTCCGATCCTTTTTAATATTTATACCTAATAAGGTCTCTTCATCAGGCTATTGCGTATGCAGACGATCTGATAATATATAGAACAGCTCCAAAAATTGAAATCATTAGCAGATTATTACAAGGGGATTTCAATGATGTTCAGCGATACTGCGACAACTGGAAACTCAAAACCAATATCCAGAAGTGTGAAACCATCCTCTTTAGAACACCACTGGCTGAAGCTACCAGGGACACCAGGAAAAGCTGGCGAAAGCTAGCTATTATGGGACCACACCAACAAACACTGGAAACCAAAAATGTAGTCAAATACTTAGGCATCTGGCTAGATCAATATCTATATTTTAACAAACATGTGGAGGCTGCACTGGCCAGGGCAAAGAAAGCTTACGCTATGACAAGAAGACTGTTTCATAGTAGTCAACTTGACAGCAGAGTTAACGTTATATGCTACATGGCTCTCATCAGACCGATGATCATATATGGATGTCCAGTGTGGTTTAATGTGGGACCTAGCTTAATGGAAAAGATTCGGATTTTTGAGAGACAATGCCTCAGGACGTGTCTCAACTTACATCGGACTCCTGAATCCGATCACAAAAAATACTATCCCAATGAAGCGTTGTACAATGGGGCCAATATAAACAGAGTGGATAACTTTATGATCAAGCTGATCCGAGTACATCTTGCGAGATCAACGAGCTCCCCGAACGATTTAATTTTTGGTGCATATTACCCAAACAATATGTATTATGAGGGGGTACGTCGCAATGACTTTATTCCACCAGAAGCATTCCTTAGTCTTGACATGAACGGCCTCATACAAAATGAATCCGCTATACCGTTGATTTATCACGTGCGTCGGTCGGGTATATATAAACGAATTTGTTATAATCGAGAGGTCGCGCACACAGATGAAGAGCGCATGCAGTTCAATAGGGCAGTAGTACAGAAAGACCGAAAAGACACGAATAAGCAACACCAGAGATTTTGGTGGCTGAGTGGCAATTAAAAACCTGTTTCCTTAAAACTGGCAAAAAAAGGGAAGTAATAATAATAATAATAATAAAGCCCAACCAACTACGGAAAGCTTACATAGATTTAGCATTTCGAAGTCTTGATATTAGGTTTAGGATAGAGTTAAGGTTAAAAAAAAAAAAAAATTAGTTTAGTATTTAAGTTAGATATAAGGTAAAAAAAAATAACAAAAACAAAGTTTTTTCTGTTCGTCATTTTCTTTGTATCTAATTAAGTTCCATAAAAATTCATGTAAACAAAATAATCATAATGTCGAAAGACAAGCTTAAGCTTATGCATGTAACTTAGAGAGTCCGCAAAGGACCAGTAAGTTAAGAAATAAGATAACATAAGCTAGAGTTCAATCATTTTTGTCTAGCGAGTAAGTAAATTATAATAATAGGAAGAAATAAAAAATGATATTAAAAAAAAAAGGCGAATGCCGTCACAAATAAAACACGGAAATCGCCTTCTACTTTAACTTTACTTTTATTTTATTTTGCACTAATCGTTTTAATAGCTTACAGCGGACGAATCCTCGATGATATGAATGTCACACAAGTATTAATTTAAGTCACTTAGTCCTCTCATTTAATCGTTTAACATAATATAATATATGTCTTAGGGACATACTAGCGATGACACACACGTTCTAACGCTCTACGTTTTTACACCGGTGAATTTCACGTAACGCGACTCAATTCCTCCTCGAAAGTTCCCTCGCTATTCGACTGTCTGTCCTCTCCGCTCGAAAGTTCAATATCGACTGAAATTTTCCTATCCGAAAAATACCCCGATACAGATTGTATCTTTATCTATGCAGACAACTTTTCTCCTTAGATCTGCTAACAGAATTTCCGAATCTCTGTTAGCAGCATGTTATTTATTCCTAGGGGTAATTTGGATGCCTGAAAGGGATCAACACATACATCATCATCATCCTCGGTGGTGGTGATAGCATCTCATCTCACGGTTTTCTGTTTGCGCGGCACATCTGGCGCGCAGAACGGAGATGGTTGTTAGGACGTATAGGTCGTGAGTTTATTTGCCTTTTGTAAATACACCGAAATCCATTAGATCCTTCTGAGGGTGTGAAATTCAGAAGGGCCGGAATAGGTCCTTTGTAGGTTTTTAACCTCATAAATTTTCCGAATTATCTCGTCGAGATAATTACGGCTGCCTGCAATTTGGTAGCGGTAGGCGATATGCTTTATTGCATGAAGTTGCCGTTTCTTTTGTTTGCCGATGGATTTGATGGTCTTTGTGGCAGACCACCCGCACGTGCATCCGTTAGTCGGCTAATTTGCTGGTGATAGCGATTCATTGTATCGATACCCGGAATTGTCGGTTCGATGAGGTGTTCCTGGGCCTAGGCAGAATGTCTGGCATTCTCATGAATTGCTGTTACGAACTGGATGAATGTATGGCTTTTGTTTCAGGCATGAAGAACTATAATTGTCAAGTTTGACATTAAAAGCTTTGGGGACGTTCAGTTCCTTGCTTTTGGGTGTCGGGCTCAACGTTGGCCGCGAGTTGCAGGCCCTAAGGTGTGACTTGGGACACGCGTCTGCGGGGCGCGTGCAACGTTTTTAGGGTAGGTATTTCCTTGAAGGGTAGGAACCTTACCTGGGTGGAATTGTGCGTTCGTAGAACGCTACACGCCCCCCCCCCCCCCCCCCCCCCCCCGCCACCACTTCCTGCCAAACCAGCAGATATCACCTGTACCCTCAATACGCGACCTCGGAATCTTATTTGACGGGGAGCTTAGCTTCGTCCCGCATATTGATGATATTATTCTTAAGGCCAACTCTGTCCTTGGATTTGTGAAACGCTGGTCTAAAGAATTCTTTAATCCTTACGTTTCCCGTTCTCTCTACATAGCCTTCGTCCGCCTTCGTCGTGAAAAATATTCGTAATTCGTTCTAACTTACCGCAGTTTTTTGCTAATCTGCGATTCCAGGGCCATAGAGTAGACCTTCCTCTTCTTCAAACTGTTCTAATTGAGCCGTTTTTTTCCTGTTGTCGAAAAGTACGAGCTTCTTTGGTGGCATCAAGCCCAATTAGACTGTTTACTTTCTTTTGAAAATAAAGTGTAAGGAGGTGTCGGATCACTTTCTAACTTTTTTTCTCGTAGTTTTGAGGAAATTTCCTATCAATTTAGGCAAAAACAAAAAATGGCTAAAAAATTTCATTTTACACGAGGTTCCCCCCTTAATGACTCCGACGAGGTAGTGCACCATAGCACTGAGCTGGCACAGAGTCAGTTCAAATACTGTAACATACAACCATTCTCAAACATTTTCCGTTTTAACGAACAACCGGAAAGTATTACTCCACCCGAGACCTCTAACTAACAATATCCCACGCCAACCTACCTCCTTAACGAACAATCCATATATTACACAATTCACATTATATATTTCACTTCTTATAATATTAATTATGTTAAGCTAGATTAAGTTAGAGTTAAGTTAAGTATTAGATTAGATTAAATTAAATTTAAAAAAAAAAAAAATCCAGTTTTTCTGACCATTTCTAGGAAAACTGTCAATATTAAAACCTATAATACTCAAATAGTTATTCATTTATGTTTAAAAAATGTGTAATGTATACATGTAAACAATTCTATCACTATCACACAAGCCAAGAGTCTTCGATTTGACTTCTACATTTCAGGTATAACAGGAGTATTATCTCTCCACCCGGGGTTTTGCAATAGTAGATGATTCACAGATGGAGTAACAAGAGATAACACGGTGCATCGAATGAACGATTACAAGGACTTGTGTCAACGAACCTTCTGCTGAAAGCACGATTCCAACCAACGTTGCTATCCTCTATGTCTTATGACAATCAATGGAAACACCACTTGATTTGATATTGGTGCCCCCGATGTGATAATTTAACACGAATGGCAAGGTCAAAAGTTCAGCCTTTATCCCGGGGTTCTCTAGGTTCATGTACCTCGGATTGGAAAGGCTCAATGATTTTACAGATCTACGAGTAATTGGAGGAATTGAGAGCATTTCGGATATCCAGTATTTTTGGCGGTGTGTAAATATAATTTTAGAATTAAAATAAAATGGACCGCATTTTTCCTCACCAGGAAAAAAAAAACCATCACATGAAAATATTGTTAATAAAACAATTTAATTCAAATAAAATGACGGCATTCAGATATAGCAGGTATCAGATATCATTCAAACACTAACAGATATCATTCATGTTTTTAAGTTTATTAAACTAGAATGTGCCTTTATATACTAAATTATTACAACATGTTAAATAAACAATTGAAGAAGTCTTTACAATGCAGCTAGTCTTCTATGAAAAATAATTAATAATAAATAATCGTCACAACAGCTTAGATTCGAGATTAAAGAAATCATCTTTCACATTCAATGCTCTTGTGTTAAGTCTTATCGCAATATAGATAAATTATAAGAGAGTATTTAGAGAGAAATTAATAGGTTTTTGTCCAGATAATTCATGTAGTTAAGACTGACATTTTAGCTCACTTATATTTAAATAAACGCAAACCCGGTTTTCTGTGCCGCAGTCGCTTTAAACATCTCGAGTACCTAGAAACGTTTTTGTTCTGAACCGTTTGATTAAAAATAGTGATCTATTCGCGTCCATTGAAAGCTAGTTTACTCTAATCAACACTAAACTATAAATAAAATATTGTAATTAACGTTTGCAGTTCAATCTTAGTGCCAACGACATAAACATGTAAGTTTCGTTTGGATTGTCTTATTTGATGCTGGAAAGAGCTGACTTACGTTATCTTCAAAAATAAATATTCTTGGACTTAGGTTAAGTTTTGATTGTGTGGATTCGTGATAACATGGGTTAACAGTTTGATTACAGGTTTTTTTCTTTCTATCTTTTCCGTCTCCATCGTTATCTTTTTTATTTGTTGTTCGTGTTACATCTGTTTGAGTAGATATTATGTACGTATAATAAAGATCGCAGACATTTTATATAATAAATATGACTCCTTATCGTTGCCCTTCTATTTCTTCTAAAGAAAATGTATCACAAATCTTTATCCAGATGTGTCGCGAATTTGTAAACATGATAAAGTTCATTTATACAAAGATATTTTTAACTGCAAATCTTTTGTTTTTATTTTGCCTTAAGATTTGCAAATCGTTTTTGTGTAGTGTAGTTTTGTTTTATAAACTTCGATCTTCACTGCATTTGTAATCCTCTCATTAGATTACGATTTTATTATTTTATATATTGTATTTTTGGAGTGATAAGGAGCGCCACTTTCGTTGTAGGGGAACAGCGTCATTTGGTGATATGCACCTGAAAGATAGAAACATTTGGTGTAAACATATTGTTTTTTTTTTTTTTTTCCTACTTCTCTCGGGAGAGGCGAACCTATAGCGCCCAATTGGGCGCCCGAGATGCCACCAAATAACTGCTGCAGTTCTTTTTGAAAAGTTGCAGGTTGTAACGCTCCGGGAACACTCGCGGGGGAAGGGAGTTCCACAGCCTCCCCGCTCTGTAACGGAACGTTTTCGTGCCATTGGGAGGCGAACCACAAACGGGTGCGATCCGTCGGATTGTCTTGGGGAGCGCGTATAAGCCGAATTGCGTGGAACAATACAACGAATCTCCGAAGAACAGTACCTGTGATAATATCTGTAAAACAGACAGAGGTCGGCTACGCGCCTTCGATGTGATAGCGACTGTAGTCCCGACGTCAACGCCGAGTCCCCGCTCGTTTCTGTACGCTCTCAAGTAGGTCGAGGATATGTTTACGAGCCGAGCTCCAAACATGAGAGCAATATTCGAGCGCGGGTCTAATTTGGGATTTATATAGGAGAAGAAGTTGGGCCGGAGTAAAATATTTCTTGGCTTTAAAAAGATAGCTCAGTTTTCCTGAGGCTGACTTGGCGATGCTCGAGACGTGTTTATGGCATGATACATTCCCACAGACCGTGACGCGGAGCAATTTCAAGTTTTCCCCAGACTCGAGGGTCCGGCCATTCATCATCACCTGTGGAACCGATGATCCACTTTTCTTTGTTAATGTTGTATATTGTGTCTTCACTGTATTGAAGTCGACCAGATTGGCCCTTCCCCACTGCGGGACCTTATCTAGATCCTGATTCAGAGAGTCAATCTGTCCACATCTCAGCTGATGCGACGTAGATGCACCAATCGGCCGATCACTCGAAAAGGAGGAAACAAGCGTACTATCATCCGCAAAACTGAACACTTTGTTATCCGTTGTCCCCAACAAATCATTTATGTGAAGCAAAAACAAGGTCGGAGCCAAATAGAACCTTGGGGCACCTCCGAATTAACAGGATACAGATACAAACACTCGCCGTCCACAACAACCCGGATCGGTCGGTTCCCAAGGAAGCTCCTTGTCCAATCGCAAAGCTGTTAGGAAAGTCCATATGAACGAAGGTTGCTCAGCAATGCCCCGTGCCACACGCGGTCAAAAGCCTTGGAGATATCCAATGCGACCGCCCTTGACTCACCATGCCGCTCAATCGCAGATGTCCATATATCGGGTATAAGTGTCAAAAGGTCTGCCATGGACCGCCTGCCGCGAAATCCGTATTGACGGTCATTCAGAAGTCCGTTGCACTCCAAATACTTAACTAACTCTGTATTGATGACTTTTTCCATCACCTTAGATAAAATAAACAGTAATGCTATCGGACGGTAATTTTGTGGGACACACTTTTTTCCCTTCTTTGGGATAGGCTGAACTCGAGCGATTTACCAGCAGGCAGGAAAGGTCCTCCGTGCATAAGATAAGCGGAAGAGTTTGCCAAGAGCCGGTGATAGTTCTGGAGCACAGTTCTTAAGGACTATCGCTGGTATTCCGTTCGGGCCTTCCTACAATCCAGTTCACGCAGAATGCGTTGAATAGTGTGCGGACTCACATCCCGCATGGAAGACCGTACCGACGCGGTCACTGGTGGGTCCAAAAGGCCGGGATCGAGGTTTGAATTCGCGGAAAATAAATTCGCGAACACATTAGCTTTATCCTTCGGATTCGTGACTAACGTCCCACTGTCTGTCACCAACGGAGGAGGGGGATGCGAAGTTACTGCTGACAGCCTTTGCCATTGACCAGAAGGAGCGCGAACCAGTTGGGCACCGAAGGAGCTTATTGATCACCGTGTCGTTGTGAGCTTTCTTCGCGGTATCAATCGCCTGGTTGCACGCGTTTCTGATTCTGACAAAATTCGTTCTGTTAACATCGGCGCGAGTGGAGCGCCATTGCTTAAAGCTCTATTTTTGCCCCTGTAATCAGCTCGCATTTTTTATCAAACCAAGGTTTATTAGACGAACTTCGTTTGATGGAATGTGGAATATACATCTCCATCCCCAGAAGAATAATCTCTGATACCGACTCTGCGCAAGCATTAACATCGGAGTTTCCGAAGCACACCTCCGACCATGGAAAGGATGCGAAGAAATCTCGCATATCGTCCCAGTTAGCAGCCCCATACTTCCATACATGGCGAAGCTGCTTAGGCCGGTTATTCGGTTGATATGCAAGTGCTTGCGCGACAGATACCAAGCAGTGATCTGAGTTTCCCAGTGGCGCAGAGACATCTACGGTTTAAATACTCGGCTCGAATATCAAAAACAGATCCAGGGTGTTCGCACAATCGCTTCGGGGATCCGGCACTCGCGTCGGTTCCTCCGCGAGTAGAGTCAAGTTGTGGCTTACAGCAAACATCTCCGCCAGCCTCCCAGCCTCGTCGGTTCTGTTAGATGTAACAACCAACCGGAAGTGTGCACATTAAAATCGCCAAGGACAACAAGTTCTGAAGCCGGGCGGTTGATCTGTATCCAGTCGACGGTATATGAAAGATGTTCGAAAAATGTCGTCGATCGTCATTCGGGGAGCGGTAAAGACAACAAAGAAATTTAACGGAGTTCCTTAGCACGACCCTCAAACATATGATGTCCATGCTATTGGGTTCCAACGCCTCGATCCTCTGCCAAGCCAGATCGGACTGCGCGAAGACGTAAACTCCGCCCTTAAAACGGAATCTCGAATGTAAGTCGTATCCTGAGCAACGAAGATATGTCGAATCAGTTGACGAATCGACCTGGGTCTCAGTTAGGGCAAGGATATCAGGTTTCGTTGTTTGCAAATATTGGTGCACGGCGTTTACATTGGTATTGGTGAAACCGATGCCCCTGATGTTACAAAATGCCGTCACCAGTCGAACGTGGGTAGGGCCTCGAGAGCGAGCCCGGTTATGCGATGACGAACCTCTCAAAGTTCTGTTATTTATGATATCTGCATGACGTCCCCCCTGACATAATCCCCCCCGGAGATCCGAATGGGAGACTAGTTTACCTCCGGAATTCTTTATATCAGAATGTACCATCATGACTTATCCCCGTGTCAGCCCGGCTGATCAGCCACATATCTCTCGGCGATGTCGCGGAATGTACAACGTGACCGGGCGGTATCTCACCTTGGGACCGACTACAACCTAACCAACGTTTTCTCGAACCGGTCCATCAGCCAAGCTCCGAAAGATGGCCGGGGATTTCTCCCGACCATTTCACGGAGCCTAAAGCTTGATGGGATGGTATTTCACCGGGCGACAGGGTGTTGGGACCCCGGCTACCACTCGGCCTTTAGTCGCCTCTTACGACAAGCCGGCCTAGCTGTGAGTATATTCTAACGCCCTACTTACGGGGCCTACTATGGCACTAACAGTCTTACGTGGATTGCGCAATAAAGTAATGTAGTAATCTCTGCGTTAGCGAGGAAAAGGTATGCACGCGATAAAATATTGTGTGTTGCGTGGGTTAACATCTACTAACCACTTACGAAGAGCATTTAACAATGTTACGATAAGTGAAAACATATCCAAACGTTTATGAAGATTTGCAGAGGGCATTTAACACGGTTACAATGAGTAAAAGAACGTTTTCGATAAGTTATTTTAATGGGGCAGGAAATCATGCGAATTGAAGTAAGGTTCTGGGAAAACTGTCACCACTTTTACTGATCGATTTCCGTAGTATGGTGTGCACTCTTCTCGCCGACTAGGGCAGGTGATCGCTGTGACTTATTACATCACCATATTGAAGCAGTTAGTGAAGGATCATACTCCGAAAAAGTGATCAGATTTCGTTAAATGTTGGAAATCCAATCACGATAATACACGACGACATGTGACACGCTGTCAATGAATTTCTAATCGAAAAAAACGATAATACTCCATCTGCGTTATAGTCCATAGCCGGCTTTTTTATAATAACATGCCAAAAAAGAGTTCAACGGTTGTTGTTTTTTTTTCGTGTTTTTATTTCATATATAATCAAATATATTCTGCTTCAATGGTTCAGTTGGTAAGAAGGTTGTGTCACGCGTTTGATTATCCAAACCAAGGTTCAACAGACGACTCTTGCTATTGTGCAATTCGGCACAATCACTGAGTGGTAGGTAGGGTCCCTAAGCCCAGCCTCCCAGTGAAATACCCCCCCAAGAAGCCATTAAATAATGGTTGCAGTTTTTATTGAACAGTTGTAGGTTGTAACGCTCCGGAAACACTCGCACGGGGATGGAATTCCACAGTTTTCCCACTCTGTAACCGAACGGGTTTCCGTACGGAGATGTTCGCGCCGTCGAGAGATGAACCGCAAATTGATGCGATCGGATTTACTTGTGGAGCGCATATAAACCGAATTGCGCCAAACAATACTATGAATCTCCGAAGAATAGTACCTGTGATAACATCTGTAAAACAGACAGAGGTCGGCTACGCGCCTTCGATGCGGTAGCGACTGTAGTCCCGACGTCAGCGCCCTGTCCGCTATCAATCTCTGTATGCTCTCAAATAAGTCGACGGTATGCTTTCGAGCAGAGCCCCAAACATGTGAGCAATATTCGAGCGCGGGTCTATTTTGGAATTTATACACGAGAAGAAGTTAAGCCGGAATAAAATATTTCTTGGCTCTAACTGAGTTTTCCAGGGGCGAACCTGGCGATGTTCGTCATGTGCTTATGCCACGATACTTTCCCACAGACCGTGAAGCCAACCAATTTTATGCCTTCCCTATATTCAAGGGCGTGGCCATTCAATATCAGCTGTGGAACCAATGATCCATTTTTCCTTGTGAATGTTGTATATTGTGTATCCATTGCATTGAAGTCGACGAGCTTGGTACTGTTATGTGTTATTTTATTAACAATTAATATAAAAAAGGATTACTTGGTGTCGATGTCGGACCGCTTCTTGGTCGATGGCTCGGCTCTTCAGGTTGCAGGCGGTTGATGATGTCTTGAGTCCCCTGTTATTTCCTTTTTTCTTAGTTGTCCCGTGGTTTGTAGCGTCACAGGTTATACGTCGCGGCGATTTGCACATTTTATCACTCGCGCCGCGGGTTGCGCAGTTTATCACTATCGGGGGGTTATTCGCGCCGTTTTCATTAAGATCGCGGTTAGTTCGTATTTTATCTATATAAGTTTCCGACTCGTTTTTCTCGGCCTCCTTTTTTTTTGGCTTGATTCACGACTTGTTAGTTCGGCGACTTTTCTTCAATTGAAACGTTTCCGTCAAACTTTTCTGACGACTAGTCGCTATTTTTCGACGCCAACTTGTTTAATTAGATTATTGCCAAGTAGTTAATGTAAATTTGCATAAAGCCATCATCATCATCATCAGCACTACAACCGGGATCCGGCCTTGGCCTTATTTAACAAATCTCTCCACCGGACCCGATTTCGAGCCGATGTCAAATTTACTACTTGGCGCGATTATAATAATAGAGAGGGGGATTTCGGGTGTGGGACTCGTAACAGCACTGTGGCGTCTCTAACAGATACACACAATTCACAAGCAAAATAGTGAAGAACACCGAACAAAAATCGAATAAGAAAATACATCAGAGCCGTATACCATAGCGATAACATAACAATTCACATCAGTGGAGCATAGTCGAGTTTAAAAATCAAATTCTAAAATCGGCCAGTAGCCTGATGGGTAACGCTTAGGTTCAATTATTGGTGATTCAAACTGTCATAGCGTCAGTTCGAATCACACGTTCTTCTTCACTATTATTTCAAACGCTATAGCACCACCACAGGACCTTATCCAGATCCCGATTTAGAGAGTCGCTCTGGCTACATCTCAGCTGGTGCGGCGTTGATGCACTAATCGGTCGATCACTCGTAAAAGAGGAAACCAGCGTACTGTCATCCGCAAAACTGAACACTTTGTTGCCCATTGACTCCAATAAATCATTTAGGGGAAGCAAAAACAAGGTTGAAGCTAAAATAGAATCTTGAGGCATCCCGGAATTAACAGGCTACAGATCCGAAGACTAGCCGCCGACAACAACTCGGATCGATCGATCCTCGAGGAAGTTCTTCGTCCAGTCGCAAAGCTGCTGGGAAAGTCTGTATGAACGAACCTTGCTTAGCAATGCCCCATGGCAGACGCGGTCAAAAGCATTAGGGATATCCTAATTGACCGCTCTTGACTCACCATGCTCCTCTATCGCATACACACCATATACCTCAATTGCAAACACATACCGGTTATAAGGGTCAAAAGGCCCCCCATGGACTGCCTTCCACAGAATCCGTATTGACGATTATTTAGAAGTCGGTTGCATTCCAAATATTTAATTAACTCGGCATTGATGACCTTTTCCATCACCTCACATAACATAGACAGTAATGCTATCGGCCGGTAATTTTGTGGAAGACACATTTTCCACTTCTTTTGGGATTGGCTGAACTCGGGCGATTTTCCAGCAGGGAGGGAATGTCCTTCGTGCATAAGATAAGCGAAAGAGTCTGCCCACAACGGGCGACAGTTCTGGAGTTCTTAAGGAGTATTGCTAGTATTCCGTGAGGGCCGGTTGTCTTCTTACAGTCCAGTCCACTAGAATTCGTTGAATAGTACGTGGGTGGTACCGCACATCTCGCATCGAAGACATGCGCGATCGTAGGACCGGCATCGAGTTTTGAATCCACGGAAAATAAATTCGCGAACACATTAGCTTTATCTTTTGAATTTGTGACTAGTGTTCCGCTGCCCGTCACTAACGGAGGGGAGGAGGAGGAAGCGAAATTATTGCTGATAGCCTTTGCCATTGACCATAAGGGACGGGAACCAGTTGGGCAGCCAGGGAGTTTATTGCTCACTATGTCGTTTTAAGCCTTATTCGCGGTATCAATCGCCTAGTTGCAGGATTTAGGAATATGACCTCAGCTCGAGGTAAAAAAAAATAAATCATTTATTATGATAAGGGTCGCGGTTAAACTGGAGTGGCTTTCGAAAAGGATCGCAGTTCTTTTGTTACTTATTTTAACTGGAGTGCCTTGCCACCCAATGAAAGCGATGATTATCAGCTTTCCGATGTGGATCATGGTGATGTTTAGGAACCGTGAAGTTCCAGTCAGGTGGCGTTGAGGTTGGTTCGTCAGTGATAACGGGTTGTAACCCACCAGAATTTAATTGATAGTGTTCTTGTGCGTTGTGACACTTGATTGATGATACCAAGTAACTTTATGAAATCTATATACGTTTTTGAAATTACTGAAAGCTTCATCGCGAATGACAATTTTTAATTTTTACTAAAACCGTCCACTGTTCCGGGCGACTGCAACAGTTAGGAATATGACACCAGGTCGAGGTGAAAAAAATGCAACCATTTACTATGAATACCTTTATTCAATTCATCATCATCGGCATTACAACCGGGATTCGGTCTCGGACTTATTTAGCAAGTCTCTCCAACGGTCCCGATTTCGAGCTGATGTCATCCAGTTTGGTACTCCTAGGCTCTGGGCGTCCTGGTCTACGCCATCTCTCTATCGCAGACAAGGTCTACCGCGCTGTCTCCTTTCATACATCCTGCCACAAAGGACTTTCCTGGCAGGCTCCTCTTTACTCATTCGAGCTAGGTGTCGCGCCCACCGGGGTCTACCGAGCTTGATTTTTCTTACAACATTAGCTTCAAGGTAGATCGTGTACAACTTATGGTTGTAGCGTCTCTGGAATCGTCCTGCCTCACATACGGAGCCAACAATTCCCCTTAAAACCTTCCTCTCAAACGCGGTTGAGAGTTCAGAGTGCCTGTTATTGAGCACCCAGGTCTCGGATCCATACGTGGGTATTGATAAGACCATGGTCTTGTACAGTAGTAGCTTGGATATTCTAGATAAATATCGGGATTAAAATTTCGGGATTAAGACCATGTTCTTGTACTACTACTGTACATGGTCTAGATAAATTTAGGGATTTAAAGAGCCTTGATAGACCATAGTAGGCATGTTGGATTTGATCAGCCGTTCGCGAATTTCTTCTTCCACATTGTTATTGGCAATACAATATATATATATATATATATATATATATATATATATATATATATATATATATATATATATATATATATATATATATATATATATATATATATATATATATATATATATATATATATATATATATATATATATATATATATATATATATATATATATATAAATGCGTCGCATTTTATATTTCTCATGTTTTATTGATTTATTTACACAAACTGCTTTACATGTCTTCTTACATTAAACTTTTTTTTTCAATCTATGTTTCCTATCTTTTAATGTTAACACCCCTTACCAAAGATTCGCGCCGATCTTTAAAACACCACGTCTGTTTTTTTTTTTTTTTTTTTTTTTTTTTTGATACGACACACCAGACGAACCACAGGTGACGAATAACCCACGTCCGTTCACCTTAATATCTCGAATCACACTCACGGATTGCGACACAGCATAACACTATTGAAAATCTGACCGTCTTGGTCAAGCACTCAAAACCAAGTCCACTGCTTTTCCGATCGTTCGATCGCAGGAAAACCTTTTTCCACGTAAACATAAGGCAACGTGTTATTTTCCTTTTGCGCTGATCTCACATAATATCCTTTGTATTCGATTTTTTTGCATGAGCCAGCGCATCCTTTGTCTGATCCTTAGGTAATTTACCTTGGATCGGCAACCGTCTAGAAACCCTTAAACATTACCTTGGATTTCCAGCGATGTCCAGACTTGGTAATTATATTTTACTGGACAACGGTGCCAAAGATATTTTTGTTTCTTAGTGGTATTGTTGTCCAGCGAATGTATTTATGGTCGCCGTCCCTTGTTCCGTTTAGGAAATGTTTCCTTGAATAGGGTTAAAGGAAACGGTGCCGCCAAAGAGTGCATCTGTACTCTATGGTTTTATTTTTTAGCGATGCTGCTAAAGAATTTTTGTGTCGTGGGTTAATTAATGAATACGACGAGGATTCACATTATGTGAATGTGACATTTAAGGGTACTTCAAAATCAAAAAAAAAAAAAAAAAAAAAAAAATTATGTAAAAAAAATAGAATATATTTAAAAAAGAAAACATATTAATTATTGTGACATGTTATAAAAGCATTTATTGTACGCCGAAAGGCATAAGAAAAATGATAATGTATAGTTTAGAGTGCTTGCGAAGAGCCAGTAAGTTAATGTAAGAATGATATTTGTAAAATAGAAGTTAAAATTTAATCTTAAGTAAAATATGTAATTAATTTGTTAAATAAATGTGGATATAAAACAAAAAACAAAACAGGTACTTCAAAATCCCCTTTTGTGCGCGCGTTAGTGTAAAAAAAAAGAAGAGGGATCCCAAATTTAATGGGGCTTGACCCGGTATGCATGTTTAGATGGGGGATTTTGTACGTAACATATCTACATCACTGTTAATAGTATATAAATGTTAGTGATAGTTATAAACTTGCAATGTAAGTTTAAGAGAGAAAAGGAAAAGCAAAATGATTAGGGTTTTTTTTCCAAATTTATTGTTTTAATTATATTATCACTTCTGTTTCTAAACGACATTTATTTGGTATTGTGGGGGTTGTAGTGTGGATACCGACGTACGACACTGATTTCACTTAAATCCCCCGACACTTGTTACTCCGAACGCACGTTGCCGAAAAAGGAGAAATAAAAGGCACTGGTTTAGTTGTTGAAAGTTTTTTTTTATTTTTATTATATTTTTGGGTTCCTCGATAGTATAGTGGTTAGTACACCCGCCTGTCACACGGGAGACCGGGGTTCGATTCCCCGTCGGGGAGCCTCCGGCGCAAGACTAATGACCTTGCCCGGAAAATACAAGTCATTATGGAAAATTTAACAAGCCTCAGGACTTGCTAAATAAGGCCAAGACCGGTTCCCGGTTGTAGTGCCGATAATGATGATGATTATATTTTTGTTTATGAGTTTTTTTATTAATTCTTCTTTTTGCACGAAACTATCCAGCAGAAATGCTTTGCTATTTCGCTTATATTTGTTGCGACTAGATTCACTTACAAGGGCGTTCTAATTACTATATTTACATTTATTGTTTAGTTTAGATGCACTGTACACTTAAATTTAATTGATAAACCACGGACAAATGACTCGTGCATTCCTGGTGCTAGAAGTAATCGGCTTCTCTCCGCAAGTGATAGTTATCGACTCTACGACTCGAGGGGTGAAATCTGACACGGTGCGGCGTGACCGACACCGATGGAGATTGGATAGCGACTTTTCTGACCGAATCCGGTGGCGGTTAAATCTCGACTTCTTGCGGCGTGACCGGCCGCGGTGGTGATTGTAAAACAACTGATGCGAATTAGGGATGGAAATTGGGATTTGGGATTGTGCACCTCAAGCAACCAATCAAGATCATTCTTACATCTGTGCTCTCTCATATTCCCCGCCTATCGAGGTGAATAGTCGACGACAAGAGAGAATGAGGGAATCAGAACGTAAATCGCAATGATCTCGGGGTGGCTTGGCTTGTGTGCGCGTACCAATGCAGCCCCTGAGGATGGCCCACTGACCTAATTCGGTGACTGTGGTGATCTCAGAGTGCAATGAACTATGGGAAGATGAAAATGTGAAGGAGAGGAAAATGGTTTGTGCTATCCACCTGTCAAAAGAGATCATTGATCCCCAGCGAATAGAGTAACTGGAGGAAGTCAAAAGGATGCCGCTGGTGCTTGGGAAATAACAGCGTGAGAACCAGACTCGAAGACGCTGAAAAAACCCCAGCGGTTTTGCAATGATGCGACAACTTCGTCTGGTTATACTTGGTTGTTGCTAACCAACATGAAATACGATTTCCGGAGGAAATCTCATGGGATAGAGAAATGGCGTTGCCGAAAGGGAGCTGAATTCAATTATACATTAATTGTATAGGATAATTAATTCAGCTATGTTTTCTTTTTTGGGCTCCTCGATAGTATAGTGGTTAGTATACCCGCCTGTCACCCGGGAGACCGGGGTTCGATTCCCCGTCAGGGAAGCCCCTGGCGCAAGACTAATGACCTTGCCCAGACAAAATAAATCATTATGGAAAATTTAACAAGCCTCAGGACTTGCTAAATAAAGCCAAGACCGGTTCCCGGTTGTAGTGCCGATGATGATGATGATGTTTTCTTTTGGGAAATATGCTTTTCAGGTGAAATAGCTTGCAGGGGGAATTGGGGTTGAGGTGACACGCTGTTAGCGGTCGAAATTAAGGTTGTAATAGTGGGTGGTTCTCCATGTAGTATAGGAAACCCCCACATTACCATCCTTCATATTTTGTTCAATTGTTGTCGAAGTTAATTTGTTTGCAATTGGGATAAAACTGGTAACGAGAAATAACTACTTGAAGAGTTTAATTTAAAAATGTTGGTCTTCTACCCTAGTAGAATTAGAAAAATGTATATTTTCGAAGAGCACTTGTTACTATAACTAATAACACTTGTTACTAAGTCAGTTAACGGTACAAGAAACTCTTGTTTTTGTTTAGTTCTCCCACGATCTCCCGCGAAGAGCGATTGTTACTATAACAGACTTTTGTTGTTTTTTTTTTTGTTAAGATTGGATTGTATAATTATTTTTATTTAATATCGATACTATGTTTTGATATTTTTCCACTTTTTATATATACCTATTTATATATACCTATTTATATCTTTTTATCAGTTTTGTGTGTTTTGTTTTGTATTTTTTATATTATATTTTTAATTCCATTTTCGTTTTTAAACTGAACATGAATTTGTAATTATGATATATAAACAGTTTGTTTTATGATATTCTTTCTATTTACAGTTACAATATAAAAAATGTATTTATGGTTGTAATATTTCTAGTTGTATTTATGGTATTATTATAGTTTGTAATTATTATATATAAAAAGGCTTATTATATAGTTTTTTTTTCTATTTACAGTTATTTAACAAAAAATATATTTGTTTATATATTTATATATATATATATATATATATATATATATATATATATATATTCTTTAGTATCTTAATATATTAATATATATTCTTTAGCGTTTTAGATGTCGCATACCGTTGCTGTAGTGAACGCGGTTCTTCTAACCTTTTGGGGTGTTGTTCATCTGACTCAGGCAAATTTTCTACATTGATGAATTAATTTTGTTGATATTGTGGGGGTTCTTTAAGGCATTCCCAAAGAACCACCCATTCTCTTTAAATTAACCTGCCTTCCTCTTACCATTCAAGGCCATTTTACTTACCTGCAATCGAGCAGCGTAAGCCACCCTGCACCATCTTTCACCTGAAAGTAAAACCCCTGCATGCAGATCGTCAAATTATTCTGTTCATAATATACGAACCATTCCAACCCTATCGGCTCAGCTGGTCAGCAATCATGATCGATAAACATACGTCAATCTTTCAGCGTATTCTTGTTCCAACAATCCGTTGGTCCAAGAAGACACGTCGATATTTTTCCTACCATTTCTTAATCAAACATTCCCCCCATATCCATAGGTTCG